>CM044003.1:61005182-62243515 GCA_024085815.1 Flaveria linearis | reverse complement strand
GATCAACACCTGTAACAAAATTCATGAATCTGATTTTCCATTGTTTATATTCAGATTTATGCTTGAGCATGGGTGGTTTTGAAGCATGCCCAAGTTCAGAATAGTTATGTGAGTCCATGGTTAACTTTTTGTTTTAACTTGCTTAGATCTGGTTTTAACTGATTTTATGTTTGATTCGTCCAAGTAGTTCAAACTTAGTACTGTAACAAAGGATCTGCTGAGAATGTGTGTATTTCAGTGAGACTATTCTGAGTCTTGACTTTAGATGTTCTTGTTTTAATGAAAGTGCAACCTGAAACTGTTTTCGTTCGAAGAAAGAGCAGTAGCAGTTGAGTAGATCTGAGAGTATTTGGTTAGAATACTGAGAAGAGATGTTCGAAATCTCTAAGCAGCAACTCAAGCAACAGATCAATCGGGTTAAACACAGATCTGAGCAGATCTGGGTAATAACCGAGAGCCAAAGCTCTGATACCAATTGACTGGGTTTGAGAATGATATTCTCTGTTGATGTGAATCAACAAGGATCGAATATGTTGATTGAGTCAATGATTGAGAGGCGGAATCAAACAATCAATGAACATTTAACACTTGAAATACTCATAAATGCACTTGTATTGATTATCTGAACTGTTACAAAGTAAATGCTAGGGTTTAGCAAGCTACAGTAACAATGCAAGACAACATCGGATGTCAGGAATTTTCAGATACAAAGTCTGAAAATCAAGAGTCAAGCGTCCCCTCACATACGAGGTGTCTGATCTATTTATAGGCTGACTTACAGCTTGTACAAAATGACTAAACTACCCTAACTGTACAGAATAGTTTGTCTTCATACGCATTTGTGCTTAGTCTTCATCAGCATTAGTCTTCTATTCTTCCGCATTGGTGTTTGGTCATCAGCATTGACAAATGCGGATGAATAAACACGGAGCGCATTTGTTCCTTAACATCCGCATTTGTTAATGCGGATGAACAAAAGTCTTGTCTGCATTTGTCGGTTGTCCGCATTAGTTAATGCGGATGAACAAATACTTGACAGCATTTGTTCTTGTGCATCCGCATTAACAAATGCGGATAGCCGACACTTGTATTTTCTTGATCCGCATTTCTTCTTGGACTTGGGGAGATTTCCAGCAGAACAACCATCCACCTCTTGAATTGGCATGTATGATCCTTTCAGGGTCCAACAGGGTGCTAGACTTGAGATATTCCCGGCACACGAAGGATTTCTTTGCTTAACGTCTAAGGTGAGTTCTAATGATCCCTTTTTACTTACTGTTTTTGGGATGGAACATGCTCTTTGTTATGAACTATGATTGTGCTTTATTTGATACTTGTATGTGGGACTTTTTGGATACTTGTTGATACTTATGTCATGATCATTAATTCTTTTGTGAACCGCTTGTTTTATGTGAATAGATCTATTTGGGGAATCCCCCACGCACAGTGGCTCCCGCTACAGGGAGGTACCCCACTGAGATCCTGAGTAGTCGTTTGTGGCATGTAACAGGTTTTGAATAAGATACTATGGTGAACCATCCTAGCAGGAATGGTTTACTATTCTGAGGCTTGGTTCTTTCCTTCGGGAATATCCGGTTAAACACAAGTTTAGAAGAGGCCAACCGGGGACCAAGTGAAGGGTTGATCGTGATACCCCACGATGACTGATACTAAAAATGATGTTTTTAAAATCAAATGAGATTATCATAAACTTTCACCCTTGATTCTAAAACCTTTAGTGTGGACTTTAAGAGTTCCTTTTATTGTTTGAAACTTTAAGCACTTGAATTCACCAACTTTTTAGTTAACATAATTTTCTTTTGAGCATGTTTCAGGTAACCCGTGAAGACTCTTAGCTATTATGGAATACTTACACTCAACCCCGAGACCATGGCATTTGCTTGTGTGACCAAAATCAAGACTTGAACAATTTGATTTAATGACTATTTTATTTTGTTAAACTATGTAAACATTTGGGGCTGGATCTGTTTCCAGCCCAAAGTCTCTTAAAACTTTAAATGCCATGTGATGTCCTCTCCCTTTGAGCTCCTATATTGGTTTGTTTCCGCTACCATGTATGTTTGTTGCTAATCTGTGACGTCCCACCCTACCGGGGCCCGGGGGTATGACAGATTGGTATCAGAGCCAAAGGTTATAGAGAAGTCGGGAATACCATAGTAGACCCTAGGCAACAACCCTGATACCCTAGGACTGTCCTTGTGGGAAAGTGTTGGAATGATCGGGTTGGGTAAATTGATGATTACACTTGATCAACGTAATCATGAATTTACCGGACGTGTAATTTCCATCACGGACCTCTAAGTTATGTTTGGACCTTTCTGTTTAATGCTGATTAACTTAGAAATTCATTTTGACTGGGGATTTGAAATTGATTTTTAAAGATGAATTGTTTTGCCTGACACTATTATGAGAAACAACTGATTCTAACATCATTGATGAGGAATACGTAGAGATTCCTGATACTAATGCCATCACTAGTACTATGAGTATATTATTATTATTAAGACTGTCATGAGCTATGAGAAACCAAAGTACTCATGATGTCTTTTTACAGGAAACCAACCATGGCTGACAAGGGAAAGGCACCTGCATACCCTACTGAGAGCAGTGCACCAACAGGGGACACCAAGAAGGCAAAACCGCGCACGGAGTATGAAGAATACCTTAGGAGTTGTGGACACCCGGGTTGGATATCCGTCACGTCATAGGACACTGAAGCTTCTGAGGACTCTTCTTCGACGACACCTTCCAGGAGCCGGATGCGCTCCCACTCGCCGCATGTTGCCGCTCCATCCCAGTCACCTATCCCTCCCATTGGGAATAGGGGAGCACGCACCGTCACTCGTCCATGAAAGTGTTCTAGAAATGGACCTTCGGTCTCTTTTAGGATGCCTCCTCCTCCTCCACCACCGGTTAGGACTCCCATACCCGCACCACTGCCGTTCGAGCCACACCGACGCCACCCACAGGAGGAACCCTGGATGCCTCCGAGGCACAGCATGTATGACGGCCCCAGCATACTGGCAGGGGATAGGTATTCACAATCCAGCCGTCGAGCTAGTGACGTAGGACCTACTGATGCAGCACTAGAGGAGCTCCTGAAGACTGTCCGTTGCCACGAGCTGACTCTTCAGCACGCTACCCGGACCTCCCAGTCTGCTCAATTCCAAGCTATGATGGCGTCGCACGAGGTGCAGAGATTGGAGCAGGAGCAAAGGAAGAAGAGCTCTGGATGGATGGGATGGCTGAAAAAGAAGTGGATGTGAAGGGGACATGTGGAAGGGGGAAGAAATATCTGTCTTTAAACAGTTGAAGGAAACAAACTTATCATTATCTGACAGTATTATTATTATTATTCATGGGGGTGATGGCACCTTCCACTTTGTAAGAGCTAGACTCTAATACTATGAACTTTGTCTTGTTTTGAACTGATTCCTATGATACAATGTTGTTGAAACATTTATTATTATCTGTCTTGTGTTGTTTATTCATGGTGTTGGGCCATGCCATTCTTTATGACTGCTTAAACTGTTTGAATTGGTAATCTGTGCAACTTGGTAAGTTGTGTGTAATAATACACCGTATTCTCTCCTTGTATAGAGGGAGTCTTGTAGGGAATTGATGCATAGACTATTTGAAACAAATTATGAGATGCTAAACGACTTTATCTGTAGTACTACCAGAATGCCTACCAGAAGAGGAACACGCATCGGAAGGCAAGGAGCATACCGAGGTCGTCACGAAGGAACAAGGCGAACCAGAAACCAACCTCCTACTCCTCCAGGGACTCCCATCGGGGGGAATGCTAACTCAAGAAATGACGAGAGGATGGCAAATCTTGTGGCACAACAAATTGCACACGCTATACCAACCATCATTGCTCAAATCAATGCTGACCGGAATGACGCCGGAGGTGGTACTGGGACTGCAAACAACGAGGAATCTGAAGCTATCAGGAAGGGGTACTCCTACAAAACATTCATGGCTTGCAAGCCAAAGGACTTCCATGGCACCGAGGGTGCAATTGAAACATATAGGTGGCTGTACGAAATCAAAGTTGTGTTAGACATCAGTGAATGCAAGTTTGAACACATGGTGAGGTTTGCTTCTCAATCTCTCAAGGGACCAGCACTTGAATGGTGGAAAACCATCATTCAGCCTCGAGGCCGGGACGTCGTTGGTAGGATGAACTGGTCTGAGTTCAGGGAACTAATCACCAACAAGTACTGCCCGATCAACCAGCTAGAAAAACTAGAGGCAAGATTTCTAAATCTGGAGATGAGAGGCCCGAACTACACAGAATACATCAACCAGTCCCTTGCATTGTCCTGACTGTTACCACACTTGGTGATGCCAGAATCCAAGGGCGTGGCCCGCTTCATATGGGGTTTACACCCAAGGTTTAGGGGCATGGTTCGGTCATCCAGGCCCACAACCATACAGGCTGCGGTCGACTTTACCAGTAGTCAGACCGAAGACCTAGTTAGAGCTGGGTGGACTGAACATAGGAAAATTGAGGACAAGAAGAAGGCTGTGGAAGAAAAGAGGAAGTGGTTTGATACTAGGAAGGTGGTCGGCAGCAGTAGCGGTTCAAACAAGAGACCTAGAGAAGAAGCGAGACGAAGTGACCATGGTGGAAAGGCAAGGAGGTTGTATCTAGGCACAAGCCCCTTCTACGATAAATGCAAGCTTCATCACCAAGGGGAGTGCAATCCCATGCCTTGTTATCGGTGCAAGAAACCTGGTCACCTGATTAAAGACTGTACCTACGAACCTGGAACAATGCTATGAGTGCGGAGATCCAGGGCATGTGAGGAACAAATGCCCCAAGCTAGCGAGAAACAGGGACACCCGACCCAACAAGCCCAAGGGAAGAGATTTTGTGATGGACCCAGCTGGAGCCCGAAAGGAACCTGATGTGGTTAATGGTACGTTTCTTGTAAACGATCATCCTGCTACCGTTTTATTTGATACTGGAGCGACTGCTAGTTTTATCTCTAGTGCTTTTAGTGTAGGATTCTATGTGCCCAAGACACTTAGAATATTGATGTGGTTAGTACGTTATGATCCAAGTCGGGTTATACCCAATAACAAGCTTAGCAAACACCAAATAATATTTAATTGATGATATGATCATGCAATAAAATATTAACACCAATTTAGAAAATGGGTTTTCTAAATAAGTTGCATATGACATGGAACAATTTATTAGGATATATTGTTCAATGATATTATTTGTAATGTTATTTATATTAGTTAAATGACATTACAAATTAATAATGGCTATATATGTTATACAATTAATTGGTTAGTTGTATACATTTTCTAAGGGGGACAAATTAATAAGACCAATAACAATGTGATTGGGTCTAACAAAAAAAAAAGGGGGGAACCCTTTTTCAAACAAAATTCGGCCGCCCCCCCCCCTTGGTTTCTATTGGACCAATTTTGTTGATTTAACACAACACATTAAGGGGTCTTTTTAGTTTCTTGGACCAGCCATAATTCCATCTAACATGCAACAATAAAACTCTCTCTCTACCTCTCGGTTTTGGCAGCAAGATTAGAGGTTGTTTTGGTTTTCTTTTGGTGTTCAAATCCTAGCATACAAGGTGTTTGCTTCAAGGATTGTGGGTATAGACGTTTGAGGACTTCTAGCTTGAAGTCTTGGCCATCTTTCAGCCCTATTCTTGGACGTTTTTGAAGCCTCCAACAGCTCCTTTTAGTCGACTTTCTTGCTGGAAGAAGGTAGACATCACAGCTTATTCAAGCTGTGATTTTATGTTGTTTTTATGCATACATAGCTTGTCCATTCATATATTTAAGATCCTTTTTATATGGGTTTGTTTTTCACCTAAAATGGTCATCTAAGAACATGAAATTTCAGCTTTAAAATCGTTTTAAAAGCTTTATATCCGCTGCGTTTTCAGAATGTTTAAAAGGTTAAACATATGTTTTATGTTCTTGCAAACCCGTCAATGGCATCAAGAGCCGGTTATATGGATGGCTTGCTTGATTCATCTTTTGAAATTGGTTTTAAAAGATGATATTAGACATGTTATAGGCTGATTTTGGGCTGTTATAGTTTATATGAATGATTCCCCAAACTTTCAAGGTCATATCACACATGCTAGTGATTAGACCTTGAAAGAAACATATTATGAAATGTTGGTTGTTTGGACAATGATTAAAACCCAAAATTTCAGTTTATGTTGGCTAAAATTTGGGGTTTTAAATGGGGTTTTCATTATATGAATATATGATATGATCATTGGTTGTTAAAGTGCATAACCTAGCTTAAGGCCTTGTGTTGTTTGGATGATTCAAGTGGTTGTTTTATTCATTCAATTTGGTTGTATAATCTATTATTTGGTTTTTGTTCCAAGTGTAATTTATTTGTTATTGGGATGTAATAAATAGATTAGTTATTTTCATATTTCTAAAAATCTTGTATTAGGACATTATTTCTTGTAATATGAAGAAGGACGTGACAAAAGCACAAAGAGAAGACACAAGAAACATGGAGCATTTGGATGCGGTTTCTAGTGGGAGGTTCTTAGACCTTTTGATGTGTTTGATCCTTAGAAAGACCAAATGACAACACTTGTGATGGCAAACAAGTGTTGTCAACATAAGGGCTATGGTTATGCACATTATGTATGTTATGTTTATGACTTGTTTGGGAGTTTGTTATTTGATTGTATGATTGAAATTTTGACATGCATTACAAACTAATTAACAAACTTAACAAGTTATAAAAATGATGGTTCTTAATCATTAAAAGGTAATAAAAGGTTATTAAAATGTTTTAATGATTTTAAAGATTAAAATAGGTTTTAATCAAAGAACCATAAGGTACCTTGTATTTGAAAGCATACAAATACAAGTACATAGAGTTTTCTAAACTAGAATTATGAAACCTCTAAACATTTAACAAACAAGTTTAACACCATCCTTTTGCACAACACTTAAGTCATTTGGAAACTCTTAATGGGATAAAGGTCACCTAACCATTTTGAGGGAACTTGTGACTTAAGGTGTGAATATCAGATTGGTGGGATAAAGGTCACCTAACCACCTATGTTGGTAAACTCACATGTGTGTGCAAGTAGGGTAACTTGATTTGCAAACCATGTTGAATGGATCACCTAAAATATGGTTTCCAAATAGGTGTTGATGGGATTAACATGCCGACTTTGCATATGATGTTTAAAAGTCGATCCCATACCTCTAGAAGTTGCAAATGGTTGCAATCATCAATCGTTGACCACCTTATTAATTTAAATAGTGGGATAAAGGTCACCTAACCACAATTTAAATGTAATGTTGGGTTCTAGATTTTAATATAAAATTGACCTTAAAAGGCATTAAATATTAAAATAAGCAATATCGAAAATACTAAAATTGATCTTTGTTAAATTTTGTAGATGGCCACCAATAATGAAAATCACGATAACTCGTTCGCGTCAAACAATCACTACGAGCGATCCTCCAAAAGGAACGTCTAAATCATAACAACTTTATTGATTGGTATCGAAACTTGAGAATTGTTCTCAAGCAAGAGAGAAGATCATATATTTTAGACGACCCTATCCCCGATCAACCTAGCGAGGATGATGAGGAGGCCTTTAACGATTAGCTGAAATACACTGAGGACTCCGTCCAAGTGTCTTGTCTCATGCTAGCGAGCATGACTCCGGATCTCCAAAAGGAGTATGAACATCACGGAGCTTACGACATGATAACCCAGCTGAAGGAAACGTTCCAACAGCAAGCAAGGGTTGAGCGTTTCGAAACGGTTCGAGCGCTCCATGCATGTCGTATGGACGACAACCAATCTGTTTCATCTTATGTACTTAAGATGAAAAGTCATATTGACCGCCTCGAGAGGCTAAATTGTCCCGTCTCGAAGGAGTTGGCCACGGATTTGATCCTAAATGGCCTAACCAAGAGGTTCGAGACATTCGTGTTGAACTACAACATGAATGCATGGGACAAAAGCATTGGTGAGCTTCACTCAATGCTCAAAACGGCCGAGGCGGCCATGGGTAAAAAGGTTTTACCCGTTCTCACCATCAATGAAGGTGGGAACAACAAGAGGCCTCATCCCACACCCAAGGCAAAGGTTGCCAAGGGTAAGGGACCCGTTTGGGGAAAAGGGAAAGGGGTGGTAAGGGTACCACCCAAACCACAAGAGAATAAGCAAAAGATTGCTACTAATGACCCATGCTTCAAGTGTGGGGAGATAGGACATTGGGCAAGGAATTGTCCTGTCCATCTCCAAGAGTTGAAAGCCAAGAGGGATGCCGGGCAGACCTCAGGTACAATATACATGATTCATATCGATCTTAATGTTACACCTTCAAACACATGGGTATTGGATACCGGATGTGGAACTCATATTTGCAATTTGTTGCAGGGGTTCACAAGAAGTAGGGACTTCAAGAAAGGGATGTTAGCCTCTTCATGGGCAATGGAACTAAAGTCTTAGTTGAAGCTCGTGGGGACTACATCCTAAGACTTCCAAATGGTTTGGAAGTTATTTTGAAGAATGTTTTGTATGCTCCTAGTTTGACTAGGAACATTATGTATCTCAACTAAGACATTATGATTATGTATTATCTTTTATTGAAAATGATATTCATGTTTCTTTAACTGGTATGTTCTATTTTAAAGCTATACCAATTAATGGTATTTATGAATTGGTTCATGAAAATACTTTAAATAGTTCATTGTACCAAACAAACACCAAGAAACTCAAGTTGGACTTGAGTGATACCTATCTTTGGCATTGTCGTCTTGGTCATATAAACAAGAAACGTTTACAAACACTTCAAAAGAATGGTCTTTTGAAAGTAAATGAATGTGATTCATTTGATGTTTGTGAATCTTGTTTACAAGGCAAGATGACTAAGGCGCCCTTTAGTGGAACTACTGAAAGGGCAAAAGATTTATTAGGAATCATACATTCGGATGTATGTGGTCCTTTTTAGCCAATGACTAGGAATGGTGAAAGATACTTCATTACCTTTACCGACGACTATAGTCGCTATGGGTATGTGTACTTATTAAGGCACAAAGATGAAGTTTTTGAAATGTTCAAAATCTTCAAGAATGAAGTAGAAAATCAACTCAATAAGTCAATTAAAATTCTCCGTACCGATAGAGGAGGTGAATACCTAAGTGATGTTTTTCAAGATCATCTTAGGAGTTGTGGGATTGTCTCACAACTCACTCCACCTGGAACACCACAACATAATGGTGTGTCTGAGAGGAGGAATCGAACCTTATTAGATATGGTCCGATCTATGATGGCTAGAAGCACATTACCTCTATCATTTTGGGGTTTCGCTTTGCTCTCCGCGGCCCGTATTCTAAATATGGCCCCAACCAAAAAGGTGGAAAGGACACCTTTTGAGATATGGCATGGAAGAGTTCCATCCCTATCATACATAAGGGTTTGGGGATGTGAGGCTTATGTTAAGACTCCCACCCCAAACAAGTTGGAAGTCCGATCCACCAAGTGTATCTTTGTTGGATATCCTAGAGATTCTATGGGTTATTATTTCTACGATCCACTGGAACAAAAGGTGTTTGTTGCCAGAAAGGGTGAGTTCTTAGAAGCAAAGTTCCTTATGGAAGGAGCTGGCAGTAGAACAGTGGATCTTGAAGAGAATCAAGAACCACAACCCGATACACGTTTGGTTGAAACTAGCACTCAACATGAGGATGTTGAGGAAGATCAAGGGGTTGATCAATACACACAAGACGTTTCCAGAAGTGGTAGAACTAGTAATCCACCTGAAAGATATGGATTTTTCATGGATGGATGCTATGTGGTAGATTCTGATGAACCAACCACATACCATAATGCAATGTCCAATGCGGATTGTGACAAATGGCTAGAAGCCATGAACGTTGAGATGCAATCCATGTATGACAACCAAGTTTGGGAACTTGTTGTACCACCTCTTAATTCCAAAGTAGTTGGAAGTAAGTGGGTTTTCAAGAAGAAAACCGATATGTATGGAAACTTGGATACTTATAAAGCTAGGCTTGTAGCAAAGGGTTTCACTCAAACTCAAGGGGTTGATTATGATGAAACCTTCTCACCTGTTGCGATGCTAAAGTCTATAAGGATATTGTTTGCCATAGCTGCTCATTATGATTATGAGATTTGGCAAATGGATGTCAAAACCGCTTTCCTAAATGGATATCTTGAGGAAGATGTCTATATGGTTCAGCCTGAAAGTTTTGTTGATCCAAAGCATCCTAATAAAGTATGCAAGTTAAAGAAATCAATCTATGGATTGAAACAAGCATCGAGAAGCTGGAATCATCGTTTTGATGAGGAGGTCAAGAAATTTGGCTTCATCAAAAACGCTGATGAGGCTTACGTGTATAAAAAGGCTAGTGGGAGCATAATAACTTTCCTAGTATTGTATGTTGATGACATACTACTATTTGGAAATGACATTCCAACCTTGGAAGGTGTAAAAGCCTGGCTTGGAAGTTGTTTTTCCATCAAGGATCTAGGTGAAGCCGCCTATATTCTGGGAATAAAGATCTATAGGGATAGATCAAGGCGGTTGATTGGTTTGAATCAAAGTGCATACATTGATAAGATCTTGAAAAGGTTCAAGATGGAAAACTCTAAGAAAGGTGCGGTACCTATTCAAAGAGGAACGATATTGAGTACGACTCAATGTCCAAGCTCAAAGGATGAGCAAGATAGCATGAAGGCAATCCCATACGCATCTCCTATAGGATCCATCATGTATGCAATGATATGCACTCGACCGGACGTGTCATGCGCTTTAAGCATGACAAGCCGTTACCAGCAGAATCCTGGAAACAGTCATTGGATGGCTGTTAAGAACATACTTAAGTACCTAAGGAGGACAAGAGATATGTTCCTAATCTATGGATCTGGTGACGAGGAACTCGTTGTAAAAAGTTACACGGATGCGAGTTTCCAAACCGATCGTGATGATTCTCGGTCACAATCGGGATACATTTTCATTCTGAATGGAGGGGCGGTTTCCTGGAAGAGCACCAAGCAGGATGTGGTGGCTCTATCAACTACAGAATCAGAATACGTCGCCGCCTCATTGGCAGCTCAAGAAGCTGCATGGTTGAAGAAATTCATTGCCGATCTAGGGGTAGTCCCTTTCATTCAGGACCCCCTAGAGATCTTTTGTGATAACGAGGGTGCGATTGCACAAATCAAGGAACCCCGTGCTCATCAAAAGACTAGGCACATTGAGCGGAGATTCAACTACATACGAGATGAAGTTGAAAAGGGAAAGATATGTATTCGCAAAGTTCACACGGATCAAAACATTGCGGATCCTCTCACGAAGCTCCTTGAAAAGGCAAAGCATGAAGGTCATACTTGTGCCATGGGACTTCGATATTCTAGTGATTGGATTTGATCTGTAAATTTTGTATTTGGATATGTGGAACTTTCTATTATTTGAATAAAATTATTTGGTTATAATGTTTCAAATAATATTCCAATTTAGCATGTTTAATCCATGAGTAAAATGTTTACTCTAAATGTCCGTAGTCGTTCAGACTTGTGGGAACAAGTTTGAAGGTAAGACTATTATGAACTAGGATTGGTTGATATTCATAAGGATGAACATAGAGCAATGGGTTGCTACCAAGGTTCATAGATATTTGTGGGATACAAATATTGGACTAACCCGCATCTCAAATTTTACTACATGGAATCTTATTGATTGATCATAAGTAAATTTGAGTAAAAGCGAATATCATTTGGTATCCTCCGACCTGAGATACATATTGGGTTTTGATATTCACCAAGTTTTATACCTTGAGCCTATTCTTCACTGCCCTGAAATAGTGGACAGTACATAAGGATATGTTCAGGTATAACACGAGGTGTTTGTGAGAAACATATGTAGTCAAGATGGAATTTGTTCCTCTTATTCGTTGAGAGTTAGATGTCTAAGGCCTGATTAAGTTAAATCAACAAGGAATGATCATTCTGTGTCCTTGGATTTAACATGACATCTGTAACAAAAGGATAGATGATTAATTCACCTAAATCATTTCAAGTAAGGTACTTGAAAGGGATGATGTTATTGAATTGCTATAAGTCATGCGTATTAAGGGTAGTAAACCGTTGTTAGGCGGTATTTACTGCTTGTATCAATCTTCTATGAATCTTGGGCAAGTAGGAGATTGTAGGATTCTATGTGCCCAAGACACTTAAAATATTGATGTGGTTAGTACGTTATGATCCAAGTCGGGTTATACCCAATAACAAGCTTAGCAAACACCAAATAATATTTAATTGATGATATGATCATGCAATAAAATATTAACACCAATTTAGAAAATGGGTTTTTTAAATAAGTTGCATATGACATGGAACAATTTATTAGGATATATTGTTCAATGATATTATTTGTAATGTTATTTATATTAGTTAAATGACATTACAAATTAATAATGGCTATATATGTTATACAATTAATTGGTTAGTTGTATACATTTTCTAAGGGGGACAAATTAATAAGACCAATAACAATGTGATTGTGTCTAACAAAAAAAAAGGGGGGAACCCTTTTTCAAACAAAATTCGGCCGCCCCCCCCCCCTTGGTTTCTATTGGACCAATTTTGTTGATTTAACACAACACATTAAGGGGTCTTTTTAGTTTCTTTGACCAGCCATAATTCCATCTAACATGCAACAAGAAAACTCTCTCAACTCTCTCTCTACCTCTCGGTTTTGGCAGCAAGATTAGAGGCTGTTTTGGTTTTCTTTTGGTGTTCAAATCCTAGCATACAAGGTGTTTGCTTCAAGGATTGTGGGTATAGACGTTTGAGGACTTCTAGCTTGAAGTCTTGGCCATCTTTCAGCCCTATTCTTGGACGTTTTTGAAGCCTCCAACAGCTCCTTTTAGTCGACTTTCTTGCTGGAAGAAGATAGACATCACAGCTTATTCAAGCTGTGATTTTATGTTGTTTTTATGCATACATAGCTTGTCCATTCATATATTTAAGATCCTTTTGATATGGGTTTGTTTTTCACCTAAAATGGTCATCTAAGAACATGAAATTTCAGCTTTAAAATCGTTTTAAAAGCTTTATATCCGCTGCGTTTTCAGAATGTTTAAAAGGTTAAACATATGTTTTATGTTCTTGCAAACCCGTCATTTAGATCCTTGATTGACCTAGCTACGTGTACCTTAGTCGATACGTTTACCGTCGAATTAGATGATGGCAACATTTTAGAAACTAATGAAATCATAAAGGATTGTTCAATAAATCTAAATAGAAATACATTTAAGATAGATCTGATGCCCATTAAGTTAGGCGGATTTGATGTGGTTGTTGGCATGGACTGGTTAGCTAAGAACAGAGTCGAAATTGTTTATGATGAATGCCTACTCAAGATACCATTGAACGACAAGGAAGAGTTAGTAGTGCAAGGCGAAAGGAGTAAACTTTATGCCCCATGATATCTTATTTAAAAGCTACCAAGAGCTTAAGGAAGGGATGCTCAGCTTTCATCGTCTACGTGATAAAGACCAAAGAGGATAAGAAGATTTCGGATATCCCAGTAGTTTCTGAATACCCTGAGGTGTTTCCGAAAGACCTACCGGGACTTCCCCCGAATCGACAAGTTGAGTTCCAAATAGATTTGCTACCTGGCGCTGCACCGGTAGCCAAAGCGTCGTATCGACTCGCCCCTCCTGGGATGAAGGAACTGATGACGCAAATTCAAGAACTATTGGACAAAGGATTCATACGTCTGAGTGTCTCTCCATCGGGTGCCCCGGTGTTATTTGTAAAAAAGAAGGATGGAACCTTACGCATGTGCATTGACTACCGAGAGTTAAATAAGTTGACCATAAAGAACCGTTACCCACTTCCGAGGATAGACGACCTATTCGATCAACTTCAAGGAGCAAGCTACTTTTCCAAGATAGATTTAAGATCCGGTTACCACCAACTGAAGATAAGAGAAGAAGACATACCCAAGACGGCTTTCCGAACTAGGTATGGGCACTATGAGTACTTAGTCATGCCCTTCGGGCTGACCAATGCACCAGCAGCATTCATGGATCTCATGAACCGTGTATGCCGCCCATATCTCGACAAGTTTGTGATCGTGTTCATCGAAAACATTCTGATCTGCTCTAGTAATAAGGAAGAGCACGAGAAACATCTCAGATTAATTCTTGAATTACTCAAGAATGAGCAACTATATACCAAATTTTCAAAATGTGAATTTTGGATGCGAGAGATCCAATTTTTAGGGCATGTAGTGAATGAGAATGGAATTTAAGTTGACCCTTCCAAGATTGAGGCTATAAAGAATTGGAAGATTCCTAAGACTCCCACTGAGATTAGGCAATTCCTAGGACTGGCCGGATACTACCGACGATTCATAAAGGACTTCTCGCGCATTGTGCAACCATTGACCGCACTGACTAAGAAGAGCAAAACCTTTGTGTGGGAACCAAAGCAAGATGAAGCCTTTGAGATGCTCAAGGAAAAGTTATGCAGTGCACCTGTTCTAGCCCTCCCAGAAGGAGTCGAAGACTTCGTAGTCTATTGTGACGCCTCGCGTCAGGGGTTAGGATGTGTGCTAATGCAACGTAACAAGGTCATTGCCTATGCATCTAGATTGCTAAACGATCACGAGAAGAACTATACTACGCACGATTTGGAATTAGGTGCCGTGGTGTTTGCTCTCAAAATGTGGAGGCACTACCTCTATGGCACGAAGTGCGTCATTTACACTGACCATCGAAGTTTGCAACACATTCTCGACCAGAAGATGCTGAACATGCGACAAAGAAGATGGGTTGAGTTGTTGAACGACTACGAGTGTGAAATCCGTTATCAACCCGGTAAGGCCAATGTGGTGGCAGATGCTTTGAGCAGAAAGGGGAGAGAAAAACCCCTTTGTGTACGATCTTTAAGGATAAGTGTGTACAATGACCTAATTGCAAGGCTGAAAGAAGCTCAAAGTGAAGCGTTAAAGGAGGAAAATTTAGCAGGAGAAGGATTAACTGGAATGGAAAAGCGATTTGAAACAGGAAATGATGGTACATATAAGTGCGAAGGGAGAACTTGGGTGCCAAAGCATGGGGGAATTCGAGAGGTAATTCTCGATGAAGCTCATAAATCTAGGTATTCAGTTCACCCTGGGAGTGATAAAATGTACCAGGATTTGAAGGCACTTTTCTGGTGGCCTGGAATCAAGAAATCAATCGCTATGTATGTCGGAAAATGTCTAACCTGTGCCATGGTAAAAGCTGAAAACCAAAAACCGTCAGGGATGTTACAACAGCCAGGAATCCCAGAATGGAAATGGGATAACGTCACGATGGACTTTGTTACCAAGTTACCCAGAACGTCTAGGGGTCATGATGCTATTTGGGTAATAGTGGATTGACTAACCAAATCAGCTCACTTCTTACCAATTCGGGAAGACTATGACATGTCAAGACTGGCTCAACTGTATATCAATGAAATATTGACCAGGCATGGTGTGCCACTATCCATAATCTCCGACCGTGATAGTCGTTTTACTTCACGTTTCTGGAAATCACTTCAGCGAGCTTTAGGAACCCGGCTGGACTTAAGCACGACTTACCACCCGCAAACTGACGGTCAAAGCGAAAGGACTATTCAAACCTTAGAAGATATGGTGAGAGCTTGCGTAACTGATTTTGGTGGGAACTGGGATAACCATCTTCCATTGGTAGAGTTCTCCTATAATAACAGTTACCATGCAAGTATCAATGCTGCTCCGTATGAGGCTCTGTATGGTAGGAAATGTCGGTCACCCTTGAGTTGGAATGAAATTGGTGATAGCCAAGTGTTGGGACCTAACATCATATTGGAGACCACTGAGAAGATTTTCAAGATCAAGGAACGTCTACGGGCAGCAAGGGACCGTCAAAAGAAGTACGCTGACAGAAGACGAAAACCATTAGAGTTTCAGATAGGTGATAGGGTAATGCTAAAGGTAGCAACATGGAAGGGAACCGTGAGATTCGGAAAAAGAGGCAAGTTAAGCCCAAGATACATTGGACCATTTGAAGTACTTGCAAGAATTGGTCCTGTGGCTTACAAGTTGAAACTACCTCAGCGATTGAGTTATATACACGACACCTTCCATGTGTCAAACTTGAAGAAATGTCTGGTACACAAAACCTTGGAGCTACCGTTGAAGGTGACAAGAATCAATGATAAGCTGAACTTCGTGGAAGAGCCTATAGAGATCACGAACCGCTTGGTTAAGCAACTCAGACGAAGCCGCATACCCAAGGTTAAGGTTAGATGGAACTTGAGGCGAGGGCCGGAATTTACTTGGGAACGTGAGGACGAGATGAGGAAGAACTACCCACATCTCTTTAAACCCACCCGTACCAATTCTAAGCGAAGTTAAAATTTTGGGACGAAATTTCCTAAACGGTGGGAGAATGTGACAACTGGTCCCAAGGTCACTATTCTAAACCCTAATTTATTTGCATCATATCCCATCTTATGTGTACTAATAATGGAAAGAATTTAATTATATCAAGAATGTTAGAATCACCAATTGTTATTTGACCTATTTTTATGATTCTATGTGATTTATGTGAATTTAGTCATTTTAAGTCATGCCTTTTTTTTAAAAAAAATTGTTCCCGGGAATATTGATTAGTCACCCTAGCTAGAATGCAAAACCATAATTGAAAACAATTTAAAAGTATGCATACATACACACACTTGGAAATTTCGGATTATCATGAATGATCATGCACATGATAACAACTAATATCATCTAATAACTAACAATTTTAAACACTACGCTACAAAACAATACTAATAATTATCTTATGATTAAAAAATAAATTTGAAAAGCCTTCCACTAAAGGCCAAATCGGCCACCCCCCTTGCCACCAATCACCACACTTGTCCACCACTACACACAACCTTCCTATCATCCATTCTCCTTACATGCAATTGCAAGACACACTCCTCTTGTTCTCTCCACTCTCTCTCTCAAAAACCATCAGCTGAAACCATCTCTCCCTCTCAAAATTCTCTCCATTTCAGCCCCTTTCCAACTCCAAAATCACGAACCACAACAACAACAACATCGGCCAGCAGCAAACCGCAAGAAAGGTGACCTTTTGGTGATGTTTTGAGGCTTGGAACGTGCAAGACTTGAGGTTCCAGCTCCTTGTTAGAGGTTCTACAGTCAATTACAAGGAGATTTCAACCATCCACGACCATCCACACCTTCTAATCCGTGAGATACATCAAGTGTAAGCTCACTATGTTCGGTTTTGGTCATTTCTCAAGTTTAACTTCATTGTTCACCTAAAAACCCTATTTTTCTTGTTGTAGCAGAAACCTCTCACTACCACCTTGTTCTTAGGGAACTTACAACGTTCTTGAAGGTATTCCATAAGTATAACATGTTGATCTATAGGTGTAACAAGAGTTACACCTAGAAAACCCTCTTTTTGGGTGATTCTCACCACCCAACTTGCGCATCTTGTAACCTTTAAGAACCAACCTTGTAACCTGCTTTCTAATGACTCATTAAACTCTTAATAACCTGATTTGAATGTTAAAAATGGTTGTACATCATGAATGAAAGGTGTTAACACAAGAACACCATGAAAAACCACTCTTTCTACAAGTTACAACACACCCTAAACACTTTCTTGAAAACCCTCTTATACAAGGGTTATAACCTGCTCAAAAATGAGTTTTAGACACCCCAACAACCTGATTTTTAAGTTAGATGAAGTTTTGGTAATGAATAAACTTAAGTTACAATGATTTACACAAGTGTAATGGTCGGTTATGGCATTTTCTATGTATTTGAAGGCTATGGATGTGTAGAATGACTAGGCCACGATTTGGGACTGTTATTTCAGTAGGATTTGATGAATATTAAGAGTGTTAATATTGTTTAATCTATGGAACAAAGGACATATTGTGTTTAGACCCATTTTGGTCACTTTCGGGACCCAAAAACAAGCTAAAATTACTTAAAAACAAGAAATCTTGAACTATAAACTTTTTAAAGGGAATTAAAGGTTCATTAAGGATTAATAAAGTGTTCTGGAGCTAATGGGAACTTTTAGTGGTCAAAAGATAATTTAAATGGAATTTTAAGTGAAAACGGGTGCTAACCGAGAGACGTTTTAGGAAAATCTAAGAAAAATGGATATAAGGTAAGAAATTATAAAAATCATGGCATTCCAGTAAGATATATAATAAAATGACTTATAAAGTGGAAAGGTTGGTCAAACAAGCTTTAAAATGGTCAAACCCGGTTAAAAACGCGTTTTAACGGTTTAAACGTAAAAACGAGTCTTCCCACTACTAGGGATAAATTTTGTGATTTAAAAGGTTAGAAACTTATGAAAATGACTTTTAAAAGTTAGCTACTGGAACTAGACTCAAAAACATGAAAACCCATAGTCAACCATCTTAAACCCTTCGGTTTTACCGTAACCGGCAACTTTAAACGCGTAAATTATAAACCGAGCCCATAAACTGAAAATTTGAGTATACATTCTTAAAATAAAGTTATATTAAGTTCTTTAAACTGATTTTTGGTTATAAAGGTCATCTAATACAAGAAACCAAACTTAAGGGTAGAAACTATTAATTTGGAAACTTCAGGAGCTAAACTGTAAAATTTTGTTAAACTTCAAAACCGATTCCAATAAGCAACTTAGTCACATTATTAGCATATTTATCATATATTCCGGACTTAGTAATGTAAAAACCCTTAATTGTATGAGAAACCTTGACTTTCCATAAAAGGAAACTTTTATACAAACCCTAATCGAATCAAAGTCGAAACTGACCAACTAAGGCTTAGACACTCTTGATGCACCTTAAATAGGTTTAGAGCAGTAGCTAATCACTTAATATATTCATGTTAGGGTGCTAGACTTGAGATATTCCCGGCACACAAAGGATTTCTTTGCTTAACGTTTAAGGTGAGTTCTAGTGATCCCTTTTTACTTACTGTTTTTGGGATGGAACATGCTCTTTGTTATGAACTATGATTGTGCTTTATTTGATGCTTGTATGTGGGAATTTTTGGATACCTACTGATACTTAGGTCATGTTCATTAATTCTTTTGTGAACCGCTTGTTTTATGTGAATAGATCTATTTGGGAATCCCCCACGCACAGTGGCTCCCGCTACAGGGAGGTACCCCACTGAGATCCTGAGGGGTCGTTTGTGGCATGTAACAGGTTTTTGTTAGACCCTACAAGGATCATACATGCCAATTCAAGAGGTGAATGGTTGTTCTGCTGGTTTCTCCCCAAGTCCAAGAAGAAAATGTACATAAAGAAGATCCTGCAAGAGAAGAAAATTACAAGTGTCGGCTATCCGTATTTGTTAATGCGGATAACCAAGAACAAATGCTGACAAGTATTTCTTCTTCCGCATTAACCAATGCGGACAGCAGATGAAATACAGTACAAGGCGTTTGTTCTTCCGCATTAACTAATGCGGATGACCAGCAATAAATGCGGCCAAGTGTTTGTTCATCCGCATTAACTAATGCTGATGACCAAACACTAATGCGGCTAATAGAAGACCAATGCTGATGAGGAAATACTCATCCGCATTAGTTAATGCGGATGACAAAGAAACAAATGCTAATGAAGACTTAGACTAAGGGTAGTGTAGTCTTTTTGTACAAGCTGTAAGTCAGCCTATAAATAGAATATAAACCTCGTATGTGAGGAGTGCTTGAAAAACTTTTGTGTGACTGTATACACAACTTTAGAGGATAGACAACAAGAATATACTTTGTCTTTCTCTTTCTCTCAGATTAGCTGTCTCGTTATTGTAGCATGCAAAACCCTAGCATTTACTCTATAACAGTTCATCTAATCAATACAAGAATGCATTTATGAGTATATCAAGTGTTTTATGATCATTGATTGCCTGATTCCGCCTTCCAATCATTGACTCAATCATCATATTCGATCCTCGTTGATTTACATCAACAGAGAATATCATTCTCAAACCCAGTCAATTGGTATCAGAGCTTTGGCTCTCGGTTATTACTCAGATCTGCTCAAATCTAGGTTTAACCTGATTGATCTGGTGATTGAGTTACTGTTTAGAGGTTTCAAACGTCTCTTCTCAGTATTCCTACCAAACACTCACTGATATACTCAACTGTTACTGTTCACCCGAAGAACTCATCTTCAAATAAACAGTACAGGTTGCACAGTCACCAAGAACAGCAAATCAAAGGCTGAAATTGACATATATTCAGCAGATCCATTGTTACAGGACTAAGTTTGGACTTGTTAAAATATTTCGACTAATTAGCAATAAAATAAATTAAATCCAGATCTAAACAAGTTAAAAACAAATCGTCAACTATGGATTCATACAATTATTCTGAACTTGGGCATGCCTCAAAACCACCCATGCTCAAACATAAATCTAAATTTAAACAATGGAAAATCACATTCACGAACTACATTACAGGTGTTGATCCTAATTATTGGATCTCAATATGCAAAGGCCCACACATTCCAGTCACTCTATCTGCAGATCAAGCTGCAATGTACAAGACTTCAAGAATCCCTATTGAAGATCTCACTCTTGATGATGATGATTACAAGAAGATCAAGATTGATCTCAATTCCTACTCCATACTTACTCAAGCACTTAAAATGGATGTACTCAAAAGATTGGAAAAATATGGTACTGCAAAAGCTGTATGGGATGCACTGCAAATCATGTGTGAAGGAAGCAGTGAAGTGGCTGAAATCAACAATGACAAGCTTGTGAACCAGTATGAGACATTTCATTACTCCAAAGGGGAGTCCATCTCTAAACAGTTGCATAGGTTTGTGCAACTGGTCAATGATTTAGAGATTATGGGCGTAACTTACAAGTCCAAGGATTTAAACAAGAAGATGTTACACAGTCTTCCTGAAAATTAGAAACAAAATGTAACCATGCTGAAGAACACTCTTGATTTGGAAAGCACCACACTGGATATTATGATAGCAAAGATCGAAGCCTTGGAACTGGATGATAGAAGCAGAAATCTGGGAGGACCCTGAGTAGTTGAAGCATACAAGTTTCCCACAGATAATCACTCTGTGGAAAATGCCTTCATTACTGAGGAGGATGATTTCATCTCATCAAGGGATCAAGCTAAATCTACTGGATTCACCTCATCCCCACCATCTAACAGACCATCAACTTCTTGCCCATCAACTTCAACAACTCAAGCATCAGGATTCTCTGCAACTCCTACTCCTGATGATTCAAAATCTGAAGAACAAAAGGCAACTTACAATGCATTTGTTGCCAGCCTTGAAGCCTATTTGGGTTGAGGACATACATCTGCACATCTGATCCAAGAAGATCTGGAAGAAATGGATCCAGATGATGTGGAGGAAATGGACTTGCAATGGCAAATGGCCATGATTGCTATGAGAGCGAAGAAGTTTTTCAGAAAAGGGAAAAAGCTTCACCTAAATGAAAACACCAAGCTTGGGTATGACAAATCAAAAGTGAAATGCTTCAATTGTGGTATGACTAGCCACTTCTCTAGAGAATGCAATGCTCCCAGAAGAAACTACAATGCTCAAAGGCCTTCTCAGAGCCAGTCATCATCACAACGATCTTCAATCTTTCACTCCAACAGTCATCAACAACAGCTTCATCATCATCAACAATCACATCAGACTCAACCCCAACTGACCAATCAAGCTTATAGAAGCAATCAGTCATCAGCAAATGCTCTTGTTATCAGACAGGATGGAGTATGCGACTGGAGCATGTATGCAGAGGAAGTAAAGCCTCAATTTCAAAATCATGCACTCATGGATCACATCAATGATGGACCTTCCCCCATACCTTCTGAGGTAAAATCTAACCTCTGTAGTGATAAATGCATACGTGAATTACAAGGGTATAGAGAGCATAATCATAAACTGGCTGATAAAATTAAAGAAGAAAAGGTTAAATCAGAGATGCTCAAAAGAGAAATAAAAGGTTTTAAATCAAAAATTAAATCCCTCATCTCTGACATTGAGAAATTGCATGGTGAAAAGTACACTCTTATAGCTGAGAATGAGCTACTGAATGAAAAATTAGCTCAATCTAAAGCTGAATAAAATCTTACTGAACTGAAACTTGAAAGGTTTCAACAGTCGTCAGTAAAGCTGAAAGAGATGCTTGATTCATAAAAGGATCCAAAAGACATGTCTGGTATTGGATATAACTGTTGTCCACCACCATACAATGATAACTACACTGTCATGCCTGATTCTGTCACACTCACCCAAGAAAATGGACCTAACACTATTGAACCCAAAACAATAGTAAAACAAATTACTAATACTCAAAATAAACCCAGTGTTTACATTGAAACAAATAAGGACAAAATCAAGTTAGGTCACCCAATTAAAATCAAGAAGTGCTCAGACAAGACAATGGATGTAATCAAACCAGATAGCCCAATCAAGGTTATAGTTCCTTTTGTAAAATTCATCCCTGCAATGTCAAAGGAAAAGAAAATAAAAGCTAAAAAGGTGAATGTATCTACAAAAGGTAAATCTAATAATGAGATAAACTCTCCTAAAAATTCAAGCAAATCAGACACTGATTCACCATCAATCAAAAGAAAGGTCACTCGGGTCACAAAGACTAAATCTAACTCAGACCCTCAAACATCAAAATCAAAGCAAGGTGTTGGCTTTGATATTTCCAATAAAGAGCATGTGAATCAATTTGATAAGGAGATTAGGAAAAGATTAAGAAAGCATGGACAGCCTCAGAAAAACAAAGACAGTAGTGTTGTGAAACAAACTACCAACAAGGCTGATCATGCTATCTCATCAAAACCAAGGAATGAATCTATCTCCAAATCTGCCAAAGCTACAAAATCCGCAACACCAGGATCAGTAGCCAGAAATAAACTCATGTATTGTGAAGTTTGTGGGAGGTCTAATCATCGAACAGATAAATGCTTTTACAATCAATACTGTTCAATCTGTGATATGAACAACCACTCCACAAAGAATTGTTATTTCAACAAATACTGTTCTATCTGCAACATGACAAATCACAATACATCTGAGTGTTTCTTTAAGCAAAAGGGATTGAGAGTACCTAAAAACAAACCTATCTCTTCAACCATGTCTGAGAAACATAAGATCAATGGTCATCTTCAACACAGAGTTTCAAAATCTGATAATGATGTGAAAAACCTGAGAACTTCAAACAGAATCAAAAGAAATAAAAATCAAGCAGTCAAACAAACTAACGATTTGATTTTTATAAATCCAAAACAAAGTTTGATAATAAAAAACGAATCAACTTTCTGAAAAGGAACAGGGATCAAAGGTTTGAATACTCATCTGACTCTTCAGTAATGAACCATTCTTTGTTCAGAAACAAATCAAGGATAACTCCATCATCAAAGTCCCAGTTTAGAGTAAAGTACCAACAGGTTACTATCATGGATAGAAACGGTAAGCCCAAGACCATCATGGCTTGGGTTTCACAGTCTAATTAGTTCTTTCTATGCTTGTAGGGTCATTCATACAGGTCCAACAGTTTATGGTATGTGGACAGTCGATGCTCCCGACACATGACTGGAGATCGTTCCCTCCTTCATGATTTTAAGCACATTCAAGGAACTACTGTGGCATTTGGAGGAGATTCACAAGGTGGTAGAATTACAGGTGAAGGATCTGTAACAAGTGGAATGCTGAGCTTCGACAGAGTGAACTACTGCGAACAACTGAACTTCAATCTTCTCAGCGTGTCTCAGATCTGTGACAAGAAATATTCCACTCACTTCACTGACACTCATTGCTATATTCTGAGACCAGGATTTCAAATTCCTGAAGAATGGGTTGTC
The DNA here is from genome assembly GCA_024085815.1 of Flaveria linearis. NCBI lineage: Eukaryota > Viridiplantae > Streptophyta > Magnoliopsida > Asterales > Asteraceae > Flaveria > Flaveria linearis. The sequence goes on along the minus strand of CM044003.1, from coordinate 62,219,575 downwards.
TTGAAAACACCAAGAATGAATAACACCTATGTCATTAACCTTAACTCTGCATCACCAAAAGAAGAAACATGTCTTCTATCAAAAGCATCTTTTGATGAATCTCAACTATGGCACAGACGATTGGACACACAAATTTCAAAAACATGAACAGACTTGTCAATGGAAATCATGTTATTGGTTTACCTAAAAAAGAATTCCATTTCATTGACCACTGTTCTGCATGTCTCAAAGGAAAACAACACAAATCGTCTCACAAGCCAAAGTTGATGAACACTAAAAATTCTCCATTGAAACTACTTCATATGGATCTTTTTGGTCCAACTCATGTTATGAGTATGGGAAAGAAGCAATATTGTTTGGTGATCATAGATGACTTTTCTAGATTTACATGGGTCTTCTTCTTACTTCATAAAAATGAGGCATCCTAATTAATAAAAGATTTCAACACCAAAATTGAAAACCAACTTGATCTTAAAGTCAAAACAATCAGGAGTGATAATGGGACAGAATTTAAAAATGATGATATGAGTTCTTTTTGTTCAACCAAAGGCATAGCTCATCAATTTAGTGCAGCTAGAACTCCTCAACAAAATGGAGTAGCTGAAAGAAGAAACAGAACACTAATTGAAGCAGCACGTACGATGCTAGCAGATGCTAAACTGCCAATCACCTTTTGGGCAGAAGCAGTTAACACATCATGCTTTGTACAAAATAGAACTCTTATTATCAAAGAAAGTAATAAAACACCTTATGAAATCATGTTTCAAAGAAAACCATTCATTGGATTTTTCAAGTCATTTGGTTGTCCTGTCTCAATATTAAACACTCGTGACCATTTGGGCAAGTTTTCATCCAAGACTGATGAAGGATTCTTTGTAGGTTATTCTTCTATTTCAAAGGCTTACAGGGTGTTTAATCCTAGATTAAACATCATAGATGAAACAACAAATGTTCAATTCAAGGAACATTCTTTCCCCAAATCTACAAATGGTCCTGACTGGTTGTTTGATATTGACTCGTTTACTAAATCTTTTGATCAATTTAACATGTCTGATGCAGGTAATCCACAATTAATAGCACCTTCATCATTAGTAGAAAGAAGGAGTGACTTTCTAATGATTCCTCCAACCTCTACTGAGCAACTTGATGAAGAGGTACCATTACAAGCTGATCCTGTCAGACATACTAATCAACATCAAAGTGCATCGATTGAGGATGGTCCCAGTATAATGCCCTCTCCATCAGAGATGCCATCCATTTAAGCTATACACCAAGAAGAAACTAGAACTCAACCTCATGAAACCCCTCTAGTTCACATTGAAAGAAATTCAAATGATGGGAGTAATCAAATCACTGCTGACACTGACGCAGGAATTGAAACAAATTTTGACTACTTTCACAGTTCCCTCTCACCATGATAAACTGAATGTCTCCAATCTTGATGTAACCATTGCTGGTGAATCAATTCCAACCACAAGAATACATAAAGATCATCCAGTTGACAACATCATTGGTGAACTAACTGAACGGGTGACTAGGAGCAAATCAAGCATAGCAAACATCTGCTTGTTCTCATGCTTTCTGTCTCAAACAGTACCCAAAAATATCAAAGAGGCTCTTCAAGACAATAGTTGGATTGAAGCAATGCAGGAAGAGTTGCTGCAATTCAAGAAACAAGAAGTATGGCAACTGGTGGATCTTCTCGAAGGACATGCTGCTAGTTCAGATATATGTGGATGTCATCATTTTTGGCTCAAAAAACAAGACTCTATGCAAAGACTTTGAGAATCTTATGCATTCAAAATTTCAAATGAGTGCAATGGGAGAACTCACTTTCTTTTGGGAGTACAAGTCCAACAGACAGTAGACGGAATCTTCATCAATCAATCAAAATATATGGAATCAATGCTGAAGAAATTCAAGTTTGCTGACTGTCAGTCCATCAGAACTCCTGTGGATACTAAATTGAAGATTGGGCCTGATCCTGAGGCAAATCAGTGGATCAGACACACTATCGCTCCATGATAGGTTCACTCATGTATCTAACAGCCAGTAGGCCTGACATTATGTTTGGTGTTTGTGTATGTGCTAGATATCAAGCAGATCCCAAGGAATCTCATGTCAATGCAGTCAAGAGGATATTCAGATATCTTAAGGGCAAACCTGCTCTTGGACTATGATATCCAAAGGAAGGAGATTTCAATCTCTATGCATACACTGACAGTGATTATGGAGGATGCAACTGCAACAGGAAATCCACATCTGGCGGTTGTCAATTTCTTGGTCCTAGACTTGTATCTTGGCAGTGCAAGAAGCAAACCAATGTTTCTGTCTCAACAGCAGAAGCTAAGTACATTGCAGCATCTGCATCCTGTTCTCAAGTTCTCTGGATTCAAAACCAGATGCTTGATTATGGTTTCAACTTTCTGCACACTCCAATTTATATTGACAACACATCAGCAGTTTTTATAACTAATAATCTAGTTCAACACTAAAAAACAAAACATATTGAAATTACATATCACTTTTGAGAGATTGTGCTGAAAAAGGATTAATCAAATTGATACAAGTTTACACTGATAATCAATTAGCTGATTTATTCACTAAGGTATTTGATCCAACCAGATTTGAATGCTTAGTTCAATCAATTGGCATGGTTAATCTTGAGTAAAAGGAAAACAAACAAAAACAAAAAAAATTAATTTAAAATGATAAAATCATATCAAAACACAAAAAAAAATCAAAAGAAGAAGTGTGTAGATTATCTATGGGAAATGATATAATTACAGTCGTTATATCATTCACTGTTCTAATTTATAAAACTTAAATTGATGGGTTTTTAACATGTTTATCAAAGTTCATATATGCTTATATATATGAAAAACGCAGCGGAATATATGTTTTAAAACATGTTATCAAGTTAATTGCTAAACCATTTTTAACAAACAACCCCAACCCATGGATCTTTATACAATGCATACAATAACAAAACATAAGATAGTCAAGAATCTACAACCTTTGTAGCTTCCTAAAACCCAAAGATATGAGCTGTGAATGATGAATTCGTGACTGAGTTTCCAACCAAGAAAACCTCAAGGAGTTATACCCCAAGCTTGTACAAACACCTTGTTTTGCTAGGCTTTGAACACCAACTTGTACTCCTCTCTTTCTTGCATGAATTTTCAGCTAAGAACCTTTCTTTTGAAGCTGAAATTTTCGTTTGTTTGAAGCTGAAAAATGCTTCCTTTTCTTCAAAACTTCCGTGAATTGAAGAGGGAGAAAGAGAGATATGAGAGAGAGTTGAGAGATCTTGTGTGTGTAGGTTGAAAAAAAATTAATTGAACATAAGAGTGGTCTTTAAGCATGCACTTGGAAGATGCAAAAGGAGTTCCCAAGGGGAATATCATGGGGCTGCCGAAAATGCTCCCATGTGTCCCTCACATCTTCAATTTTATAAAACCCTTTTATAAAACCCACTCTCTTTCTTTCACCTTTTATAAAATTAACCCATATTAATTTTATAGCACATACAAATTGTCATTTGTCATTGTTTAATTAATTTAAACAATGAACAAGTAATCCCTCATGAACAAATCAACATTTAATGATGTTCATATACAAAAGTATTAATTTAGAAAATCCAACTTTCTAAATTGGTGTCACTAGTTACTTGTATGATTTTATCAACAAATAAATTATCTTTCGGTGTTTGTTTGGCTTGTTATTGGGTATGACCCGACTTGGATCATATCACACTAGCAACATCAATTTAATATAAATCTTGGGCAGATCAATTCCTTCAATCTCCCACTTGCACAAGATTTATAGAAGATTGATGCAAGCAGCAAATAACGCCTAGCAACGGTTTGCTACCCCTAATGTATATGACTAAGTGCCATTCAATAACATCATCCTTTTCAAGTTCCTTACTTGAATATGTTTTAGGTGAATTAATCATCTATCCTTTTGTTTCAGATGTCATGTTAAATCCAAGAGACATAGAATTGTCATTCTCCGATGATTTAACTTTAATAGGCCTTAGACATCTAACTCTCAACGAATAAGAGGAACAAATCCCATCTTGACTACATACGTCTCTCACAATCACCTCATATCATACCTGAACACAGCCTTATGTACTGCCAATTTTCAGAACAGCAAAGTACTAAGTCAAAGTACAATACTTGGTGAATATCAAGACCCAATATGTATCTCAGGTCTGAGGATACAATGATATTCGCCTTTACTCAATATCTCTTATGACTAATCACAAAGATTCCATGCTGAAATAATTGAGAGCGGGTCAGTCCAATATCTATATCCCATAGACATCAATGAACCTTGGTAGCAACCTCTTGCTCTATATTCATACCTTATGAATATCAACCAATCCAATTTCATTATAGTCTTACATTCATAATTGTTCCCACAAGTATGATCGACTACGGACGTTTAGAATAACTTATTTATTCACGGATTTAAACATGCTAAAATAGAAGAACAACTGATAATAATTATCATATAATTAAGTCAAATAACATAAGTTCTAATATCTAAATACAAAATACAACATCAAACCCAGTCACTTGAATATCTAAGTCCCATGCCACAAGCATGGCCTTCATGCTTTGCCCTTTCAAGGAGCTTTATGAGTGGATCCGCAATGTTTTTATCAGTGTGGACTTTGCGAATACATATCATTCCTTTTTCAACTTCATCCCTTATGTAGTTGAATCTCCGTTCAATGTGCCGAGTCTTTTGATGAGCACGAGGTTCCTTGATTTGAGCAATCGCACCCTCGTTGTCACAAAAGATCTCTAGGGGATCCTGAATGGAGGGGACTACCCCTAGATCGGCTATGAATTTATTCAGCCATGCAGTTTCCTGTGCTGCCATTGAAGCGGCGACGTATTCAGACTCTGTAGTGGACAACGCTACGACTTCTTGCTTTGAGCTTTTCCAAGAAACAGCTCCGCCATTCAGAATAAAGATGTACCCTGATTGAGATCGTGAATCATCTCGATCGGTTTGGAAACTCGCGTCTGTGTAACCTTTTACTACGAGTTCCTCTTCACCAGACCCGTAGATCAAGAACATATCCTTGGTCCTCCTTAGGTACTTCAGAATGTTCTTGACAGCCGTCCAATGACTATCACCAGGATTTTGCTGGTATCTACTTGTCATGCTTAAAGCGCATGACACGTCTGGTCTAGTGCATATCATTGCATACATGATGGATCCTATAGCAGATGCATATGGGATTGCCTTCATTCTATTTTGCTCCTCCTTTGAGCTTGGACATTGAGTCGTACTCAATATTGTCCCTCTTTGAATAGGTACACTACCTTTCTTAGAGTTTTCCATCTTGAACCTTTTCAAGTTTTTGTCAATGTATGCACTTTGATTCAAACCAATCAGCCGCCTTGATCTATCCCTATAGATCTTTATTCCCAGAATATAGGCAGCTTCACCAAGATCCTTGATGGAAAAATAGCTTCCAAGCCAGGTTTTTACACCTTCCAAGGTTGGGATGTCATTTCCAAATAGTAGTATGTCATCAACATACAATACTAGGAAGGTTATTATGCTCCCACTAGCCTTCTTATACACACAAGCCTCATTAGCGTTTTTGATGAAGCCAAATTTCTTTATCTCCTCATCAAAACGGTGATTCCAGCTTCTTGATGCTTGCTTCAATCCATAGATTGATTTCTTTAACTTGTATACTTTATCAGGATGTTTTGGATCGACAAAACCTTCAGGCTGAACCATATAGACATCTTCCTCAAGATATCCATTTAGGAAAGCGGTTTTGACATCCATTTGCCAAATCTCATAGTCATAATGAGCATCTATGGCAAACAGTATCCTTATAGACTTTAGCATTGCAACAGGTGAGAAGGTTTCATCATAATCAACCCCTTGAGTTTGAGTGAAACCCTTTGCTACAAGTCTAGCTTTGTAAGTATCCAAGTTTCCATGCATATCGGTTTTCTTCTTGAAAACCCACTTACTTCCAACTACTTTGGAATTAAGAGGTGGTACGACAAGTTCCCAAACTTGATTGTCATACATGGATTGCATCTCAACGTTCATGGCTTTAAGCCATTTGTCACAATCCAAATTGGACACTGCATCATGATATGTGGTTGGTTCATCTGAATCTACCACGTAGCATCCATCCATGAAAAATCCGTATCTTTCAGGTGGATTACTAGTTCTACCACTTCTGCGAACGTTTTGTGTGTATTGATCAACCGCTTGATCATTCTCAACATCCTTATGTTGAGTGCTAGTTTCAACCAAACGTGCATCGGGCTGTGAATCTTGATCCTCCTCAAGATCCACTGTTCTACTGCTAGTTCCTTCCAAAAGGAACTTTGTTTCTAAGAACTCGCCCTTTCTGGCAACAAACACCTTTTGTTCCAGTGGGTCATAGAAATAATATCCCATAGAATCTCTAGGATATCCAACAAAGATGCACTTGGTGGATTGGACATCTAATTTGTTTGGGGTGGGAGTCTTAACATAAGCCTCACAACCCCAAACCCTTAAATATGATAGGGATGGAACTCTTCCATGCCATATCTCAAAAGGTGTCCTTTCCACCTTCTTGGTTGGGGCCATATTCAAAATACGGGCCGCGGAGAGCAAAGCGAAACCCCAAAATGATAGAGGCAATGTGCTTCTAGCCATCATAGATCGAACCATATCCAATAAGGTTCGATTCCTCCTCTCAGACACACCATTATGTTGTGGTGTTCCAGGTGGAGTGAGTTGTGAGACAATCCCACAACTCCTAAGATGATCTCGAAAAACATCACTTAGGTATTCACCACCCCTATCGGTGCGGAGAACTTTAATTGATTTGTTGAGTTGATTTTCTACTTCATTCTTGAAGATTTTGAACATTTCAAAAGCTTCATCTTTGTGTCTTATTAAGTACACATACCCATAGCGACTATAATCGTCGGTAAAGGTAATGAAGTATCTTTCACCATTCCTAGTCATTGGCTTAAAAGGACCACATACATCCGAATGTATGATACCTAATAAATCTTTTGCCCTTTCGTTAGTTCCACTAAAGGGTGTCTTAGTCATTTTTCCTTGTAAACAATATTCACATACATCAAATGAATCACATTCATTTGTTTTTAAAAGACCATTCTTTTGAAGTGTTTGTATGCGTTTCTTGTTTATATGACCAAGACGACAATGCCAAAGGTAGGTATCACTCAAATCCAATTTGAGTCTTTTGGTGGTTGCTTGGTATATTGAGCTATCATATGTTGTGTTTTCATAAACCAATTCGTAAATGCCATTACAAGGTATAGCTTTAAAATAAAATACACGATTTAAAGAAACATGAATATCATTGTCAACAAACTTGAAATCATAATCATATTGTCTTAAACGGGAAACAGAAATTATGTTCCTAGTCAAACTAGGAGCATATAATACATTACATAAAATTACTTCCAAACCACTTGGAAGCTTCAAAATGTAGTCTCCTTGGGCTTCCACGTGAACCTTTGCACCATTGCCCATGAAGAGACTTATTTCCCCTTTTGCATAATGCTCATTTCTTCTGAACCCCTGCAATAAATTACAAATGTGAGTTCCACATCCCGTATCTAATACCCATGTGTTAGAAGAAATAACATTCAGCTCAACATGTATCATGTAAATTATACCTGAGGTTTGCCCCGCATCCATCTTTTCTCTCAACTCTTTGAGATAGACTGGACAATTTCTCATCCAATGCCCTATCTCACCACATTTGAAGCATGGGTCGTTCACAGCAACCTTATGCTTCTTCTCCTTGGGCTTCGGAGGTTGCGCCCTAACTGCCATCTTTCCCTTTCCCCCAACATGCCCCTTTCCTTTGGCACCAGTTGCCTTAGGAGGGGGTAGAGACTTTCTCTTTTTCCCACCTTCATTTATGGTGAGAACGGGTAAAACCCTTTTACCCATTCCCGCCTCAGCTGATTTGAGCATAGAATGGAGTTCATTTATGCTCTTGTCCCATCCGTTCATGTTGTAGTTCATGACGAATGCCTCAAACCTTTTAGTTAGGCCATTAAGGATCAAATCCGTGGCCAACTCTTTTGAGACGGGACAGTTTAGCCTTTGAAGGCGGTCGATGTCGCTTTTCATCTTAAGAACATAAGATGAAACTGATTGGGATTCCTCCATCCTACATGCATTAAGCGCTTGAACCGTTTCGTAGCGCTCCACTCTAGCTTGTTACTGGAACATTTCCCGCAACTGAGTGATCATGTCATAAGCTCCATGGAGCTCATACTCCTTTTGGAGTTCGGGTGTCATACTTGCTAACACTAGGCAAGAGACTTGGACGGAGTCTTCCACATATCTAACCCAATCATTATACGCTTCCACATCTTCCTCGTCGGGTTCATCGGGGATGGGGTCATCAAGGATGTAGGCCCGCTTTTCTTGTTTGAGAACACTTCTCAAGTTGCGGTACCAATCCATGAAATTGTTAGGTGTTAGACGATCCCTTTGAAGGATCGCCCTTAGGGATTGGTTGTTTTGGTTTGGTACATCATTATTAGCGTTGTTGTTGTCGGCCATCTACAAGATTTTACAAAGTTCTATTAGTAATCGTTGATATAATTATATTTCATTTATCAATACCCTTTATGTCTCATAGACCATTAATAAATAAAATTTTAGAATCCGACGTTATATTTAAATATTGGTTAGGTGACCTTTATCCCATTATTTAAATAAACAAGGTAGTCATAAATGACAATTACAACCTATTGTAACTTCTAGTGGTATGGGATCGTTTGAACATCTCATGTTTATAACGGCATGTTTATCCCATCAACACCTTTTTGTAAAACATATTTTAGGGGATCCATTCAATATATTTTACAAATCAAGTTGTCCTACTTACACACACGTGTGAGTTTACTACATAAGTGGTTAGGTGACCTTTATCCCACAAACATGGTATTCTCACCTCAAGTTACAAGTTCCCTCAAAGTGGTTAGGTGACCTTTATCCCACTAAGAGTTTGCAAGTAACCTAAGTGTTGTGTAAAAGGATGGTGTTTAACTTGTTTTCAAAAGGGATTTACAATTTCACAATTCTTGTTTAGAAAAGTCTATGTACCATATGATTGTATGCATTCAACCATATGGTACCCTATTGGTTCTTTTAAATAAAACCCATTTTATTTTGTAAACCATTAATTCCTTTTATAGAACCATTCTATTTATGCTTAATGATTTGAGAACCAATTACTTGTTTATTGTTTGTTTTAGTTGAGGTTTGTTAATCACATCCAAATATTCAAAACAAACATCATCATATGCATTCAACCAAACATAAACAAAACAAGTCATATATGCATAACAAAGCATACTAAGTTGATCACACTTGTTTAACCAAAACAAGTGTGTCAAATGGTCATGTCCTAAGGGTTATGAATCATGACACATGGTTGACCAAAGGGGACTCCCACTTGAAACCATATCTTCAAGAATCCTCTTTGTCCATCTTTTCTTCAAGTCTTGATCTTGAGCTTCCTTACAAGATATGTATCCTAATACATTTTTCTAGTAAAGATAAACTCCTAATCTATTTATTACAAACCATATGAATAAACAAATTACAAGACTAGACTTGAAACAAAAATTAAATTATTACATGCCCAAATGAATATAACATGATAACCAATCATTCAATCCAAAAGGTCAAGGCTTTGTTATGCATAATCAACAACAATATATCCAAACATACATAAGAAGTTGATTTTTGGCAGCCCCTTAAAACCCATGTTTTTGGCCAACATAAACCAAGAACTAATGGGTTTAGTCCATGCAAACAATTATCTTATAAACTAGAGTTTTAAAGATCCTAATATGCATAATATAGCATCTTTAAAACATCAAAAGGGGGCACCAAAACAGCCCCTTAAACCCACGGTTTTGGTGCTGTCCAAATGAAATACAAAGTGTAATACATGTATGCATATGTATAAGTGGCTCTTGATGCCATTGATGGGGTTTTAACATGTTTATCAAAGTTCATATATGCTTATATATATGAAAAACGCAGCGGAATATATGTTTTAAAACATGTTATCAAGTTAATTGCTAAACCATTTTTAACAAACAACCCCAACCCATGGATCTTTATACAATGCATACAATAACAAAACATAAGATAGTCAAGAATCTACAACCTTTGTAGCTTCCTAAAACCCAAAGATATGAGCTGTGAATGATGAATTCGTGACTGAGTTTCCAACCAAGAAAACCTCAAGGAGTGATACCCCAAGCTTGTACAAACACCTTGTTGTAACACCCCGAAAAGTCAAAACGAGTCAAAATGGGTTAGAGGCTTATTAATGGGTATTTAATAGAAAAAGAAAGGATTATGGGCTAATTTTGGTTTATGGGCAAGAACTTGAGTAATTGAGGCCCATGATCAGCCTTAACCTACCCAAATGCAGCCACCATCTTCTCATTTCAACCCTAACAACAAGAATTCGTAGAGAGAGAAAGTAGAGAGAGAAAGTGCAAGAAACACAAGATTTGAAGCTTGTAAGATCAAGGGATTGAGGATCTGGGTGTTTGTGCATCAAATCTCAAAGAAAGGAGCAACAAACAAGGTAAGAAACGACTTCTAAGCCTTCTGTAAATCAAACCCGGATTCTAGGGTTTTGGGGTTTTGAAAAGTTTAAAGAAACACATAAAGGTCGAATTTTTACGTATGAAAACATGTAAAAAGCTTAGATTTGGCTTCATGGAAGGTAAACTAAGGATTTGGACGTAAAAAGTTAAGATTTTGGGTTAAAAAAGGACTGGATCTGAGTTTTTATTCATCCAGCGAAACTGGGCCCCGATCCAGCGAAACTGTGAGTTAATCCAGCGAAACTGTGCACTCATTCAGCGAGACTAGGAGAAATTCCAGCGAAACTACAGTTTCATTTGGGCGAAACTACAGTTTCGTCTGGATTCTCGCTAAGACCCAGACTGACCCATAGACTTCGCGAAAGTAGGAAATTCCAACGAAAGTTGGGTGCTCAAGGCAGCGAATCTGTCTAGCGAAACTAGCAGAAGTGCTGCCCAGCGAAACTGCTGGCGAAACTGCAGTTTCGCTGCAGCGAAACTGTGGACGAAACTATGAAGAAAATGACGTTTTTGTGTATTAACTTTCGTGCAGCTAGAGTGTTTGGACTATAGCTTAAGTAACTTAGGATTGAAGTTATTTGCTAAGTTCAGGTGAGTTCTAGATCCCCTTATTTAAACGTTTTTCTATGTTTTTGGGGCTATTATGCATAGTAAACATAAAGTTTTCAAGATAAGGATTTCAAGGTGTTTTAACAAGAAAATACATTTTTCCTAAAGTAAAATGTGACACTTAAATAGCTCAAAATAATTTTCGGGCGCGCTGACCTAGCAGCCCGGCCCCAGCCAGGGGCGTTGCCCTTGGACCCCACTAGGGGCTGCTGCCCCTAGAACCCCGCTGTCAGGGGCTGCCGCCCCCGAACCCCCGCTGTCCTGCGGAGGGTCGGTTACGTGTTATGATGACTAGTACTTGGTATGTTGTGTACTTGATAAGTTACATATTATATATCAAGTGAAAGATAATATTAATAAAAAGTGGAACTTAATGAATGTTACCCCCGGGCCCATATGATGATGAAAAGTCTTGCAAGCACTATGGTAGACTTCACTTATGTGAGTCTGATATACGACGATGGATCCGTATTCATGAGCGGGCTATGTGCCTAGCAGTGTGGATCAACTGTCGGGGGAAGCTACCATGAAGATGTGTACCGACGGGGATCGATCAACCGTCGGGGGTAGCGACCATGGATAACGTGTACCGACGGGGATTGACATTCGTTGTCAATCAACATGGAGATCTTGCTTTGTGCAATCTCGCCTATGATGAAGTGAAATGTAATGAAAGAATGAAAGATAATGAACGTGCCTAATGTGATGCAAATAACGTTTGAAGTATGATGTTTGCGTGTTCATTATATGAAGGATAAAAGATTATATTTTCTTATTATATAAAACTAGAACTCACTCAGCGTAGCTGACTTTTTATGCATAATAGTGGACAGGTAAGCGCTGAGGCTGAGGATGGCACCACGAAGTTGCTTGGGGAGAAATGGATGGCATTCCTGTTAATGAAGTCTTTATTGTAATTAATGAACAAGGAATATGTTTTGTTTACATTGAAAGGACAATTGAGTAAATGGGGATTTTAACTAAATGAATGTATAAAAATCTTCCGCTGTAATGTTTTATTATTAAATGATTTTATGCTATGAGTTGCCAACTGTGAGGCTTCCCGGGAATGGGGCTTTACACTTGTTTTGCTAGGCTTTGAACACCAACTTGTACTCCTCTCTTTCTTGCATGAATTTTCAGCTAAGAACCTTTCTTTTGAAGCTGAAATTTTCGTTTGTTTGAAGCTGAAAAATGCTTCCTTTTCTTCAAAACTTCCGTGAATTGAAGAGGGAGAAAGAGAGATATGAGAGAGAGTTGAGAGATCTTGTGTGTGTATGCTGAAAAAAAATTAATTGAACATAAGAGTAGTCTTTAAGCATGCACTTGGAAGATGCAAAAGGAGTTCCCAAGGGGAATATCATGGGGCTGCCGAAAATGCTCCCATGTGTCCCTCACATCTTCAATTTTATAAAACCCTTTTATAAAACCCACTCTCTTTCTTTCACCTTTTATAAAATTAACCCATATTAATTTTATAGCACATACAAATTGTCATTTGTCATTGTTTAATTAATTTAAACAATGAACAAGTAATCCCTCATGAACAAATCAACATTTAATGATGTTCATATACAAAAGTAATAATTTAGAAAATCCAATTTTCTAAATTGGTGTCACTAGTTACTTGTATGATTTTATCAACAAATAAATTATCTTTCGGTGTTTGTTTGGCTTGTTATTGGTATGACCCGACTTGGATCATATCACACTAGCCACATCAATTTAATATAAATCTTGGCAGATCAATTCCTTCATAAATGACTGACATGACTTATCTGATATGTTGGTAGGCTCAACTTCAAAAAGAAACCACATGCAGTGATAAATTAAAGCTTATATTCAACTGTGATGCTGTCATCTCATAGTATGTGTAAGTTTTGGCTTGTCCAAATGTGTGTGTGTGTAGAAACCAAAACACCCCAGGAAATGATGACTTATGAATCTCATTTACTCACATCAGTTCCTCCTTTGTTTTGCTAAGCAAAGACCTGCAGAAACAAGCACATAGTGCTGATGTTAAGATCCATCAAGATTCCTAATGTGGAACACATCCAACTTGGATGAAACAAACAGAATAAAATTCATTCAAAATGAATGAAACAAAAGAATCCTGAGAGATCACCTTCCAAAGTGAAGTTAAAAGAATCCCAATGTGGATCAAAAGTGTTAAAAGGATCAAAAATAAAAGAATCCCAATGAGGATCAAGTAATATGAGATTTCTAATTATAAACACCCTGGTCATATAAGATGTTGAAAGTTCTACCATACATTGCATGCAGATGGTTGACCTTGCCATGCCTTTGAGTGTGAGGCACATGTTGAATACCCAATCAACTCAAAACATGATAAGATCCATTGCATCAGAAGATTAACCAAGTATGAGTTTAAGAGGACAAACATACCTACAATCAATATGTTCATGACCATGTCTGTTTTACTAACAATTGCTTGCACTTGTGAAAGGTAAGATTGATATGATCCCAAAGAAAGGTATAACTTAACTTCTTGTACAGTGAAGAAAGCAAAAATCACAAAAAGATTTTCTTTTCAAAACTTTCAGATCCTTAAAAGTTTCCATCCAGTATGAATATAAACTTTAGGGGGAGTAATTTAAAATTTTGATCAATTTTACCAAATCAGAAAAACCAAAAATCTATTTGTGTTGTGGCAGAAGATATACCATAGTATCTCAGTTCTTGCAGACATTTTGATGCATAAAAGACCAAGACCAGTCAACAATGGGAAACTTGATTCACCACTGATGAACAAGTTAATCCAAGCAAGAATTGATATCACAAAAATCAGTCAAAACTTCATAAGAATCAAGCAACAGACACATCTTCATAAAGGCAAAGACAGTGCTTCATAAAGCATCAGATAAAATTCATCCAAAACCAACCAAAGCAAAAACATTAAGTTCAAAACTTAATGCAGGAAAGAGTATTGGTTAATGCGGGTGAAGGTAACCCAAGCATCAACCAATGCGGGTAATGATTCTGTGAAATGAAACACACGTGAAAAACTAATGCGGACAAAAGCACTCTACCGCATTAGTCTCATCACCAAGTTTGATGTTGAAGAAATGCGGACATACTTTTACTCTACCGCATTTTGATGAAAGTTGGGAAGTTTTGTTCATCCGCATTTGCTACGGTGAACAAATGGTGACAAGTTTTTGTTCATCCGCATTTGCTACAGTGAACAAATGCTGACAAGTTTTTGTTCTTCCGCATTTGCTACAGTGAACAAATGCTGACAAGTTTTTGTTCTTCCGCATTTGCTACAGTGAACAAATGCTGATCAGAAATTTCTCTTCCGCATTTGCTACAGTGAACAAATGCTGATCAGAAATTGCTCTTCCGCATTTGCTACAGTAATTTTAAAAGTTGGGCGCATATTTTTCAAACTTGTCAAAATTTGAAATCCATATTAAGTTGACTATATAAACCAAAATCAAAAGGTCATTTAATACTTTATAAAATTATGAGACTTAACAAGTGAGACGAGCGCCACTGAAAGTTATTGTTCATCTTCATCATCTTCTTCATGTTCTAACCCTATGTTCTAAGTTCGATTCACCATCATTCACCCATCTTCGATTCACTACAACAGTATTATCGAGGAATAGGTGAGAAACAAAAAATGTTCGTAACCCTAACTGTCGGACATTCATCGAAAACATGAACTTAGCAAACTAGGTCAAGAAAGAATCCTGCAAATCAACCAAGTGTTCATGAACCATTATCGATTTCAACAGAAAGACACATGCCAATCAAGTATAACTCAAAAAACAAAGAATTTTCACAAGTTTAGTGTGTCGTAGGAACAGGGCACATAAATACTAAAATGTTGGAATCCAAAAGACAACACAATGGTTAAAATGACCTTGAAACACTCAACACAATCAGGAATAACTCATCAAAATAAACATGAATCACAAAATCAGATTAGATCAAATGTATATGAAACAATATACAAGAACACTCAATTTTGACCAAGAAAAGTCAAAATGTGAACAGATTAGTCTGATTCATGATAAACTCTTTGTTGATATATATCATTCATCATTCTAATACATATGCCTTGAATGCAGTGTACAATGGCAAACCTCACATGGAGCAAGCTCCATAATGTCAGTGGTTTTCTTGACCCTGATGTAACTGAGGCTGAAGGATTAAGGGAGATGATCAGATTTCTTCTAACCACAAGGGTGGCTTATGCCATGACAGTAAGACCCATCATTTATGAGACCTTCATTAGGTCATTTTGGGGAACAGCTGAAGTGGTTGAAGTTGATGTTGTGAGAACACTAACTGGAAGAATCACTGATGATCATTCCTTAGCAATCACTGCGAAAACTGTGAGACAGTGTCTACAGTTTGGAGATGATGCTGATGCCCCTATAGAACTTGAAGATGATGAGATCATGTCCTTCTTTGCCAATATTGGATATGAGGGTGGATATGAAGGGAAGCAGATTGTGAAAGGGTTGGTAGATCTGCAATGGAGATTCTTGATACACATGTATCAACACTGTCTATCTAAGAGAAAGACTGGATGGAATGATATCCCAGTGACAACCTCATCTGCTATTTGTGCTCTATGCACCAATCGTCCCTTCAACATGTTTGCATATGTCTTCAATGGATTAGTCTCAAACATCCAAGAGGGTAGGAGGCACATGTTTTTGATATACCCCAGATTTATACAGTGCTTCATAAATGAAGCATTTCTGATCTTGCACCCATAGGACCAGTGATGGACATCCCTCACTATAATGCCAAGTCCGACAGGTACATCACAAAAAGAGATCCTAGGAACTTCTACAGTGGTACGTTTTTCCCTTTGTTACCATGGATGCAGCAACAAATCAATCAAGGAGGTGTACAAGAATTAGAGGCTCCTGATGATGAGCCTGTTCATGAAGTAGAACAATCAGCAATCGCAGAGGATAGACAGAGGTTAGTGTCACCACAGGTTGATGTAGGTGGTGATCTTCACACTGGACCTTCTGTGCATGAAGTTGATGCAGTTTCACCATCTATGCCTTCACCATTACCATCACCCCAAAGATCACCAATTCTACCTTACCAATCTCAACCTATCATCTCACCCCACATCTCTCCTATACACTCACCACTTCTTCACTCTATCCAATCTCCCATTCGCCACCTGTTCCATCACCAACTTCAGTTGAACCTCAAGAGTTTGGTGATTCTGCCAACTCATCTGAGAAATCCAAATCATCATCTGATGAGGAGGATCATCCCACCAAGATGCCTGTAAGGCAAATTGCTTCAGAGGCTGGTCATTTAGAAAGTTATTATGATTCTGGAGCAAACAAGCCTGATAAGAAAGATGAGATGATTTCCAATTTACTTCAGAAGATTGCAAGGATTGAAAAGATGCAAAGAAACAGATCAGTTCTTCTGCAAGACAGGTTGTTGGAATTGAATGAGAAAGAAAAAGAACTAAAAGAGTTAAAAGAAAAACATGAGAGTGAGAAGAATGAGAAAGACAAAGAGAATGAGATGTTGAAAGCTACTCTTCAACACTCAAGAGAAGAAATCAGTGGTCATGTGGAAACCTTGAACCTGTAAGCAATAGTAATGGAAGAACAAGAAGAAGTTATTGAAGAACAATCTTCCATTATCCATGACCTTGATAGACAAGTGGAAGCTCTTAAAAAGAGAGTCTCTGAGCTTGAAATGCTTGTCAAACTAAAGCAGGAAGCAGAGAAAGATAATGATGATGAAGGTGATAAAATGAAAGAAAAGAGAAAAAGGGAGGATGACACAGAATCATCTAAAGACAGTGGTGATGATTCCCCTCCAGCCAAAAAGATGATATTCACTATGGCTGAAAAGTAGGGAGAATCAACTGGATCAAAGCACACATCATCTAGCATGGAGATGATCGTGTACACAAGTCATCCTGAAGAAGTTCACACTAAAGAAAAAGAGTTCAGTGACATGATGAAAGACTTAGATATGTTCACTGCTGATGAATATATCATTGATGATGAATTCTGGGACTTCATTGTAAATCAAAGTGCAGATGCTAAGCCTTTTGTTGTCATACTTCAATCTCCAGTGCCAATTGATAAGGAGTTGAGTATGCAAATAGTTCCTGCTTTGTCACTTTCTGATAAACAAAAATAAATGATCAGAAAGCTATGTGAATAGCATAAACAAGAAGAAGAATAGGCTGATGTATCTGTACACATTCCTGAAAAGGAACAGACTGAAGAAGCTCCACAAGAGGGTGAAATGCCTGAACCCTATTCTGGCTCAAGCGTGCAAACATATGCCAGAAGAAGTAGCTATCTTGAGGAAAAGGCTAAAGGAAAGAGACCAATGGTAAGTGATGAACCATTGAAAAGGAGCAGAAAGATGATCCAAGGAGTCTAGCAGCTATTGCTGGATTCTTGGAAGAACATGAACAAGCAGAAGCCCTATTGAAAAAGAAAGATAATGTAATTGATCTAGAAGAAGGTGAAATTCCAGGTGGATTCATGGTTGATAAGCCAGTGATCAGTAAAATCCTTGTGAATGAAGAACCTTATGTTGCTGAAAAGATTGAATCGGCCAAGTCGGATGATTTGATGAAAAAGGACGTATTTTTGATTGATCATGGTTATGATCCTGTTGAAGTCTTTGGGATGACATATGAAGGTATGCTAGCAGAAGAAGATAAGCTGAACAAGCTGCTAGACCCAACTTTTGAAACAGAGTATGAGATAACTCTTCCTCCTAAAGCTTCTGAAATCAAGGCAACAAAAGCCAAAACTGCTACTCCTCTTCAACCTATGTATCCTGATCCTTACAGCATGTCAGATAAGGAGATGAAGGATTATCTGTCTGCTCAAGGATTTACCAAAAGAAAATTGGGGAACATGAAAACCAATTCCCTAAGGGCTGCTATCCTTAGGATGATTCTTGAAAAGAAATACAGGTTGAAGAAAATGGAGGAGGAGATCACCAGAACCCAACCAAGAACAAGGGTTTCAGCTCAAGAAATGAACCTCACTCAGGGAGATCATGATTCCCTGGCACCCATTCTCCACAGATACCCATTCTCCACAGATACCCAGAGTGGTTTGCTGAGCCTTCACAACTGGAACTACATGAAGG
Source organism: Flaveria linearis (assembly GCA_024085815.1). NCBI lineage: Eukaryota > Viridiplantae > Streptophyta > Magnoliopsida > Asterales > Asteraceae > Flaveria > Flaveria linearis. The sequence continues at coordinate 62,201,162 of CM044003.1, read as the reverse complement.
TCTCACAACTGCTAAAATGATAAAGGGTGTGTCCACTCCAAAAGGCAAGACTGATCAGAAGATTATTGCCTGGAAGTATGACAGTGATTGGAATATGTTCATGGTGAAGAGAATATCAGGATTAGTACAATTTTTCACAGAGTACTCTGCTCTTGTGAATTCTCTAATAATCCATGATCTCAAGGAACTAGCCAACTTAAGATTGATAAATCATAGGGCTATGTTCAGGGAATATGAGTTTGAGGACATTCTGAGGATATTCAATAGAACTAACAACTTCAAATCTTTGAAGACTATCTGCATGAGAAAAGATAGAACTTTTGTCAATCCCCTTGAGAAAAGGAAAAGAAAAATAGCTGAAGAAGTGGTATTCCCTGAACTTAGGGTAAAACCCACTGAATCCTTGAAGAGGAAGATGGTTGCTAGTACTCACTCTTCTATGCCAATCTCAAATGTTTATTATGATGAGAAAACCTATGAGTTGGTGATTGAAAAGAAGTGGGGAGGAAAAGAAGGAGCTGAAATTCGACTGTTCAGTGGATATGAAGTGAGACTGCTAGACGAATCATACATCCACTACATATATACAAGGCACTTCAGGGAGATTAGAAATAAGCTTGGTGAAGCTGATATGTACTTCATTCTTAAGTGCATCAAACTCCTGAAGATGGCCTATGACATGAAAGAGCAAAGGAGGAAGAAGAAGACTCCTTTGAAGTTTGGAAACATTGTGAAGTTAGAGGTTGATGCTGATAGATCTTTACTGATTCACAGAGATGGGCTGTCAACTGTGTCATTCTGGGAGCCTGTTTATTGAAGAAGCTGCCCATTGAAGCCATCCATAATATGAGCCAAATGATGATCCATGTACTAAGCAGAGAGAAGCTGGATGAAGCAAGACAGTTCTCTAATATGATTAAGGCCATACTGGATCCTTCCTACACAGACTCAGCTCCAGTGTCATCTCCTCCTACTGCACAAGACCCAGCAGAATCCTCACAACCCGATCCACCCTCAAACCCTTGAAGTACTTAGGCAGTATAATCCTTAGGGAGAGTATTGTTAGACCCTGAAAGGATCATACATGCCAATTCAAGAGGTGAATGGTTGTTCTGCTGGTTTCTCCCCAAGTCTAAGAAGAAAATGTACATAAAGAAGATCCTGCAAGAAAAGAAAATTACAAGTGTCGGCTATCCGCATTTGTTAATGCGGATAACCAAGAACAAATGTTGACAAGTATTTGTTCTTCCGCATTAACCAATGTGGACAGCAGATGAAATACAGTACAAGGCATTTGTTCTTCCGCATTAACTAATGCGGATGACCAGCAACAAATGCGGCCAAGTGTTTGTTCATCCGCATTAACTAATGCTGATGACCAAACACTAATGCGGCTAATAGAAGACCAATGCTGATGAAGAAATACTCATCCGCATTAGTTAATGCGGATGACAAAGAAACAAATGCTGATGAAGACTTAGACTAAGGGTAGTGTAGTCTTTTTGTACAAGCTGTAAGTTAGCCTATAAATAGAATAGAAACCTCGTATATGAGGAGTGCTTGAAAAACTTTTGTGTGACTGTATACACAACTTTTGAGGATAGACAACAAGAATATACTTTGTCTTTCTCTTTCTCTCAGATTAGCTGTCTTGTTACTGTAGCATGCAAAACCCTAGCATTTACTCTGTAACAGTTCATCTAATCAATACAAGAATGCATTTATGAGTATATCAAGTTTTTTATGATCATTGATTTCCTGATTCCGCCATCCAATCATTGACTCAATCATCATATTCGATCCTCGTTGATTTACATCAACAGAGAATATCATTCTCAAACCTAGTCAGTTTTGAATAAGATACTATGGTGAACCATCCTAGCAGGAATGGTTCACTGTTCTGAGGCTTGGTTCTTTCCTTCGGGAATATCCGGTTAAACACAAGTTTAGAAGAGGCCAACCGGGGACCAAGTGAAGGGTTGATCGTGATACCCCACGATGACCAATACTAAAAATGATGTTTTTAAAATCAAATGAGATTTTCATAAACTTTCACCCTTGATTCTAAAACCTTTACTGTGGACTTTAAGAGTTCCTTTTATTGTTTGAAACTTTAAGCACTTGAATTCACCAACTTTTTAGATGACACAATTTTCTTTTGAGCATGTTTCAGGTAACCCATGAAGACTCTTAGCTATTATGGAAGACTTACACTCAACCCCGAGGCCATGGGATTTGCTTGTGTGACCAAAATCATGACTTGAACAATTTGATTTAATGACTATTTTATTTTGATGAACTATGTAAACATTTGGGGCTGGATCTATTTCCAGCCTGGAGTCTCTTAAAACTTTAAATGCCATGTGATGTCCTCTCCCTTTGAGCTCCTATATTGGTTTGTTTCCGCTTCCATGTATGTTTGTTGCTAATCTGTGACGTCCCACCCTACCGGGGCCCGGGGGTGTGACATTATCTCAAGGATAGATTCCCCGTGTGCATCCTTTGGGTTAGCTAAACCGCACATAGTTGAGCTAACGACAACATGGTCATGCACCTCCCTTCATTTGCTTTCAAGAATTTCATTCATTCATTATGTTCCACTTTTCATTAACATTATCTTTCACTTCATTACATAAAACTTTAAGGATGCACATTCATACATCATACCACGTAAAGTCATAACATAATACATAACGTATAATATAACATAATACATACATTTTGAAAACCGTTAAATGAAGAAAGATAACTCATCACACACACACACACACATCATAAACCTCATCACAAATTCATGCATACATCAAGTATAAGCCATCATATCACCAAAGAACCTATCTCAACCATCTACCTCTTAAAACCCTCAGAAAACCCTAAGCAGATGAAGCACAATTAAACATTTAAGGGGCATCAGCATAAAATTTTCTAAGTAAAACAGTCTGGGCACATTACAACTATGCAGTGCATGAGTTCTGCTAAGGCGCAAGGGCACTGCTAGGGTGCATGGACACTTAGGAGCATGGGCATCTCTGGGCGCATGGGCACTATTTGGGCGTATGGCCAACACTTAGATGAATGGGCACTCTGTGCCATGGGCACTATTTGGGTGCATGAACCAACACTTAGGCGCATTGGCAACTTTTGGGTGCACGGACAACTGTTTGGGCGCATGACCCAACACTTAGGCGCATGTCCAACATTCTGGGCGCATGGACAACTCCTGGGCGTATGAGAACATTCTGAAGTATTATTTATGCTACAAATATCACCAAAACATCATTCTAACACATCTTGACACATATCTAACATGCTATAAACACTAAAACATGCTAAACATGAAATCTAACATCAAAATAGCTTCTAAACATACAACCACAAAACAACAAGCTGAAAACCATCGGTTACTTTAAAAACTTTTGTTTGGTATGCATAATAGCCCCAATACTTAGAAAACCAGTAAAAGAGGGGTTCTACAAACTCACCTTTAACAGCCTTTGAGTAGCACACTTCAACTCTGAGACCCACCTTCAAATTCAACTCCTAAAACTCATAAAAACAAGCACTAAACACCATGAATCTCGGTCTAGGACACAAAACCCAGTTGAAACCGAATTCCTATTCCAAAAACTTACCTTTTTGTAGCTTCTTCTTCCTTTCTCTCTCTAGAACCGAGAACTCCTCATTCTTTCTTCCTTTTTCAGCTGATCAGATGGGTATGGCAATGTAGCGGGCAGCCATACCCACTCTTTTATACAGTATTACTTTAAAGTTTGCATCTTGAATAACTTTAGTCCTTCAACTTGTGTTAGTTTTCCTTTCTTTCTTTATACTTTTCTTTTCCATCTTTTAAATAAAATTCAAGGTGTTATAAGTCCAACCCCCCTTAAATAGGTTTCATCCCTAAAACCTGTCGCTTCTTGAATAGTTACGAGTCTATCTTACCTCTTTCTTGGTCTTACAAGTAGGTTCAGACCCCTTTAGGCTCCACTGTATGCACACACGTGAAACCATTCTTCTCCTTAGCCCTCCTCTTCCTTCAATCAGAAACGGCCACCGGCTGCTTCACATAGTTGATTCTTTCATCCATCTCAATATCCTCTAGTGGCACGATCATATCCTCATCGATTAAGCACTTTCCTAGACGAGATACATGGAATGTCATATGAATTCCACTTAACTCATCGGGTAGCTCCAGTCGATGTGTCACATCTCCTACCTGGGAAATGATTTGGAATAACCCTCTATAGCTTACTATTAGCTTTACTCACTTTCTAAATCAAATGATCCACTTTCCTAGACAAGGCCTTTATCATAATCCATTGCCGTAGGTTGGCACCGAACTCTTGTCAGGCATGGTTGATCAATACATCTTCTTGTAACACTCAGTGTTTGTCTCATAGGTTACTGGCAAATTCACTCGGAGTTGTACGTCTATCCACCTACGTCTAACCTGAATGGTCTAGCAGAAAACAAGCGCTCCCTTAATTCTATCACACAATCCTCTAGAGCATCAGGTAATCTAGTGGACTTACCAATAGCAACTCCTACATCGGAGGGCTCATCGATCTTCCTACTCCTAACATACAACTTATCACAGAAGGCAACAGGAACAAAACTACTACTAGCACCATAATCAAAGCACATATGCATAAATTTAAATTACAAGAAACGAACCTAACATCAAGTTGAAGTCCGCTCTAGCCTCTTCTCGGTCAGGGAAAATGCTCTAACCTTCATTCTTTGTTCTCCTCATTCTAAATCCCTTGCGTTACCCTAGAGCTCTCAGCCCTTGGCATCCTGTAATCTCTGCTCCTGTGTCCACTCTCACCATACATGTAACATCACATCACATGACAATCCCTTGCCAGGTGCCCCTCCTTCCCACACTGAAAGCATAGATTCGATCCCCGCTTACATTCCCCTGCATGCTCCTTCCCACATTTCCTACATGCCCTCAGTTCCCTGGTTATCATCCTTTGATCATCTTTCCTCACCTTCTTACCACCAGACTCAAATCCACCATCATCCTCCCGTCTTCCACTCCTATTCCTAACATAACCCCGCTCATCCTCTTCGTCATTATCGCCACCGCCTCTCGCTCATTATACAACCTCCCCGCCAAATCTACCACCGGGCTAAACGTGCTTGGTCGAACAGCGACCAGATGTCTGAGGATATCTGCTGGCAGACCTTGAATGTACCTCTTGATCTTTCATGACACAGACGTCACCTGATTTGGAACCAGCTTTGTCATCTCAGTGAACCTTGTCGTGTACTGCTGGTGTGTCATTATTCCCGTCTCCAGCTGCAGGAACTCTCTCTCAACTTTGTCATGATCCGTATGAAGGTAAAACTCCTCAATTACCAACCTATTCAACTCCTTCCACCTTATCCTCCTGACTGCCCTGGTACCCTCAGCCTGGATAACATTGTCATATCAGTATAAGACCGAGTCCACAAATGAGTAGGTAGCAAACTTTACCTTCTGATCCTTGTGGCACTCGTTGATATCGAGTACCCCCTCCATCTCCCTCACCCATCGCGGAGCAGCAGGAGCATTCTCATTCCCATCGAATGTTGGGGGCCTACACCTTTGAAATGCCCTGTAATTGCAGCCCAGTGTAGTTTCCTGCACAGCCTCCTTCTCATCATTACTAGAGACAACCATATCAGCATATGGTTGCTCCATATCCTTAGAACCTCCAGCTTCACCACCTCGCTGGGCGGTTCTCCTCTTCTCCTCCTTCTCATTTTTCTTGTTTTCCCTCATAGCACGAATAACTTCAATCACTAGAGCCGGCAGAATCGTCTGCATGACCTGATGAACCTCCTTAACCACCGCCTCCTTCACTGAGGCCCTAAGATTGGCGCTTTCATCGATGCCCTCATGCTGATGAACCTCGGTATCAACAGGGGCCATTTCAGTAGCCCTAACCCCTCTCCTTATGGCACGTGTTCTAGCACCACGTCCACCAAGCACTCCACCTCGGGAAGCCTTTGAAGACCTACCACCGGCCATCTACAAGCACTACAAGATTCGAACACCAACGCAGTCAATCAAGGCAATAGCTCGGATTATGTCAAGTATAGTAAGTCCCCAATTATAGTGGCTAGTTATGATTAGCCACTTACTTTACTCTTCATCCCCCAAGCATTTCCTATCCTGACTACATCAGTATCTAAATCTACATGAAAGCACACAAGCCACATAACATGCACAAATAATACCGATTAACATTAACTTACATAAAACTATTACATAAAACCTTTACCTGCAGGCACGTAGCTACTAGGACTGGCATTCCTTTCCTTTAATGTCCCATTCTCAGTTTAAGATTAGGTTTCTTTTTGAAATTTTCTTACCCAATTCTCTGAAACTTTGGCTCTGATATCAACTTGTAAGGCCCCCCCGTTCCCAGAGACCTCACAGTCGGTCAATCATCACATAAAACATTTTAAAAACATACATTACTTTTGCAGCAGAACTTAAAAACTTTCATTAATAATTAAAAACATGTCATTTCAGTACATTACATCATCTGTTAATATTTCAAAATACAATAACATGTCAAAATGCGGATGCCATCCTCAAAACATTCCCAGTAGCTTATGCATACATGCCTGTAACTCCTCAGCATCAACAAATATTTGCCAACTATCATGCATACAAAAAGTCAGTGACGCTGAGTGAGTTCTAGTTTTGTAATAAAAATACTTTACTTCCTTTGAAAACCAAAACGTTACAGTCGTTCGTGGTCATACACAATACATACACATTAATAATAATTCTTATTATCTTCATCATCGTTTGTTCATTCATTCATTCCTTCTTCCGTTTGTTATTATCGCACATTATCATATGGATCCCGTCACATGCAATACCCCTGTCCCCTACCGAAGACAGTACCAGGGTACGCGACAAGGAATCCCCTTCGAGTCAATCTCAAGGATTAAACTCCCTTAGAGTCCATAATAGACTCCCTTCGAGTCGATCTCAATGATTGAACTTCCTTCAAGCGAATAATAGACTCCATTCGAGTTTATCTCAAAGATAGACTCCCTGTATGCATCCTTCGGGTTAGCTAAACCGCACACAATTGAGCTAATGACAACGTGGTCGTGCACCTCCCTTTGCTTGCTTGCAAGTCTTTCATTCATTCATTACGTTCCACTTTTCATTAACGTTATCTTTCACTTCGTTACATAATACTTTACGTATGCACATTCATACATCACACCACGTAAAGTCATAATATAATACATAACGTATAATATAACATAATACATACGTTATGAAAACCATTAAATGAAGAAAGATAACTCATCACACGCACATCATAAACCTCGTCATAAGATCATGCATACATCAAGCATAAGCCATCACATCACCAAAAAACCTATCTAAACCATCTACCTCTTAAAACCCTCAGAAAACCCTAAGTCTAAGAGGAAGCACAATTAAACATTTCAGCCGCATTAGCATAAAATTTTCTAAGTCAAACAGTCTGGGCACATTACAACTATGTAGGCGCATTAGCCCTGCTTAGGCGCATAGGCACTGCTGAGGCGCATTAACACTTAGGCGCATGGGCATCTCTAGGCGCATGGACACTATTTGGGCGCATGGACAACATTTGGACGCATGGGCACTCTGGGTGCATGGGCACTATTTGGGCGCATGAACCAACACTTAGGCGCATTGGCAACTTTTGGGCGCATGGACAACTATTTGGGCGCATGACCCAACACTTAGGCGCGTGGCCAACATTCTGGGCGCATGGCCTAGGCTTAGGTGTATGGACAACTCTTGGATGCATGAGAACATTCTGAAATATTATTTATGCTATAAACATCACCAAAACATCATTCTAACATATCCTAGCACATATCTAATATGCTACAAACACTAAAACATGCTAAACATCAAATCTAACCTCAAAACAGCTTCTAAACATACAACCACATAATAACAAGCTGAAAACCTTTGGTTACTTTAAAAATATTTTGTTCAGTATGCATAATAGCGCCAATACTTAGAAAACCAGTAAAAGAGGGGTTCTAGAAACTCACCTTGAACAGCGTTTGAGTAGCACACCTCAAATCACAGACCCACCTTCAAATTCAGCTTCTAAAACTCATAAAAACAAGCACTAAAAACCATGAATCTTGGTCTAGAACTCAAACCCAGTTGAAACAGAACTCATATTCAAGAAACTTACCTTTTTGTAGCTTCTTCTTCCTTTCTCTCTCTAGAACTGAGAACTCCTCCTTCTTTCTTCCTTTTTTAGCCGAGGAGATGGGTATGGCAATGTAGTGGGCGGCCATACCCACTCTTTTAAACACTATTATTTTAAAGTTTGCATCTTAGACAACTTTAGTCCTTCAACTTGTGTTATTTCTCCTTTCTTTCCTTATACTTTTCTTTTCCCTTATTTTAAATAAAATTCGGGGTGTTACACAACTGGAAGTTTTTACTACAAATTGTCCTACATAGATTATCTAACAAGTCAGGGTGTTAGGATCAAACCTCATATGATCTGGGCTACCTAGTCCATGGGCTGGTGAAAGGTCTCCGATTCAACTACTCAAGATTTGTGCTGAACAATCTGAGAGGTAATCTCACCTGGGATCAATTATAATGTATCCCCAGTTGTTTTAGCATATAATCAGTTGTGAACTTGACCAGGACAAACTTCAATTTGCAAATGTCGTACTGGTCCCTCACATGAGGTCGGGCATCTTCAAAATGTTAAAGAAAGTGTCCACTAACTAACTGGAAGGTTCACTGATCTCCTTCCAAGTATGCTTGAACCAATAGCTCCTAGTGACATCCCTGCAGAACTAGCAGATAATGAACCCACACCAGACACCTCCACTACACAACTAATCACTTCTTCCTACCCAATTAGATTCACATACAAGAGACGCCCCAAACAAGCCATTGTTCAATCTACTCTGATTGAACAAGTCCCCTCTGTTCAAACTAAAATGGCTAGAGTAGAACTCAGGGCTCCCACTCAGCCAGAGGTCCAACCATCCTCCTTAATTGACCGTAATATTAGTGTTGAGTCTCCTTAGTCTCAACTTAAGGAACCCATTACCCATGCCTTGAGCCCTTAGAGTGAGTCTCAACATTTCCCTTAGCAACCAAAAGGGACAGCCACATCATTGCCTTAACTGTTGTTGCAGATGAGCCATTAGGTGTTGACCAAGGTCCCGGGTTATTAGACATAACCTCTGTATCCTTTTGTTGACATATTATCCTGACCTAATGAGGATATTATATTCCATAAGGGCCATGAGGTTAATCTACCACCCCACTATCCATATCAACTGAGCCCTAGGGAACCTCTAATATCTAGCCCACATCAGCTAAACCAAACTGAGGTGAGTCCAATCAGAGTGGAGGTGACTCATGTAGGTTCAGCTACCACTACTGAGAGCGTTTCACTAGCTTCTCAGGACAGTGGTAACATAAGTAGGATTGAATCTAAGGGTACATTGCCCATTGATGACTCTAAAAGAGACATAGTATGCAAGGGTATCCAGGGCACCAAGAAACCATTACTGGTGATGATCATAGGCATACTAGGTATACTATATCATCTCTTAATGTTTCTTCAAAAAACGTGAGGGTAGTCTGCAAGTCACCATCAAGTACCTACTTTTTAAAGTCTCAAACCTTGAATCAAAGATTAGGACTTTAGAGGATTGGTCTACCACTCAGCAACTTAAGATTGAAAATCTGAAGGCTAACTAGCTGAGACACTGATTGAGAAGTATGTTTGGCATGTACATACTCAGGTTTCTTTAAGTTCTTCCTTTAGCTCATTTGCTTCTCAAGATGATGCTACCAAAAAGGAGGAGAATGTACAGAAACAAAGACAAGGAACCCAGCCTAGCCATCACAACAACTTCCCTTGATGCTATATCTTCTTTATACCCCACACAGTAACACCCTACAACCATCTTTCCTCAACCAACTCCCATGACCATTCAAGTGGACCCGAGGATGCTTATTGACATTAACAAGTTTCTAACCAAATTTCTGATAAGCTCCTCCCTTGAACAACCCTCCCCTGATGCAATCGTTACCTACTTTGGAGCTGAAGAGCTTCAAAGGCTGAGTGCACCACCTACCTCTGAAGAGGAAGCTGTTTAACCTAATGTCTTTATTAAACCTAAGATTGACTTAAAAGGAATATAAAGACTCATAGCCCAACAATCAATTTAGAAGGGACAGGTAGTGCAGTTCAATGATGAAAGGGTTATCAGATCAAGGATCTATGGATAGGAGATCTCATCACTAAAACAACCATCAGGGAGCATCTGGAACTCCATGATGAAGGAGCCATGACTGAATTCCCCAAGTCTGAGCTGGGGGATACCTACACTCAGATGGGATATGGCAGCGATGTTAGCAAATCTATAGTTTACAAGTTTAATTCTCCTACAACTGGAAGTTTTTGCTACACATTGTCCTGCACGGCCTATCCAACAAGTTAGGGGTTAGGATCAAATCCCATATGATCTGGGCTGCCTAATCCATGTGTTGGTAAAAGGCCTTCGATTCAACTACTCAAGATTTATGTTGAATAATCTAAGAGGCAAACTCACCAAGGATCCATTCTATATGTATCACATGTTCATTCAACACATAATCAACTATGAGCTTGACCAGGACAAACTTTAGTTTCCTTATGTCCTACTGGTCCCTCACATGAGGTCAGGCATCTTTAATGCTCTAAAGAAGGTGTCCATCAACTTCACTGGAAGGTTCACTAATCTTCTTCCAGGTAAGCTTGCGCCAATGGCTCCTGGTGATCTCCCTGCAGACCTAGCAGGTGTTGAACGCACATCAGATACCACCATTACAATGCCAATCACCTCTTCACACCCAATCAAATTCACATACAAAGACACCCCAAACAAACCCTTAATCAATCTACTCTGATTGATTAAGTTCCCTCTTTTCAAACCAAAAAGGCTAGAGCGAAATCAAGGGCTCCCGCACAGCCAGAGGTCCAACCATCCTTCATCTTTGACCTTAATGTCACTGTTAAGTCTCCTCAGTCTCAAACTGATGAACCCAAAACTCAAGCCTTAAGTCCTCAGGGTGAGTCTCAACACTCCCCTGAGCAGCCAAAAAGGGACAGCCATATCATTGGCTCAATTGCTATTAAAGAGGAGCCATTAGGAGCTGACCAATCCTAGGTTATCAGAAATAACCTTTGTATCATTTATTGACCTATTAACCTAACCTGATAATGATATTATATTCAATCAGGGTCATAATGTTGATCTACCTCACCACTCTTCGGATCAACTGAGCCCCAGGGAACCTTTGATATCTAGCCCACATCAACTAGACCAAACTAAGATGAGTCCAACTGGAGTTGAAGTAACTCATGTAGACTCAAATGCCTCTACTGAGAGAGTTTCATTAGCCTCTCAGGAAAGTGGTAACATCAGTGAGACTGAGTGTACGACACCCTTGCCAATTGATGCCTCCGAAAGAGACATCAGTAAGCAAGGGTATCAAGGGTGCCAAGAAACCACTACCTGGGTATGTTATCTCATCTTCCAGCGATTCTCCAAAAGATGATGATGGTAGTATGCAACTCATTATCAGAGACCTACTTTTTAAAGTCTCAAATCTTGAATCATAGATTAAGACTTTAGAGGATAGGTCTGCCACTCAGTAACTTGAGATTCAAAATCTCAAGGCTCAACTAGCTGAGAAATAGATTGATAGCTCTATTAGGCATATACAAAATCAATTTTCTTTGAGTTCTTTCTCTAGCTCATCTACTTCTTAAGATGATGTTACCAAAAAGGGAGATAATTTAAAAAAACAAAGACATATGGAACCTAGCCTTGCCATCTCTTCTCTCTATCCTACATAGTAACAGCATACAACCATCTTCCCTCAACCACGTTCCTTACTATTCAAGTGGACCCAAGATGCTTATTGACGTAAATAGATTTTTAACTAAGTTTCTGATAAGCTATTCCCTTGAACAACCCTCCCCTGATGTAGCCATTGCCTATTTTGGAGAAGCTGAAGAAGAAAGGTATACTTGATACTGGGAAGCTACTGGCTGCAAGCAGCAAAGCAACAGTAGTTGCTCAAGAGAGTATCAATAACCAAAAGAGAGTGGAGGTTATGGACAAGCTCATCAGCCTATGCAGGATCGGTGTTGGTCTTTTAACAGAATATTATCTCTAAAACTCACTAAGTCTCACTCGTGTGATGAAGCAGAATTTCAAACTAAGTGATGATAATATACTAAGTTAATGAGCACAAGAAATGGTTTTTCAAGATACTTGTATATATTACTTCTCAACTCAGTGTTTACAAGACTCTTACAAAGCATGCATAACGAGTTACATTAAGAAACTATGTATACTACTATCTACTACCGGTTATACTTAGAAAACTAGCTCGAACTTACATCTAAACAAGTACTACATTGCTAAAAGTAAATCTAAACAAGTACTACATTGCTAAAAGTAAGGTATCTAAGATAAACTACTATCCTAGACTAGGTAGTCATGACATGTCCATGACTTACCTTTTGTTACCTACTAAAGTTGGTAATTGTACTAACTGATAAAAGGTGAATAATGAAATAAAGTATGGTCAACTACATGGGCATGGGAAAACATCATGCAGTATATCAGACTTGACAGCATGTGTCAGTCAGACCATACTTATGTCCACTAGTCCATAGTTGATTCTTCTGAAGAGCTTCAGAAGAATAAGTTCTTCCGAGGCCTATTATACTTTGAAAGGATCAACTTCTTCCTAATCTTCTGCAATTCTTCAAGACTTCATTCTTCAAAAGTCTTTGCCTTGGATCTTCTAATGTTGAACACTTCGGAAGGAAAACTACTTAGACTCGAAAGACTTATTTTTCCTTCAGAAGCACTTCAAACTTTGGTCTTCGGGAAGATCTTTAGTTTGCCTTCGTAAGAGTTACTTTTTGCTTCGGAAGACTTTCTTTAGTTGTACTAAAAATCTTCTAAGTGTAGTTTGGTTGCACCAGCCTTATCTGATCCAACAAACTCTCCCTAGGCTGATGCTACCAAAATTTCGCTCACTTCTTCTTCTCAAAACTTTCAACCCCAAGGAAAGGAGATATTTGTCAGTTCCCTTGTTCTTTCCTAAAGTGGTGCTGAGAAGTTTATACAAGTCATTGGTAGAGAGGAGGTCCAATCTGTTGCTGTGAATTTATAACGCCTGAAATTTTAGTCAAGTAAAAAGAAAAGAAAAGCAATAAGAAAAGAGCAAAAGAAAAGTATCTTGAGAGAAAGTAAAATAAGCTCGATCATTTTAGAGAGACAAAGCAGAGTTCTTCGAGCTAAAAGTTTTATTATAATTATGTTTAAAGTGTAAAAAGGACAAAGTTTTATTATTATTATGTTTAAAGTGGGCCTGACCGCCCACAACTTCTGTTACATCAACTGCTTCAATCACTTTAGAGAGAGAAAGCAGAGTTCTTCGGTTCTAGAGAGAGAGCAGCTGATCATGGCCTAGGTAAATAATTCTTGCATAATTGGTTCGGTTTTGTTTGGTTTTCGACCATGAAACCAAGTTTTACATGTTCTTGTGTGTTTATGTGTGTTCGGGTTCTTGTGTTCTTGGTGTCTAGGTGTTAGAAACATCAAGACTTCTCAAATTTGAAGGAGTGGCGCTTGGAAGCAGTCAAGGTGAGTTCTAGACCCCGGTTTTATATGTTTTTAAACTTCTTTGGGGCTGAAAATGCATGTGAAATGTTTTTAAAATTCTTGTGTATGTTACCTATATGTATTTGTGTATATATGTTAGTGTTTTATGTTTACTTGTGTTACATTGGTGCTTAGGATGGTAAATAAAATTCAAGAACACATTAGGATTATGTTTAGGGACTAAAAATAACTTAGAAACATGTTAAATAGGTGGTCATGTGCCCAAATAGGGCTCATGCGCCTAGAATATTGAGTTAGAAAGACCAAGTAGGCTCATGCGCCTAAACAGTAGTTCATGCGCCCAGACAATTTGCCCAAACGCCTAAGTGCGCCTCAATAGTGTCCATGTACCCAACTTTTTCCTCAGACGCCTAAGTATAAGCCCATGCACTTGAACAGTTCATGCTCACAAAATTTAGGTTGAAAACACCTAAGTGTAGAGTTCATGCGCCCGAATAGTGTTGATGCCCCTAAGCAGGGCTCATGCGCCTGCATAGTTCTCATACGACTAGACACTTAGAAAATTTTTCTGGGATTTTAGGAAAAATCGGAATTTTAGGTTTTGACCCTAGTTTGACTAATGGATTATATTTGATTATTTTATGCATGAATATGTGTTGTTTATATGTTCCATAATAAATAACATGGTGTGACTTTACGTGGTGTGTTTATGATCGTAAACGTAAAGCATTATCATTAAAGAAAGTGAAAGAGTAATGATTATGAAAGTGGAACATAAAGAACAAATGAATGAAAAGTCTTGCAAGCAAAATGAAAGGAGGTTCACGACTCGATGAGAGTTGCTAGCTCAACTATGTGTAATATAGCGTGTGATTTTGGCTAACCCATGAGGCGTCACACAGGGGGATCAGTCTTAGTGACTGATCCATAGTACGAAACGGGATCCTTGTCACTTTACCCGCAAATGAGGCGGTTGTGTGCCGGGAATGCGGTGGTTGAGTGCCCAACGATGAGGGTAAAGTTATGACAGGATCTAGAAGCAGTGAAAGATAGTGATAAAGTACGAAACGAACGAATATGTGTGATAATGAATGATGAATAAGGTTTTACCTTGTTGTATGTACGATGAATGCTCACGTACAAAAGTAAAGAAAGTATTTTATTGAAAGAGAGTATTTCATATATAAACTATACAAGGTATTTCAACACTCAAAAACTAGAACTCACTAAGCAATGCTGACTTTTATGCATTTTCAGTTGGCATGTAGTTATTGTTGAGGATGCCACACGGAGAGGCTACTCGACAGGGCAAAACTAGCATCCATTCACGCATAATATTATTGTTGTTTTGTAATGCAATTAATAGATGCTTTTGTAACTTACGAACAATGTTGTATTGCTTAACAACAATAGTTATTAATGATAATGAATGGTTTTTGTTAACTTAATTTTCTGCTACAATGTATGAGATGTGTAAGGTTTTAAATATTATGTGCGATGAAGGTCTAAGTGTAAGTGTCCCGGGAACGGGCCTTATAAGTTGGTATCAGAGATAAAGTTTAAGAGAAATGGGTAAATATTTTCAAAAATCTAAACTTAAACTGAAAATAGGATGAATGGAGGGATGCCAGCCCGAGTAGCTACGTGCCATTAGGCATTTCTTTTCTTAATGTTAACCAGTATTATGTGTGTGTGCTGTTTGATTTATGTGCTCTTAGTAAATTTAGATACTGATGTAGTCAGGATAGGAAATTCTTAGGGTGTGAAGAGTAAAGTAAGTGGCTAATCACAACTGGCCACTGTAATTAGGGACTTACTATACTTAACATAAACTGAGCTATTACCTTGAATGACTGTATTAGTGTTTGAATCTTATAGTGATTAGAGGATGGCTGGAGGTAGATCGTCTAAGGCTTCTAGGGTGGAGTACATGGTGGACGTGGTGCTGAACCGCATGTAATGAGGAATAGGGCTAGGACTACTAAAAGGATGCATGACGAGCCAAGATCTATCACAAGGATGGTGGTGATGAGAGTACGAACTTGAGGGCCTCGGTGAAAGAGGCAGTAGTATAGGAGGTTCATCAAGTCATGCAGACGATTCTGCCATCTATGGTGACTAAGGTGATTAAGGCTCTGAGGGAGGATGAAATGAAGGAAAAGGGGAAGACCACTGGGAGAGAAGAAAGAGAACAACCAGAGTCTGAAACGGTTTTCTCGAGTGAGGTAGAGGAGGAAGAAGCTGTGCAGGAAACTACAAGAGGCTATAACTATAGGGCATTTCAAAGATGCAAGCCCCCAACATTCAATGGCAATGGCAATGCTGAAGCTGGCCATCGCTAGGTAAGGGAGATGGAAGCGATGTTGGAAATTAATGAGTGTCGCGAGGACCAGAAGGTGAAGTTCGCCACTCACTCATTTGTTGACTCGGCATTGTGTTGGTAGGACAACCTTGTTAAGAGGAGGGCACCCCAGCTATTGTAAGAATGGGATAGGGAGAGCTGAAGAAATTGATGATTGAGGAATTCTATCCTCAGTGAAAACTCGACAAGATTGAAAGCGAGTTCTTACAGCTGGAGGTGGGAACCATGACCTACCAGAAATACACCACCAAGTTCAACGAAATGGTGAGGTTGGTACCGGAACAAGTTACGCCGGTGTTGTGGAAGACTAAAAAGTACGTGCAGGGATTGCCGGCTGACATTTGCAGGCATTTGATTGCTGCCTGAGCAAGCACTTTCAGGTCGGCAGTGGATCTGGCTGGGAGGTTATACAATGAGAGAGAGGTGGCGGTGGTTGAGGTGAAGAAGACAGATGGTGGTGACAGGAACTGGAGTAGGAAACAGTTTGGACGTGGTGGTTTCATTCCAAACAACAAAAGGATGAAGGTGGATGACCATAGGGTGGTGTTATTAAGCTTGGGAATAAAGAGGTGTGGTAAATGTGGAAGGGAGCATACCAGAGTGTAAGTGGGGATTTAACATCTTCTTCAAGTGTGGAAAGGTCGGTCATGTGGCGAAGATGTGCGGGGTTATACGGTGCTATAACTGTGGCGAGGAAGGCCATGTGAGCTAAGATTACAAGAAGCCACGGGCCGAGGGTTCTGGGATGAAGAAGAAACCGGAAGAAGAAGGACAGAGGGCAAGAGCTTTCATGATGACGTGGGAGGAGGCCAGGGTGGATCCCAATATCGTGACATGTATGTTTCTAGTAAACCAAATTTGTGCCTCTGTATTATTTGATTCTGGTGCTAGTAGGAGTTTTATTTTTTCTGCTTTCTGTGCTAAGTTGTCTGTTAGTAGTAGAAGTATTGTCTGCTAGAATTTAGGATGTGATAGAAGACTGCGACATAGAACTAGAAGGCCATAGGTTTTCTGCCAAACTATTTGGGATGCCCCCAGGCAGATTTGATATAGTACTAGGGATGGATTGGATACCGACCTATGAGGCGAATATTGAGTGTCGTAATAAGATGATTCGATTAATTGCACCGAGCAAAATTCAATGACTGTCTACGGTGATCGCATTACTACGGTTCCAAAGGTGATTTTGATGGCGGTGGCGGAGTATTGCGTGAAGCGTGGATGTAATGACTACCTAGCTTACGTGAAGGATGTGGACGCGTCAGTACCACAATTGTCCAATGTACAAGTGGTATGCAACTTCCTGGACGTGTTCCCAGAAGATTTACCAGGTGTGCCACCGGATTGCAAGATTGAGTTTCAAATGGATCTGATACCCGGTGCTCAACCTGTTTCCAAAGCACCGTCTCAATTAGCTCTGACCGAGATGAAGGAACGGATGGTTCAACTACAGGAGTTGATGAATAAAGGATCCATCCGACCAAGTATTTCTCCTTGGGGTGCTCCGGTCTTGTTTTTTAAGAATAAGACGGTAGTATGAGGATGTGCATAGACTACTGAGAGTTAAACAAGTTAACGGTGAAGAACCGATATCCTTTACCGAGTATTGATGACTTGTTTGATCAGCTCCAAGGTGCTAGTTGGTTCTCAAGGATAGAACTCCGATCTCGCTACCATCAGCTGAAGGTGAAGGAGCGAGATATTCCTAAGACAACTTTTCACATGTGTTATGGACACTACGAGTTTCTCGTCATGTCTTTCGGTCTAACTAACGCACCAACTGCCTTTATGGATTTGATGAACCGAGTGTGTTGGCCGATGTTAGATAAATAATAATTGTGTTTATTGTTGATATCCTGATTTATTCTAAAAATGAGGAAGAACATGTCGGCCACATACGCGAAGTGTTAGAGACGCTTAGAAGAGAAAAGTTGTCTGCTTAGAGACGACGCTTAGAAGAGAAAAGTTGTCTGCTAAATTCTCTAAGTGTGCTTTCCGGTTGCGTGAAGATCAATTTTTGGGTCACGTGGTGAATTCTGAAGGAATCATGGTGGACCTGGCAAAGGTTGAGGCGGTGCTGAAATGGAAGTCCCCAAAGACGCCATCCGAGATCCATAGTTTTTTGGGTTTGGTGGGTTATTACAGGAGCTTCATCCAGGACTTCTCCAAGATAGCTTCTCCGTTGACCAAATTGACCTGCAAAGATATGAAGTTCATATGGGGTCAAGCATAAGAGAATGCTTTCGAGGAGTTGAAGACGAGATTGACTCAAGCTCCAGTCTGACATTACCCGAAGGGAGTGAAGACTTAATGGTCTATCTGATGCTTCGTATTCGGGAATGGGTTGCGTGTTGATGCAATGTGGAAGGGTAATTGCCTACGCATATTGACAGTTGAAAACCCACAAAGTCAACTACCCTACCCATGACTTGGGGCTAGCGGCTGTAGTCTTCGTGTTTAAGATTTGGAGGCACTTCCTGTTCGGGGCAAAGTGCGCAATCTTCACCGACCACAAGAGCTTAAAGTACTTCCTTGAGCAGAAGGATCTTAATATAAGGCTAAGGAGGTGGTTAGAGCTTATCAAGGATTATGATTGTGAGATCCATTATCATCCGGGTAAGGCTAACATTGTAGCCGGTGCCCTTAGCCGAAAGGAAAGACCCGAGCTGATTCGTGTGAAGGCTTATCAGTTGGTTATGACTGCTGACATGATGACATAGGTGAAAGAATTTCAAAATAAGGCATTGAAAGAAGATCGACTTAACCCTAAAAGGATGAGATGTCTAGTCTAGGAATTGGGATAAAATACCCACAGAGTTAGAACCCGCTTCGAGTGGATATGGATCCCACGTTACGGAGACCTACGGGGCGGATTATGGATGAAGCTCATAAGACTCGTTACTCGATTCATCCCAGTGCCACAAAGATGTACAAGGGCATGAAAAAAGGTTACTGGTGGCCGGGAATGAAGCACGATGTAGTGAAGTATATGAGTAAGTGCCTTACTTGTTTGCAAGTGAAGGCAGAGAATCGGAAGCCATACGTGAAGATCCAACTGTTGGATATACCTGAGTGGAAGTGGGAGCACATCACCATGGACATCATTATGAAGTTACCCGTACAGTGAGGGGGTACGATACTATTTGGGTGAAAGTTGATCGTCTGACAAAGAGTGCTCACTTCTTACCGATCCGCAAGATATACTCATCTGAGAGACTGGCAGATCTGTTCGTCAAGGAGATTGTAGCTCGTCATGCTGTACCAATGTCCATTGTGTCTGATCACGACACTCAGTTTACATCAAAGTTTTGGAAAAGGTTCCATGATGTAATGGGGATGAGGCTACACATTAGTAAGACTTACCATCCTCAGACAGATGGCCAGTCTGAGAGGATGATTCAGATGCTCGAGGATATGCTACGAGCATGCGTATCGACTTTCGAGGAAATTGGGATGATCACTTACCGTTAGCGGAATTCTCATACAACAACAATTATCAATGCAGCATTGGCATGCCACCATACGAGATGCTATATGGTGGAAGGTGTAGGACGCTCGTATGTTGGGGAGACATTGGGTAGAAAGAGTTGGGAAATATCGAGTTGATCAAGGCTACAATGGAGAGGTCAGAAAAGATTATAGCCTTTATGAAGGCAGCCAAGGATAGGCAGAAGTCATATGACGATAAGAGGTGTAGACCAATTGAGTTCAACGTGGGTTAGAGTCATGTTGAAAGTCTCACCTTGGAAGGGGATCATCTGGTTCGGGAAACGGGGTAAGCTGAGCCTAAGGTACATAGGGCCTTTCCGAATCATCACACGTGTAGGAGAGGTGGCTTATCGATTAGAACTACCTGATGAGTTAAGTGGAAGCATCCGACATTCCATGTATCTCTTCTGAGAAAGTGTGTAGCTGATAAAGACGTGATTGTACAACTAGAAGACATTGAATTGGATGAACAACTCAATTATGTGGAGCCAACCATGGCAATCATTGACTGAAAAGAGAAGACATTACGGAATAAGGTGGTTCGATTGGTGCGAGTGCAATGGAAACACGAAAGCGTTCAGAGTCTATGTGGGAGACTGGAGAAGAAATGAGACAACACTACCCACAGTTATTTGACGAGTGACAGGTTTCGGGGACAAAACTCTTTAAGGGGGATAAACTTGTAACGCCTGAAATTTTAGTCAAGTAGAAAGAAAAGAAAAGCAATAAGAAAAGAGAAAAAGAAAAGTATCTTGAGAGAAAATAAAATGAACACAAGTGGAGGGGCTAAAAGTGAAAAAAGGACAAAATTTTATTATTATTATATTTAAAGTGGGCATGGACGCCCACAACTTCTTTTACAGCAACTGCTTCGACCATTTTAGAGAGAGAAAGCTGAGTTCTTCAGTTCTAGAGAGAGAAAGCAGCTAATCTTGGCCTAGGTAAGTAATTCTTTCATAATTGGTTTGGTTTTGTTTGGTTTTCGACCATGAAACCGAGTTTTACATATAATTGTATGTTCATGTGTGTTCGGGTTATTGTGTTCTTGGTGTCTAGGTGTTAGAAACATCGAGACTTGTCAAATTTGAAGGAGTGGTGTTTGGAAGCAGTCAAGGTGAGTTTTAGACCCCGGTTTTATATGTTTTTAAACATCTTTGGGGCTAAAAATATATGTAAAATGTTTTTAAATTTTTTGTGTATGTTACCCGTATGTATTTGTGTATGAATGTTAGTGTTTTATTGTTGTTTATGTTAGGTTGGTGCTTAGAATGGTAAATAAAAGTCAAGAACACATTAGGGTGATGTTTGGGGACTGAAGATAACTTAGAAACATGTTAAATAGGTGTTCATGTGCCCAAATAGGGCTCATGCGCCTAGAATACTGACTTAAAAAGACCAAGTAGGCTCATGCGCCTGAACAGTAGTTCATGCACCCTACAATTTGCCCAAACACCTAAGTGTTGGGGTCAGATGCCCCAATAGTGCCTATTCGGCCAACTTTTTCCTCAGGCACCTAAGTATAAGCCCATGCGCCTAAACAGTTCATGCGCCCAAAAGTTAGGCTGAAAACACCTAAGTGTAGAGTTCATGCTCCCGAATAGTGTTGATGCGCCTAAGAAGGGCTCAAGCGCCTGCATAGTTCTCATGCACCTAGAACACTTAGAAATTTTTTTGGGAATTTTAGGAAAAATCAGAATTTTAGGGTTTGTCCCTAGTTTGACTTGTGGATTATATTTGCTTATTTTATGCATGAATATGTGTTGTTTTATATTCCATAATAAATAGCATCGTGTGACTTTACGTGGTGTGTTTATGATCATAAATGTAAAGTATTATCATTAAAGAAAGTGAAAGATTAATGATAATAAAGTTGAACATAAAGAACGAATGAATGAAAAGTCTTGCAAGCAAAATGAAAGGAGGTTCACAACTCGATGATAGTTGCTAGCTCAACTGTGTGTAATATAGCGTGCGATATTGGCTAACCCATGAGGGTTCACACACAGGGGGATCAGTCTTAGTGACTGATCCATAGTATGAAACGGGATCCTTGTCACTTTACCTCGAGAATGAGGCGGTTGTGTGCCGGGAATGAGGTGGCTACGTGCCCAATGATAGGGGTAAAGTTATGACATGATCTAGAAACAATGAAAGATAATGATAAAGTACAAAATGAATGAAGATGTGCGATAATGAATGATGAATATGGTTATACCTTGTTGTATGTACGATGAATGCTCACGTATGAAAGTAAAGAAAGTATTTTATTGAAAGAGAGTATTTTCATATATAAACTATACAGGGTATTTCAACACTTAAAAACTAGAACTCACTTAGCAACGCTGACTTTTATGCATTTTCAGTTGGGAGGTAATTATTGCTGAGGATGGCACACGGAGAGGCTACTCGGCAGGCAAGACTTGCATCCATTCACGCATAATTTTATTGTTGTTTTGTAATGCAATTAATATATGCATTTGTAACTTACAAACAATGTTGTATTGCTTAGGAACAATAGAATGTAAGGTTTTAAATATTATGTGCGATGAAGGTCCAACTGTAAGTGTCCCGGGAACGGGGCCTTACAGAATGACATGTACCCTTTGTTTTGGCCCTTCGAAGAGAGTTATTTGATTGGAATTATAGTCATATTCACATCTAACTATGGAATCTGAAGTAGTGCCTTGAATCATTTGAAGGAAAGAGCTTCCTTTAGTTTTGGCACCTTTTGTCTTCATCCTTTCTCATCTTTAACTCATCTTCACTTCTTGCCTTCTTTGTTAACTCAGCAAGATGAAGACCGCCTACATGATTTCTGATATGAGCGGCTACATAGGAGTTTGAGGGATGGAGAATAGCTTCTCTGCTAACTCAGCAATGTCAAATCTGCTTGAGTGTAGCAGAGATGGTGTGTCAAGTCGATTAACATCAACATTCTCTCTTTCAACAACAAAGTTGTGAGAAGAGTCATCAAACCTCTACTGTACAATCCTCTTCCTAGGGGTGAGGAGCTTATTTGGCAATTTATTCCCTTTCCAAGTATCCAGTAGAGTCACCAGTCTTCTTCTCAACTTCTTCTCTTCTTCTTTGAGAGAATCAAAGTTTGTAGCCAAGAGTTGAAGAGCTTGATCTAGTGTTCCTCTGGGCAGATCAAGGAATGCATCTCTTGCGAGGAAACAGGAAAATCCATCAATGTATCTTAGTGTTATGGACTCTTTCTCACAAGAAATGTTACTCAGGGTTGTGTAGTTGATGAGCTTTCCTTTGATCTCCTTGAACTCTTCTAAGGTCAGAGGCTTAGATGGTTCAGAGGATGGCTTGAGTAATGGTTGGATTTTGGGTTGTGTTTTGGTTTTTAGGATGAGTAGTGGTGGTGGTAGTTGAGTGGCAGTTGTAACACCGACCCCGAGGTCATAATTCTAAACTTTGACCTCCTACAACTATTGTTGCTATCATTAATATCAGTAATATTAATTTTACTATTACCTTATTTCTTTCATGATTATTATCATTGTGTGTTCTAATTTCCTTAGATTATTCTTTAAGTCTAGCCTTAGTGTAGAACAATTTAACATTCTGAAAATATAATTAAACATGTTAAAATGTTAGAACCAAGTTGAAAAAAATTAATTATGTTTGCACACATATAATTCACAGATTAATTACATAGATACACATCTAATACTTAAAAACCCTTAATTAGAAACTACCACCTAAAATACCACACTACACAACAAAACTACACTACACATATTAATTTACAAACAAGAAATAATAATAAAAACACCCACCTCCACATCCTCGACCGCGCCACCCATCCCACCAATAAAACACCTTACTTCCCTTCCCACACAACCTACAACCACACTCCACTTCCCACACTCCCCCATACATGCAATTTCCCTTCTTTCAAACACTCTCTCCCTCTTTGTTCTCGGTTCCCATCTGAAACACACACATATTCACCGAACTACAGCCAAAACTTGAAGAACACAAGTATCTCCACATCATTCAAGCACCACACAAGCAAGAAGGTGCCATTTGAAGGATCCTTACACATGGTTCTTGCAAGACCAAGGTGCTCCAGCCTTTGTTCGAGAGTCACCATCTATTCTCTCTCTCCTAATCACTCAAACTCGCAGACCATTCGATGGGTAAGCATCAACACACCCGAATCAAGTTATTTCTTGTGTTTTAGTTCAATAAACTACCGAAAACCTTAATTTCTTTGTTCTAGAAGAATCTTGCAGTTTAAAACATGTACTTGAGGAGCTCTTAACATCACACGAGGTATACATTATGATAAGTTGGTAAATCATTGGTTGGAACACAAGATTACACCTAGAAAACCCTCTTTTTACATGAAATAACACCATCTATGCACATGTTTTAAAAAACCACAGGACCAAGCCTCAGAACCTGCCTAAAACTAGTTTATAAATAACATTAAAACCTGATTTGAAAGTTACAAAATGATTAAGTGATGTTTGAGTATGATCTATAATGTTTGCACATGTGTTAAAGGTGTAAATCATCATTTAAGAGCAACATATATGTGTTTCATGCTAGATCCGAGAGTTTTGATATATTTTCAGTAGGTTTGGCAATATGAAATGATCTAAGTTGGTGATAATGGCTGGAAATATAAAAGAAAGGATTAGGGGACAAAATGAGCTTGTTTTGAAACCCGAAAAGTGGTAAAATCTCACTAAAATAGTAAAAAACAAAGTAGTTTACCATATAAAAAGAATTCCATGCTCTAATATCAAAATCATGGGTATAATGGTCGCATTTGATGATATTTTGTGTTAAACTCATGATTAAATAGAGTTATTTGTTAAAAACGAGACTTAACCGGGTAAATCTTGGGTAAAATCTTAAAAATAATTAAAGAGACCTAAAATATATAGAAATCATAATATTTCAGTAAGTTAGGGACATTGAATCAAGAGATAGGTGAAAACTTGGATAAAAACGTATTTGGACGCTCGATTCCGGTTAAAACGCGTTTTAACAAAAAATCATAAAAGTGAAGTTTTTAATCAACATAGCTCAAAAACATATCTTTGAAAGCTTATTAAGCTTACTATAAGTCCGTAAATAGTATTTAAAGGCTAATTGGATGAAAACAGAAGGATTTAAAACAAACTGTAAAAATCTCCGATATTACCGTAACCGGTAACTAAAAACATAAGTTTTAATTTCCCCAAATTAAGTTCTGGAAAAATGGGAATGTAACATGTTAAAAATGCAATAATAAACTCCAAGAAACTAATAAGTGGCCATAAAAGTCAAGAAATCAAAGAAAATAAACTTTAGGGTAAAAACTGTAAATTTTGGAACTTGAGGGACTAAACTGTGAATTCTGCCAAAACCTTAAAAATTCGACCCATTTGACTAAAAATACATGATAGACTTATTTTCACTATAATACACGAATTAAATTCACTAACACTTGTTGTGTATTTTAAGAAACCCTAACTTTACTAAAAAGGAAACTATGCGAAGCAAAACCCAAACAAACCAAAGCTAGTTGAACTTTTAACCTTATAACACACCTAGTTACACCCAACATGACCTTAGAACATAGCTTATTACTTGAATCTTGATGCTAGGGTGCTAAGATTGAATCATTTTCTGTACACGAAGATCCATTGCTTGAAACCTAAGGTGAGTTCTAGTATTCCTTTTTTACTACTGCTTTGGGATGAAACATGCTTTGTTTGAACTGAAATTATTATTGTGCTATTGTTTGATGCTTATATGTTGTGGATAATGTTTGAACGTGCTTATACTTGTATCATAATCATTAATTCTTGTGTGAACCGCTTATTTTATATGGGTAGATCTACTTGGTGAATCCCCCACACACAGTGCCTTACGTATAGGAAGGGTACCCCACTGAGATCATGAGTGATCATTTGTGTCATGTGACAGGGTTTTATAGGATACAATGGTGAACCATCCAGCAAGGTATGGTGCACTCTTTGAGGCTCAGTTCTCCGTATAGAATTAACCGGTAGAAACATAACTTTAGAAGAGGATAGCCGGGACTGAGTGCAGAGTTGATTGTGACCCAACAAAAGTGATACTTATGTTTTTAAAATCTATTCATGGATTCTAAAGAGTCCTTTTGCTTTTAAACTTTAAGCACTTGAATTCACCAACTTTTTAGTTGACACAAAATCTTTTTGAGCATGTTTCATATAACCCTTAATGGATGTTAGCTTCATTGTAAAGCTGGAATTGGATAACCTAGTATTATGACTACCCATGGCATTACTTGAATTGGAAACATTTTGAATTATTTGAATTATAGATGGCTAAACATTTGAAAATTGTGTAATGAATTTGTACGATTGGACCCTGAAAGGATCATACATGCCAATTCAATTGATGGGTGATGGTTGTTCTGTTGGTTTATTCCTAATAAGTCCAAGAAGACATGAATGTGAAGAAAGACCAAGTGTTGGCTATTCGCATTTTTCTATGTGGATGACGAAGGAACATTGCTGACAAGCGCTTGTTCTTCCACATAAACAAATGCGGATAGCTAAGAACAAATATTGCAAGTATTTGTTCATCCGCATTAGCTAATGCAGATGCACAAGGAGAAATGTCGATAAGTGGTTGTTCATCCGCATTAGTTAATGTTGAGGACCAAACACTTAATGCTGATGAAAAAAAAAAGAAATGCTGATGAAGCCATGTCATTCATATTAGTCGATGTGGATGTTCAACAACTAATGCGGATGAAGACCTTTTGTACTTAGACTAGTATTCTGTATAGATGTCAGGGTAGTTTATTCATTTTGTACAGGCTATATGTCAGCCTATAAATAGAATAGAATATCCACCATATGTATGTTTTTCAATAAGAAAGACACCTAGTACTCAAGTTACGAGGTTTTGAGGTTGTCTTTTCACTGTTCGTAAAAACCCTAGAACCCGTTGTAACATGTTGTTCTACATTCTATACACAGGCATTTATGAGTACATTTACAGCATTAAATGTTCTTTGATTCAGTATTTCCGCTACTTAATCACTGACTCAACACCATATTCGATCCTTGTTGACTCAACATCAACATAGAATTTTGTTCTCGGACCCAGTCAATTGGTATCAGAGCATTGGCTCTCGGATTCAACTTAAGATCTGCTCAAATCTTTGCTAAAAATTGATTGATCTGGTGATTGAGGTGCTCATCAACATAGCTCGATTGTTAATGAGCATACAACTGTAAAAACCCAAAAAAAAATTCACCTTCTTTCACTTTTATGCTACATAAACACACTAAACATCATCAGTAATGTTCAGATCTGTGACTAAACACGAACAAAATACATAAAAATCACCAAAATAGAAACAAAAAAAGAAGTTGTTACAGAACCAGAAGACCCTACTGCTTGCCACTGTTCATAGAAACTATTTCATAAACAGATTATTGAAACCATGGACTATTTGGACTCTTGACATAAAATCAATATAAACCATATTCAAACAATATAAAATCAGCTTTAAATCATGGATTCCATTAAGTTTCTAAACTTGGTCATGCTTCTAAACCTTAAACACAAATCTAAGTTTAATCAATGGAAAATCAGCTTTAGGAACTATATTACAGGGGTAGATCCGGATTATTGGATATCCATATGCAAAGGGCCTTACATTCCAGTTTCTCTAAATGCTGACCAAGCTGCACAATATAAGAGAGTTAGAATCCCCATTGAGGATCCAAACCATAATCTTGATAATGATGATTATAAGAAGATTAAGACTGATCTTAAAGCCTATTCCATTCTAACTCAGGCTTTAAAGATGGATGTACTTAAAAGATTAGAGAAATACAACACTATAAAAGGTGTATGGGATGCACTTTAGATCATGTGTGAAGGAAGTAGTAAGGTTACTGAAATTAATAAAGACAAACTGATTAATCAATATGAAACCTTTCATCACACCAAAGGAGAATCTATCTAAAATTAGCTTCATAGATTCGTCCAACTGGTAAATGATCTGGAGATAATGGGGGTCACCTACAAAGAAAAAGAGATGAACAAGAAGATGCTGCACAGTCTGCCTGAAAGCTAGAAGCAAAATGTGACCTTGCTGAAAAATACACTTGATCTGGAGAGCACAAGCTTAGACATCATGATAGCAAAGATTGAAGCTCTTGAACTGGATGAGAAAAGCAAAAACCTGAATGGACCTCAAGTCATTGAGGCTTAGAAATTTCCATCAGAAACTCATTCTGTGAAAAATGCATTCACTACTGAAGAGGATGATTTTCAGTCATCCAGAGATCAATCTTGATCCACTGGTTCATTGCTTCATCTCAACCACAGAAGCAATCAATTGTTGTATTCTTTATGCCCAAGACACATTGAATATTGATGTGGTTAGTATCTCATGATCCAAGTTGGGTCATACCTAATAACAAGTTTAGCAAACACCAATTAATATTTAATTGATGATATGATCATGCCATTAAATATCAACACCATTTTAGAAAATGGGTTTTCTAAATAAGTTGCATATGAGATTGAACAACCTATATGGATATTTTGTTCATGGATATTATTTGTAATGTTGTTTAATTTATTTAAATAACATCAAATAACAAAAGTGTGTGTATGTTATATAATTAAAAGGTTAATTATATATCTATTTTAAACAAATTAGTTTGACAAAGATTAAAAGGAAGTTTTGGGGGGAAACCCAATAACCACAATTGGGTTCAGCCACCCCCTTTGGGGATTCCCTTTTTTGATCTTTTTTAGGGGTCTTGAAACTAACAACTTCCTTGAACACACACAATCCATGAAGTTCTCTCTCTCTCATGCAAAAGGGTTACAAGAACACAAAACTCTTCCCTTTTGAAGAGGTTTTCACGGCTGGAACAAGGCTTCAGTAGCCTTCTTGATCCGATTTTGGTGTTAAAATCCTAGCAAAAAGGGTGTTTGCATCACACTTGTGGGTATGGATGCTTGAGGACTTCTACCCTTGAAGTCTTGGCCATTTTTCAGCCTTATTTCAGCCCTCTTTTTGGTAGGTTTTGACAGCATCCACAAAGGTATTGTTGTGGAATGATTATGTCATGTTTTGGGTGTTCTTGTTCATATTGTATGATAGCTTTTCACATAATAAAGATCCTTTTGTCTATGGGTGTGTTGTTTTTACACATGATAAAGGTAATTTTCAGAAACTTTAACATGTTTAAAGTAGTATATTCCGCTGCGTTTCATATGTTTAAATGGTTAAACACTTGTAAATGGTATGAAAAACCCCAACAATGGCATCTAGAGCCGGTTATGTGAAAACTAGCATCATTATCCTTGTAAAATCGATTTTAAAGGATGATTATCAACTCATTAGAGGCTGATTTTTGTTGATTTAATAAACCCCATGTCTTTCAAAGTTATATCTTCATGCTTATGATTAAACTTTGAAAGATAGGAATGTCAATTGGTTGATGTGTTTGGTTGTTATTTGTTTGGACAAACAAACCCTAATTTTCAGTTATCTTGGCTGAAAATTTGGGGTTTGATGGGGTTTATTTTGTTTATTGAATGATGTTTGTGATTGTTCATTTGATAGTGCATAACCTAGCTTAGACCTTGTGTTGTTTGGTTTGGAAAGAATGTATTTATTCGATTATATTCATTCAAGTGGGTTGTAAAGTTTTGTGCTTGTAATTTATCTATTTATTCATTAGGATGTAATAATAGATTAGGAGTATTTTTCTTTTACTAGAAAATATGTATTAGGATATATTTTGTAAAAGAAGATGCTCGGGAAGGAAGCACAAAAGGAAGACACAAAGTGGACTTGAAGCATACGGATGCAACATCAAGTGGGAGATCCATTGTAATCTCAATTTGATGTTTTTTTTGGTAACCCTTAGGAAAGACCAAATGACCACACTTGTGATGGAAAACAAGTGTGGTCACAATAGTAGCTATGGTTATGCATATGTGGTTGTTTATATTATGCTTGTTTGATTGTGATTTTGTGAATGATTGTGTGATATTTAGATATGATAAACAATCTTAATAAAAATGATCTTAACAAGCTAATATAAAAATGGTTCTTAATCATTAAGTATTAATAAATGGTTATTAAAAGGATTAATGATTTCATAATAAAGTGGGTTTTATTAAAAGAACCATAGAGTACCAAGTATTTGTAAGCATGCAATTACAAGGTACATAGAGTTTTCAAAGTCTAGAATTAATGGAAACTTAAATCCCTTTGGTAACAAGTCTAACATCATCCTTTTACACGACACTCGAATCACTTGGGAACTATTTGTGGGATAAAGGTCACCTAACCACTTGTAGGGAACTTGTGTGTTTGAGGTGAGTCTAACGTACTTGTGGGATAAAGGTCATCTAACCGCTTGTATGTGAAAACTCACACGTGTGTGTAAGTAGGACGACTTGAATTGGGAACCATGTGCTTAGGGTCACCGAAGCATGGCGTACAATGACGTTGATGGGATTAAACATGCCGACTAAACATATGATGTTTAACCAATCCCATAAAGACTAGAAGTTGCAAAAGGCTGCAATTGTCAAATGTTGACTACCTTATTGATTTAAATAATGGGATAAAGGTCACCTAACCATTATTTGAATGTAACATTGGATTTTAGATTTTAATTATTAATTTTCCATGAGACATAAAGGGTATTAATGATTAAAATGTAATTTTTTTCTGAAATACTAAAAAGAACTTTGTAAATTTTGTAGAATGGCCACAAACAATAATGCTACCACCCCAATCGTCTATACCCTACTGAGAACTATTTTAGAGAGGGATCGTCTGAACCATACCAACCTTATGGTCTGGTTTTGAAACTTGAGAATTGTTCTCAAGCAAAGGGCCTATGTCCTTGACGATCTTATTCCTGACCAACCCGACCCCAAGGATGTTGAGGCCTATAACGATTGGCTTCAGTATACTGAGGATTCCATGCAGGTATCCTGCCTCATGTTGGGAACTATGATTCCTGAACTCCAAAAGGACTTGGAGCATCATGGGGCATATGACATGATTACCCAATTGAAGGAAATGTTCCTTTAACAACCTAGGGTAGAGCGCTTCGAAACGGTTCGAGCGCTTCATGCGTGTCACATGGAAGAAACCCAATCGGTATCATCTTATGTAGTTAAGATGAAAAGCCACATTGATCGCCTCGAAAGGCTTAACTGTCCTATCTCAGAGAAGTTGACCACGGATTTGATCCTTAATGGCCTAACTAAAAGGTTTGAGACGTTCATAATGAATTACAATATGAACGGATGGGACAAGAGCATTGGTGAGCTTCACGCAATACTCAAAACAGTTAAGGAGGGGATGTGTAGAAAGGTTCTACCTGTTCTCTCGATCAATGAGGGAGGCAATAGGAAATGGCCATTCCCCGATCCCAAGGCAAATGTTGCCAAAGGAAAAGGGCACATCCAAGGCAAAGGGAAAGGGTAGGTCAAGGCGGAACCTCCAAAACCTAAGCTTATGAAGCCTTAGGTAACGGAAAACGATCCATGCTTTGAGTGTGGTGAGATAGGACATAGGAAAAGGAATTATCCAACCTATCTCAAAGAGTTAAGAAACAAGAGGGATGCTGGACAGACCTCAGTTACAACTTTCATGATCCATATTGACTTAATTGTTATTTCTTTAAACACATGGGTATTGGATACCGGGTGTGGAACTCACATTTGCAATCTGTTGCAAGGGTTCAAAAGAAATAAGCACTTTAAGAAGGGAGACACATGGGCAACGGAGCAAAAGTTGATGTCGAAGCCCAAGGAGACTATGTTTTGAAACTTTCAAATGGTTTGGAAGTTGTTCTTAAAAACATTGTGTATGCTCCTAGTTTGACAAGGAACATAATTTCAGTTTCCATTTTAAAACAATATGGTTATGATTTAAAAGTTGTAAACGATGGTATTTATGTTTATATGGATGATGTATTTTATTTCAAGGCTATGCCTTTTAATAGTATTTATGAATTGGTTCATGATGACTCATCCTATAATAACACATTATACCAATCAAGAACCAAGAAACTTAAAATGGGTTTAACTGATTCTTGTCTTTGGCATTGTTGTCTCGGTCACATAAACAAGAATCGGATTCAAACACTTCAAAAGAATGGTCTTTTGAAAACAAATGAAAATTGTTCATGTGATAAGTGTAAATCTTGTTTACAAGATAAGATGACCAAGTCGCCCTTTAGTGGTACTCACGAGAGGGCAAAAGACTTATTAGGAATCATACATTCGGATGTATGTGGTCCTTTTAAGACAATGACAAGGAATGATGAAAGATACTTCATTACCTTTACCGACGATCACAGTCGCTATGGTTATGTGTACTTGATGACACATAAACATAAAGCTTTTGAAATGTTCAAAATCTTCAAGAATGAAGTAGAAAATCAACTCAATCGAACTATCAAAATTCTCCGTTCAGATAGAGGAGGTGAATACCTCAGTGAGGCTTTTCAACATCATTTAAGAAGTTGTGGGATTGTCTCACAACTTACTCCTCCCGGAACACCACAACATAATGGTGTGTCTAAAAGGAGAAACCGAACCCTATTGGATATGGTTCGATCTATGATGGCTATAAGCTCACTACCTCTATCATTTTGGGGTTTCGCACTACTCTCCGTGGCTCGTATTTCGAATACGGCCCTAACCAAGAAAGTGGATTCGACACCTTTTGAAATATGGCATGGAAGAGTTCCATCGCCATCATATTTAAAAGTATGGGGTTGTGAAGCTTATGTTAAGCTTAACACCCAAAACAAATTTGAAAGTCGATCCACTAAGTGTATATATGTTGGATATCCAGAAGACTGTATAGGATACTACTTCTTTTGATCCAAAAGAGCAAGAGGTATTTATTGCTCGAAAGGCAGAGTACTTGGAAGCCAAGTTCCTTATGGAAGGAATGATGTATAGAACAGTGGAATTTGATGAGTATCAAGATCCACAAGCCGAAACACGTTTGGTTGACACTAGCTATCAACAAGAGGTTGTTGATGATGATCAAGAGGTTGATCAATACACACAAAACGTTCGCAGATCTGGTAGAATTAGCACTCCACCTGAAAGATATGGATTTTTCATGGATGGATGCTATGTGGTTGACTCCGATGAGCCAACTACATACCACGATGCAATGTCCAATTCGGATCGTGACAAATGGCTGGAAGCCATGAATGTAGAGATGCAATCCATGTATGACAACCAAGTTTAGGAATTAGTTGACCCTCCACTTAACTCCAAACCGGTTGGATGCAAGTGGGTTTTCAAGAAGAAAAATGATATGCATGGAAACTTGGATACTTACAAAGCAAGACTTGTAGCAAAAGGTTTCACTCAAACTCAAGGGGTTGATTAAGATGAAACCTTCTCGCCTGTGGCAATGCTAAAGTCTATTAGGATGTTGTTTGCCATTGCTGCTCATTATGATTATGAGATTTGGCAAATGGACGTCAAAACCGCTTTTCTTAATGGACATCTCAAAGAGACTGTCCATATAGTTCAGCCTGAAGGTTTTGTCGATCCAAAGCATCGTAATAAAGTATGCAAGTTAAAGAGATCAATCTATGGATTGAAACAAGCATCGAGAAGTTGGAATAACATTTTGATGAAGAAATCAAGAAGTTTGGTTTTATCAAGAACGCTGACAAGGCTTGTGTGTATAAAAAGGCTAGTGGGAGTGTAATCACATTCTTAGTATTGTATGTTGATGACATACTACTATTCGGAAAATGATATTCCAACCATGGAAGGTGTTAAAACCTGGCTTGGAAATTGTTTTTCCATAAAAGATCTCGGTGAAGCCGCCTATATTTTGGGAATAAAGATCTATAGGGATAGATCGAGACGGTTAATAAGTCTAAACCAAAGTGCACACATTGATAAAATCTTGAAAAGGTTCAAGATGGAGAACTCTAAGAAAGGTATAGTACCTATTCAAAGAGGGACAATATTGAGTGCATCTCAATGTCGAAGCTCAAAGGATGAGCAAGATCATATGAAAGGACATCCCATATGCGTCTGCTATAGGATCCATCATGTATGCGATGATATGCACTAGACTGGACGTGTCATGCGCGTTAAGCATGACAAGTAGATATCAGCAGAATCCAGGTAATGGCCATTGGATGGATGTTAAAAGTATATTGAAATACCTTAGGAGGACTAAGGATATGTTTCTAATATACGTATCTGAGAAAGAGGAACTCGTTGTAAAGGGTTACACGGATGCGAGTTTCCAAACTGATCGAGATGATCCTCGATCATAATCGGGGTATGCCTCCATTATGAATAGGGTAGCATTGTCCACTACGAATACGAATACATAGCCTCCTCATTAGCATCTTGGGAAGCTGCATGGATAAAGAAGTTTATCGCCGATCTAGGGTAGAGACCCCCTAGAAATCTTTTGTGATAACGAGGGTGTGATTGCTCAAATCAAGAAACCCCGTGCACATCAAAAGATTAGGCACAATGAGCGGAGATTCAACTACATAAGGAATGAATTTGAAAAGGGAAAGATATGTATTTGCAAAGTTCACTTTGATCAAAACATTGCGGATCCACTCACGAAGCTCCTTGAAAGGGCAAAACATGAAAGTCATACTTATGCCTTAGGACTTCGATATTCTAGTGATTGGAATTGATCTGTTTAGTATAAATTGTAATATTTAACTCATCTATATATTTATGATATTTTGAGTTATGTTCCTTTTAGCATGTTTACATCCATGAATATATTTATTATTCTAAACGCCCGTAGTCGGTCATATTTATGGGAACAAATATGAATGTAAGACTATTATGAACTTAGATTGGTGGATATTCATAACGCATGAATATAGAGCAATTGGTTGCTGCCAAGGTTCATAGATATTCGTGGGATACGAATATTGGACTGACCCGCGTCTCAAATCTTACAACATGGAATCTTATTGATTGATCATAAGTAAATTTGAGTAAAGGCGAATATCATTTGGTATCCTCTGACCAGAGATACATATTGGGTTTTGATATTCACCAAGCTAGTTCTTCGCTGCTCTGAAATAAGGTCAGTACATAAGGCTATGTTTAGGTATGACATAAGGTGATTATGAGTAACGTATGTAGTCAAGAAGGAATTTGTTCCTCTTATTCGTTGAGAGCAAGATGTGTAAGGCCTGATTAAGTTAAATCAACAAGGAATGATCATTCTATGTCCATGGATTTAACATGACATCTATAACAAAAGGATAACATTTCAAGTTGGATTCTTGAAGGGGATGATGTTATTGAATGGCTTCTAAGTCATGCGTATTAAGGGTAGTAAACCGTTGTTAGGCGGTATTTACTGCTTGCATCAATCTTCTATGAATCTAGTGCAAGTGGGAGATTGTTAGATTCTTTATGCCTAAGACACATATAATATTGATGTGGTTATTACGTCATGATCCAAGTCGAGTCATACCCAATAACAAGTTTGGCAAACACCAATTAATATTTAATTGATGATATGATCATGCAATTAAATATCAACACCATTTTAGAAAATGGGTTTTCTAAATAAGTTGCATATGAGATTGAACAACCTATATGGATATTTTGTTCATGGATATTATTTGTAATGTTGTTTAATTTATTTAAATAACATCAAATAATAAAAGTGTGTGTATGTTATATAATTAAAAGGTTAATTATATATCTATTTTAAACAAATTAGTTTAACAAAGATTAAAGGAAGTTTTGGGGGGAAAACCCAATAACCACAATTGGGTTCTGCCGCCCCCTTTGGGGATTCCCTTTTTTGATCTTTTTTAGGGGTCTTGAAACTAACAACTTCCTTGAACACACACAATCCATGAAGTTCTCTCTCTCACATGCAAAAGGGTTACAAGAACACAAAACTCTTCCCTTTTGAAGAGGTTTTCATGGCTGGAACAAGGCTTTAGCAGCCTTCTTGATCCGATTTTGGTGTTAAAATCCTAGCAAAAAGGGTGTTTGCATCACACTTGTGGGTATGGATGCTTGAGGACTTCTACCCTTGAAGTCTTGACCATTTTTCAGCCTCATTTCAGCCCTCTTTTTGGTCGGTTTTGACAGCATCCACAAAGGTATTATTGTGGTATGATTATGTCATGTTTTGGGTGTTCTTGTTCATATTGTATGCTAGCTTTTCATATAATAAAGATCCTTTTGTCTATAGGTTTGTTGTTTTTACACATGATAAAGGTAATTTTCAGAAACTTTAACATGTTTAAAGTAGTATATTCCGCTGTGTTTCATATGTTTAAATGGTTAAACACTTGTAAATGGCATGATAAACCCCAACATCAACCTCTAATCCATCCACTTCCACACCCACTAACTTGCCTGTTGATCAGAAGTCTGAAGAACAAAAGGCCACCTACAATGCCTTTGTTGCAAGTTTTGAAGCTTACTTAGGACGAAGACTCACATCAGCTTATCTAATCCAAGAAGATCTGGACGAAATGGATCCAGATGATGTTGAAGAAATGGATTTACAATGGCAAATGGCCATGATTGCTATGAGGGCAAAGAAATTCTTCAAGAAAGGTAAAAGGCTAAGCCAGAATGAGAACACAAAGCTTGGGTATGACAAATCCAAGTTGAAGTTTTCAACTATTGTATGACTGGCCACTTCTCAAGGGAATGTAATGCACCCATAAGAAACAACAACTACTACCACAGAAGCTCACACAGTCAACCACACTCTCACTCAACTTCATCATCAGCTCCTCAATCAAGTCATCAGAGTTAGCTTCAGCATCAGCATCATCATCAACTAAATCACCAAAGTCAGCACCAGCTAACACAGCAAGCCCATGGAAATAGCCAATCAACCTCAAACGTACTTGTCATCAGACAAGATGGAGTATGTGACTAGAGCTTGATTGTAGAGGAAGTCAAACCTCAATTTCAAAATCATGCACTCATGGCTCATACCAATAATAGTCCAACTCCCATGCCATCTGAGGTAAAAGCTAATCTCTATAGTGAAAAATGTGTCACTGAATTACAAGGGTACAGAGAACACAATCATAAATTGGTTGTTAAAATAAAAGAAGAAAAAGTAAAATTTGAAATGCTAAAACACGAAATGAAGAGCTTTAAAATCAAAATCATGTCTTTAATTTAAGACATTGAAAAATTGCATGGTGAGAAGTATACTCTAGTAGCTGAGAATGAAAGGTTAACTGAATTATTGACCAAAACCAAAGCTGAGCAATCAGCCACAGAAGTGAAACTTGAATAGTTTCAATTCTTTTCTACTAAGCTACAAGAGTTGCTTGAGTCAAAAAATGAGCTAAAGACATGACTGGAATTCGATATAATTCTTGTCCACCACCATACAATGACAACTACACTATCATGCCTGAGCCTCTTACTTTGTCTGACTCAATTGAACCTAAATCTACTGAAACTAAAACACTAGTTTCTCAGACAACAAATCCTCAAAACAACCTAAATGTGTACATTGAAACAAATGAGGATAAAATCAGATTAGGTCACCCTGTTAAGATAAAAGAATGCTCAGACAAAAATGTCAATGTAAAGAAGAAACAAAAGAGTCCAGTCAAGGCCATCATTCCTTTTGTGAAGTTCATCCCAGAAAGACTCAAATTAAGAAGAGATGTTAAATTGCCTTTGAAACAAACTGCTGAAATCAAAGCTGATTGGGAGGTTAAATCTCCAAATAATTCAAGCAAATCAGACAAGGTTTAAACAAAAACTAAAGGCAAAGCTTTAGCATCACCATCATTTAAATCAAAATCCCTAAAGAATCAATCACCAAAAATAAAGATTGATCTGAGCTCGCCTCCTAAATCAAGACAAGGAATAGGTTTTGATATTTTCAACAAAAATGATGTTCAACAATTTGCTTTGGAGGTGAGAAAGGCTCAAAAGAAGCAAAGACATCCTTCAAACAAGAGACACGGTAGAGTTGTGAAACAATCTACTGATAACAAAAAGGATGAACTTGCTTCTTCAATCAACACAAAACAAGAATCAAAGTCAAAAGCAATCAAAAATCAAGAAGCTTGATCATTAAGAACAAAGATCAGACAGATTTGCTGTGAAAGCTATGATATGTCAAATCACAACACAGTCGAGTGTTTCTACAACCAATATTGCTCAATCTGCAACATGAACAACCACTCAAACAAGAATTGTTATTTCAACAAGTATTGTTTAGTGTGTGATATGACAAATCACAATACATATGATTGTTTCTTTAATCAAAAAGGCTTGAGAATTCCTCAAAACAAGCCTAT
The DNA here is from genome assembly GCA_024085815.1 of Flaveria linearis. Classification (NCBI taxonomy): domain Eukaryota; kingdom Viridiplantae; phylum Streptophyta; class Magnoliopsida; order Asterales; family Asteraceae; genus Flaveria; species Flaveria linearis. Next base: position 62,163,290 of record CM044003.1, on the reverse strand, counting down.
TTTATCAATTTCAACTGTCAAAGTCAAGTCTGAAGTCCAGTACACAATAGACAATCAAGAATCTCATATTGTTATGATGGCTTCTATGACAATTGGAAGTCAAAGAGCATCAAACAAAATCAAATTAAAATTATGAAACAATCACTTAATGTTCTTCCAAGATCTAAAACAAAAGTGATTTCAGAAAATCAAAAACATGCTCAATTTCTATTTAGAAATAGACACCAAAGGTTTGATGACTCCTTTGACACGTTAGTTGAAATTGAGAGAAATAGAACCAGAAGAACCCCATACAAATCAATCAAATCATCATCCTCTAAAGTTGATCCTAGAGGAATATACCAAGAAGTTACAGTCCTAGATAGAAACGGGAAACCCAAGACCATCATGGATTGGGTTCGATATTCTAATTAGTTTCTTTTGCTTGCAGGGTCATCCATACAGGTCTAATAGCTTATGGTACATGGACAGTGGATGCCCACAACACATGAATGGAGATCGTTCTCTTCTTCATGACTTCAAGCACATTCCAGGAACGACTGTAGCATTTGGTGGAGATTGACAAGGTGGCAGAATTACGGGTGAAGGATATGTGACGAACGGATTGTTAAGCTTTGATAGAGTGAACTACTGCGAGCAGCTGAATTTTAATCTTTTTAGCGTGTCTCAGATCTGTGACAAGAAATATTCTACTCACTTCACTGACACTCACTACTATATTCTGAAACCAGGATTTCTAATTCCTAAAGAATGGGTTGTCTTGAAGACCCCGAGGAAGAATAATACCTATGTCCTAAACCTTAATTTTGCACATTTCAAAGAACAAACCGGTCTGGTGTCTAAGGCGTCATTTGATGAGTCACAACTTTGGCATAGACGATTGGGACATACAAATTTCAAAAACATGAACAGACTGGCCAAAGGAAACCATGTAATTGGCCTTCCTCATATATAATTTCACTTAATTGACCACTGTTCAGCATGTCTCAAAGGAAAACAACACAAGTCGTCTCATAAAGCAAAGCTTATGAACACAAACAATACTCCATTGAAGTTACTTCATATGGATCTTTTTGGACCAACTCATGTTATGAGCATTGGAAAGAAATAGTATTGTTTGGTGATCATTGATGATTACTCACGCTTTACATGGGTTTTCTTCTTACTTCATAAAAACGACGCATCACAGATAATAAAAGACTTTATCACTAAGATTGAAAACCAACTTGATCATAATGTAAAATCAATCAGAAGTGATAATGGAATAGAATTCAAAAATGAAGATCTAGGTTCATTTTGTACAACCAAAGGCATTGCGCATCAATTCAGTGCAGCTAGAACTTTTCAACAAAATGGGGTAGCTGAAACGGGAAATAGAACACTGATTGAAGTAGCACAAACGATGCTAGCAGATGCTACACTGCCTATTACCTTTTGGGCTGAGGCAGTCAACACAACCTGCTTTGTAAAAAATCAAACTCTAATAGTCAAAGAAAGCAATAAGACACCTTATGAACTGATTTTTCTAAGAAAATCTTTCATTGATTTTTTAAGTCATTTGTAGTCCTGTATCAATATTAAACACCCGAGATCATTTGGGAAAGTTTTCTCCAAAGTCTGATGAGGGATTCTTTGTAGGTTATTCCTCAACTTCAAAGACTTTTAGAGTGTTTAATCCTAGGTTGAACATAATTGATGAATCAACTAATGTTCCATTCAAGGAACACTTCTTTCCTAAATCAATCAATGGTCCCAACTGGTTGTTTGATATTGACTCATTTACTAGATCATTTGATCATTTCCACTTGTCATATGCAGGTAACTTATAATCAGCTGAATCTTCCAGAACGCTAACAAGGAGAGATGATTTTCCTATTATCCCTCCTAATTATGCTGATCAATCAGATGAAGATGTTCTTTTACAAGTTGATCCTGTGAGACAAGCACCATAACATCAAAGCATTTCAACTGAGGCTGATCCTAGTTCTATGCCTACTCCTTTAGATGAACCATCAAATGAAGTGAGGAATCCAGCACCAGCTATTGTCCCAATTAAAACTGCGAGAAATGAAAATAATGACAGTGTCCAAAGTGCAGTAGATGCCCAAGTAGATATAAATAAAACCCTTGATTACTTTCATCACTCTCCCACATCACAAGCTGAAGGTGCCACTTACCATGATGATCTGAATGTCTCCAACCTTGATGTATCAATTGCTAGTGACTCAATTCCAACCACCAAGATACATAAGGATCATCTAGTGTCAAGTATTATTGGTGAACTAGATGATCGGGTTACTAGAAGCAAGTCAAGTATTGCAAACATCTTTTTGTTTTCTTGCTTTCTTTGTCAGACAGTAACCAAGAACATAAAAGAGGCTCTTCAAGACAATAGCTGGACCAAGGCAATGCAGGAAGAGCTGCTCCAGTTCAAGAAACAAGAGGTATGGCAATTGGTAGATCTGCCCGAAGGTCAATATCCTATCAGTACCAGATGGCTATAAAGAAACAAGATTGATGATAGGGGCATCATCACTAGAAACAAGGCAAGATTAGTAGCTTAGGGATACACACAAGAAGACGACATAGACTATGATGAAGTGTTTGCTCCTGTAGCCAGATTAAAAGCTACCAGAATTTTCCTTACGTACTCTGCATCCATGAAATTCACTGTGTATCGAATTGTAACACCTGGAAAATGTTGACAAAATAATGGAAAGGGAAAATAAAAGTATGTTGTGAAAAAAAAATAAAAAGTAGCCAAAGTTGAAGGGGGCATTATGTAAATAGAACAAAAAGGACAACATTCACTTTTTAAAAACATGGTCGCCCATGCTATGATCATATAGTTGTTGCTTTCAACTGAAAAAGGAGAAGAAGCAAGAAAACCAAGGTTCTCTCGTTTGAGGAGAAGAAGGAACTGTATTTACATTTGGTAAGTGTTTTTAAGAGTTTTTGGTTCGGTTATGAGAGGTTTTCAACCTTAGAACCCATTTATAAGTATTGTACGTGTTTTGGTGTTCATTTTTGGCTTGTTCTAGGCGTTTGAACTCGTGTACATGTAAGCTTGGTGAAGGCTTGTTTGAAGAATACAATAGGTGAGTTTCTAGACCCCACATTTTATATGTTTTAAAAGTTTTGGGGCTGAAAATGCATGAAAAATCATTTTTATAAATGTATTACGTGTAACCATATGTACATGGGCATGTGGTTAAATGTTTGAAGGTTATAAATGCTTGGTTTGATGTTTGGGATAGTTGTTTAGGCTTAGAATAGGTTGAATTGACATTTGGGACTGAAAAATATATTATAAATATATAAGTTGATGGTCATGCGCCCAAACAGGGCCCATGCGCCTAATATTTTAACGTAGAAAGTTTTAAGTGTGGACATGAGCCCAAATAGGGCTCATGCGCCTAAAAAATGGACTTAGAAAGTCTAAGTGTATGTTGATGCGTCCAAATAGTTCCAAAGCGCCCAAATAGTGCCCATGCGCCTAAGTGTTGAAATAGTTAAGTGTAGGCTCATGCGCCTGCATAGTGCATAAACGCCTAAACAGTTCCCATGCTTCCAAATAGTTCCAATGCTCCCAAACACTTAGAAAAAAATTCTAAATCTTTGGGAAAACCAGAATTTTAGGGTTTGACCCAAGTTTGACCTATGGATTGTTTTGGCCTATTTTAAGCGTGAGTATGTGATGGTTCATGCGTAGTACATGTATGATGATATGATGAATGTATGATATGCATATGTGTATGATGTGTTATCTTTAATTGGTTTTTAAGAAGTATATATATTATAATAATATAATATAAGTTAAGTATTATGTTATAACTTTACATAATATGACGAATGTATGAATGAACGTAAAGTATAACGTAATGAAGTGAAAGATAAAAAAGATGAAAAATGAAACATAATGAAAGAAAGAATGGCTTGCAAGCAAATAGAAAGGAGGCGCACGACTATGTTGTTGTTAGCTCAACTGTGTGCGGTTTAAATAACCCGAAGGATGCATACAGGGTCAATCATTGAGATTGATGGGACCCTTGTGGCATGCCTTAGGTGACTGGGTCTGCTTCATGCATAATGTTTGTGGTCTATTTGTAGACCACAGGCCCAGCATCAGCTTCGTGCATAATGTACGGGGTATTGCACATTGGTCCGGATGAAATGGAGAGATGACTTGCCCTAGGTGACTGGGTCAGCTTCGTGCACAATGTTCATGGTCTAATTGTAGACCACAGGGCCAACATCAGCTTCGTGCACAATGTTCAGGGAATTGTACATCGATCCGTGTGAAAGCAAAAATGAGATAAAGTACAAAAGGAAAGTATGAGAAAGAAAGTAAAGAATGATGAAAAGTACAAACAAAAGAATGTGAATGAAAGTAAAGATAGTGAAAAGTATGAAATGAAAGTATGTATATGAAAACGAATGTTAATGAAAAGAATGGAAAGAAAGTATATATACGATGATAAAAGATAGTAATTAAAGTATGAAAGAAAGAGATAAACAATGAATATTGTTTCAATCTATGTATGATGTGTGTTGTATACGAAGGTAAAGTATTTTATAGAAAGGTATATTTCGCATGAAAAACACACAAGGTATTTTAATATTTATAAAACTATAACTCACTCAGCAACGCTGACTTTTATGCATTTTCAGTTGGCAGGTAATGTTGCTGAGGATGGCACAAGGGGAGGCTACTCGGCAGGGCAAGACTGGTATCCATTCACACATATTGTTATTGTTGTTTTGTAATGCAATTAACGGATGTTTTCTTTTGTAACTTAACAATATTGTATTACATAACAACAATATTTATCAATGAAATGAATGGCCTTTTGTTAATGTAATTCCGCTGTAATGTTTTTATGAAATATATGTTATTATGTATGTTTAGTGCTATGAATGACCAACTGTGAGGTCTCCATGAACAGGGCCTTACAAGTTGGTATCAGAGCTAGGGTTTAAGTGAATTGGGTAAATATTTTCAAAAACCTAATCTTAAACTGAGAGTGGGACTAATAGAAAGGGATGCCAGCCCGAGTAGCTACGTGCCATCAGGTATTTCTTTTTTCAAAGTTAATTGAGTTATGTGCGTGTGCTATTTGATTAAGTGCTTATAGTAGATTTAGATACTGATGTAGTCTGGATAGGAAATTCTTGGGGTGTGAAGAGTAAAGTAAGTGCCTAATCATAACTGGCCACTGTAATTACGGACTTACTATACTTAACATAACTGAGCTATTCCTTGAATGATCGTGTTGGTGTTTGAATCTTATAGTGATTAGGGAATGGCTGTAGGTAGATCATCTAAGGCCTCTAGGGGTGGAGTATAGGGAGGACATGGTGCTGAACCACGTGTTACTTGGAATAAGGCTAATACTGCTGAGAGGGCCCGTGAAGAGCCCGAGATGCATCACCAGGAAGGTGGTGATGAGAGTGTGAACTTAATGGACTCGGTGAAAGAGGTGGTGGTAGAGGAAGTCCATCAAGTCATGCAGACGATTCTGCCATCTGTAGTGACTAAGGTGATCAAGGCTGTAAGGGAGGATGAGAAAAAAGAGAAGAGAAGGACCACCGGAAGGGAGGAAAGGGAGTGATCGGAGACCGAGACGATTGTCTCGAGTGATGAGGAGGAGGAGGAGGAGGAGGAGGAAGCAGTGCAGGAAACTGCACGAGGCTACAACTATGGAGCATTTCAAAGATGCAAGCCCCTGACTTTTAATGGAAACGGCAATGCTGCTGCTGCTCACTACTGCGTGAGAGAGATGGAAGTTGTACTGGAGATTAGTGAGTGCAGGGAGGATCAAAAGGTGAAGTTTGCCACTTACTCTTTTGTTGACTCGGCTCTGTGTTGGTGGGACATATTGTTCAAGCCGAGGGCAGCAGGGCCATTGGCAGGATAAGATGGGGAGAACTAAAGAAGTTAGTGATTGAAGAGTGTTGTCCATAAGGAGAATTAGACAAGATTAAGAGAGAGTTCCTGCAACTGGAGGCGGGAACCATGACACACTAGCAATACACCACCAAGTTTATTGAGATGGCAAGGTTGGTGCTGGGTTAGGTGACGCTGGTGTTGAGGAAGATCAAGAAATACATTCAGGGATTGCCAGCTAACATCCGCAGGCATTTGATCACTGCCCGGTCGGGTACCTTTTGATCGGTGGTAGACCTGGCGGGTAGGTTGTATGATGAGAGGGAGGTGGCAGCAGTCAAGGCAAAGAAGACAGGTGGTGGTGATAGGACTGGAGTAGGAAAAGGTTTGGACATGGCGGTTTCACTCCAAACAATAAGAGGATGAGGGTGGATGACCATAGGGTGGGGTCATCAAGCTCGGGGATAAAGAAGTGTGGTAAATGTGGGAGAGAGCACGCTGGTGAGTGTAGGATGGGATTAAATGTTTGTTTCAAGTGCGGGAAGCCTGGCCACATCTCTAGGGATTATAGGGTGGCAAGGTGCTACAACTGAGGTGAAGTAGGCCTCCTGAGTCGGGAGTGTAAGAAGCCAAGGGCCGAGAGTTCTAGAGCGAAGAAGGGGACGGAAGATGGAGGACAGAGGGCAAGTGCTAGAGTATTCACGATGACGCGGGAGGAGGCCAGGGTAGACCCTAATGTCGTGTCAAGTTCGTTTCGAGTTAATCAAACTTATGCCTCTGTGTTATTCGATTCTGGTGCTAGTAGGAGTTTTATTTCTACTGCCTTCTTTGATAAGTTATCTGTTAGTAGTAGAAGTATTAATGAGCCATTCGATGTGGAAACTGCTATTAGTAAGTCCACTAGAATTTCTGATATGATAGAGGACTGTGCCATAGAACTTGAAGGTCATAGGTTTTCTGTTACATTACATATGATGCCCCTACGTGGATTTGATGTATTACTAAGGATGGGTTGATTAGCAACCTATGACGAAAACATTATGTGTCGCAAGAAGATGATTCGATTAGTTGCTCTCAATGGGAGTTCGGTGATGGTTTATGGTGATTGGGTCATTATGGTTCCAAAGGTGATTTCGATGGCAGTGGCAGAAAGGTGCATGAGACGTGGATGTAGTGCCTATCTGGCCTACGTGAAAGATGTGGATGCATTAGTACCACAACTGTTCGACGTACCAGTGGTGGGCGATTTCCCAGACGTGTTCCCAGAAGACTTACCAGGTGTGCCATCGGATCGCGAGATTGAGTTTCAGATTGATCTGATACCTGGTGCTCAACCCGTTGCCAAAGCACCGTATCGATTAGCTCCGACTGAGATGAAGGAACTCATGGATCAACTGCAGGAGTTAATGGATAAAGGATTTATTCGACCGAATATCTCTCCATGGGCTACTCCGGTCTTGTTCGTGGAGAAGAAAGACGGTAGTATGAGGATGTGTATAGACTACCGGGAGTTAAACAAGTTGATGGAGAAGAATCGGTACCCGCTGCCGAGGATTGATGACTTGTTCGATCATCTCCAAGGTGACAGTTGGTTCTCGAGGATAGATCTTCAATCTGGTTACCATCAGTTGAAGGTGAAGGAGCGGGACATTCCTAAGACAGCTTTTCGCACGCGTTACGGACACTACGACTTTTTCGTTATGTCCTTCGGTTTGACTAACGCACCAGCTATCTTTATGGATTTGAGAAACCGAGTGTGTCAGCCAATGTTAGATAAATTAGTGATTGTGTTTACTGATGATATCCTGATTTATTTGAGAAGTAGGGAAGAACATGTCGGCCACATAAGTGAGGTATTGGAGACACTTAAAAGAGAGAAGTTGTACGCTAAATTCTCTAAGTGTGCTTTTTGTTTGCGCGAGGTACAATTTTTGGGTCATGTTGTTAATGCTGAAGGAATCATGGTGGACCCGGCAAGGGTTAAGGCGGTGATGCTATGGAAGTCTCCAATGACGCCATCCGAGATTCGTAGTTTCTTGGGTTTGGCGGGTTCTACAGAAGACTTATACGAGACTTTTCCAAGATAGCCTCACCTTTGACTAAATTAACCCGCAAGGATGTGAAGTTTGTGAGGGGTCAGAAACAAGAAGATGCTTTTGAGGAGTTAAAGACGAGATTAACTCAAGCTCCTATCTTGACATTACCCGAAGGTAGTGAAGACTTAGTGGTATATTAGGATGCTTCTTATTCGGGACTAGGGTGCGTGTTGATGCAACGAGGAAGGGTAATAGCCTACGCATCCCGATAGTTGAAAACTCACGAGGTCAACTACCCTACCCTTGATTTGGAGTTAGCAGCTATGGTCTTTGTGTTGAAGATTCGGAGGCAGTACTTATACGGCACGAAGTGCACCATCTATACGGGCCACAAGAGCTTGAAGTATTTCTTTGAGCAAAAGGATCTCAACATGAGGCAGAGGAGATGGTTAGAGCTCATCAAAGATTATGAATGTGAGATCCATTATCATCTAGGCAGGGCTAACACTATGGCCGATGCCTTTAGCCGAAAGGAGAGACCCTAGCCGATTCGGGTGAAGTCTTATCAGCTATTAATGACCTCGGACATGGTGAAGCAGGTCAAAGAATTGCAAGATGAGGCGTTGAAAGAAGATCGCCTTAACTCTGAAAGAATGAGAGGTCTAGTCTCGAAGTTGGGAGAAAACACTCACAGAGTGAGAACCCACTTCGGGCGGATGTGGATTCCCCGAGGCGGAGACCTAAGGGGACGAATTATGGATGAAGCTCATAAGACTCGGTACTCGATTCATACCGGTGCCACGAAGATGTATGAGGATATGAAGAAAGATTATTGGTGGCCGGGAATGAAGCGCGACGTAGTAGAGTACGTGAGCAAGTGCCTTACTTGTTTGCAAGTGAAGGCAGAACATCAGAAGTCATACGGGAAGATCCAACCGTTAGATATACCCGAGTGAAAGTGGGAGCACATCACCATTGACTTTATTACTAAGATACCTCATACGGTGAGAGGGTACGATACCATATGGGTGATAGTTGATCATCTGACGAAAAGTGCTCACTTCTTACCGATCCGCGAGACGTATTCATTCGAGAGATTGACGGATCTGTTCATCAATGAGATTGTAGCCCGTCATGGTGTGTAGGTGTCTATCATGTCGGATCGTGACACCCGATTCACATCAAAGTTTTGGAAGAGATTTCATGATGCGATGAGGACGAGGCTACACATTAGCACGACTTATCATCCTCAGACAGATAGTCAGTCTGAGAGGATGATCCAGATGCTCGAGGATATGCTTCGAGCATACGTGATTGATTTTGGAAGAAGTTGCGATGATCACTTACTGTTAGCAGAATTCTCATATCACAACAGTTATCATGTCAGTATTGGTATGCCACCTAACGGGATGCTATGCGGTAGGAGGTGTAGGACGCCTGTATGTTGGGGTTACATTAGACAGAAAGAGTTGGGAAGCCTTGTGGTGATCTAGGCTACCACTGAGAAGTTAGAAAGGATCAAAGCCTTCATGAAAGCAGCAAAAGATTGGCAAAAGTCGTACAACAAAAAAAAGCGTAGGCCAATCGAGTTCAACGAAGGTGATAGAGTCATGTTGAAGGTCTCACCTTAGAAGGGAATTATTCGGTTCAGAAAACGAGGTAAACTGAGCCCCGGGTATATAGGACCTTTCCGAATCATTGCTCGAGTAGGGGAGGTGGCCTATAGGTTTGAGCTACTTGATGAGTTAAGTGGAATTCATCCGGCGTTCCATGTATCTCATTTGAGGAAGTGTTTAGCCGACAAAGATATGGTTGTACCACTGGAGGATATCGAGGTGGATGAACTGCTTAATTATGTAGAGCAACAAGTGACAATCATTGATCGGATAGAAAAAAGATTAAGGAATAAAATGGTTCAACTGGTCCGTGTACAGTGGGAACACCGAAAGGGTTCTGAGTCTATGTGCAAGACTGAAGAAGAGATGAGACAGCATTACCCACAGTTATTCGAAGAGTGACGGGTTTCGGGGACGAAACCTCTTTAAGGGGGGTGGACTTGTACCACCCGGAAATTTTTGACAAAATAATGGAAAATGAAAATAAAAGTATATTGAGAAAAAAATAAAAAGGAGGCAAAGTTGAAGGGGGCAATGTGTAAATAGCACAAAAAGGACAAGATTCACTTTTTAAAAGCATGGCCGCCCATGCTATGACCATATAGTTGTTGTTTTCGACTGAAAAAGGAGAAGAAGCAAGAAAAATAAGGTTCTCTCGGTTGAAGGAGAAGAAAGAGCTGAGTTTACGTTTGGTAAGTGTTTTTAAGAGTTTTTGGTTCGGTTATGAGCGGTTTTCAACCTTAGAACTCATTTATAAGTATTATACATGTTTTGGTGTTCATTTTGGCTTGTTCTAGGTGTTTGAACTCATGTACAAGTAAGCTTGGTGAGTCTTATTTAAAAATACAATAGGTGAGTTTCTAGACCCCGCATTTTATATGTTTTAAAAGTTTTAGGGCTGAAAATGCATGTAAAATCGTTTTTATAAATGTATTATGTGTAACCGTATGTTCATGGGCATGTGTTTAAGTGTTTGAAGGTTATAAATGCTTGGTTTGATGTTTGAGATAGTTGTATAGGCTTAGAACAGGTTGAATTGGCATTTGGGACTGAAAAATATATTATAAACATATAAGTTGATGGTCATGCACCCAAACAGGGCCCATGCGCCTAATATTTTGTCGTAGAAAGTTTTAAGTGTCGACATGCGCCCAAATAGGGCTCATGCGCCTGAAAAATGGACTTAGAAAGTCCAAGTGTATGTTGATGCGTCCAAATAGTTCCAAAGCGCCCAAATAGTGCCCATGCGCCCAAAAGGCTCATGCGCCTAAGTGTTGAAACAGTTAAGTATAGGCTCATGCGTCTTTTTGGTGGAGAAATGCCCAAACAGTCCCCATGCACCCAAATAGTAAAAAATTCTAAATTGTTAGGAAAACCAGAATTTTAGGGTTTTGACGCTAGTTTGACCTATGGACAGTTTTGGCCTATTTTAAGCATGAGTATGTGATGGTTCATGCATAGAACATGTATGATGATATGATGAATGTGTATGATATGCATATGTGTATGATGTGTTATCTTTTATTGGTTTTTAAAACGTATATATATTATAATAATATAATATACGTTAATTACTATGTTATAAGTTTACGCAGTATCTCGAATGTATGAATGAACGTAAATTATAGCATAACGAAATGAAAGATAACAAAGATGAAAAGTGAAATGTAATGAAAGAATGAATGGCTTGCATGCAAATAGAAAGGAGTTGCACAACTATATTGTCGTTAGCTCAAACGTGTGCGGTTTAAACAACCCGAAGGATGCATACAGGGTCAATCATTGAGATTGACGGGACCCTTGTGGCATGCCCTAGGTGACTGGGTCAGCTCCGTGCACAATGTTCTTGGTCTATTTGTAGACCACATGCCCAGCATCAGCTTCGTGCACAATGTTCGGGGTATTGCATATTGATCCGGATGAAAGGGAGAGATGACTTGCCCTAGATGACTGGGTCAGCTTCATCCGTAATGTTCGTGGTCTAATTGTAGACCACAGGCCCAGCATCAGCTTCGTGCACAATGTTCGAGGTATTGTACATTGATCCGTATGAAAGTAACGATGACGTAAAGTACGAAAAGAAAGTATGTGAAAGAAAGTAAAGAATGATGAAAAGTACGAATGAAAGAATGTGAATGAAAGTAAAGATAGTGAAATGTATGAAATGAAAGTATGTATATGAAAGCAAATGTTAATGAAAAGAATGGAAAGAAAGTATATATACGATGATAAAAGATAGTAATTAAAGTAAGAAAGAAAGAGATAAACAATGAATATTGTTTAAATGTATGCATGATGTGTGTTGTATACGAAGGTAAAGTATTTTATAGAAAGGTATATTTCATATGAAAAACACACAAGCTATTTTAATACTTATAAAACTAGAACTCAGTCAGCAACGCTGACTTTTATGCATTTTCAGTTGGTAGGTAATGTTGCTGAGGATGGCACCAGGGGTGGCTACTCGGCAGGGTAAGACTGGCATCCATTCATACATATTATTATTGTTGTTTTGTAATGCAATTAACGGATGTTTTCTTTTGTAACCTTACAATATTGTATTGTATAACAACAGTATTTATCAACGAAATAAATGGGCTTTTGTTAATGTAATTCTGTTGCAATGTTTTTACAAAATGTATATTATTATGTATGTTTAGTGCCATGAATGACCAACTGTGAGGTCTCCGAGAATGGTTCGCTATGGCAATATCACTAAAGAAGTCTATGTGAGTCATCCTCTAGGCTTTGAAGACCCAGATTTCCCTCACAGGTATACAAGCTTGACAAAGCCTTGTATGGTCTTCATCAAGCACCACGAAAGTGGTACAAGACTCTATCATCTTTTCTGCTCACGAATGGATATGAAAGAGGAAAGATTGATCAGACTCTCTTCAGAAAGAGAAAAGGAAAAAATATGTTGCTAGTCCAGATTTATGTGGATGATATCATCTTTGGCTCAACTCTGTAAAAGATTTTGAAGATCTCATGCATTCCAAGTTCTAAATGAGTGCTATGAGAGAACTCACTTTCTTTTTAGGAGTGCAAGTACAGTAAACAGCAGATGGAATCTTTATCAATCAATCAAAATATGTGGAAACCATCCTGAAGAAGTTTCATTTTGCAGATTGTTAGTCTTTCAGAACTCCTGGGTTGATACCAAGATGAAGATAGGTCTAGATCCTGAAGGAAAATCAGTGGATCAGACTTACTACAGATCTATGATTGGATCACTCATGTATCTAACAACTAGTAGACCTGACATTATATTTAGTGTATGTGTTTGTGCCAGGTATCAAGCAGACCCCAAGGAATCTCATGTGAATGCAGTCAAGAGGATATTTAGATATCTCAAGGGCAAGCCTGCATTTGGATTATGGTATCCAAAGAAAGGAGATTAAAATCTCTATGCATACACTGACAGTGTATGGAGGACGCAACTTCAATCGGAAGTCCACATCTGACGGTTGTCAATTTCTTGGTTCCAGACTAGTCTCCTGGCAGTGCAAGAAGCAGACAAATATGTCTGTTTCAATAGTAGAAGTTGAATACATTGCAGCATCAGCTTGTTGCTCACAAGTTCTCTGGATTCAAAACCAGATGCTTCATTATGGTTTTAACTTCTTGCACACACCAATTCATATTGATAACACAGCAGCAATGTTCATAACAAATAATCCAGTTCAACACTCAAAAACTCAACATATTGAAACTAGATATCATTTTTTGAGAGATTGTGCTAAAAACGGTTAATCAAATTGACACAGGTTCACACAAATAATCAATTAGCTGATTTATTCACTAAGGCATTTGATCCCAGCAGATTTGAATTCTTAGTTCAATTAATTAGCATGATTATTCTTGAGTAAAAATAAAAAAATCAACAAAACATTCAAAAACTCATAAAATTACAAAAAGAATTTATCTTGCAGAAGTATATGTCTCATACTTTTAGGAAATGATATAATTACAGTCGTTATATCATTCACTGTGCTTATTTATAAATCTCAAATGACTAACATGACTTATCTGATATGGGGGTTGGCTCAACTTGGAAAAGACAACACATGCAGTGATGAACTAAAAGCTTATATTTAACTGTGAAGCTTTCATCTCAAATGTTTGTGTAAGTATTAGCTTATCCAAATATGTGTGTAAGTATTAGCTTATCCAAATGTGTGTGTGTGTAGCAACGTTAACACACCAGGTAATGATGTCTTATGAATCTCTTTTACTCACATTAGTTTTTCTTTGTTTTGCTGAGCAAAGACCTGGAAAAACAAGCACATAGTGCTGATGTCATGATCCATCAAGATTCCCAATATGGAACACATCCAACTTGGATGAATCAACATAATAAAATACATTCCAAGTGAATGCAACAAAAGAATCCTAAGAGATCACCTTCCAAAGTGAGGTTAAAAGAATCCCATGTGGATCAAAAAGGATAAAAGGATGAAAACAAAAGAATCCTAATGAGGATCATGTAAAATGAGATTTCATATTTCAAGTAACCAAGTCAAGTAAGTTGTTAATGTTCTACCATACATTGCATACAAATGGTTGACCTTACCATGCTCTTAAGTGTGAGGTACATGTTGAATACCAAATCAACTTAAAACATGATAAGATCACTAGCATTAAGATATTGACCAAGTATGAGTTTAAGAGGACAAACATACCTTCAATCAATATGTTCATGACCATGCTTGATTTATTAACAATTGCTTACACTTGTGAAAGGTAAGATTGATATGATCCCAATAAAGGTATATTACCACTTCATGTACGGATAAGAAAAATAAAAAATCACAAACATATTTTCTCCTATAAATTTTAACAAATCTTGAAAGTTTCTATCTCTTATGGATATAAACTTTAGGGGGAGTAATTAAAATTTTTGATCATTTTGTACAGTTGTTTCCTTTCTTGAAAAATATAAAAATAAAAAAAATATTACAAAAATTAGAATATTGACTGTGTTGGTGCAGAAGTTACACCATAGTATCTCAGTTTTTGCAGATATCTTGAAGCATAAAAGTCCAATATCAGTTAACACTGGGAAACATGTATCATATCTGATGAACAAGTCAATCCAAGCAAGAATTGACAACCCAAGCAACAGTTAAAACTTCATAAATAACAAATCAACAGACTCATCTTCATAACAGTCAAAAACAAAAGACATAACTTCATAAAGATCATGCATCAAAGCAAAAACAACCAAAACTATCCACAGTAGAAACATTAAGCTTTGACAAGTTCAAAACTTAATGCGGTGCATTGGTTAATGAAGGTGAAGGTAACCCAAGCACATAACCAATGCGGGTAATAGTTTTGAGTCATGAAAATACAAGTGAAGGTAATACAAATAAGTTAACTCTACCGTATTAGTCTCACTACAAATATGCAACAGTTTTCAAGTATGAAAACTAATGCGTACAAACTTGTTCTTCCGCATTTGTTTTCCTCGTCCGTATTTCCTAAAATAAGGCTGAGATCATTACTTAAACTAGGTTGTATATTTGTATCATCATAAATTAGAAGTTTGCTTACACTCTTCTATCATCATGTTTGAAGTTCAAGAAATGCCGACAACTTTGTTGATCATCCGCACTGTTGAAGTATATACGGACTACACATTTTCTTCCGCATTTGCTACGGTGTACAAACGCAGACCAAGTTAAACATCTGCATTTGCTACAGTGCAAAAAAGTATGTCAATTTAAACCATCCGCATCTGCTACAGTGTTCAAGTGCCTAAATTTAAAAGTTCCGCATTTGCTACAGTACACAAATGCTGTAAGAATTTACTCTTCCGCATTTGCTACAGTACACAAATGCTGATTGGTTTTTAAGCATCCGCATTTGCTACAGTAGTGAACCGTATTTGTTTTTTACATTTGTAAAATTTGAAAAGGCTTTTAAAAGTTCTATTTAAACATATCTTTCACAGTGCATTTAATACTTTTCAAATTTGAGTGACATTAATGTGCGACGAGCGAAACCTTACTACTGTTCTTCATCCATCATCATAATCATCAACAAATTTCTGATTCTTGTGTTCTACAAACATTATTTTGCTTCTAGTTCGATTCTAAACCAGCGTAGTATCGAAACAAGGTGATTACCAGCAAAATCCATGAACTTCCAGACAAACACCTTTGAACTCAGAACCCTAAAACAAGAAACAATCTCAAAAATCAACCACTAAACAAGGATTAACAGACATTTTTGAACTCAATAACACAAATGATCATGAAAAATCTACACAAACAAGTGATTTTCAAAATGATAAACTTGTTGATGAAACCAAATGTATAAAGAGAATAATCACAAAAACTCTTAGTCTAGCATATTGAACAAGAACTTTGTAAGAACAAGAGTCAAGATAAACTAGTTGGTTTCTCTAAGGATCTTTGAATATCTCTAATTGATCAGCAAACAATAATCATGGTGCGGAAACCCATGATTAGTGTGTATGATTTCAGTGTATGTTTGTGTGTTTGTGAGTGTGTATGTTTGAATGAAAGAACAGATGAATAATATGTTTGTTTGATTGATATTTGTTCAAAAGGTTACAAAGGATCAGGGTAGAGTGCTATTTATAGCCTACACACAAAAGCTATATACAATTACTAATCTACTTTAATGTAAATGAAAATTACATAAAATAAATCCTAAGTATCTAAGTCATCCGCTGTGGAATAAGCCATCCGCTATGGAGAGACTTCTTCATCCGCTGTGTGAACGCGTCTTCATCTGCTGTGTGAACATGTCATATGTTGTGAGCTTTTGCTGTGGACATAGTTCATCCACTGTGGGTACTTGTTCATCCGCAGTGAATACTTGTTCATCCGCTGTGGGTGTTGTGTAACACCCAGATATTTTCTTTGAAGCCAAGGAAAGAAGAAAAAGAAGTAAAGTACAAAAACTCGCCAACACAAGAAAGTTGGTTAAATGGGGATATATGAAGGGAAAGGGCAGCCCTTGCCCTCTCCCCACACCCACATTTTCAGCAAAAGAGAGAAAAAGGGAGAAGAGAAGAGAAAAGGGTTGGTTCAAGTGGATTCAAGAGAGTAAAATCGTCGTGTAGCGGGTCCAAACGAAGCTCTTCTTCTTGGTGTAGTTTGTGTGAGTTCTAGGACCCCTATTTTACTCGTTTTCAACTGATTTGGGGCTGCAACACATAGTAAACCCGTTTTGTATGTGTGTGTGTTTGACCCATTTGGATTTGTTTGCGTGTGATGCGTTTGGAGTTTGTTTCCGAGCTTGTGTGTGCTTGAATAGTGTTGTAGTATGCATTCCTAAGGTTTAGGATGGTTGATTTGGGCTTAGAATGGGTTTGGATGAGCTTGGAGGTCGAAAATGGCAGATTAGGTTCGGGATGAACTGTATTCTGCATCAGTTAGGGCTAGGCGACCGACTGGAGGCCATCCGAGATTCGTAGTTTCTTGCGTTTGGCGGGCTACTACAGAAGATTCATCCCAGACTTTTCCAAGATCGCTTCTCCACTAACCAAGTTGACCCGGAAACATGTGAAATTCGTATGGAGTCAAGCTCAAGAGAAGGTGTTCGAAGAATTAAATACGAGATTGACTCAAGCTCCTATTCTTTCATTACCCGATGGAAGCGAAGATCTGGTGGTTGATTCTGATGCTTCATACTCGGGATTGGGGTGCGTGTTAATGTAGAGGGGGAAGGTTATAGCCTGCGCATCCCGACAGTTGAAGGTTAATGAGGTTAACTATCCTACTCATGATTTGGAGCTAGCAGCAGTGGTCTTTGCATTAAAGATTTGGAGGCACTACCTCTACGGGACGAATTGCAACATATTCACTGACCATAAGAGCTTGAAGTACTTCTTTGAGAAGAAGGACCTGAACATGAAACAGAGAAGATGGTTGGAGCTCATAAAAGACTATGATTGCGAGATCCATTACCATCCGAGCAAAGCCAACGTGGTGGCGGATGCCCTTAGCCGAAAGGAAAGGCCCGAGCCGATTCGGGTAAAGGCGTACCAGCTGATTATGACCTCAGATGTGATAAAGCAAGTGAAAGAGTTTCAAGATGAGGCATTGAAAGAAGATCATCTTAACTCTAAAAGAATGAGAGGTCTGGTCGCGGAGTTGGGTGAAAACACATTTGGTGTTAGAACCTGGTATGGACGAATGTGGATTCCTTCTATTGGGGATCAATGGGTGAAGATTATGGATGAAGCTCATAAGACTCGATACTCTATTCATCCTAGTGCTACAAAGATGTACCAAGACATGAAGAAAGATTATTGGTGGCCGGGTATGAAGCGTGATGTAGTAGAGTATGTGAGTAAGTGCCTTGCTTGCAAGTGAAGGCCGAGCATCAAAAGCCGTATGGGAATATCCAACCTTTGGATATACCGGAATGGAAGTGGGAGCACAGCACCATGGATTTCATTACGAAGCTTCCGTGTACTCCGAAAAGGGTATGATGCTATATGGGTGATTGTTGACCGCTTGACGAAGAGTGCTCACTTCCTACCGATTCACGAGACATATTCATCCGAGAGGTTGGCGGATCTTTTCATCAAAGAGATTGTGACTCTAATGGTGTGCCGGTGTCTATTGTCTCTGATTGTGACACCCGGTTTACATCCAAATTCTGGAAGAAATTCCACGACGCCATGGGGACGAGGTTACATATTAGCACGGCTTGTCATCCTCAGACGGATGGTCAGTCCAAAAGAACCATTCAGAAATTGGAGGATATGCTTCAGGCATGTGTTATTGATTTTGGTGGAAGTTGGGATGACCACCTACCGTTAGCTGAATTCTCATACAACAATAGCTATCATGCCAACATTGGTATGCCACCTTATGAGATGCTATACGGTAGGAGATACAGAACACCCGTTTGTTGGGGTGATATTGGTCATAAAGAGTTAGGGAGCGTCGAGGTGATCGAGGCTACAACTAAAAAGCTTGAAAGGATCAAAACCTTCATGAAGGCAGCCAAAGATAGACAGAAGTCGTATGCTGATAAACGATGCAGGCCGATTGAGTTCCAGGAGGGTGACCGGGTTATGTTGAAGGTCTCACCTTGGAAGGGTATCATTCGCTTTCGAAAGCAGGGCAAGTTGAGGCGGAGATACGTAGGCCCTTTCCGAATCATTGCTCGAGTAGGAGAGGTGGCCTATATATTGGAGTTACCAGATGAGTTATGGGAATTCACCCGACATTCCACGTATCTCATCTAAGGAAGTGTTTGGGAGATGAAGATATGATTGTTCCACTGGAGGATATCAAAGTAGACGAACGGCTCAATTATGTGGAGCAACCAGTGGCAATCATTGATCGAAAAGAGAAGAGGCTGAGAAATAAAGCGGTGCCTCTTGTGCGTGTACAGTGGAAGCACAGGAAGGGATCCGAGTCAATGTGGGAGACTGAGGAAGAGATGAGACATCATTACCCACGTTTGTTCAAGGAATAACAGGTTTTGGGGACGAAACCTATATAAGGGGGTGGACTTGTAACACCCAGATATTTTCTTTGAAGCCGACGAAAGAAGAAAAAGTAATAAAGTCCAAAGTCGGGGGACCAAACTTGCCAACATGAGAAAGTTGGGTAAATGGGGATATTTGAAGGGAGAGGGCAGCCCTTACCCTCTCCCCACACCTACATTTTCAGCAAAAGAGAGAAAGAAAAGAGAAAAAGGGAGAATAGAAGAGAAAAGGGTAGGTTCGAGTGGATTCAAGAGAGCAAAATCGTCATGTAGCGGGTCCAAACAAAGCTCTTCTTCTTGGTGTAGTTTGTGTGAGTTCTAGGACCCCCATTTTACTCGTTTTCAACTGATTTGGGACTGGAACACATAGTAAACCCGTTTTTGTATGTGTGTGTGTTTGACCTATTTGG
Organism: Flaveria linearis; assembly: GCA_024085815.1. NCBI lineage: Eukaryota > Viridiplantae > Streptophyta > Magnoliopsida > Asterales > Asteraceae > Flaveria > Flaveria linearis. The sequence continues at coordinate 62,143,861 of CM044003.1, read as the reverse complement.
ATGTGTTTGCGTGTGATGCGTTTGGAGTTTGTTTCTGAGCTTATGTGTGCTTTAATGGTGTTGTTGTATGCATTCCTAAGGTTTAGGATGGTTGATTTGGGCTTAGAATTGGTTTGGATGAGCTTGGAGGTCGAAAATGGCACATTGGGTTCGGGATGAATTGCATTCTGCATCAGTTAGGGCTAGGCGACCGACTGGAGGCCATATGGCCGAATGGGATGCGATTGAGTTTCAGTCGCACGATTGAGGTTCAATCGCACGACTAGAGAGCTAGTCGCATGGGGAGTCATGCGACTGAGGGTCCATTCGCATAAGTGCTCATTCGCATAGTGTCCGTACGTATAGGTCCATTCGCATAAATGCTCACTCGCATATTGTTCATCCGTATGAAGTCCATTCACATGATGTTCAGTCACATGGAGGCCATTCTACTGAAGGGTGCCCATACGCCCAAATAGGGCTGTTGTACCCGAGTAGGAGCATAGTTTAAATTACTGGCTTTCAGGGGAAAGTGCAGATGTAAGTTTTGATGTGGAAGTTCCCGTAGGTACATGTAAGATGACCATTGAGGTCTTAGAGGGTATGTTAGGCATGATGATGATGCATGTTATGCGTGATGTAGGTTATGTATGTATGATGATACCATGTATGATGTTGCTACTGTGTATGTTGATGTTCCTTATTATGATGAATGTTTATCATTCCCGTGGCTTTACGTGTTATGTTAAAGAATGAAACGAAAGTATTATGTAACGTAAAGTGAAAGATAATGAAAGAGGAACATGATGAATGAATGCATGCATTAATGAATGAATGAATGTAAGAAAGGCTTGCAAGCAAATGTATGGAGGTGCACACCCAATGAAGGTGTTAGCTCAACGGTGTGCGGGTTAGCTACCCCGAAGGATGCACACTGGGGTCTAATCTTTGTGATTGACCATATGTATGGGATCCTTGCCGCTTGCCCTAGGTGACTGGATCAGCTTCGTGTACAATGTTCGTGATTTAATTACCACAGGTCCAGCATTAGCTTCGTGCATAATATTCGGGGTAAGCATATGGCATTGATCCAGAATGAAAGAGAAAAGATAAGTGGTGGATGTACTTACCCTAGGTACTGGAGCCAGCTCCGTGCACAATGTTCGAGGTATATGAAAGACCTCAGGCTCAGTTACCCGCTTCGTGCAGAATTGTTCGGGGTAATGTACATGTCATCGAAAGTAATGAACGTATTAATGAAAGTAAGAATTTATGAAGGAATGTGAAGGAAAGTAACGAATGTGAATGGTAATGACGTACATTGAATGAACGAAAGTTAAAGAATGAAAGAACGAAAGAAATAAACGGACGAAATATAATAACACTGTACGAAACGGGATCCTTGTCACTCGACCTCAGTAATCATGGTTGCGTGCCATGAAGAGGGTAAAGTTTGACAGGATCTAGTTAGAAGTAAAAGAAAATGAATGATGAAGATAATAATGATATTACCTATGTGTACGTATGATGTGTGATTGCATGAAAGTAAAGACCGGTTTTAACGAAATAAAAGTATGTTTTAATTATAAAACTAGAACTCACTCAGCAACGCTGACTTTTTATGTGTTTTTAGTTGGCAGGTAAGGTTGTTGAGGATGGCACGGGGCGGCTACTCGGCTCTTTTGGATGGCATCCATTCATATAATGCTTTTATGATGTAATGCAACAATATATATTTTTGTAATTGATTAACGATGTATTAGTTTGCAAAAGCTTTTATCATGAAACGAGATGTCATTTTGATTGTTTCCGCTGCAATGTTTATCAAAGTTAATGAACTTATATATTTTAAGAGCGATGAATGGCCAGCTGTAAGCGTCCCGGGAGCGGGGCCTTACATGTTGTCTTCATCCGCTGTGGCTTAACTCATCCGTTGTGGATGACTTAGCAAAATTTTCTTTTATCTACAAATCTGAAAAAGAAAATTTACAAGATTGTTAGTGATAATGATGAATGTTAATGATGTTAATGTGTTTCTAATGTATGATTTATATGTTGAAACACATTTGTTGGTTTGTTTGATAATGACAAGCATCATACTTTCCTGCATTAATTCTTAATGCACTTTGTTGAGTCCAACAGTACTCCCCCTAAGTATGATGTTGTCATTAATTGATTCCTTATTTTGTTTGTTAATTCTATATGTGTTGGTTTTGATTTGTTTGATATAATGAGTCCAACAGTACTCCCCTTGTACATTTTGTTTTTGTTCTATGTAAATTATATTGATGTGTGTTACTTTTGTTTGTTATGCATGATTGATTGTTCTTGTGTATATTGATTGATTACAAGTGTATCACTTGTCTATGTTGATTAATTCATTGTTTATAAGATTGCACAAGTGTAATCTTGCCTGTATGATTGTTTGACTGGTTTGTCTACAATGTATGATTGGTTGTTTGATTGCCTGTCATTATAATTACATTTTTGAGTAATTAAAGTGATTAATTTTGAATGTTTGTTTGTGCATGATTTATTGTTTATTTCAACACAAGGTTGAAATGATTGATTTTAGTTCTATGATTGCAAGTGTTAAATATCACAAGTAATGTTAGTGATTGAGTGTTATAATGTATGTATTGATGTATGAATGTATGTTTGAATCAATGGCATGTGTTTATATTAACAACACATGAATATGTGTTTGAATACATTGTATATGTTATAAAACATATGTATGCTTGTCTTGTTTGTTAATCATGCTTAACATCATGTGACATTATGATTGTTTGTTCATAAGAGCATAAGATCTCTTATATTCATGATTGAATGATTGTTTGACTATCACATGTATAGTAACATATGAATGCATGATAATATGATTGAATGATAAAACATGAATTATAGAGAAGGATATGTATTTGGTTGTTTGTTCTGCCAGTTATCATAAGAAACCTCAGGAGTAAGATGGTTCGGCTTCTTCTATCTGCTTCTTAGCCTCTTCCATAGCCTTAAGAGTATCATCAATGTCTTTCTCAATGGCTTGGTCAGCTTCAGCTTCCTTTAGCTTTTCTTTGAGTGTGGTCATCTTGTATGCATTTCTAGCATTGACTATGTGTTCCACAAAGTAGTCAACTACACTCTTTTGATCATCATACTTGAAGTTTATCTTCAGATGCACCAACTATTCAAGGGTTGATTGATCAAGGCTTTGTACATCAATGTTGCTAACCAGTGTGGTTACAACATGATTACCCTTCAAAATCTCTAGGTTGTTGTTTCCGGAAATTCTCATTCCTGTAATCCCTTCTATGTGAGTCAAGGGTTGCTTATTTGTTTCAAGTCTGTGCTTTAATGTAGAATTTACATACACAGTTCCCAGAATTCTCAACATGTGTATGAAATAGCAGCAATCACCCTTACATAGCTCATCTTGTATTGCTGGGAATGTCTTGGTTTTCATGAATGATACATATGATGGATGAACCAGCTTGATCTCAACAGGATCAAATAATCTAATGTCAACTGCCTCTTTTCCTTCAAGATTTCTCTCTAGTACTACTTCAAAGTGTGTCTCATCATAATACCGTTTGGTGATGGGATGCTAGCATTGGTTGTTCTTGATGTATGTCTTCAGCTTGAATGAATGGTGCTTGCTCAATGATTGGTTCCAGCATATCTAGTTGTTGTTGAATGACAGGCTCAGGCTGTATGATTGGTTCAGGTTGGATGATTGATTCAAGTTGGATGATGGGTTCAGGTTGGATGATTGGTTATGGAGGAATTATAGGTTGAGGTTGAATGATAGGAGTTGGTGGATTTGCTTGTTGAAATAACATGAATGGTTCCTCTTGTCCTAGAATTCTAAGAAATTCCTCAGGAATAGGGATGTTATGATCAATCATGTGAGGAGGTACAGGAATCTCATCTCCTTGATAAATACTGGACCTAATCCTGTTGAATACTAGATCATTCAAGTGAACAGGATGTAGAATTGCTCGTTCTCTTGGAATGTTTGGTAACAAGTCATCTAAGATCATTTGTATGAATCTTGGATACATCAAAAACTTGTTCCTCACCTCAGTGATGTTGTACACTAGACCATTTAGAATTTGAGCAGCAAAGTTGAATGGTCTTCTAGCAATGATGCTAGCTAGTACACATGAAGCTCTTAAGGATGTAGTATCCCATCCTGTCTTTCTGTTTGTCATTGTTTTCTGATATGTGTGCATCAAAAACCTGAATTGTGAACTCATATGTGATTTCTTGATTTGCTTTCTGTCAATGGTTCCAATGTATCCAATTCGTCTGAACACATGTAATACATAGACTTCATCAAACTCAACTGGGCCTAAAGCATCTTCTTCACCCAATTGTGATACTCTTCTAATGACTTCTTCAGAGATGATGACTTCTTGATTATGCACAGTAGATATGACTACTTGCTGACCATCAATCTCTTCCAAGTGTGCATTGGTCCAAAACTGGACAATATGATCTTCATAGATGTCTGGTCTGGATGTCATTGCATGTACAAGCCTTGTTTGTCTGATGGCTTAGATCATATCTCTGTAGTTCACTGACCTAGGTGAGTCAGATCAAGGAATGCACATATGTTGTGATCCCTCACAAATACTAAGTCAGCCATATCTACAGTAAAGATATTAAGTGTTAGTATTGTGTATGGACATAAAATGTAATGATGTAATGATGATCAATGTATGTGTTGTAGGGTGATGAATGATATATTCATTCATTTGTGTGTGTATCGTCTATCCAATTTTTCAATTTTGCCATTTTGACCTTATTAAAAGTCAACTCTTTTGTCAAATTCAAATCAAGAAATCTTTGATTGTTTTAACTTGATTTCAATCAAAGTATGTGAATTTGATTTCGTTTATAATCAACACATTGAGTTAAACATCCCATATTCATGTGATTGATCTCATATCATATCAAATTGCAAATTTCAGTTTGACTATGAAAAGTCAAACAAGACCATTTAATGCATATTCAACACAAATGCATTTAATGTTGTATCATGGTTGTTGTCACAATTTAACTGAATTTTCATGTTTGTTTCATTAGTTTGAACATGTTTATTAAGTTATAACACATTTTGAACAACATTCAAAATTTTCAAAGATCAAAATTCAGTTTTGTATGAATTTTTTGACATGAAGGTTCTGTTTGAGTATGAACCCGATGAACACTTAATCAAAATTCATCAAATAATCAGTTTAAACACAGTCGACAATGATGATTTATCACTAATCTGGTGTCTGGTTTTGATTTAAAACATCAAATGATTCAAATTTTGATTTTAGACTGATTTTGATTTCGGTCAAACAATGTGTGAATCTCAAACCCTTAACAGCATGATTTTAAGAATGATTGTTGTTATAAATCATGTTGTTTTACCTAATCGAAGATGAATTTGTTGTTTAATCGATCAGATTTGTGTGATGGATTGAATAGGGGTAAGAGGGTTTTAAGAAGGGTTTTAAAATTTTACTGATTTCTCACTTTCACTCGTGGTGAAATGAAAAACTTACAAGTGTTTACTATATATACAATGGACATTTTGTTTTGTCTGCTGTGTATACATTATGTTCTGAAAGGCAAATTAAATTTCAAATTTAAGTGTCCGCTGTGAGTACAGTGTCCGCTGTGGGCACAGTGTCCGCTGTGGGCACAGTGTCCGCTGTGGGCACAGTGTCCGCTGTGGCCACAGTGTCCACTGTGACCTTTGGCTGTACTGTGGACCCTCAGTGTGTACTGTTCATATAGCGGATGAACAAAACGTTCATGCGCTGCGACTGTTTCCAAAGCGGATGAGCTATTTTTACAGGACCAGGGTGAAGGGGTTAGCACTTTTACAACACAACAGTACAATGAGGAGAGTGTATTAGAACACTTAACAGATCAAATGGGGAACCGATTATGATGATGCTAAGAACACAAAAGTAAACTCAGAAAGAAAGAACAAGATAACAACACTAGTGGTTGGTTTTCAAGGATGCTTTATATTGCTTCTCAAATTCAAGTTACAAGTATTCAGCATACATACATTACAAGACTTCGAGATACTATATAATACAACCTACAGACGGCCATACTTTGAAGGCCATCTGGATACATGAATTAGACAACACAATCCATGTAGAGTCAAAAGGCAGATTGCTTTTTGGCTAGTGACTATGACATGCCATAGCTCACATCGTAAAATATTACAAAAAGGAATAAAGGTACATAAAGTAGAAAGGTTTGACCCAAGACCTCAATGTACAGTTTTCCTAAAGCATGGACCTTTTCACCAACTCATACAAGTTGGTGACCAACCAGAGTGGGCAGCAGCAAAGTGGTTCAGCTTTATCAGAAAAGGTACATCAGATAAAAGCATGTATGATAAAAGTCTTCGGAAGAATTTGTCTTGATTTCTTGGCTTCAGAAGACTTTGTCTTGAAGCTAAGGAAGACTTCATTTCTGGCTTCAGAAGATATTGGTCTTGGCTACAAAAGATTTTACACTTAGAATATTTCTGAAGTGGTGTAAAACTTTCGTAGCAATACTACTTCATGTTCTGTGCAGCATACAGGAAGACTTGATTATTACATAGAACTACTGAAAGAAGACTATCACAACTACTAAAGAATACTTCTTCAGTTGTTGTGATAACTACTGAAAGAGGATCATCACAACTACTGAAGAGTACTTCTTCAGCTGTTGTGATAGCTACTGAAAGACTAGCACAACTACTAAAGAGTACTTCTTCAGTTGTTATGACAACTACTGAAAACTGTTCTTCAGACTTTGTCTTCAGTTGATATCTTCAGCTATTGTCTTCAGCTGTTGTCTTCAGTTGTTGTCTTCAGCTGTTGTCTTCAGCTGATGTCTTCAGTTGATGTCTTCAGCTGATGTGATCAGCTGTTACCTTCAGCTGATGTCTTCAGTTGATGTCTTTAGTTGATGTCTTCAGCTGATGTGATCAGCTGTTACCTTCAGCTGATGTCTTTCAGCAGATAGTTACAAGAGTGTTTTGGCTGCATCAGACTTCTAGGAATCCTTACAAACTCCCCCTAGGCTGATGCTACCAAAACACTTGAAGATATTTAACAGTTCATAGTCCTTAACATGATTATGACCATTCCTTTCTTCATTAGAGGGTTAGGATCACTCAGACTTGTGAAGTATCTTCTCATGTCCAAAAGATCATGCAGAGGTAAATTAAAGAGGTCTTCCCAAGAGTAGACATTTACTTCACCTTGATCTCTGACTACGTCCCATCTCTCTGGATTAGTTGAGTAAGTCCAGGATAAGATGGGTCTTCCTGATGCAAGAGGAGCTATTTGAATTGGAGATGATTGGGCTTTCTCTTCTTGCACTTCTTTAGGATGCTCTGATTCATCCTGAGGATCAGAGGAGGTTGATTTTGACTTCTTCTTCTTCTTTGCATCAAATTTAGAAGCCATCCTCTTCTTCCTCTTTGCAGTCTTTAACTAAGAAGACTGGCCTGCAGCACCTTGTAGATCAATTGTGTCTTCCTCAGTTGGGTGTTCCTCCTTTACAGGTTCAGAAGGAGAGGGAGTTTGACCCTATTGTGGGTCAGATGTTGAGGCTGGCCTTTGACCTTGCTGTTGGTCAATAGTTGAAGAGGCTAGCCTTTGACCCTTCTATGGATCAGAATATGAAGCTGGAGGTTCAGTTTGAGTTGTCTCTTATTGTTCAAACTTAACCTCTACTTGAGGTAGAGCTTGACTTTGAGGAGTGTGCAAGTCAGCAAGCTCTCCATTCTTGATCTTCTGCTTGATTACCCTGATATGCTCATCCATAATAGATAGAGACATAGGGCCAAGTCTCCTTCTGGAGAATCCATACAGCTTCAAGAAGCTCATCATTCTTTGTCTATCAGCAGATTTCTTTAAGTTCTTCTGAATGAGAGCTCTTGACTTAGCAGCTTCTTCCCTCATTTTCTTCTTTGTTGTCTTCTGCTCTTTGAGTACTTAAAGTTTAAGTTGTTTGAGATACTCAAACTCAATGTACTCAAAGGGCAAGGGAACAAGTGCTTCTGCGTGGTAGAGACCTGTGGCACTCAGGTAGTCTATCATCCTTTGTCTATCTATTTCTTTATCTACCTGAGGTTCTTGTGTAGCAACCACAGCCTCTTGCACAGGACTTTCTTGAACTGGCGAGAGAGTAGGAACATACTTGTATAACCTTTATTGTCTTTTCTTCTCTTTGTTCTCAAGAAGAATTCTTGCATCTTCTGCTTCCTTCCTCTCTCTTGACATTTCCATGTCAGCCAGATCATTAAAATCTTCTAAGGGGAGAGAGATAATCTCATCTATGTCATAGTTCCTGGTCTGTAAGTAAGTAATCCTGACTGCCCTCAACTCATCATTTTGAGTGTTTGGTCTGGGGGCAGCCCTGATTGCAGCTTGCATGAAGCTTGAAGACTGTGTGGAACTTATTCCCCTTAGCTTCCTCTTTCTCTCTCTTTCCTCCTCCTCAATCTCCTCAGGGGTTAGAATCCTTTTCCCTTTGTCACCCACAGACCTTAGTGACACAGGGTGGAGAGACCTTTGGCCTTCATTGCTTGGTGCAGCATCTAAGCTCTGGCCAGAGAGAGATTGTAAGACACCCTCACCAGCAGGTGTTTCACTGAGGGGTTGAGTTGCTGAAGTAGTTGTTGTTGTGACAGATGTTTCAATCTCTGTCACTTCTTCAATTGATTGTAAGACAGGACTTTCAGGCTCTATCATTGGGCCTTCAGTCAAGGTTTTCCCTTTGAAGCTAATCTCAGGGTCTGCCTTAACATCCAGTTGACCAATGACATTACCTGATTGCCTTGGTCTATCTTCTTCAGCTTCTTGCCTTGATACACCCTCCCCAAAGATACTTTGAAACAAGTAGTCTAGGATGTTCACATCAATGTGAACTTGAGGAGGTTGCTGAGTAGGGACAGTTACAAGAGAGGATGGTGAGTCCTCAATGTCCATACTCCTTGAGGAACCCCCAGGTTCTGTGACTGTAGTGACTTTCTCCCCTTTTTTGGTAGCATCACCTTCTTGTATAGGTGAGCTAGGAGTTAGGTCAACCACATCCTCAGGTTCTTGTGTTCCTGGTTGAGCTCTTCTTAAAGGTCTCTCAGCTAGTTCTTCCTTAAGATAAGATATCTCAAGTTGCTGATCATTGACCCTATGGTTTAAGGTAGTCACTTGAAATTCAAGATGACTAACCTTAGAGACTAAGTAGGTGCATAATTTTAACAGTTTTTGCACCTTTAGTCTCAGATTCCCCTCATCTTCATCAGAAGAATCATGGGGGATGAGAGAATTGGACCTAAGTCTTCACTCTCATCACCAGCTTGGGGTTCTTGGCTGCTGGATTTCCTCTGCTCATTAACAGCCTCAGATGAAGTGTCAATGGGCTGAGTTGCCATGGTTGAGGTCTTAATGATGTAATCACTTGCAGAAGTGAGAGCCTCTTCCATATGGATCCCCTGAACAAGTTCAGAAGGACCCACCTCAGCAATGGGTGACTGATATGGGATAGACATAGGGAATTCAGAAACACTCCTCTTTCTTTGAGTAGGGGAAGAGCAGAAAGATTCATGGTGTTCACTAAAGCCTAAGTCCTCATCAGTATAGAATTCAAGGTTGGGAATTTGGGTGTTTAAGTCCAAAGGCTGGGGATGGTAACTGTCCCCTAAAGGTTGTTCACTTGAGTGTTGAGACTTAGAGTGAAGGCTTAAGGCATTTGGGCTTATGAGCTCATCAGGCTAATCATAAGGAACATCAGCACTGATTCTTGAAGAGATGGGAGTGGTTTGCTCCTTAGGAGAAGTGGGAGCTCTAGGATCCACTTCTTCCTGTATGGGTGAGTATATGGGGACCTGCACAGACTCAAGAGCTTGAGCAGGGGTTCGTTTGGATTTTCTTTGGTAGGTGAGGGTGATTTGAGGCTGTTTTGGTGGTTGAGATGTTGAAGGTGTGGGTTTAACACTAGCTTGTGTTTCTAGGTTGTCACCTTGAGCAATGAGCTCTAACATTTTGGGGACCAGGGCTGTTTCTACCCCTGAGAAGCCTACAGTTGGCTTCTTCATAATCTTAAAGATGCTTGGCTTCATCTGTCCTAGTTTAAGAATATTATTTGTTTCCCTCAACTGTGATCCAAGTTCACAGTTGAGAATGTGTTGAACATATCTAGGAAACACATAGTGTTCTAAGGAATCCAAGTTAGCAAGCATGTTTGTGTAAACAAATTATGAGTACCTGAACTTGACCCCTTGTACCATTCCATGAACTATAAAGGAGAGATCCTCAGGAATCTGGTCCCACCCACCATGCTTGTTGGACAAGCTGTGAATCACTACATGGAGTAAGTATTTCCACTGGGATGAGACCTTGACCTTCCCTTTCCTGAAGGTCTTTACAAAGAAATCTCCCTCATAGCCCATCTGCTCAAATGAATAGTTGACAGCTTCCTTTGGGAAAGACAGTTCACCTTCTTCATCATCCAGCCGAAGATGGGTGTCGATGATGGCTGGAGTGATAAAGACTGTCCTTCCCTGCACTAGGGCAGATAGTGCCTTCTCCCCATCCATGATAACCTCTTGACATGTCCTCCAAAAGTCAAGCAGGTGATTCTTATAGAGAATAGGATCAATGGTGAGTGAGGTGTAGTAGTTGGATAGAGCAAGAAAACGGCAAATCTCTAAGAAACTATCATCTTTCTTAGAGTGCAACAAGGCAACTTAATTGTGCTGCCTATGGAGTTGCATGGAGAAATTTTGGTTGTTTCTATTTGGAATGTTGGCCATTTATTAAGAGCTTAAGGACGAAGAAATGGTGAAGAACAAAAGCTTAAGGTTGTTTTAGAGAGATTAGGTTTGAGGTATGGGTGAATTTTGGAGCAGGTAGAGGAAAGAGGTGTAACCATTGGATATTTGTATGAATTTGGATTTGAGACAAAGTTAATGGAAAAGGATAAACTTTGAAATCCATTGTGTTGGTCCCACCTCTGAAAAGTAGTTTGCTTTTTGCCCAAAAGGTAGTTTTCTTGGATAAGAAAATCTTCCAAAGATAATTTAACTTTGGAAGTTTTGACCAAAAATCTTCCGAAGGTTATTTTGCTTCGGAAGCTTTGACTAGAAAGCTTCCGAAGGCAAATTTTGCCTCCAAAAATATTTCAAAGATTTAAAAAAAAATCTTCCAAAGAGAAACTGGGGCTTATTGAAGTGATAGAATAAACAACATAGAACACATATAATTTTAGAAACAATATGATTAAGTTTTTTAGGAAAAGCTACTCAAAGTTGATCATCCCAATAGCTGATATAAGATATTTAAATCTCTGTTCATCAAAAGCTTTTTTGAACAGATCAACATATTGTTCATCTGTATGAACTTTGATTAGTTTGATTAATCCCTTTTCAAAATTATCTCTAATCAGATGATACGTGATGTTGATGTGCTTAGTTCTTGAGTGCTGCACTGGATTTTCTGTGATTGAGATAGCACTATTGTTGTCTATGTGAATGGGAGTCTCTTTGAAGTTGAATCCATAGTCTAGCATCTGATTCTGAATCCAAAGCACTTGAGCACAGCAGCTTGCAGCAGCAATGTATTCAGCCTCAGCAGTTGATGCAGATACACAAGATTGTTTCTTGCATTGCCAAGAGACTATCCTTCCACAAATAAATTGACATCCCCCTGATGTAGACTTTGCAGTCATATTGCATCCACCATAATCACTATCTGTATATGCATACAGATTGAAGTCAGAATTTTTAGGATACCAAAGGCCAAGAGATGGGGCTCCTTTAAGATATCTTAAAAGTCTTTTAATAGTGATTAGGTGTGACATCTTGGGGTTGGCCTGATATCTTGCACAGATGCAAGTAGCAAACATAATATCTGGCCTGCTAGCTGTAAGATACATAAGAGACCCAATCATAGCCCTATAGAGATGTTCATCAACACACTCCACCTCAAGATCAGGTCCAAGGGAGTGGTTTCTAGCTATGGGTGTCTTAGCAACCTTACATTCAGTCATGTTGAACCTTTTAAGTATGTCTTGTACATACTTTGACTGATTTATGAAGATACCATTGTCAACTTGCTTCACTTGAATCCCTAGAAAGAAATTGAGTTCCCCTATGGCACTCATTTCAAATTTATCCTTCATCAACTTCTCAAAGTCTTTGCAGGGCTTTGGATTAGTTGACCCAAAGATGATATCATCTACATATACTTGAACTAGCATTATGTCATTTCTTGTTCCTTTGATGAAGAGAGTTCCATCAATAGTACCTCTTTTGAACCCATGTTGATAGAGATACTGGGATAGAGTCTCATACCACTTTCTTGGTGCCTGATGTAGCCCATAGAGAGCTCTGTCAAGCTTGCAAACATAATCAGGATGATCAGGATCTGCAAAACCAGGTGGTTGTTTGACATACAACTCTTCATCAATCACTTCATAAAGAAAAGCACACTTGACATCAAGTTGATAGACCTTGAAGTTCTTGGATGCAGCAAAATCTAGGAATATTCTAACAGCTTCAAGTCTTGCTATGGGAGCAAAGACATCAGTGTAGTCAATCCCTTCTTCTTGAGTATACCCTTGAACAACTAGTCTAGCCTTGTTCTTGATGACACGTCCTCTATCATCCTTCTTATTCCTGAAAACCCATTTTGTACCTATGGTAGTCTTTCCATGAGGAAGAGGACATAGGTTCCAAACCATTTGCCTCTTAAATTGAAGCAACTCCTCTTGCATAGCTTCAACCTAACTTTCATCTTTTAGAGCTTCATCAATCTTCTTTGGCTCTATTTGGGATAAGAAACAAGAGTGAAGACAGATATTTGTATTATGAGACTGTCCTCTTGTTCTTACACCTGTTCCAACATCTCCAATGATGTTTGTAGAGGGGTGAGACTTGTGGGTCCTTAGTTGAGGAATCACAGTAAGTTGTTTAGACAGATCCAAATTGAAGCAATTTTGATCTGGCAAGGAGGATTTTGTTGGTACACATGTTCCTAGTTCTAGTCTAGTGAGCTTAAATGTAATAGAACTTCTTCTTGTAACACATATGTAATGTTGATCAATATAATGAGAATCTCTTCTATTTATGTTTATTGGTTGTTTAAATGTTATATCTATTCATATCAATTATTAGTACATGCATATATGACAATGTTAAATAGGTTTATAGCTGTTAGACATAGGATTGAACCATCAAAGGTTCAAGAATGTGTTTAACTAAGTAATCTGATTCAGTCGCAAGATTGGACCATGTGATGAGCCAGTCACACGACTGAACCAAGGATTGAGTCAATCGTACGATTGAGTCATAAGACTGACTCAGTCGTCCGAATGAACCAATCGTATGACTCAGTCGCACGACTGAGCCAGTCGCTTGGCTCAGTCGTACGAATGATAGCTGTAACCTATAAATACCACTTAATTCGTGGAAAAACGAAACACTTCGAATACTTTAAACCCTAGTTGACCCAGAGTGTTCTGTTCGACCATTCCAAGTTCATAGAACGTCCCAGATCATTCCTAGTCCATTCTTAACGTTTTCTAATCGTTAGGTTTGATCTTGATTAGGTTCTCCCTGATTGGATCACCAATCAAATAGGATTCCGCACTATTTGATTCGGTATAGCGAAGAATCAATTAGTACTCCGTACGTACACGGTCCTAACAAGTGGTATCAGAGCATAGGCTCTTGATTCATCATGGATTCAATCAAGTTTTTGGTAAAGTCAACATTTTTACACGAAAAGATCCAATCTTTCTGCTAAAAATCAAGTCTTTACGTTCGCATGTTCTGAAAATCAATATTTTTCGACTTTCAGCCGTCTAGGGTGTCAAAAGTTGCGTTTTAGGTCAAAAGTTGCAAAAAACCTCGATTTCAGCAGTCTCAGTCGCACGATTATCTCAATCGTACGACTGAAGTCCAGTCGCCTGTTCATTCGTCCGATTGAGTCAGTCGCCTAGTCCAATCGTCCGATTGAGTCAGTCGCACAGTTCAGTCGCCCAGTTGAGTCAGTCGGTCTGTTCAGTCACCAAATTTCTCAGTCGCCTGTTCAATCGCACGATTGAGTTCAATCGCATACTGTTAGTGTCAATCGCATCCCAGTCGTACTCCCCAATCGCATTAACAGTTTGTTTTCAAGTTTAAGTCAACATTCATTATGGACTCCGAAAACTTCACGTTCTCAGCAGGGAAAGACTCAAGGATCCAGAACTTTCTGTTACTGGAAAATGAGATTGGTAACCACAATAAGCCACCTAAACTTCTATCTATTAATGAGTTCCCGCAGTGGAAGCAAAGGTTTGAGATTCATCTCAATGGCATGGATACTAATCTTTGGAACGCTATTGAAACTGGTTATACTATGCTAGTTGGTGCTGATGGAATACCCTTAACGTTGAGTGGACTGGCTGATGCTCAGAAGATTGCCTACAATGCTGAAAAGAAAGCTTACGTGATGCTCACCCAGTCTATTCCTAAAGAGATCTTCCATCAGTATTCTGATCATAAACAAAGCAAGAAATTCTGGAAGGCTCATGAGAAAAGATATGAAGGGAGCTCAACTTTGAAGTCTTTGAAGGCCAAAGCACTCAAAAAAGAATTTGATAATTTTTCTGCTATTGGGAATGAGAGTTTGGACGACATAATTGACCGCTTCTATCATCTGATGAGTGAACTTCACACTCATGGGGTAACCACGTCTAAAGAAGAAGGTCTCCAGTTTGGCTGATGGACTTCCGGAAAAGTGGGATTCGTTTATTTCAACCTTGAGACACAATTCAGTTCTTGAAACATTGGATATAAATGACTTTATCCTGAAACTGCGAGAGGAAGAAGTCAGACACAAGTACAAGGCAAAGAAGGGTTCTTATGCTCAGGATCCTACACTCTACAATGTTACTCCTTCTGCTACTTCTAACTCCAAAATTTCCAGCGCTCCTCTGCAGACTGCATTTATGTCAAATGCATCACCATCAACTGATCAAGGCTCATCATCTGCTTATGAGTCACATGGTGCATCTGGGGTTCTACAAAGTTCAACAGTTACTCAATCTACAAAGTTGATGACTGAAAATCTGGGAAAAGTAACTGTGGAAGTTGCAAAGGAACACATGGACCTGCTGGCTGCTGTGGTTCATTCCTATGATGGTTTGGTTGCTGGGAAGATAGGGAACTGCCACTTGGCTGATGAAGATTATGAGCAGGTGGATGAAAATGAGTTGGAGAGGATGGATATTATGTGGGCTCTCGCGAGCGCTGTGCGACGAGCAAAGAAATTTGTGAAGAAAACAGGTCGGAATTTGGTGGCTACAAAAGATACTACCTTTGGTTTTGACAAGTCAAAAGTCACCTGTTTCAACTGTGGGGAGAAAGGACACTTCAAGAGGGAATGTGTAAAGCCTAAGAAGACTGGGAACGGAAATCCATTCTCCTCGTTCCACAGGCAAGATAAGGATAAGAAGACAGCTTCTGCTAGTAATGACTCAAAGGCTATGGTGGCACAAGGTGATGAAGGACAGGACTGGTCCTTCCCATTCTTATCTGATAGTGAAGCCAACATAGCATCTGTTGATGATCTTAATGAAGACTCAGCGAGTGAGGGGGAGAACTCGGCTGAACCAGACACTGCTGAATTGGATGAAGTCACAGCTGCTGTTGATCAACTTATTGAAAATGAGTTGACTGTTGTATCTGAAGCACAATCTGAGCCTCAAAATGCTTTCATGGCCGGAACATCTACATCTGCACAGGTGGAAACAAAGGACGAGTTGTTTGTTAAACATGCTTGTGCTGAATGTGATAAATTTAGGGAAAGCATTGATCTAGATCACAATGATAACTTAGTAAATGATTTAAAATTGTGCACTGAGGCAAACAAAATCTTAAAACAAAATTAAAACAGCTATAAAGAAAAGGTTGAAGCTTTAAAGAAACAGTTAAAAGAAACTGAGGTTGTTGCATTTAACCAAGAAAATGATATCAAGTTTTACTTAAAGACAATCGAAGAAACTAAAAAGGAATGAGCAGTTTTACAAGTTGAAAACGAGTCTTTGAAACAAAAACTCCACAGTCTAGCTAGTTCCTCACATATTTTGTAAAACTTGGTTAAAGAACGCAACAACGGGGAAGGTTTGGGATATAAGGTTGTGCCTCCACCACATGAGATTCTTTTAAACACCAAACAGGATCCAATTAATAATAACCCAATAAAAGTTCATGTGGTGACGACTCCTCTGGTCAGCGATCCGGACACAGCAGTTAATTCTGCCCCTCCAGCTACTGACCAGAAAGCATCAACATCAGGCACAAATAGTACAACAATCACTGAAAATAGGGTGGAAGAGAATGTTCAAGCATCTCTTGGGTTGGGTCCAAAATCTACAAGCACACAACCCAAGATTTCCAAAACCACTCAATCTAAATCAGTGAAACAAGAAACCCATCATCCTCCAAGACAAAACACACATAATGTTAAACAAGTTAAATTTGTCAAGGGAGGTGAAAGTCTTAAGCATGAGAACAAAAAGAAAGAACCTGAAGTTTACTCACCGCCCCACAAAAGATCTCCTAGCCCTGATGAATGGAGGTCCTGCTATACTTGTGGACAGCCCGGTCATATTTCTACAAATTGTCCTCGCTATCAGACTCCAAGAATTAAGGTTATGCTAAACAACAAAGTTAATCTAGATTCAAAACAGCGATCTAAAACTCCTGTTAGATCAAAAACACCTATTAGGTCTAAAACACCTTCTAGGTCGTTTTCGTCTCCTCCACGCCAAAGGCAACACAGACAAGGCACTGACAAGTCTGTGATGCCAGTGGCAAAACCTGTTTCTGAATCTAAACTAAATACTCAAACTGTAAATCAGTCTAAGGTTTACCACAAACAATCCTTTCACAGGGATGGTTTGTGGAAAGCCAAAACGACTGATGAGTCTGAAAGCAAGGACAAGCTGAAAGCTGAGATTCCACCCACTGATAAAGGACAGTGGGTCGAATTCATGATGGTTGATTCCTCTGGGAAACCCAAGCCAGTCAAGGCTTGGGTCCCCCTCCTTAACTGATTATTTTCTCTAATATGCAGGTTGTCCGCTATAGTGCGTCTACAAATACATGGATAGTAGATAGCGGAGCTTCCAGGCACATGACAGGAAACAAGTCACTTCTTTTCAATGTCAATCAAATTAAAGGGGGACACGTTTCCTTTGCTGGTAATAAAGGAGGATACATTACTGCTCAAGGCGAAGTTGGTAATGAAAAGGTAAGATTCGACAAAGTCAACTTTGTACAGCAATTAGAAAACAATTTGCTTTTAGTGTCTCAGATATGTGACAAGGGCTTCAAAGTAATGTTTGACAACTGAAAGTGTTACATACTGAAGAAAGAGATGGAAATTCCAGAGGAGCAGGTCTTAATGTCAGCATCCAGGTACAATGATTTATATGTGTTGGATATGTCTAATGCTTCTTCCTCTGATTCTACAGTTCAGTATTTCTTATCTAAAGCAAAAGAGAAAGAATCCATCTCATGGCATAGAAGAATGGGACACATTAATCACCGGAAGATGAATCATCTGATTCATAATAACTTAGTTGAAGGAGTTACTGTCAAAAACTTCCAACTTCCTGATTTTTGTGTCTCGTGCAAGAAGGGAAAGCAGACTAGGAAATCTCACAAGACCAAGCACGTCAATTCTATCAAGATGCCCCTGGAGCTACTACACATGGATCTCTTCGGTCCAGTCAGCACGAAGAGTATCGCTGGTGACTGGTACTGCTTCGTAGTCACTGATGACTACTCACGATTCTCGTGGGTGATGTTTCTGAAAGCAAAGTCAGAAACCTTTGAGCCATTCAAAGTGTAGGTCACCACTCTGGAATCACTCTACAAACTGAAGGTGAGAAAGATTCGCTCAGATAATGGAACCGAGTTTAAGAATCAGTGGATGGATGCTTTCTGCAAAGAAAAGGGAATTGTTCATCAATTCACCTCTGCATACACACCACAGATGAAGATGAGCAAAAGAACAGGAGTCTGATCGAGACCGCCACGACTATGTTGGCAGATTCAAAACTACCAGTGCAGTTCTGGAACGAAGCTGTAGCCAATGCCTGCTACACACTCAATCGTGTGTCAGTAGTGAAAAGGCATGGGAAGACTTGCTATGAGTTACTACAGAAGCGTAAACCAAACTTGGAGTATTTGGAACCTTTCGGTGCTCCTTGCACGCTTCTGAAGAAAACTCACGAAGGCAAATTTAATGAAAAGGTAGATCAGGGGATCTTTCTGGGATACAGTATACCTGACAAACGAGTTTACAACAACTCTACTGGTCAGGTAGAAGTATGGTGCAATGTTGATGTTGAACGTTTCACTATCCCCCCTGCTGGAAAAAGTCCATCGTCATTCTTTGACTACGATCGCTTTTCCAAATCATTCCATCTTCCTCAGATAGATTCAGATGATGATATTGCTACTCAAATGATGCACGATGTTCTAAACTCACCAAATCTCGATACTAGCGATACAACTCCTGCAAGTGGTTCATCGGGATCTGCATCAGCTGATCAGGATGATAGTGAGGACTCATCAGAGGATGAAGAAGCAACTGAACCAGTACAGTCACCAAATGTTCATCATGAAGGAAGCTCTTCAGCTGCTACACCCGCATCTGGAAATACAGATACTGAACCTCCAGTCACAACTATGGACTCTGAAGTTGTTGTTCCTACAACTCCCTTGACTAGGATCAGTACGAGTCATCCGCCAGATGCTATCATTGGTGATCTCCACTCCGGAGTGCAGACTAGAAGTCGATTGTACACTGCTGATTACGCTGAAGTAATGGAAAAGGGCTACGTGAATGATGGAGCTTACAGATGTTTTGTTTCTCAAATTGAACCCAAACACATAAGTGATGCACTTAAGGATGAAGCCTGGGTCAATGCTATGCAAGAGGAGTTGCTACAGTTCAAGAAACTTGGAGTGTGGACTCTTGTTGACCGACCCAAAGGAGTCAAAGTAATTGGTACCAAATGGGTACTAAAGTGCAAGAAGGATGACCAGGGTGTTGTCATCAGAAACAAGGCACGGTTGGTTGTTCAGGGCTTCAGACAAGTCGAAGGAATCGACTACAATGAAGTCTTTGCTCCAGTAGCTAGAATGGAAGCTATTCGCATCTTTCTAGCCTACGCCTCTTACATGAAGATCAAAGTCTATCAACTAGATGTTAAGAGTGCATTCTTGCATGGGGAAATCCGTGAAGAGGTATATGTCAGTCAACCTGAAGGATTCGAAGATCCTTATCATCGGGACAGAGTCTACAAGTTAGACAAGGCTCTGTATGGGCTACATCAGGCTCCTCGAGCTTGGTATGAAAAGCTCTCCACCCATCTGTTGAAGCACGGCTTTCGCAGGGGTGTGATTGACTATACATTGTTCATCAAAGAAAAGGATGGTGATTTGCTTCTGGTGCAAATATATGTGGATGACATAATCTTCGGTTCACGAAATGAGGAGTTATGTAAAGAGTTTGAATCCATGATGAAGGCTGAGTTTGAGATGAGTGCCATGGGAGAAATGAAGTTCTTCCTAGGATTACAAGTGGATCAAACACCTACCGGCATCTTTCTGCATCAAACTAAGTATGTCGGTGACATTCTTAGTCGCTTTGATATGGAAAATGTCACTGCTGCCGGTACCCCACTAGCCACAAATCATGATGTGGCTCCTGATGATAATGGGGATTTGTTGGCTGCCACCATGTATCGTGGGATGATCGGATCTCTCATGTATCTCACTACCTCGCGTCCAGATATTATGTATGCCACATGTTTATGTTCCCGATATCAAGCGAAACCCAAAGTAAATCATCTGATTGGAGTTAAGAGGATTTTTCGTTATCTGAAGGGTACTCCAACACTGAGGTTGTGGTATCCTCATGATGATGACTTTGAGCTCACAGCGTATAGTGACTCGGATTATGGAGGCTGCAAAATAATTACAAGTCTACGTTAGTAGGATGTCAATTTTTCGGGAGAAGATTGGTAACTTGGCAGTGCAAGAAGCAGACATCAGTTGCTCTATATACCTGTGAAGCTGAATACGTTGTCGCCATCAGCTGCTGCTCTCAAATCATTTGGATACAACAGCAAATGCGGGACTACAGTTTGCATTTCACTTCTACTCCTATATTTGTTGATAATTCCGCTGCAATTGCAGTAACTAAAAATCCGGTCCAACATCCTAAGACAAAAAACATAGGCATCAAGTATCACTTCATACGCGACTGTTATAAAAAACATTTTATTGATGTGGTCAAAATTAACACGGATTTTCAACGCGCTGACCTTTACACCAAATCATTTGATAAACCTAGATTTTTCTATCTGCTAGAGGTCAACGGGGTTAAAAAGAAAAGTGATGTTATATTAGAAGAAACAGATACATAGTCCGACACCATTTTTATTTATTTTTAGTATTTCTTTTATTTTAATTTTTTAATTTCCTTGTCGTATAAAAATCCAAAAACACAAAAAGATTTTCTGTTTTAGAATTTTAGGGGGAGATTTATTATTATTTCAGTATTCATTTACTTAAAAAAAGGAGGGGAAGGTAAGTAAAGCTGAAAAGGCATAGACAAAAAGACAGGAAATGTGACTCAATAAAATGGAAAGTGATAGTACACAGGCATCGGGTTACTTGGAACACCAAAAAGATTCTTGGTTTTGCAGGGTTAATTAAATCACAGAAAAATTAAAAATCCGAGAAGTCTAAGTCTAACAAAATGGGAAAATGATAGTACGCTTGGTTGGTATTGTAAGTACACGGAGAAAGTTGATCTAGGGAGGTGCTAGTTCACTATACGATGTGTCGGTAGATTCAACACAATAGACGAGTAGACGTCATTGGTGAATTTAATCTAAACTAACTGGTTCAACCGACTGTGGGGTCCCATCTTATCACTGGTTAACACAATCAGTTATTTCCAATAAGGGATAACGAGCAAATAAATGCCACCAAAGGTGTACGTGTGACTACAAAAAGAGCAAAAGAAAAAATTGAATACAAGCACAACCATGCTGATAACAAAACGCTATTGGTGCGTTATGTGAAAAAGAAAATAAGAAATGCTCTAACAAGGAGATAGGTTGTGTGCCTCTCTGCTGTGCGATGGCACTGACCTGAGGATAAGCATAACCTACATATTCTAGAATTCATTGTTGTTTGCCGCCTCTCTGCTGTGCGATGGCACTGACCTGAGGCTTGGCTTCTCTTTGAAAGCTCTAAGAATAGTCTCTTCTTGTCAAAATACCTATAGACCGCTCGAAAGTCCTCTAAGGAATACTGATTACCATATAAGCTTAGGATCCACAAATGTTGGTTGAAATAATATAACCTAATTCTTCACCAATGCGTGTCAAAAGTCTGTGTATGGATTTAAGTGGACAAGTATACTGACAATCGTCGTGTATGCACCGACTGAAGTTGATAATCAAAGTACGTTACGTATCATATCAGACATGATTCCTAGTTAGATCTTAGAAGTCTTAGATGAGTGAGAAAGCTGTGATATGTAATTTATGCAAGTGTTTAAAGTTAAATACAAATCAAAGGTTCCAAGTAATGTTGTTTATGCCTGTCTGATTCCATATGAGTCTAAACTTGATATGATGTAAATGCTAATAGGCTACACAAACCTGCCCTAACAAAAATCAAAAAAGATGTTCATTCTGTTCGTAATTTAAAATCTTTCAATTTATTAGTATCAGTGTGTCAATGTCGGACTGTGTATATTGTTATCTGTTAATGTCACCAAATGAGCTTAATGTTTATTTAAACAAATTGTTTCTGAAAGGATAAAAGTATCATGTCTGAGGTGATAAGTTGGATAAATGGATCACATCTGAGGTGATCGGGTGGATAAATGGATCACATCTGAGGTGATCGGGTGGATAAATGGATCACATCTGAGGTGATCGGGTGGATAAATGGGTCATGCCTGAGATGATCAGGTGGATAAATGGATTACTTCTGAGGTGATCAAAATGTAGTTTTTATTTTAAATGGTCATGTCTGAGATGATCAACCTACTCATAATGTTTTCTACTGGTAAATGGAACTAAGGATCGTTATGGTAAAATGGTCAAAAGATGATAAGGATGGCCCAGTCGCACAACTGAACCATAAATATGGTCCAGTCGTACGATTGGAACATACAAATGAGTCAAATCGTACGAATGGACAATGCGAATGAGTCCAAGCACACGATTGAAGGTGACCGACTGTCACAGTCTTTCGACTGAGCATCAATCAGATTGAAAATGAACGATTGGGTGAATTGTACAAATGAATCTCAGTCGCACGACTCACACATGTGACTAGAGTCACTCGTACGACTGACCTATACGACTCGGCTCAGTCGCCCGACTGGGATTTGCCCTAGTATAAATACAGGCCGAATCAGCACCAGTCGCTTATTCACCCAAATCGCCCCCTCTATCGCACGACCTAACGAACTGCTGCCAAAATTTCATTTGATTCATACTTACCTTTGATTTGTGTGTTCTAACATTCATTTGTGCTTATACAAGTAATATTCATGGTGTTTCATCGAGAAAACCAATAAATGACATCTTGAATCACTCGAATTCTGACCCAACAGTAACCGAGAACTTAACGAACAAATAGACCATCAAAACTAATCTAAACGTTCAAACAGAAGTCAAAATACACTTAATCGGTCGTTTCTGAGTGTAATGAGCCTAAGTTCGACGTTTAAAATCAAATATAGCTCAAAACAAGAATTTGAATGGACAAACTGTCGAGTAGGCGACTGAACACACTAATGAACTTTAATCGCCCGACTGAGAAGACGACTAGTCTCAGTCGCACGACTGAGATGGACGAATGGTTCAATCGCACGACTATGTCCATTCGCTTGACTTAGTCACACGTATGAACCAATTCACACATATAAAGCTCAGTCGTCCTACTCAGTCGCATGACTATGTTCATTTGTTTGCTCAGTCGCCCGACTTAACCAAGGTGTAAAGCTCATTGACTTTAATTTGCTATCTTCTGCATGCACTAACGTTTACTTGCATTGTATGACAGAGGGCAAGTAGATGGATTATGAGCATGAAGCACAACATTTGTGCTCATGTGGACTTGACCTCCAGGAATGCCACCGAGTTTTCTGGTATTATCATATTTTTGAGGAGATCGAGGATATTCCGAGCGATCTCTGCACAACGTACACCATACAGGTCGATACAGCAGTCGTTTTGGGAACATGCTATGGTCGACAGATCCAGGGATCCATATACTATTAGAAGCTCTATCTTTGGACAAGATATCGAGCTATCTGAGGAGGATATACGAACGGTACCGGAGCTTGGGGACGATGCAGAATACCCAACTAGACTGCATCCCCTTACTGTCCGAGGTTGTTTTATGAGGGCAAAGTACTCGGGGGACATCAACTCGGGTATGCTTAACAAAAGCAGCTTGTGCCCCCAATTCAAGTATCTTGCCCATGTGCTTCTACGTTGTATAGCCTCAAGGAAGGGCGGGTTTGATGAGCTATCAGACCAGATGCAGAGTGCATTCGCTGCTCTGGTGCTGAACCATCCATTTAGTTTTTCACGGATGATCTTCACCTATTTGGTGGAGAACATTGAAGCAAAAGGGAAAGAGAGCTTCTATATGTACCCAAGGTTCATCCAGATGATTATAGACCAGAAGCTCCCCCAGCTCCCGAAAGCTCAAGATGATGCTGTCGTCCTGGAGATCATGGACGACACTACATTGGGAAGGATGAAGGTATACCAGCGCAAGCAGGTCAAACCCCCGTGAGGAGTTTGTTTGGGCATCTGGCCCATGAGGATTACGTGGCGCCAGCTAGGAGAAAGTTGCGTCATGATGATAGTGACTCGGATGTTGAGCAAATTGCTCATCCCTCCGATGACTCCGATGACGATGATCACGGTACTGATCAGGGAGGAGATGGTCAGAGAGGACCTGAACCAGTTCCAATACACCCTGATTTCCATATGCAAGAGGAGGAGGAATCTGATGATGAGCCACTTACCCGGACTGTGGGCAGTCGGGAAGTGGCAACTGAGCAGGGATTACGGGCTGTTGGCGGGCACCCGAGAGAGACTGGGAGCTCTTCAGCCAATCCATCTTACACCCCAGCCTCTCCAAGCAACCGAGGGGGAGCCTCTGTGTCTAGGGGGACATGGAGGAAATGCATGGCTCAGCCTCATGGGCTGAAGCCGAAACGCAGGAGGATTACTCTCATTACTACCTCCTCTGTTACCACCACTACCACCACCGCAGCTACTACCACTCCACCACCCACTACCTCTACACCACCCACTACCACTACACCACCCACCACCACCATTCCACCTTTCACAACCACTACTCAAACAGCACCACCAATCTTCACCACAGCCACCACAACTCACCAAACAGAACCCTCATCTTTCCCAACCAGCTCTTACATACCTCCCGTGTCTGTCGTAGAGTAGCTTGCAGTATTAAATAGCATGGTGGTCAAGCTGCTAGCTTCGGATGAGGCCAAAACGGCTCAGATACAGCAGTTGAGAGAGTTGAGTTCTTCCCAAGCTCAGCTGATCTCTCAACAAACTGATCAGATCACCAGGCTCCTAGAGTACAGAGATGAGACTGCTAAGAAGCTGGAGGAGTTGGAATCTGCAAACAAGGCGATCATGCTGAAGCTCAAAGGGACTCAAAGTGAGACCCTCAAGATTGGTGAAGGAGATGATGTTGAGGAAGATGATGATGATGATGATGATGAGGATGATGAAGATGATGATAGTGATGAGGATGATGATGGAGGTGATGATGAGGAAAAAGACAGGGAAGGTGATGACGAAGATGGAGATGCAGCTAGATCTCCCTCTGATCCTGCGCAAGAACAAAGAACTAAAAGAAAACAAGATCAGAGGGCCTTTTCTTCTGCTCCGTCTACCTCCCAATCTACTGAAGATCCAGCTCAGATTCAAGGCAAAGTTCAAGATTAGATGTTTATTTATTATTTAAACTTTGTGCTTGAAATCTTGTATCAAATTCTGTTCTATGTATATAAAATTAAAAGGCTAAATCAACATCTGTTACGTGCTTAATGTATAATTACTTGTACTGTATTTGGTTGTTGAACAGGTTCAGCTAAACAAGTTTATGAGCACGACGTTATGCCCCTACGTCACATCGATTCAAAATTGACGATGATCCTCGATCTACAAGGGATCGTACAACGATCTGTCAGTTACACTGCTGAAGAGGGGGAGATAATACATGATTTAACAGATGAACAGATTGCTGAACTGTTTAGTCTGAATCCTGACAAGCTGGTAAAAGATGCTCCTGAGGTCGACATAGTCAGTGACGAGAAACTACAAGACGTCGATGAAGTGGAGATTGAGGACATCACTGCTGATGAATATCCTCAGTATACTAGCGATGTTCTCCCAGATCTGGGGGAAACATTTGACAGCAGTATCTTTGACAAGGTTGAAGAGATAATAGCTGCTAAAGCTGCCACAACAGAAGCTCCTCAGGCAGATGATGCTGACCTAGCATCCAAAAAGGGTGAATGCATAGCCTGCCTGGAGGAGATGAAGAAACAGCATGCGCCCAACAAGTCAAATACCTACACCAAGCTTTACAAGATAGAGAAGCATCAGAAGGTGTCTGGCAAAATTATCAGCTGGGCATACCTTGAGGATCTCAAGGTGTATGCTATCAAGAGGGAGAAGGGAATTGAATATTTTAGATTCCCACACGATCTGAAAACTCTCCCTGGATTTGAGCTTAATCGTCTAGCCAACTTGAACCTCCTGTATGCTGTTCTAGGAAAGATGTCAGGATGGTTTGAGCAGGCACTGAAGAAAGAGTATCAAACGAAGTGGGTAAACTTTAAACCTCAACAGCCCAGAAGGTTAATTCATAAGACCGAGGTTGATTCCACCTCAGGAAGACCAAAGGTGGTCTTGCAATGGCACCCTCCGTGCATAATGTCACGTATTCCATTGAGGGAAATGCCACAGGATTTTGCACCCCATTTTAAATGGTGGTACTATGACTGGTGCACTGGTGAGGCACTCATAGTTTTGGAGAAAGAAGGGAAGGTCGAGACAGTTTGGGTATTTGACCCTATGTGGCTAACAAACTTGTCTGCTTCAGATGTATACATCTTGTACAAGTGGCCACTGTTTTTTGACACTCAAGATATCGTGCAAGAACTCCAGTTCCAACATGTCATACGTTTATGCTTCGCACTCGATATTCACTCTGGGGTTTCTAGAGAAGATAGGAAGAAGAGATTTGAAGAATTCAAGAAAGAAGTCAAAGTCTAGATAGAACTAGGTCCAAGGGGGAGTTTGTTGGTACACATGTTCCCAGTTCTAGTCTAGTGAGCTTAAATGTAATAAAACTTCTTCTTGTAACACATATGTAACGTTGATCAATATAATGAGAATCTCTTCTATTTATGTTTATTGGTTGTTTAAATGTTATATCTATTCATATCAATTATTAGTACACGCATATATGACAATGTTAAATAAGTTTATAGCTGTTAGACATAGGATTGAACCATCAAAGGTTCAAGAATGTGTTTAGCTAAGTAATCTGATTCAGTCGCACGATTGACCATGCGAATGGGCCAGTCACACGACTGAACCAGGGATTGAGTCAATCGTACGATTGAGTGATAAGACTGACTCAGTCGTCTGAATAAACCAATCGTATGACTCAGTCGCACGACTGAGCCAGTCGCTTGGCTCAGTCGTACGAATGATAGCTGTAACCAATAAATACCACTTAATTCATGGAAAAACGAAACACTTCGAATACTTTAAACCCTAGTCGACCCAGAGCGTCCTGTTCGACCATTCCAAGTTCATAGAACGTCCCAGATCATTCCTAGTCCATTCTTAATGTTTTCTAATCGTTAGGTTTGATCTTGATTACGTTCTCCCTGATTGGATCACCAATCAAATAGGATTCCGTACTATTTGATTCGGTATAGCGAAGAATCAGTTAGTACTCCGTACGTACACGGTCCTAACAGATTTACCCTCTACAGCAACACACCTATCAAGATTAACTTGATCCAATGAGTGTGTGACATCATAGAGATTTTCTTCAATAGGATGGTTCTCAGCATCAAGGAATTTCTGATCACTGCCACCACCACCATGTTCTCCAACATTTGAAGTTCCTACATTTGAGTTTTGTGCCTCAAAACTGGAACATGAAGACAACTTAGATGTATCAGTAGGATTTGTCATTGATGTGCTGGTAGAAGCTTCATTTGCAGGATTAGTTACCACTGGAGCTGGAGATATGTTGCTTGAAGATCTTCTCAGCTCAATTCTTGGATCAGGATCACCTGTAGGTAATATATCTGTAGATCCTGAAACATTCTCACAAGATTTGTTAAAACAGTTGGTAACTAAGTCAAGATCAAACAGCCAATCCGGACCAGAACCTTTCACACTGGGAGTGTGTTCATTGAAAGTCACATTGGTTGACTCCTCAACTACTCTAGTTCTGAGATTGTATACTCTATAAGCCTTAGCTTGAGAAGAGTATCCAATGAAGTGTCCATCATCTGATTTCTCAGCAAACTTAGCTATATGATCTTTCATATTCAAGATGGTGCAAGGACATGCAAAAGACCTGAGAAAACCAATAAAGGTTTCCTCTTGTGCCAAAGTTCATTAGGAGTCTTACCATGTGTCTTAACTACTAAAACTCTATTCTGCACATAGCAGGCAGTGTTGACTGCCTCTGCCCAGAAGGTGATGGACAGTTTAGAGTCAGACAACATAGTTCTTGCAGCCTCAATTAGTGTCCTGTTTCTCCTTTCAGCAACTCCATTTTGCTGAGGAGTCCTGGGAGCGCTATATTGTCTTGTAATACCCTTTTTATCACAAAATGTATCAAGTATTTGATTCTTGAATTCAGTTCCTTGATCACATCTTATGGTTTTGACCTTGTGATCACATTGATTCTCAATCTTTAAGATGAAATTCTTCAGAATCTCAGGAGTCTCATCCTTAGTTCTATGGAAGAAGACCCATGTGAATCTTGTAAAGTCATCTTTGATCACCAGACAGTAAGAGGTCCTTCCTAAACTCATTACATTGGTGGGGCCAAAGAGATCCATATGTAACAAGTATAGGGGTGTAGTGATGGAATTTCTTTCCTTAGGCTTATGAGACACCTTGTGTTGCTTCCCTTTCAGGCATGCAACACAATGATCATCACCTGTAAACTCTCTTTTTGGTATTCCAGTTACCAAATCATTCTTAATCAATTTATTCATATTTTTAAAGTTTACATGGCACATTCTTTATGCCAAAGGAAAGATTCATCACTATTAGCTTTAGATAAAAAGCATGAAACTTCTCCTGAGGGAGATGTTTCTTGCAAATCCATCTTGTACATGTTTCCTTTCCTGGGGGCTCTGAGTAGGATGTGCTCATGAGGAATGACCACCTCGGGCTTGAGAACAGTGCACTCATGCTCAGTAAACAGCATGTTATGATTCTGATCACAAAATTGAGATACACTCAAAAGATTGTATCCAAGATCCTTGACAAAGTTTACCTTGTCAATGCTGAGCTTACCATTTGTGACCTTGCCCCTTCCATAATGTAACCGCCTGCATCTCCTCCAAAAGCAACTGGTCCTCCATCAATTCTCTCAAATTTTTGGAGTAGTGACCTATTGCCAGTCATGTGCCTGGAACAACCACTATCAACGATCCACACATTTTTGTTTGTCTGTAGCTGTTCCTGCATAAAGAGATAGCTAGTTACATTTGGAAACCCAAGCCTCATTAGTCTTGGGCTCATTCAAAATAGTTGAAGACAATGCAACAGTAATAGATCCTATGGTTGTGCTCTGAGGATCTTGAGTTGTTGTTGATGAAGAACCTTCAGTCTTTTGGTCTTTCTTTGACTTCCACACCACCTTCGGAAGTTTAGACTTGACCTTCAATACTTCAGAAGCTTTTGAGACTTTAGAAGTTTTGATGACTGATTCTTCGAAAGATCTTGCCTTTACTGCAGCAAGCTTCAGTACTTCTGAAGCATTCCTTTCTTCAGAGACCAAATTTTCTTTCGAAGGCAGTTTTTCACTTGCCTTCTTCTTCATCTTGGAAGTATTGGAAGTCTCTTTGTTTATCATTTGAAAAGTACCCTTAGGATTGTATGGACAATCCTTGGCCAAATGACAAGTACTCTCACACATGACACACATCAGATTCTTCTTTCTAATAGTCTTCTTCATGGAAGAGCACTGACTTTGGTCACATCCCTTCTCCATCTTCACCTTTGCAGGAGCTGAGACAGTTCTTTTGGGTTGAGAACCGTTCTTGGAGTTGGATGGTCCAGGTTGTGTAGCAGTAACACACAACAGATCAGTCTTCTTTTTGTTGCTGAGATGAGTTTGACATGAACCAAAATTCATGTCATCAGTCTTAACTACTTCAAACCCGGTAGATATAAAGACTTGTTTCTGCTTAGAGTCAAAGGTAGCCTTGATCTCTTGAGCCTTCCTTGATTTTCTTTTGGCTTTCCTGATCAAGTTCTTTCTTCTTGACTTGGTCATCCCAACAGCTTTACTCTCCTCTGAGGAATGGTGACCCTTCTCAGAATGCTTTTCTTCACTCAAACCAAAGTCATTCTTCACCATCTCCTCTTCATCCTCTTTAGTCAAAGGATCTATGAGGGGAAGCACATCTTCACAAGTTCCACACCTAGGAGATCTTATAGACAAGATGGTGTGTGGAGGAGCTATCTCACTGGATCCCAGTCCCTACTTGTTCTGATAATACACTTTTGCATGCAAGGATAAGGATATTATGTTCTTGAAGGTATCTTCTTCAAGAACATAATTTTCTGCCTTAGCTTTGCTGATCACAAGCTCAGCTTGGCATTCAGTTAACTTAGCTATGAGATCTTTGATTTGAGTCCTGTAATTTGTTAGCTCATGTTTAAGAGTTGAAATGGTTTTCTCTAAATCTTCTATTGTAAGTTTGTAGTCATTTTCAGCTCTTTTAAAATCAGCTTTCAAGATGTTTAAGGACTCAAGGTCAGATCTCAGCTCTAAGTTATATGACCTGTATCTATTAACTTTAGCAATGCATTCAGAAGAGCAAAGATTTTCCAATACCTTGGTTTCATCATGATCTGCCATAAGAGCTTGGTTTGGAGATGCATCTTCTATCTGAAAGCTCCAGTCAAAGCCTCCCTCTTCAACAGCAACTACAGCCTGTTGCTTTGGGTTCTCATTCTGGTGAACTTTCTTAGTGTAGTTTGGTCTGGTTTATGTCTGACCACCATTTGTTCTTGGTGCCTTATACTCTCTTGCAAAGTGCCCTATCTGGTTACAGTTGTAGCACTTTACCTTGCTTTTGTCCAGCCCAAACTTTCCACTGGATGTATTGCTTAGAAATCTTCTCCCAGTCCTCTTGTAGAACTTTTTAGCCCTGTGAGTGAGAAGAGCCATTTGCTGAACTATCTCCATATACTCCAGATCATCTGGATGGATACAGTCCAAGTCTTCAAGAGTGAAGAGAAGGTTGCCAGAGGTTTCATCAGCTGAGACAAAGGCATGAGAAGAACTTGTGTCTTGGAAGGGACTTCCTTGAGTGTAGCTTTCTCTTGGTGTCTCTGGAAGAGTGATGAAAGGCCCCTTCTGTGAGGTGTCAGGGTAGCATAACAACTGATGTTGTGGTTCAATGCATTCCCTTTCATTCACATGAAGAGCTAAACTCATTTGGTTATTGGAGTTACTAGAGGAATTTTGCATTTTCATCTACATCTGGAATGCACTCAGGATACCATACAACTCTGTAAGAGTAAGAGTTTTAAGATCTGAAGTTCTCTTGATCACAACACAATAATGTGTCCATAGTTTAGGAAGAGAAGACATGAACTTCCTTACTATGTCTCTGTTCTCAAGAGTTACTCTAATATCCACTAGAGTGTCCACTATTTCAACATACCTACAGTATTGTTGAGTCAGTGTCTCACCTGGCTTGAAGGTGAAGTTTTCAAACTACTGCTTCAAGAGATCCTTCTTGTTCTCTTTAGTTTCCTTGGATCCTTCATACATGAGCTTCAATGCTTCCCATAGATCTTTAGCTATCTTGCACTTCTTGAAGCCTCTTTAGACGGAGTTTGGGAGAGCAGTTTGAAGACAAGTCATGGCCCTTTGATCAAGCTCTATTCTCTTCCTGTCTTCTTCTGAGTAATCATCTACATCTTTAGGGATGATACGATTACCAGTAGTAGAAGTAGTGCTTGGTATGAAGGGACCATTGATAACTGACTCCCACATCCTTGAATCTTGACACTTGATGAAGCCTTCCATTCTTGTACACCATGTGTCAAAATCTTCAGGAGTGATCAGTGGGGACTTGGTCATAGTACCAGTTTCCATATCAGCTTTAGAAAGAGCTACCATTTGAGTTGTTAAGTATTTTGTGTGTGTGAGGGATCTTAAGATGGTGAGATCTTATATCAAGAGCCTGGAATGCTCTGATACCAAATGCAGGACCGGGGTGAAGGGTTTGCACTTTTACAACACAACAGTACAATGAGGAGAGTGTATTAGAACACTTAACAGATCAAATGGGGAACCGGTTATGATGATGCTAAGAACACAAAAGTAAACTCAGAAAGAAAGAACAAGATAACAACACTAGTGGTTGGTTTTCAAGGATGCTTTATATTGCTTCTCAAATTCAAGTTATAAGTATTCAGCATACATACATTACAAGACTTTAAGATACTATATAATACAACCTACAGACGGCCATACTCTGAAGGCCAGCTGGATACATGAATTAGACAACACAATCCATGTAGAGTCAAAAGGCAGATTGCCTTTTGGCTAGCGACTATGACATGCCATAGCTCACATCGTAATATATTACAAAAAGGATAAAGGTACATAAAGTAGAAAGGTTTGACCCAAGACCTCAATGTACAGTTTTCCTAAAGCATGGACCTTTTCACCAACTCATACAAGTTGCGGACCAACCAGAGTGGGCAGCGGCAAAGTGGTTCAGCTTTATCGGAAAAGGTACATCAGATAAAAGCATGTATGATAAAAGTCTTCGGAAGAATTTGTCTTGATTTCTTGGCTTCGGAAGACTTTGTCTTGAAGCTAAGGAATAGTTCATTTCGGGCTTCAGAAGATATTGGTCTTGGCTACAAAAGATTTTACACTAATATTTCTGAAGTGGTGTAAAACTTTCGTAGCAATACTACTTCATGTTCTGTGCAGCATGCAGGAAGACTTGATTATTACATAGAACTACTGAAAGAAGACTATCACAACTACTGAAGAATACTTCTTCAGTTGTTGTGATAACTACTGAAAGAGGATCATCACAACTACTGAAGAGTACTTCTTCAGCTGTTGTGATAGCTACTGAAAGACTAGCACAACTATTGTAGTGTACTTCTTCAGTTGTTGTGACAACTACTGAAAACTGTTCTTTAGACTTTGTCTTCAGTTGATATCTTCAGCTGTTGTCTTCAGCTGTTGTCTTCAGCTGATGTCTTCAGTTGATGTCTTCAGCTGATGTGATCAGCTGTTACCTTTAGCCGATGTCTTCAGTTGATGTATTCAGTTGATGTCTTCAGCTGATGTGATCAGCTGTTACCTTCAGCTGATGTCTTTCTGCAGATAGTTACAAGAGTGTTTTGGCTACATCAGACTTCTAGGAATCCTTTCAATTTTGTTCATGCGTTGTAGACACTTGTATATTTTGTTTGATGAATTCACAGCGGATGAGCATTTTGTTCATGTGCTATGACCGTTTACATAGCGGATGAATAATTTTATTCATGGGCTTTAACTTTTGTGATTTGTTGAAAATAGTTTGATAAAATTCACAGTGGATGAATACTTTGTTCATGCGCTGTTACTGTTTCCTCAGCGGATGAATACTTTGTTCGTGCGCTGTCAACACGGTGAATTCCTGAATGATGTTCACAACGGATGAACTATTTTGTTCATGCGCTGTCAACACTTGTCTGATTTTCAAAATTTGTTCACAGCGGATGAAATATTACCCATCCGCTGTATGAGCAATTGTAAAAATTTCAAAAATTTTAAGAAAACTTTTGAATGTTTTGTTTGTTTAAAATCCTTAAAAAATATTTTTCAACATGATTTTAAAATGTATATTAAAATATTGAAATTTTAACACTTCAATATATGGATGATAAAATCACTCACAAGCAATATTGTGCATATGTATGTGTGACAAACTGCTGTGTTTGAGTGCTGGCTTGACTTGTCTTTATGTAAAATTTCAAACTTTACACTTTTAAGCTGTTATGAAGAATGCACATGTTCTGTTGACTTTTTTATTTCCATGTTCAAATTCTCCCCCTAAATTTTTGCATATTTATAAAACCTTTATAAAGTATCAAAAATTTGAGACATTGTGAATGGAAATTAATCAAAGCCCAATTTGATTGCTTGTATGATATGACCTTTAAGAAAGATAATTCTTTATCTAACTAAAGATGTGTGATTCTTAGAATGTTGCATGAATCAATGCACATAACATGAGACCATACTAGTCTTACGTCCTCATAGAGTTGTTTGATATAGTTTAAGAATAGACATAGACTAATACATGTTGATTGCAGATATTTGGATCCACTAAAACTCATGCATGGTGTTAATGATTGATTAAAACAATGAGTGATTATCATGTTTTGGGTATATTTAGATGACATGTATGTACCCCATATCTGATTGTATGTTAAAATCAGTCCTCCTCAAGATGTACTAGCAAAGCACTTTCAATACTTATGACCTAGTTACTTAGGAGTATAAATGCTCAATTTGATCCTTTTGATTGATCCTCATTGGGATTCTTTTTCATTTCACTTTGGAAGGTGATCCTCTTTAGGATTCTTTTGATTATTCATCCTTGATGGATGTGTTACTCATTGGGAATCTTTTTGGATCAATTGTTGGTCATTCAGGTCTGTGCTTAGCATAATAAAGAATGCCATAATGTACTCCAGGTCTATGATAATCATAACAGATGAGAAAATTGTATGATTGAGTAGTTTATAAACTGTTTCACTTGGTGCATTGCAGTTACTTTACTAGTAATCCTTATTGGATAGACCAATACTTACCAGAAATCAAGATGTGTTATTGACCACACAATCATGATCATTTAGTTCTTCACTGTTGTACGTGATGTTATGTGTTCCATGCTGAGCCTATTCACATATCAAACAAGGTATTGTCAGTCCTTATTAGTGAAAAATGACTCTAGAGAAGAAATAATCTAGTGTACTATCATTTCTCATGTATGGTTATGTGAGATCCCAAAATGTTTGTTTTTTGAAGAACATGATTTGATGTTTGATAACTTGATTTTGTAAGACACTAGCTTGTTTGAAATTTAGTACTTTGATAAAAATCAAGCTTGTATGATTTATTGTTTTGAAAACATTACTTGTTTGATTCATAGTTGATCATACCAAGTGACTGAACTAAAAAGTCAAATCTTGTGGAATCAAATGATTTGCTAAAAAGATCAGCCAACTGGTTGTCTGTATGGACTTTGATCAACTGTATCAGACTCTTTTCTGAGCAGTCTCTCAGAAAGTGATATCTGATATCTATGTGTTTAGTTTTTGAATGTTGAACTGGATTGTCAGTAATGAACATGGCAGCAGTATTGTCTATGTGTATTTGTGTTTTAAGAAAGTTAAATCCATAGTCAAGCATTTGGTTTTGAATCCAAAGCACTTGAGAACAGCAAGCAGAAGCAGCTATGTATTCTGCTTCAGTTGTTGACACAGATACGTTTGTTTGTTTCTTGCACTACCAGGAGATCAATCTTGATCCAAGAAACTGACAACCTCCTGAAGTGGATTTTCTGTTATGATTGCATCCACCATAATCACTGTCAGTGTATGCATATAAAGAGAAGTCTACATCTTTGGGATACCACAAACCAAGTGTTAGTTTGCCTTTCAAGTATCTAAAGATTCTCTTTACAATATTTATATGTGATTCTTTTGGATCTGCCTGATATCTTGCACATATGCAAACTGCATACATGATGTCTGGTCTACTTGCAGTTAGATACATTAAGGAACCTATCATTGATCTATAAAGTTTCTGATCAGCTGATACTCCTTCTGTGTCTGGTCTAATCTTCAAGCTAGCTGTAAATGGTGTTTTGCTTGATGTGTAGTCAGACATGTTGTATTTCTTCAATATCTGATAAACATACTTGCGTTGGTTGATAAAAATTCCTTCAGGTGATTGGTGAACTTGTAGACCTAAAAAGAAGGTTAGCTCTCCCATTGAACTCATTTGGAATTTTGATTGCATAAGACATTCAAATTCTTTGCCAAGCTGTATGTTTGTGGATCCAAAGATGATGTCGTCCACATAGACTTGAACCACTAGCAAGTCTTGTTCTTTCTTCTTTAAGAACAATGTCTGATCTATTTTCCCTCGGGTATACCCATTCAGTAGTAGAAACTTTGATAAAGTTTCATACCACTTCCTAGGTGCTTGGTGAAGACCATACAGAGCCTTGTCTAGTTTATAGACTCTATGAGGGAATTCTGGATCTTCAAATCCTGGTGGTTGTGCAACATATACCTCTTCATCTAACTTTCCATAAAGGAATGCACATTTTACATTTATTTGGAAGACAATGAAGTTTTTGTATGAGGCATATGCAAGGAATATACGGATGGGTTCTAGTCTAGCTACAGGAGCAAAGACGTCATCATAATCAATGCCTTCCTCTTGAGTATATTCTTGGGAAATAAGCCTTGCTTTGTTCCTAATGACAATTCCTCTATCATCTGCTTTGTTTCTAAAGACCCATCTTGTTCCTATGGCATACTATCCTTCAGGTAGATCAACCAATGTCCATACCTCTTGCTTCCTGAATTGCTGTAGTTCCTCCTGCATTGCTTCTATCCAACTGTTGCCTTTAAGTGCTTCAGTGATATTTTTGGGTACAGTGAGTGATAAGAAACAGGAAAACAAGCAAATGTTTATTGTGTCTGATTGACTTCTTTTCAGACATGTATTAAGGTCACTTATGATTTTTCTAAAGGGTGATCTTTGTGTATCCTTGTTGTTTCAATCTGATCAACAGGAATTGTTGAATGAAGATTGTTTAAGGTTTGTTCTGGTGTGGTAGGATTTGTAAGGGTATTTGTGGTTGTGTGACATTCTGGCTGTGTTGACTCATTAAATGTTTAAGGGGAATCATGAAAGAAATCTAGGATTTCTTTTTCATGATGTGTGTCTGGTAAGGAATGATAATCATCATCTTCTTCAGTAGTGTGTGGATGGTCTGATGTAGGGTGATTGGATGGTTGGTTTGGCACATGTGTTGAGGAAGATGGTGTGTATGTGGTTGTTGCATTGGATGTCTTTGTTTGTTCTGGAGGAGGTGTAACTATTGTACTTGAAAGAGATGTGGTTGTTCTCCTTGGAGGATCAGCAGTTAGTTGAACGTCAATTGTTGTTGGTGGAGGTACCATTGGATATTCAATGTCTTCATTGGTGCCTGAAACATCAAAATAAGATGTGTCAAATGACTTGGTTAATGAATCAATATCAAACAACCAGTCAGATCCAATAACTTTCTTTATGAAAGTGTGTTCATTAAAGATCACATCAACAGTTTCTTCCACAATATTAAGTCTTGGATTGTATACTCTGTAGGCTTTTGAGCTTGCAGAGTTTCCAACAAAGAATCCATTATCTGCTTTTGGGGAAAATTTGGATAATTGTTCTCTGGTGTTTAATATTGATATAGAACATCCAAATGCTTTCAGGAATCCTATAAAAGGTTTTCTTTTAAACATTAGTTCATATGGAGTTTTTGAATGTTCTTTTATTATTAATGTTCTATTCTATATGTAACAAGCTGTGTTGATTGCTTCTGCCCAAAAGGAGATGGGCAACAGAGAGTCTGCAAGCATAGATCTTACTACTTCTATTAATGTTCTGTTTCTCCGTTCAGCTACTCCATTTTGTTGAGGAGTTCTTGCTACACTGAATTGATGACTTATGCCCTTTTCTGCATAGAAAGAAAAGATAGTGTCATTCTTGAATTCAGTGCCATTATCACTTCTGAAAGATTTAACTTTAACATCCAATTGATTCTCAATCTTAGTGATAAATGTTTTGAGTATGTCTGATGTTTCTGACTTGTGTAATAGAAAGAAGACCCAAGTAAATCTAGAGTAATCATCTAC
Source organism: Flaveria linearis (assembly GCA_024085815.1). Taxonomy (NCBI): domain Eukaryota; kingdom Viridiplantae; phylum Streptophyta; class Magnoliopsida; order Asterales; family Asteraceae; genus Flaveria; species Flaveria linearis. The sequence goes on along the minus strand of CM044003.1, from coordinate 62,106,508 downwards.
TATAACAAGACAATATCGCTTTTTTCCTATGCTTAGGATGTTTGTTGGACCAAAAAGATCCATGTGAAGCAATTTGAGTGGTGTGTTATTAGATTTTACCAATTTTGACTTATGGGACACTATGTTGTTTGCCTTTCAGACATGCAGTACAGTGGTCAGTACAGAAGAATTCTTTTGTGGTAAACCTATTACTAAGTCACCTTTTACTAATTGATTCATTCTATTATAATTAGAATGTCACAATCGTCTGTGCCATAATTGGGAAACATCTTCTGATGCTTTTGATAATAAACATGTTTCAGGAGTGGTTGCAGAAACAGTGTTCATATCTGTAGGATTCTATATGCCCAAGACACGTAGAATATTGATGCGGTTAGTACGTCATGATCCAAGTTGGGTTATACCCAATAACAAGCTTAGCAAACACCAATTAATATTTAATTGATGATATGATCATGCAATTAAATATTTTACACCAATTTAGAAAATGGGTTTTCTAAATAAGTTGCATATGAAAAGGAACAACTTAATTAGAATATTTTGTTCAATAGTATTATTTCAAGTGTTATTTAAGTAAGTTAGATAACATTAAATAATATTAGGAGTGTATAACTTATATAATTAAAAGGTTAATTGTATATCTAGTTAAATGACTAGTTAAAACAATGTGTATTTTTTTAAGGGGGAAACCTTTTTATTTAAAACAATTCAGCCCCCCCCCCCCCTTGTATTGGATTGGCTCTTTTGCCTTCTTGAGAATACACATCTTTAACTACTCTTACACTCTTCAAAACACAACTCTCAATACATGCAAAACACTCAAAAAACTCCTCCCTCTCTCTCAAACCTCACGGCCAGGCAGCAGCATTTGGAGGGTTTTTGGGAGTGATTTGGTGTTGATTCTTCCTAACAAGAGTGGTTTGCTATCAAGCTTTAGGGTATACTAGCTTGAGAGGTCCTTCCTTGGAGCCTTTGGCCGATTTTGAGCATCAAACATCCACCTTTCTGTCGATTTTAAGCTGCTGGGAAGGTAGTTCTTCACAGCTCATTGTAGCTGTGATTTTATATACTTTTACATATGTTCATAGCTTGCTTACACATATAAAGATCCTCTTGTTCTTGGGTTTGTTTAAAACTTATAACATCAAAATAGAACTTGACATTTTCAGCTTATAAACAAAATTATAAAGCTATTATTCAGCTGCGTGTTTACAAAGTTTAAATGGTTAAACTATGTATCTTGTTCTAACAAACCCCTACAATGGCATCTAGAGCCGGATATGTGGATAGCTAGCTTGTATTGTCCTTTAAAAATTCGTTTTATGGACCATGAAACCCCTTTTAGGGGCTGCTATGTTCTTGTATGTTGAATCTCCAAACTTTCAAGGTCATATCACACATGCTTGTGATTAAACCTTGAAAGATATGTATGATGATATGTATATTGTTTGGACAATGTTTAAAACCCGAATTTTCAGTTTATGTTGGCTGAAAATCGTGGGTTTTAGTGGGGATTCTTTGTAATATTTGGATGATATGATGAATGTTTATATTGGTGCATAACCTAGCTTAGACCTTGTGTTGATTTGGTTTGAATTGGATGTTTGTTTTGGTTGTTTTCATTTGGGTTGTAATATTATTCTTTTGTGCTAGTTTTGGAATGTAATTTATTTATTCATTCATTTGTGATGTAATAGACAGATTAAGTGTATTTTCTTTATTAGAAAATTTGTATTAGGATATAAATTTTGTAAATGAAGATGCACAAAATGGAAGCACAGGAGGAAGATACAAAGAGAAGGACTTGAAGCATATGGATGCAAGTTCAAGTGGGGATCTATGAAGATCTCATCTTTGTGTTGTATTCAACCCTTAGGAAAGACCAAATGACAACACTTGTGATGGCAAACAAGTGTTGTCAACATAGTGGCTATGGTTATGCACATGTGGTTGTTTATGTTTATGCTTGTTTGAATGTTTGTTATTTGATTGTATGGTTGATATTTGGACATGCATTACAAACTAATTAACAAACTTAACAAGCTAAAAATTGATGGTTCTTAATCATTAAAAGGTAATAAAAGGTTATTAAAATGATTTAATGATTTTAAATATTAAAATAGGTTTTAATCAAAGGACCATAGGGTATCTTGTATTTGAAAGCATGCAAATACAAGTACATAGAGTTTTCTAAACTAGAATTATGATACCTCTAAATATTCTAAAACAAGTCTAACACCGTCCTTTTGCACAACGCTTGAGTCACTTGAAAACTCTCAATGGGATAAAGGTCACCTAACCATTTTGAGGGAACTTGTGATTTGAGGTGGGGATACCACATTTGTGGGATAAAGATCACCTAACCACCTATGTTGGAAAACTCACATGTGTGTGCAAGTAGGGTAACTTGATTTGCAAACCATGTTAAATGGATCACCTACAATATGGTTTCCAAATAGTGTTGATGGGATTAACGTGCCGACTTTACATATGATGTTTAAAGTCGATCCCATACCTCTAGAAGTTGTAAATGGTTGCAACCGTCAATCATTAACCACCTTATTAATTTAAATCATGGGATAAAGGTCACCTAACCACAATTTAAATGTAATGTTGGGTTCTAGATTTTAATATGAAAATGACCTTAAAAGGTATTAATTATTAAAAATAGCAATATCAAAATACTAAAATCGATCTTTGTTAAATTTTGTAGATGGCCACCAATAATGATAATCATGATAACTCATCTACGTCCACCAAATCTTTACGAGCGATACTCCAAAAGGAACGTCTAAATCATAACAATTTCATTGATCGGTATTGAAACTTGAGAATCGTTCTCAAGCAAGAAAGACGATCATATGTTTTAGACGACCCTATCCCCGATCAACCTACTGAGGATGATGAGGAGGCCTATAATGATTAGCTGAAGTACACTGATCCAAGTCACGTAGAATATTGATGCGGTATTTACTGCTTGCATCAATCTTCTATGAATCTTGTGCAATTAGGAGATTGTAGGATTCTATATGCCCAAGACACGTAGAATATTGATGCGGTTAGTACGTCATGATCCAAGTCGGGTTATACCCAATAACAAGCTTAGCAAACACCAATTAATATTTAATTGATGATATGATCATGCAATTAAATATTTTACACCAATTTAGAAAATGGGTTTTCTAAATAAGTTGCATATAAGAAGGAACAACTTAATTAGAATATTTTGTTCAATAGTATTATTTCAAGTGTTATTTAAGTAAGTTAGATAACATTAAATAATATTAGGAGTGTATAACTTATACAATTAAAAGGTTAATTATATATCTAGTTAAATGACTAGTTAAAACAATGTGTATTTTTTTAAGGGGGAAACCTTTTTATTTAAAACAATTCCCCCCCCCCCCTGTATTGGATTGGCTCTTTTGCTTTCTTGAGAATACAATCTTTAACTACTCTTACACTCTTCAAAACACAACTCTCAATACATGCAAAACACTCAAAAAACTTCTCCCTCTCTCTCTCAAACCTCATGGCCACGCAACAGCATTTGGAGGGTTTTTGGGATTGATTTGGTGTTGATTCTTCCTAAGAACAGTGGTTTGCTATCAAGCTTTGGGGTATACAAGCTTGAGAGGTCCTTCCTTAGAGCCTTTGGCCGATTTTGAGCATCAAACATCCACCTTTCTGTCGATTTTAAGCTGCTGGGAAGGTAGTTCTTCACAGCTTATTGTAGCTGTGATTTTATGTACTTTTACATATGTTCATAGCTTGCTTATTCACATATAAAGATCCTCTTGTTCTTGGGTTTGTTTAAAATTTATAACATCAAAATAGAACTTGACATTTTCAGCTTATAAACAAAATTATAAAGCTATTATTCCACTGCGTTTTTACAAAGTTTAAATAGTTAAACTATGTATCTTGTTCTAACAAACCCCTACAATATCAACGAAGTATGTGTTGTTATGACGTGGAGTTTTCAAAAGGATACAATCTTCTAGTATTTGAAAACTTGTCTTGAGAATGTAGCAGTTGTTGGAGTCAAATAAGGTGAAGTATCCCTTATCACAGATCTGGGACACACTGAGAAGATTAAACTGAAGGTTGGAGCAGTAGTTGACATTTTCAAAGCTGGTCAATCCATTAGAGACTGTTCCTTCTCCAATTATCTTTCCACCAGTTTTGTCTCCTCCAAAGGCTACATTGCCTCCATGTTTGCTCTTAAAATCCCGAAGGAGGGAACAATTTCCCGTCATATGTCGGGAGCATCCAGTGTCAACATACCAGATGTTGTCAGGCCTTCTTTGATGTCCCTGAGAAAAACAAGAAATCAGTTAGAGGGTGCAACCCAAGCCATGATGGTCTTGGGTTTTTCGTCTTTTCCCATAATGCAAATTTCTTCTAAGATCACATTTCCTAGAGGTTTAGGAACACTAGGTACACTAGATTTCCTCTGATTGATTTTAGCTCTGTCAGAAGAAGTACTTTGAGCTCTTTTCCTGCTAGAACCAATGTCAGAAGTTTGTCTGGTTTGAGACTTATGTATCCTTGGTGTTTGTGAAAAGATGTCATAAAATGTCTTGTCATTGTTTAAAACAACCTTTTGATGAGGAGTTTGTCTTGGTACTCCTGTTTTGTTCCTTTTAGACCGAACTGTTTATTTCTCAGTATTTTTAACAACTTGAGTCTGTGTGTTTTTCTTTTTGTTTTTCTTATTGAAAAAGCAAGTATCAGTACTGTGATTGTGCCTTTTGCAAATAGAACAATAATTATGAAAATGACAACTTTCAGTACTGTGGTTGTTCATATGACAATACTTGCAATATTTACCATATTTGCACTCTTCAGTACTGTGAGTGTATTGATCACACCATTCACAATACGGTAAATCAGTATTGTCCTGTTTGTTTGCAACTTTTGACTTTAAGTTTGATTTGAGAGGAATATTAAAAGTCACAGTTGATTGTTTTTGAAAAATAAGAACTTTTCCTTTTCCTTTGTTGGTTTGTTTAAGTGAAGCAGTGGAAGCTTCAACATTCCTTCCACTAAAGCAAATGTCAAAACCATGAATCTGTTTTGTTTGTTTTGTTGGAGAATCAACCACACTTGAAACTTTGTGAGTTTTAGTAATTGGTTGATTAGACTCATAATCTAGTAAGTCATCATCATCTTCATCAGATGTTTGTTCATCATATTCATTGTTTTCTCCTTGATAAAAATTTGTTGATTTAATTTGTGGTGAATCTTGACTTTTAACAAATTTTATCAAAGGTGATCTCTTATTTAATGATGACTTGGATGATGGTGTTGATGGTTTTGAATCATCTGTTCTATCATGTGGATCAAGTGACTCACCCTGTTTGGTTGTCATTGAATCAGGCAAAGGTATATAATTATCATTATATGGTGGATTAACTTTGTTGTATCCCAAACCTGAAGGGTCTTTAAAAGCCCTTTGTTGTGTAAGAAGTTCGTCAAAATTCTTGTTGCTTACCTGAAACTTCTGAACTTTCACTTCAGTTTCAGCTTGGACTGTTTTAGATTCAGTCAATGATATAGAGAGTTGCTCAACATTAGCTGCAAGTGTTAATTTTTAGACATTAATTTGTCCAAATCATTTTGTAATGAAAGTATTTTAATGCCATATTGTTTTTGTTCTGATTTAAGACTTTCATTTAAAATGTTTGTTTCAATTACTTTCTTGGAAAGTTTGTCTACATGTTCTCTGTATCTATTGACTTCATCTATGCATGCTTGTGTACATAGGTTCTCTTTTACCTCTTTCAGGATTTCAGAGATTTTATCTTCAATATCTGCCACGAGGGCATGATCTGGAGATTGAATTTCAGCTTCATACATGCTCCAGTCACATTCTCCATCCTTCTTGATGATCATTGCAAATGATTTTGAAGGTTGACTTGGACTGTATTGTGTGTTTTGAGGTGGAGTTGGTACAGCAGGGATACTGATTGGTGGTGGGATCTGTCTGTTTGTATGGTAGCTGCTTGAAGCTTATGATTGATTGTTGTGTCTGTCAACTCTTGGTTGTTGGCATTCTCTTGAAAAGTGCCCATATAGTTGACAATTGTAGCATATCACCTTGGTTTTATCAAAACCAATCTTGGTCTTCTTATCCATGCTTAACCCTTTATTCCTCTGCAGAAATCTCTTTGATCTATAAGCAATCATAGCCATAGACCATTGTAGATCCATCTCTTCAACCATGTCTGGAGGAAGTTCATCCAAGTCTTGTTGAATGATTTGAGAAGGTGTGAGGTTGGCACCAAGATAAGCCTCAAAACTTGTTGAAAAGGCTGCATAGGCTGCCTTTTGCTCTTCACTTTGAAGAATGATTCTGAGAGCATCCATTGGTTTGTCAAACTTATGTATGTTTTGTGTTTTTGTCTGTTGTGGTTTGCTTGAACTTGAAGCATAATGATTTTGATTGTATTTGCTCTAAGGTTTTGTTTCATGAGAACCATGAACTCTATTCTTCTTTGACTTTTGTTTGTTGTTGGATGACTCTGGTGCAGAGAAGAAAGATGTCTCACTAGTGTCTAGAAATTCTTCATCTTTATTCTCATCAGTGTTTGTTAGGAAAACATTGTCTGTATGTTGAAGTTCCTTGAAATTGTATGCTTTCACATGTCTGATAGTGTTGATGTTCCTAGATTTTTCATCTAGTTCTAGTGCTTCTACCTTAGCAACTAGAGAGTCCAAGGATAATGCTTCCAAATCTAATGTTGCTTTCATCAGAGACACTGACTGAGTCCAACTCTCAAGCAATGTGTACAACATCTTCTTGTTGATTTCAACAGATTCATACTTGAGGCCATAGGCAATCATCTTATTAACCAACTGTACAAATCTGTGAAGCTGTTGGGGAATGGATTCTCCCTGAATGTGATGGAAAGTTTCATATTGGGTCCTCAACTTTTCCTTTTTGCTTTCTGTAATTTCTTCACTACCTTCGCACATCGTGTGAAGAACTTTTCATAATTCATTGGGTGTTTTGAAATTCTCAACCTGTGTTATAATTTCAAATGGCAAGGTCATTGCCAATATACTGTATGCTTTCATGTCTGTTTTGACCTTTTTGAGTTCATCACCAGCTACGTACTTTAAGCTAACTTGTTTTTGTGTGTTGTAGTCTGGACCCAAGTTCACAGGGATATACGGCCTTCTGTTATGGAGGTCCACAAGTCTGGTTCATGAAAAATGATCCAATTTCTAAACATTATTTTCCATTCTTTGAAATCAGCCTTGTTTTTCAGTCTCGGTGGTTTGAGACCACTGTTTGTTCCAGACAATTAGTCAGACATGTGTGTTCTAATTTTTAACTTAACAGTTTAAGTTAGAATTAGTTAAAATATTTAGCTTGATGCTAAATTTGATTTAACCTAAAGTCACTAGGTTTGTTTGTTAAAAAATTAGATTTTAATTGAATTACCGAATAAAGGTAATTAATTAAATTCAATTTAATGTGAGTACGAGGATGTTTCTCCTCGATAACAGAATAGAATATTCTGTTAATAAATGATGCACCGTGACTTTTGGTCAAAACCCTAAGAAAAAAAGTCAAAACCCTTAAACAAACAAAAGTTTAATTTTAAAACTTTACTTTTTGGATCAAAAGTAACTTTTTGTTAAAAATTCAAAAGAAGAATATTGTTCTTGTTTGAATTTTCTGTTCAACAACCCAATAAACACAAAATGTGAATATGAGTGTTTGAATAAAACTAGGGTTTTCTAGGGTTTGTTGGCGGCTAAAAAGTGATAGAACAATACCCGTGTATTGTTGTATCAAAAATTCTTAGAAACCGACAAGGTTTCTATGATTTTGTTGTGTTTATCATTTCAAAACAATGAATGTATGATTTTGGAACGATTTTGTGAGCTTGATGTTAGTAAAAACACAAATTCTTCTTCAAAATGAGCAAAAACCAAAGATAAACTCTTGTTTTTTGCATATATCGAATGTATGATATTTGAAGAAGAAAATGAGATGATTTCAAGCTAAAAATGAGTGTTATCATGCTAATGAACAACTGAAATAATTGGTTTTGATGATTGAGAGGATCGAAATCACTGTTTGATTGAGCCAAGGCTCTGATACTACCTGATGAAACCAAATGATAAAGAGAATAATCACAAAAACACTTAGCCTAGCATCTTGAACAAGAACTTTGTAAGAACAAGATTCAAGATAAACTAGTTGGTTTCTCCAAGGATCATTGTATATCTCTCAATGATCAACAAACAATAATCATGGTGCGGAAACCCATGATTAGTGTGTATGATTTCAGTGTATATTTGTGTGTTTGTGTATGTGTATGTTTGAATGAAGGAACAGATGAATAATATGTTTGTTTGATTGATATTCGTTCAAAAGCTTACAAAGGATTAGGGTAGAGTGCTATTTATAGCCTATACACAAAAGCTATGTACAATTACTAATCTACCCTTATGTAAATGAAAATTACATAAAATAAATCCTAAGTATCTAAGTCATCCGTTGTGGGAATAAGCCATCCGCTGTGGAGAGACTTCTTCATCCGTTGTGTGAACATGTCTTCATCCGCTGTGTGAACATGTCATCCGCTGTGAGGTTTTGCTCATCTGCTGTGGACATAGTTCATCCGCTGTGGGTACTTGTTCATCCATAGTGAATACTTGTTCATCCGCTGTGGGTGTTGTCTTCATCCGTTGTGGCTTAACTCATCCGCTGTGGATAACTTAGCAAAATTTTCTTTTATCTACAAATCTGAAAAAGAAAATTTACAAGATTGTTAGTGATAATAATGAATGTTAATGATGTTAATGTGTTTCTAATGTATGATTTGTATGTTGAAACACATTTTTTGGTTTGTTTGATAATAACCAAAAATTTACTGGCATCATACTTTCTTGCATTAATTCTTAATGCACTTTGTTGAGTCCAACAGTTGTCGTATGAACAGGGGATCATCAAACTAAAAATGTCAACTTCTAAACACATGGTTGAGTGTGAAAACAGATTTCAAACAGAAAATCAACATCAAAATAAAAGATAATTCAAATTAAAAATGATCATGCATTGCATAATCAAGTTAGGTCAAAATGTCCATGCAACAGTATCTTTGATTGTTCAATTTTGACCAAATAAAGTCAAAATTGAAATAACCAGTTTGATTTCATCAATGTCATTAATAATTTGATGTCCAAAAACTAACTCATATGCATCTTGTGCAGAAGCTAATGGGTAATCTCACTTGGAGCAAGGTTCATAATATGAGTGGATTTCTTGACTCTAAAGTCCCTGAAGCAGAAGGACTTAGAGATATGATTAGATTCATCTCCACCACAAGGGTTTCTCATGCTATCTTAGTGAGACCAGTCATCTATGAATACTTCATAAGATCATTCTGGAATACAACTGAAGTAGTAGATATTGATGGTGTCAAGACACTTTCTGGAAGAATATCTGCTAATCACACCCTTACCATTACTGAACAAACTGTGAGACAGTGTCTAGAGTTTGGTGCCAACACTCCTTAGGAACTAGAGGATGAGGAAATCATGACCTTCTTTGCCAACATTGGTTATGAAGGAGGATATGAAGGAAAGCAAATTGTGAAGGGTTTGGTAGATCTACAATGGAGATTTCTGATCCATATATTCCAGCACTGTCTGTCCAAAAGAAAGACAGGGTGGAATGATATTCCAGTGACTACCTCTTCAGTTATCTGTGCTCTATGCACCAACAGACCATTCAACATGTCTGTTTATGTATTCAATGGTCTGGTGTCAAATGTTCAAGAAGGAAGAAGACACATGTTCCTTATGTACCCTAGATTCCTCCAATGCCTTATCAGTGAAGCATTTCCACAAGTTACACCTGTAGGACCTATAATGAACATTCCTCATTACAATGCCAAGTCCTACTTGTACATAAAGAAGAGGGATCCTAGGAATTTCTATAGTGGAGCCTTCTTTCCACTACTTCCTTGGATGTTAGAGAAAATCCACCAACAAGAAGAACATCAGGATATAGCTCCTGATGAGCAAGCTCCAGAAGAAGAAAAAGAAGCAGCACATGATCAACAATATATTGATGAGCATACTGCAAAAGCATCAGAGGAACAAAGACCTGAGTTACCACATGTTGATGTAGGTGGTGATCTTCACTCAGGATCTTTTGTTCAAGAAGCAGAGATGGCAACTCCACTTATTCCATCACATGTTCAGTCTTCTTATATGTCTCTAGCACATTTGTCTCCACCTCACATTTCACCCATAGCTGCTGATCCGGTTGAGTCCGGTGAATCTACCAGCTCTTCAGATGACTCCAAATCATCTCCGGATGAGGAGGGTCACACTATGAGGATGCCTGTAAGACAAGTCCAATCAGAGGCAGGACCTTCTGAAAGCTTTGCTGAATGAGGAATTAATCAACCTGATGAGAAAGATGAAATGATTACAAAGCTCTTGTTGAAAGTGCAGAGTATGGAAAAGTTATTGAATAGAAAATCAGGCATAATTTAAGACAAAATGTAAGAGCTGAATGAGAAAGAAGCAGAGATCAAAGATCTGAAAGAGAGACATGAGACTGAAATATCAAAGAAAGAAAAAGAAATAGATGATCTTGAAGCTGCTCTCCATCAAGCAAAAGAAGAAATCAGTGGGCATGTTGACACTGTGACTATTCAAACCATTGCCATGGAGGAGCAAGAAAGCCTAATTGAGAGCCAATCTAGGCTAATCACTGATCTTAGCAACAAGAATGAGACCTTACTAAAAAGGGTCTCAGAACTAGAAATAAATCAAGATCAAGGAGGAATTAGCTAAAGATCAAGAAACAAAAGGTGATGAAGAAGAACAAAGAGAAGATAAACAAGAAACAAAGCAAGAAACAGAAACAGCGACGACCCAAGTCTAGCTATGGTTGTTTATTCAAGTAATCCATCTAAAGAAACCACAGAGAAAGATATTGAGCATGGAGATCTCATTAAAGATCTAGACCGCTACTCAACTAGAGACTTTATGATTGATGATGAGTTTTGGGATTTTGTTAAAGACCCAAGTCCTCCAGTTGAACACTTAGTGGTGATTCCTCAAACTCCAGTGCCCTTAAAGAGTGAGTTGAGCTTGCAGATTGTTCCTGCAGTCACCCTATATGTTGAGCAACATGACCTTATCAGAAGACTAAGTGAAGAGCTTAAAGAAAGAGAAGAATCTGCTGAAAAGCAAGCTAGAGAACCTAGACAAACAACAGCTGAACCATCTATGCCATCCTTATCCAGACCACTAGTACGCACCTACTCAAGAAAAAGAAAGTACTTGTTTGAGAAGGCCAAACGAAAAAGGCCCGTAGAGGAAGAAGAGCCTGTAAAGAAGAAACAGAAAGATGATCGAATAAGTTTGGCTGCAATAGCTAAATTTCTTGAAGAGCATGAGAAGGCCAATGCATAGTTAAAGGAAATGATTGACATCATTGACTTGGAAGAAGGAGAGATTCAAGGAGGATACAAGGTTGATAAACCTGTGGTGAAAGATAGTCCTACAAAGGCTAAAACCTCTGTTGAAGAGATGGTTGAGAAGGCTCAAACCGATGACTTGATGATCAATGCAATGTTTCTGATCAATCACGGTTATGATGCTGATGAGGTGTTTGGGGTGACCTATGAGTCCATGGTTGAAGAAGTTAGAAAGATAAACCAACTTCTTGACCCAACACATATGACTGAGTATGAGAGAAGATCAGTTAAATCCCCAATCACATTCACCACCCTAACCACAAAACAAGTTGAAACCTCATAAGCCCCTTATCCTGATCCTTACACCATGTCTGACAGGGAAATAAAGGATTATCTTGCCAAGTAAGGATATATAAAGAGAAAGCTCGATAACATGAAGACTAATTCTCTTAGAGTTGCAATCCTCAAGATGATCAATGAAAAGAAAGATAGATTGAAGAAGTTGGAAGAGGAGGTTGTAGCAAGAAGACCTAAAACAAGACTCACCGCTCAAGATATCCATCTCACCCGTCAAGACCATGATGTCTTGGCACCCATTCTTAATAGGAATGATGAGTGGTTTACTGAACCCTCTCAATTAAAGCTTCAAAAAGGGTTAACCACTTCAGAAATAATTCAGGGTGTGTCGGCTCCAGAGGGTAAAACTGATGTGAAGATTATTGCCTGGAAGTATGACAGTGACTGGAACATGTTTTTGATCAAAATGATCTCAGGGTTAGTATAATTCTTCACTGAGTACTCTGGTCTTGTGAACACCATGCAGATTCATGATCTAGAAGAACTTGCTGAGCTTGAGTTGATCAATCATCAAGCAATGTACAGGGGATATAAGTTCGAAGAAATTTTGAGGATTTTCAAAAGAACAAAGAACTTCGACTCATTAAAAGCAGTCTGTTTAAGGAAAGATAAATCTTTCAAAAATCCCCTGGAGAAGAAAAAGAAAACAAAAAGGACTGAACAGTTGGTGTTTCCTGAGTTGAATGTAAAACCAACTGAATCACTGAAAAGGAAGATGGTAGCTGGCACCCAAACTTCCATGCCAATCTCTAATGTCTATTATGATGAAAAGACATATGAGTTGGTGATTTAAAGGAAGTGGGGAGGTAAAGATGGTGCAGAAATCCGACTATTCAGTGGATATGAAGTAAGATTACTTGATTAGTCTTGCATCCACCACATCTTTTCAAGGCACTTCAGGGAAATATCCAACAAGCTAGGAGAAGCAGACATGTATTTCTTCCTAAAGTGTATCAAAATCTTGAAGATGGCTTATGACCAAATAAGGCATAAGAGAGAAAAAAGGAAGAAGAAGAAGAAGAAGACACCTCTCAACCTGAAGAGTATGTGAAACTTGAGGTTGATGCTGATGGAACACTCCTAATTCATAGAGATGGGTTATCCACTGTTGGTGTATGGGAACCCATATCTCTGAGGAAGATGCCCATTGCAGCAATTCACACCAAGAGCCAAATGACTATTCACGTAATGGATAGAGACAGGATGAACGAGGCAAGAGACTTCTCCAATATGATCAAGTCCATCCTGAATCCATCTCTCCCAAACCCAGGCACAGCTCCATTATCACCAGTCCAAGCTCCTACTGAAGACCCGCTAAAAACTTCACAACCTCATCCACCATTAAAACCTTGAAGTACCTACGCTAATCCTTAGGGGTGTATTATTGGACCCTGAAAGGATCATACATGCCAATTCAAGTGATGGGTGATGGTTGTTCTGTTGGTTTATTTCCATAAGTCCAAGAAGACATGTAGGTGAAGAAAAGACCAAGTGTTGGCTATCCACATTTGTCTATGCGGATGACAAAGGAACAATGCTGACAAGTGTTTGTTCTTCTGCATAAACAAATATGGATAGCTAAGAACAAATGTTGCAAGTATATGTTCATCCGCATTAGTTAATGCGGATGCATTAGAACAAATGTTGTTAAGTATTTATTCATCCGCATTAGTTAATGCAGATGCACAAGGAGAAATGCTATTAAGTGGTTATTCATCTGCACTAGTTAATGCTGATGACCAAACACTTATTACTGATGAAAAAAAGAAATGCTGATGAAGCCAAGTCATCCGCATTAGTCAATGCGGATATTCAACAACTAATGCGGATGAAGACCTTTTGTACTTAGACTAGTATTCTGTATAGATGTCAGGGTAGTTTAGTCATTTTGTACAGGCTTTATGTTAGCCTATAAATATAGAATATCCACTACTAGAAAAACTGCAATAGATGATACGCAATGCGCGTCATCTTTAGGGTCAGATGACGCGCAAATGCGCGTCAAGGAAGGGTAGTCATAAATGATCGATGACACGCATCCGCCCGTCATCTTCTTATGACGCGTGAAAAATGACGCGCATTTTATGACGGTCAATAGATGACGCGCAATGCGCGTCAAGAAAGGGGTAGTCATAAATGACTACATGATGCACATGCGCATGTCATCTTTGTAATTTTTATGACGTGCTAAAGATGATACGTGATGCACGTCATAAATTTAGCTGCTTTTTTAAATATTTTTTTTATTTTAAATAAATTTACCTATTGTTTTATAAAACAAATTGCCAAATAACACTAAAAGCGAAATCCATTAAAATACCAACAAAATTTACAAAAGTCCAAATACATTGCAATACAAATACAAATACAAGTCCAAATATTTCATTGCAGACCTACATATAAGTAAAATTCGATACGTAACTTGACCAGTATTCACAAACTTCATCCAAATCACCATCAGTGTATTCATCTTTACCTCCTCCAACCTAAGACATAATCAAAGAAACGAAAGAATAAGTAAGGATTAATATGCCACTGCTTTGCTTAGTTAAAGCTCCTAAAACTTTTCAGACAATCATATCATATAATTTTTTCAAAGAAACAGAAGAATAAGTAAGGATTAATGTGCTAACATCAGACTAGTTTTTCAGAATAGAAGTAGACAGTTATACTAAAGTAAGTTTGGTGAGTGTCACCATGATAAGCATGCATGTTCTACAACACAGAACTAGAGGTCATTCATTCTTTTAATTTTTATTATTATTTTTAAATATATGCATACATTTTGTTCATACCACCACCATCTTCCTTTGCCGCAGAGAATGTCACACAAGAGTTCTGAAGATTAAAAGAAAGTTTGGGTGGTATTTAAAATGAAAAAGCTAAATAAACTCAGGAGCCCATTCCACCTAAACGCTACACGTGATATATTAAATTCCACAATGTGTGGAAATATCTAAAGAATGCAAAAGGAAATTCTCCATTGACTATACTTCTCAGTATCACACTATCACTTAATTGCAACAAAACAGAACTCTTGTTTGCAAAATTAAGATAGATTCTAAGGTAAACTGCCTTTCTTATCTGATAACTCAAAAACATAAGCATGGCAACTTGATTGGCACGGTTCCATATTTTGTAAAGGTCATTTAAGACATGATTATTTTGAAGCTAATCACCTATCTAAACTTCATCAATTCGAAGCAAATACAAGCCTACAGTAGCAAGAATCAAGAGAAACGATATGCTAAAGAATCCAAGTGTAAATAGTACGTCTAATGCGGGCTAAAATTACTGTGAATAACATCAACAAAATAAGTGAATTACAATCATTTCAACTAAATATTTCAACTTTCAGGATACCATCTACAGTATATGCACCACCATTCATACAAAAGCATGAAGCAATTAACATGGTCACTTGCCAACTGAAAGAACTAACATAGAGCTATACTAATAATCTTGGGTGTTTACTTGAACCTTAGCAACCATGTAGCAACCAAATATCATTTTTCAAGTTTCATGGCAAGAACATAGTTCAACCAAATGATGACAACATATAAACTGAGACAACTGTGCCAATTGACAATACATTAAGAAAAAAGCTAAACACATCTGATGAGGAATTACCATCCAACAATAACTTCTTTCGGATTTACCTTCTGGTGAGATGCCAACATATTGTGATGATAAGCAATATCTAATAATCAATATCTAGGGCAACCTACAAGCATTATACATAAGAACATAAAACCAGTATTATATAAGAATCCATTAAATCTAGTTTATTATGGAACTAATTCCACATCTAAATTCTTTTAACAAACATAATAAAACCAGATCGAACGCTCCCATTCAACAATTATACACCTGAGCTAACAGCACGCACAATAGCTCCCATTATCAATCCAAATTTAATCATCACTAACATGATATCAACATAACAATATAACTACAGGTTAATCTAACCCTAACCTGGTCAGATGACTCGTTATACGGAACAACATATTAATTACAAATATCTACGGTTCCATCGGGAAGAACAGATCCGAGAAGCCTTATGATGACTCTTTCAGCCTGGTCAGGTCGTCTCACAAAGCAATCACAGATATTGAAAATGACAAGAGGATGAACCTTGGCTGAGAGGCTACTTGATGATGGTTGGTGAAGGGGACTGCGCGGCAGTGGGTGGCCGGAGGGGACTACGTGGTGGTGGGTGGCCGGAGAAGACTGCGTGGCAGCGGAGGTCGACTGGGGAGGTGTGGTCGATTTGGGGATTTAGGGATTTGGGGATTTTGGGGATTTAGGGTAAATAAGAGAAAAGGGGGGAAAGGTCAATATAGGAGGGCTACCAAAATTTAAAAAATGACAAACGAAGATGACACGCAAAAATGCATGTCATCCTTTCTTAAAATATTTAAAATACGACATATATTATATGATACGCGTAAATACGCGTCATCTTTTTTGGCACGTCATCTTTTGCACGTCATCTATTAACAGTTTTCTAGTAGTGATCCATCATATGTAAGTTTTTCACTCAAAAAGATACCTAGTACTCATCTTACGAGGTTCAGAGGTCGTCTTTTCACTGTGCATGAAAACCCTAGTACCCGTTGTAACTTGTTTATTCTACATTCAATACACAAACATTTATGAGTACATTTACAGCATTAAATGTTCTTTGAATAAGTATTTCCGCTACTTAATCCCTGACTCAACACCATATTCGATCCTTGTTGACTTAACATCAATAGAGCATTTTATTTTCAGACCCAATCATGTACTATTGTATGATAGGCTAGACTGTTATAGCCCGGCTTTGACATTAAAATGTAATGCCATGTGATTTCTCTCCTTGTGCGCTCTTATAAGGGTTTGTTTCCACTGCCATGTTTGTTATTATTTTGTGATGTTCCATCCTCCTTGGGCCTGGTTGTGACAATAGTGGATGATGGTGGGATTAAGGCTGATGGTGTAGGTTCAGGGGTGTAAGGTTCAGTAGTTGGTTTGGTTTTTATAGGGAAGGGAAGACGTGTGGGCTCAAGTTTTGTTGGTTGTGGTTTAAGTGTTGGTTTAGGTACCGTCCTCTATACACTCTGAGTTTAGTATACCTCTTTCCTTATTCCTAAGTGAATGTCGGCTTTGATATCACTGACATGTCGCACCTTCTTAGCAACCACAAGTCTTGCATCCTCCTCCTTCTTTTTCTTCTCTTTCACCTTCTCTCTTGCAGCCTTCTTCCTCTCCTTGTTGATCTAATCTTGTTCTTTGTTGAAGAGGAACAAGATCATCTTATTTTCATGAGAAGTCAGCACTTGCTGAGAATAGCACCTTGAGCATAAGAAGGCTATCCTTTGCACCTTTTGCTTGTGTTCATCTACATCTTTCTTTCTCCTCTTCTCTTCTTCTTCGGCTAACCTTGCTTCTTCCTCCTCTTTTTACAGCAGGGTTGCCTTCTTTAGTTTTATAAGCTCATCAAGTAGGAGTAGGAGTATTTCCTTATTATCTACTCCTAGATTGATGAGCCTATCTATCACTTCCACTCTTCGTTTATTGTTGATAGACTCTTAAGCTGCTGTTGCTGCCTTGCTGCTTGCAGCCAGCAGCTTCCTAGTGTTGAGTCTTCCTTTTCTTTTTAGCTTTTCCTACCTCTCTTCTTCAAGACTCTCTTCAGCAGTCATCTTCCTTTTTCTTTTAGGATCTGAGGAAGATTCAGCCTCTGAAGATTCTAGCTTGGATGATCAGGTTGGGGAGAGTGGGTTCAGCTTGTGGTGTTGAATAGAGAGAGATTTTGAGATTTGAATATCACTACATGTCCCAACTAATTTAGTTGCTCAGTCATGACTCCTTATTTACCCTTTGAAGTCAATCTCAAGTTCAATAGGGACCTTAGGTTGAAGAACTTCTTGCTTAGTGGTAGGTGGTGCACTCAACCTTTGAAGCTCTTCAGATCCAAAGTAGGCTATTGCTACATTGAGTGAGGGTTCTTCAAGTGAAGAGCTTATAATAAACTTGGTTAAGAATCTATGAAGATCAATAAGCATCCTAGGATCCACTTTAATGGCAATAGGAGGTGGTTGTGGAAAGATAGTTGTAGAGTATTATGGTGTAGGATAAGTTGAGGATGGAGAGGGTAAGATATTCATGTGTTTGTCTCTATACATTCTCCCCATATTTGTAGCATCATCTTGAGAAGTAGATGAGCTAGAGGAAAATCTTTGTCTTAGCTAGTTTGGCTTGAGATTTTCAATCTCAAGTTGCTGAGTGGCAGAACTATCTTCTAACATCTTAACCTTGAATTCAAGGTTTGAGATTTTAGAAAGCAGATACTAAATGGTGAGTTGCAGACTTCCCTCATCTTCTTTATAAGAATCACGGGGAGATGAGATAACATACCTTGTATGTTCATACTCACCACCAGATGTGGTTTCTTGGTGCCCTGGTTTCCCTTGTGAACTGATGTCTCTTTTAGAGATATCAATTGGAAAGGTTGTCATAGACTCAGTCTCAACAATGTAGCCATTGTCCTTAGTGGTCAATAAGACACTCTTAGTTATGGCAGTTGAGCCTACATGAGTCCCCTCCCCACCTATGGGACTCACCTCAATTGGGCTTAACTGATGTGGGCTAGAAATCAGAGTTTCCTGGAGCTCAGTTGATCTAAGGAATGGTATGGTAGATCAACAACATAGCCCTAAGGAAACATAAGATCCTCATCAGATTGGGTTAATAGGTTAATGAAGGATATAGTTGTTATACCTAATGACCTGGGACCTTGGTCAACATCTAGTGGCATTGAGCTAGTAATGTGGGTGTCCCTTTTTGGCTGCTCAGGGGAGTATTGGGTCTCACCCTGAGGGCTTAAGGTTTGGGTAATGGGTTCATCAGATTGAGACTGAGGAGACTCAATACTGATCTTAAGGTCAGTTGTGGAGGATGGTTGGAGCTCTGGCTGAGTGGGAGCCCTTTGTTCCACTCTATCCTTTTTGGCTTGAACTAAGGGGAATTGTTCAATCAGAGTAGATTGAACCAGGGTTCGTTTAGGGTATCTTTGGTAGGTGATTTTGATAGGGTGGGAAGAACTTATTGGCTGAAAAATGGTGGTATCTAGTGTGGGTTAATCACCTGCTAGGCCTACAGGGATGTCACCAGGAGCCATTGGCTCAAGCATACTTGGAAGGAGGTTTTGAACCTTCTAATGAAGTTGGAGGATATCTTCTTTAGCATTTTGAAGATATCATGCCTCATTTGAGGAAAAACTAGAATATTTACATATTCTAGGTTGTCCTTATCCAACTCACAGTTGATTATATGCTAGATATACCTAGGATACATGTAAAATGTGTTCCTAGTGAGGTTACCTCGTAAGTTATTCAACACAATAGAGTAGTTGAATCTGGGGCCTTGTACCAACCCATGGACTAGGCCACCTAGATCATAAGGGATTTGATTCCAACTCACTGAATTGTTGGACAAGTTATGAAGGATGACATGCATCAAGAATTTCCAGTTGTGGGAGAAGTTAAACTTGTAGACTGTGGACTTGTTAACGTGTCCTCCATATCCATTCGGGTATATGTGGCTTCCAACTCCTATTTTGGGAATTCCGTGGGGGTGCCTTCTTTATGAAGCCCCAGATGCTCCCTGATGGTGATTTCACTTATGATAATCTTCTATCTGCATACCCTTGACCTAATAACCCTTTAATCATTGAGCATGTCGTTTTGACCAATGGCCCAAAATTCGGCCATATGGTTTGAGTAAATAGTGGGGTTTACGGTTAGAATAGTGAAATATGCTGATTGGGTCAGGAAGTAGATAATCAACATCCATGGAAGAGTCAAGGATGGCGATCTGGTTGTGCTGGGGATTGAAGGCCATTGTTTCAAAGGAGTTAGAGAGTGAGAAATTTAAGAGTGAGTGAAGATTACAATGGAGAATTTTTGGCTTTTACAGTGGTAAAGAAGATAATGAAAGAAGGTTGGAAATATTTAAATGGTGGTGAAAAATCAAACCGATAAAGTCAACGCTATCAACAAGCACATACTTTTTCAATCTCAAATAACCTAACCGTTTATAATTATCGACAACCCATTTGCGATCTACATAAAGTCTTATATGTGTATGCCTGCTTGTGTGTGTCACCCACGACCGAACCAATGCGACCCGACCTGACTAAACATTTCTATTAACACTAGACACAACATTAACGCTTAACATAACTGTCAATAGGTGTTTGACAGTCCATTGTAAACAACACTTGGGAGGCTTTCATCCTACATACTTACTACATAATCTGTGAGTCTTCACGGCCCCTATTTTACTTTCTTTCCTTTTGGGGGAGAAAACATGCAAATAGATTTACATAAATGGTTTTAGTATTATTGATATCGCTTGTTACGTTAGTGCAAACACACATAACAGTCCTGACATTCTCGAACCGTTAGTAAATTGTAGCAAGGTAATTCTGAGTAGTACTACTGGGTCTGACAAACCCCCTACCTTTGATGGTAATGGCACTACTGCTGCTGCCCACCGATGGGTGAGAGAAATGGAGGTTGTACTTAATATCAACGAGTGCCAGGAGGATCAGAAGGTTAAGTTTACTACCTACTCGTTTGTTAACTCAGCTTTGTGCTGGTGGAACAATGTTGTCCAAGCTGAGGGTAGTAGAGCGATTGGAAGAATGAGGTGGAGTGAGTTGAAGAAAAGTCGCTCTAAGACAGAATACATGCATTGTAACTTTAGTGGTGAGGCGGAAGAGGACACCCAAATCAGTATTCAGGTTATGGCGGTCCCACAAACGTCTAGGTTCAAATACCTGGGCTCGTACCTGCAGGAAGACGGAGAAATACACAGCGATGTAGCGCACCGTGTTCAAGCGGGATGGTGCAAGTGGAGAGCAGCATCAGGGATCCTATGTGATAAGAGGTTTCCAGCAAAACTAAAGGGAAAGCTATACCGAGTGGCAGTACGTCCAGCTATGTTATACGGAACAGACTACTGGGCCATAAAGAAATCGCACGAGAAACAAATAGAGGTAGCGGAAATGCGAATGCTGAGGTGGATGTGTGGTCACACAAGACTGGATCGGATAAGAAACGAAGTGTTTCGACAGAAGCTCCAAGTGGCTCGTATCGCAGATAAAATACGAGAGGGAAGATTAAGATGGTTTGGGCATGTCAAGAGGAGACCAATGGCAGCACCAGTTAGAGCAGTAGAGAACATCATCTTAGAGGGTAGGAGAAGTAGAGGAAGACCTAGATTGACTTTGGATGAGGTAATTAGGCGAGATATGATACACTTGCACCTCTCTGAGCACATGATCGAGGATAGGAGTGAGTGGAGGCGTAGAATTAAAATTAAGGACTTTTAGTTTGACCAATAGGCAGGAAGGGTATTTGAAGTCTGGTTGCGGGGCCTGATGTCTAAGTAGTCCATAT
This sequence comes from Flaveria linearis, assembly GCA_024085815.1. Taxonomy (NCBI): domain Eukaryota; kingdom Viridiplantae; phylum Streptophyta; class Magnoliopsida; order Asterales; family Asteraceae; genus Flaveria; species Flaveria linearis. The sequence continues at coordinate 62,085,246 of CM044003.1, read as the reverse complement.
CTGCCCTTTAACGGTGATTATTCCTGCTCCTATGATATATGTATGCTATGTGTCGTATGATTTATTGTATACTGTATGCTATGTGTCGTATGATTTACTTGAAGGATGTATTGCATTCGGTATGGCTTTTTGTGCATTATGTGTTGTAGGATTTATTGTATGTTGTATGCTATGTGTGGTAGGATTTCTTGTATACGGTATGCTATGTGTCTTGTTTTCAGTATGGCCTTTGCTATCGAGCCGGGGGTCTCTTTGGAAGCGGCCTCTCTACCTAACAAGATAGAGGAAAGACTCGCCTACACCTACGCTCCCCAGACCCAGCTCTTGAGTGGGATATACTGGGTTTGTTTGTTTGTTTGTTTGTTTTGAGTTGAAGAAGTTGGTGATCGAGGAATTTTATCCTCACAGGGAACTTGACAAGGTTGAAAGGGAGTTCCTGCAGTTGGAAGCGGGAACCATGACACACCAACAATACACCACCAAATTCAACAAGTGGCACGACTGGTGCCGGATCAGGTGACACCTACATCACGAAAGATTAAGAGGTATGTTCAGGGTTTGCCAGCGGAAATCCGCAGGCACATGATCGCCGCCCGGCCCAGTACATTCAGGTCCATGGTTGATTTGGCTGGAAGGCTTTATAATGAGCGAGAGGTGGTGATAGCTAAGGTGAGTATAAAAGGTGGTGGTGACCGGAATTGGAAAGGGAAACGGTTTGGACGTGGCGGGGCCGCTCCAAACAATAAGGTTGCAAGGGTGGATGACCGACGTGTGGTCACACCCGGTGCGGGGTCAAAGAGATGTGGTAAATACGGGAAGGAAAATTCAGCAGAGTGTAAGTTAGGATGGAACATGTGTTTCAAATGTGGGAAGCCCGGTCACATGGCAAAAGAGTGCGGGGCTATAAGGTGTTATAACTGCAATGAGGAGGGTCACATGAGCCGGGATTGCAAGAAGCTAAGGGCTGAGAGTTCCAGAGGAAAGAAAAAGGTTGGAACTGAAGGGCAGAGGGCAAGCGCCAGAGCTTTCACAATGACCCGGGAGGAGGCTAGGATGGACCCAGATGTGGTGTCAGGTATGTTTCTACTAAAACAAACTCTTGCTTCTATGTTATTTGATTATGGTGCTAGTAGGAGTTTTATTTCTGCTGCTTTCTGTGCTAATTTGCCTGTCGGTAGTAGATGTATTGATGAGCCCTTCGATGTAGAAACTATCATAGGTAAGTCTACCAGGATTTCTGACTTGATTGATGGTTGTAATATAGAACTAGAAGGTCATAAGTTTCCTTCTAGACTGTTTGTGATGACCTTAGGCGGGTTTGATGTAGTCCTTGGAATTGATTGGTTAGCGGACTACGAGGCAAACATTGTGTGTCGCAAGAAGATGATAAGACTGATAGCACCTGACGGGAGTTCGGTGACGATATACGGTGATCGAGTTACGATGATTCTGAAGGTGATTTCGATGGCGGTGGTAGGAAAGTGCATGAGGCGTGGATGTAGTGTCTATTTGGCCTACGTGAAGGATGTGAACACGTCAACACCATAATTGTCCGATGTACCGGTGGTGTGTGGCTTTCCTGATGTGTTCCTAGAGGATTTATCAGGTGTGCCACCAGATCGTGAAATCAAATTTCAGGTTGACTTGATACCTGGTGCTCAGCCTGTCGCTAAGGCACCGTATCGTTTGGCTCCCTCAAAGATGAAGGAATTGATGGAGCAACTACAAGAGTTGTTGGATAAGGGTTTCATTTGGCCGAGTATCTCTCCATAGAGTGCTCCGGTCTTGTTCGTAAAGAAGAAGGACGGTAGCATGAGGATGTGTATCGACTACCGTGAGTTGAACATGTTGACGGTGAAGAATCGGTATCCATTACCATGGATTGATGACTTGTTTGATCAACTTCAAGGTGCCAGTTGGTTTTCGATGATAGACCTTCGATCTGGCTACCATCAGTCGAAGGTGAAAGAGCAGGATATTCCTAAAACAGCTTTTCGCACACGTTACAGACACTATGAGTTTCTCGTTATGTCTTTTGGCTTAACTAACACGCCAGCTGCTTTTATGGACTTGATGAATCGAGCGTGTCGGCCGATGCTAGATAAATCAATGATTGTATTTATCGATGACATCCTGATTTACTCGAGGAGCGAAGAAGAACATGCCGGTCACATTCGGGAAGTGCTGGAGACGTTGAGAAAGGAGAAGTTGTATTTTAAGTTCTCCAAGTGTGCGTTCTGGTTGTGCAAAGTTCAGTTCTTGGGTCACGTGGTAAATCCTGAGGGGATTATGGTAGACCCGACAAAGATAGAGGCGGTGATGCAATGGAAGTCTCCAAAGGCGCCATCCGAGATCCGTAGTTTCTTAGGGTTGGCAGGATATTATCAAAGATTCATCCAAGACTTCTCCAATATAGCTTCTCCGTTGACTAAGCTGACTCGTAAGGATGTGAAGTTTATATGGGGTCAAGATCATGAGAAGGCTTTTAAGGAGTTAAAGACGAGGTTAACTCGAGCTCCTGTTTTATCATTACCCGAAGGAAGCGAGGACTTGGTAGTCTATTCGGATGATTCTTACTCGGGGTTGGGTTGCGTGTTGATGCAAAGAGGGAAGGTTATAGCTTACGCATCCTGACAGTTGAAAGTTCATGAGGTTAATTATCCTACTCATGACTTGGAGCTAGCAGCTGTGGTTTTTGCCTTGAAGATTTGGTGCCACTACTTATACGGGACGAAGTGCACAATCTTCACGAACCACAAGAGCTTGAAGTACTTCTTTGAGCAGAAGGTTTTGAACATGAGGCAGAGGCGATGGTTGGCGCTCATAAAGGATTACGATTGCGAGATCCATTACCATCCGGGCAAGGCAAATATGGTGGCCGATGCCCTTAGTCGAAAGGAAAGACCCGAGCTGATTCGGGTGAAGGCATATCAGTTGATTATGACCTCTGATGTGATGATGCAGGTCAAGGAGTTTCAAGATGAGGCATTAAAAGAAGATCATCTTAACTCTGAACGGATGAGAGGTCTAGTCGCAGAATTGGGTGAAAACACTCTTGGTGTTAGAACCCGATCCAGACGGATGTGGATTCCTCGTTATGGGATCTACGTGGAAAGATCATGGACGAGGCTCATAAGACTCGATACTCCATTCATCCCGGTGCTACCAAGATGTACCACGATATGAAGAAGGATTATTGGTGGCCGGGTATGAAGCGTGACGTAGTAGAGTATGTGAGTAAGTGTCTTACTTTTTATAAGTGAAGGCGGAGCATCAGAAGCCATACGGGAAAATCAAACCTTTGGATATACCCGAGTGGAAGTGGGAGCATATCACCATGGACTTTATTACGAAGTTATCGCATACCTCGAGAGGGTATGATGCCATATGGGTGATAGTTGATCGTTTGATGAAGAGTGCTCACTTCCTACCGATCCGGGAGACGAATTCCTCTGAGATATTAGCGGATGTATTCATCAAGGAGATTGTAGCTCGTCATGGCGTACCGGTGTCTATTGTATCTGATTGTGACACTTGGTTTACATCCATGTTGTTGGATCATAATAAGGCTGGTGCAACCAAAACTGCTTCACATAGTCAATTTTTGGTACTACATTCAAAGGCTTCCGAAGCTGAGAAGAGATCTTCCGAGAGTCTGAAGAACAGCTTCCGAAGACAAAGTCTGAAAGAGCTTCCGAAGACAAAGTCTGAAAGAGCTTCCGAAGACGAAGTCTGAGCTTCCGAAGACAAAGTCTGATGAAAAAGCTGAAGACAAAGTCTGAGCTTCCGAAGACAAAGTCTGATGAAAGAGCTGAAGACAAAGTCTGCTTCCGAAGACAAAGAAGACTCCAAGCCTCGGAAGAAGCAGTCTTCCGAAGTATAAGTGGCTTCGGAAGAAGTTATTCTTCCGAAGTACTTTATCCTTCGGAAGACATTGCTATGTCCAGCAGATAAAAGTATGGTCCCTGACAGTCCGCTGCAGACCTCTGATACAGCATGGCATCTTCCTAAAGAGCCATGTTGCTGACCATACTTTATTCTACTGTTCACCTTTTTATGATAGTACATGTTACCAACTTTAGTTGGTGACAAAAGGTAAGTCAGGGACATGTCCTGACTACCAACTCTCAGGCAAAATGTCTGAAAGACCTCACCTAGAGTCTTGTAGTATAGATGTAAGGTTAGAGGTGTCCAGCTGGTATCAAAGTATATCCGGCTGTAGGTAGTATTATATATATCTTCTCCCTGTAACTCTTTAGATAAGCGATTTGAGTCCAAGTGTCTTGTAATCCTTTGAGTTGAGAAGCAATATATAAAAGTACCTTGAAAATTTATCTGCTGTGTTAATTTTCTTACTGCTTGTTACTTGATATATTGTGATCAACTCTTCATAAGACTGCTTGCCGAGTGTTGATTCACAGTGAGTTGAGAGAAAAACCACATAATCCGATCCTGCACATGTTTTGGAACAGATTCCATGAAGCGATGGGGACGAGGCTACACATCAGCACGGCTTATCATCCTCAGACGGACGGTCAGTCTGAGAGGACGATCCAGACACCTGAGGACATGCTTCGAGCGTGCATGATCGATTTTGGAGGAAGTTGGGATGATCATTTATCGTTAGCAGAACTCTCATATAACAACAGCTATCATGCCAGTATTGGCATGCCACCATATAAGATGCTATATGGTAGGGGATGTGGGATGCCCGTTTGTTGGGGTGATATTGGTCAGAAAGAGTTGGGAAGTATTAAGGTGATTGAAGCTACGACTGAGAAACTAGAAAAGATCAAAGCCTTTACGAAGGCAGCTAAGGATAGACATAAGTCGTATGCTGATAAGAGACGTAGACCGATTGAGTTCCAGGTGGGTGATAGGGTTCTCTTGAAAGTCTAACCTTGGAAAGGTATCATTCTGTTCAGAAAGCGGGGCAAGTTGAGCCTGAGGTATATAAGGCCTTTCCGAATCATTGCTCGAGTAGGAGAGGTGGCCTATAGGTTAGAACTACTCGATGAGTTAAGTGGAATTCACTCTACATTTCATGTATTTCATTTGCGGAAGTGTTTAGCCGAGGAGGATATGGTTGTACGCTGGAGGACATTGAAGTTGATGAACGGCTCAACTATGTGGAGCAACCAGTGGTGATCATTGATCGTAAGGAGAAAAGGTTAAAGAATAAAGTGGTTCCTCTTGTGCGTGTACAATGGAAGCATAGGAAGGATCCGAGTCTATGTGGGAGACTGAAGAAGAGATGAGTCAGCATTACCCTCATCTGTTTGAGGAATAACAGGTTTCGGGGACGAAACCTATATAAGGGGGGTGGACTTGTAACACCCTGATATTTTAATAGACGATAAAGAAATAATAAACATGAATAAAAGAAGGAAATTTAATTTAATCCAAAGTTGAGGGTTTAAAAGTGTCAAAAGGACAAAAATATCAAAAGTTGGTGCATAAAGGTGGTATGGCCGCCCATAATCTTCTGCACATTTCATTTCTTTCGGTTTTAGAGAGAGAAAGAGCAGAGAGTTAAGATTTCTAGAGAGAAGAAGAAGAAGAATTCGAATTCAAGATAAGAATTCGTTGTTTTAAGTGTTTTTGTTGGGTTTTAGGCTCGGTTGTATGTTTATTCATGATTGTATGTTCGGATTGTGTGTATTGGTAGGTTTTTAGGTGATTGAACTCCTTTTTGCATTCAGGTTTGAAGAAGTCTTGCCTGAAAGTTGTTAAAGGTGAGTTCTAGAACCCCCTTGTTACATGTTTTAACGGATTTTAGGGCTGGAAATGCATATAAGTGTGTTTTTATAAAATGGGTGTGTATACCCGTATGTATGTGCGAATGTGTATGTGGGTGGGTGTATGTTTGGGTTTGATTTATGGTTATGTTCATGTTATGGTGCTTAGAATGTTAAAGATAAGCTTAGAACATGATGAACTGATGAATTGGGACTGATTATGATAATTGATAGTATGAGTTGGCTGCCCATGCGCCTGATATTGGCCCATGCGCCCAACGGTCAAAATTGCTTAAGTGTTCCCCATGCGCCCAAACTCCATGCGCCCAAATTGTACCCAAGCGCCTAGGCACTCATGCGCCTAGGCACTCATGCGCCTGCATAGTGCCCATGCGCCTAGAATTTGCCCAGAATGACTAAGTGTTGGGCCATGCTCCCCAATAGTGCCCATGCGCCCAGAACCTTCCCATGCACCTAAGTGTTCCCATGCGCCCAGAAGGCCATGCGCCTGCATAGTGCCCATACGCCTAAGACTTAGAATTTATTTTCTGAATTTTGGGAAAATGTGAAGTATAAGCTTTGACTTGGAATGTTCCCGGGAGTTATTTGAGTTGACTTTTAGTGATGGATGATGTGTGATTAGATGGGAGTGCTAGATGATGATGTGCGATGTCTAGATAATGATGTGTGTTGACTAGATGATGATGTGTGATGATGCATGATGATGTGTGATGATGTGTGATGTAAGTTTTGTTCCTTAATACGTATTATTTACGTGGCTTCACGTAGTGCGATTATGTTAATATGCATGGCTTCACGTAGTGCGATTATGTTAATATACGCAAAGTATTATCTTAACAAAGCGAAAGAAATAAGATAATGAGAAGTGGAACTTAATGAACGAATAAAAGCCTTGCAAGCAAAATGGAAAGAGGTTCACAACTCCATGTGGATTGTTAGAACAACTGTGTGTGGAATAGCGTGCGATTTTGGCTAACTCATGAAAGTTCACACAAGTGGGAGTCAGTCTTGGTGGCTGCTTCATACGTGCGATGTGGTATTAACTGTGTATTATGTAGCGTGCGATCTGGCTACCTCATGAGAGTTCACACACATAGGGGAGTCAGTCTTAGTGACTGTTCCATACGTGCGATATGAGATCCTTGTCATTTGACCCCAGAAATCGTGGTTGCGCGCCCTGAAGAGGGTAAAGCTTGATAGGGTGAAAGATAATAATAAAAGTGCGAAGTGCGAAACGTATAAAATGTGCGATATGAACGAAATCAATGAAACGTGCGATAAGAATAAAACGTGCGATAAGGACGAAATGTATGATGTATGACCACGTGCGATAGTAAAGAAAATGTTTTAACGAGTGAAAGGAAATTTATATTTTATAAAACTAGAACTCACTTAGCAAGACTGACTTTTATGTATTTTCTAGTTGGCAGGTAAGAGTTGCTGAGGATGGCACAGAGGCAGCTACTTGGATTATTTTGGATGACATCCATTTTATATAAAATGATGTTTTTATGATGTAATGCAATGAATGATATTTTGTAACGATGTTGTATTATGTTGCAAAAACAGTTATTAATATATGAAATGATTTTAGTTAAATGATTTCGCTGCAATGTTTTAAATAAATGTGTGATTTATGTGCGATGAATGCCCAACTGTGAGGTGCCCGGGAACGGGCCTTACATTACATGTGTCTAATCTTCTAAGTGTTTATATTGTAAACTGTAGGACTTTGATGACTAATATATAATTATCTAAAACTAAACTATAGTTACCGACATAGAGTATTAATATATATTATAACTTGTCAAATTTATAAAAGGAAATTATAAATAAAAAATTTGTTGGGTTATTAAACATGTCATAAAATAGGTTGAGTTATTTATAAGGGTCACTTAATACAATTTTGTAAAATGTATCAAAAAGTTAAAATATAAAAGTTGGTTGGGTAATTTTTTAAGTTAGAGATAGCTTTGTAATCATCATTTTCGGGATCATTAAAAAATCTGGTTAACAAATAGTCAATTGAAGGTGGAGTTGAGCTCTCAGGATCTATAATTGATAATTGCGAAATTAACGAAATCTGACATCTTAATCATTAGCGTGCATGGGGTGACGCCACATAGGATGATTCTGAAAATCCAATTTGGGAAACACCAAAAATTTAAAGATAATTCAAATTTTACTCAAAAATCATAGCTAAGGGGCTGTTTAGCAACATCTGATTGAATAAGTGCTGAATGAATAAGAGGGTCTGAACCAGTAAGAGGTCTGAACCAGTAAGAGGTCTGAACCAATAATTATGTTTGGTTGTAAAAAGGAAAGTTTTTAAAATAAAAACCCAATTACACACACAAACCCAATCACTTTCGTCTCTCTCTCTCTCTCTCTGTTTTATACACCCACAAACACCACCATCGCAAACCACCACAACCACCACCCTCACCTCTCGGTTCTCTCATATCACTTAACACCACCACACCAAAACCATCAACTCCATCATCATCATCATCCACCGCCACCATCCATTGTTATTCTTGTGGTTCCCGGAAGTCCTCCGGTCGACCACCACCGCAAGCACCACCACACCGCACGTCACCGACCACCACCGCACGCCACCACCACACAGATCTGAACCACCACCGCCGACCACAGATACCACCGCCAGCACCACCGCCAGTCGCCGACCACCACAGATCTGAACCACCGCCCGTCGCCGACCACCACCGCAAGCACCACCGCAAGCACCACTGCCCGTCACTCCACCTTCACGTCTGACCACGGGTCAGATTATGATTGAGGTCTGACCGGGTAGGAGCTTCGATCAGACCATTTCTTCGATAAGAGGCAAACAACCAAACACCCTAGATCTGATCGAGTCAGACGTTCACGTTTGACCGGATCTGGTCAGGCCCAACCAAACAGGGCCTAACTCCAAAAACAAGTCATTAATTTTTTTTCACTATGTGACCGACACAAGTCCCCCATTGACATTTATGCTTGTTTCCTTTGGAGGGTTGGAAAACATGCCTTTCAACTGCTTAATAATAGTTTGATGTTCCATAATATCGTTCCGAAAAGTAGGGGTGTTCAAAAATATCAGAATCCGAAACCGAAATCCGAAATATCCGAAAATCCGAACTTCGGATATCCGAAATTTTGGATTCGGATTCGGATAGTGATTTTCAGAATTTCGGATAAGACTGCTTGCCGAGTGTTGATTCACAGTGAGTTGAGAGAAAAACCACATAATCCGATCCTGCAATTGGTATCAGAGCTCTAGGGTCTTGATTGTGAGATATTACCATCCAAATCAACCTGTTTTTCACTCCTCACTACAAACCACTCACTCAAATGGCTGCTCTCTCCAAGGCTGATATGGAAACCGGTACCATGACCATGTCCCCACTGATCACCCCTGAAGACTTTGACACATGGTGCATCAGAATGGAAGGCTTCATCAAGTGTCAAGACTCAAGGATGTGGGACTCCATTGTCAATGGTCCTTTCATACCAAGCACCACTTCTGCCACTGGTAATCGCATCATTCCAAAAGATGTTGATGATTACGCAGAAGAAGACAGGAAGAGAATAGAGCTGGATCAAAGGGCTATGACTTCTCTCCAAACTGCTCTCCCCAACTCCGTCTACAGACGCTTCAAGAAGTGCAAAACTGCCAAAGATCTATGGGAAGCACTGAAGCTGATGTATGAAGGATCCAAGGAAACCCAAGAGAACAAGAAGGATCTCTTGAAGCAGCAGTTTGAGAACTTTACTTTCAAGGCCGGTGAGACCTTGACTCAACAATACTTCAGGTATGTTGAGCTGGTAGATACTCTGGAGGATATTGGAGTTGCTCTTGAGAATAGAGACATAGTTAGGAAGTTCATGTCTTCACTTCCTAAACTATGGATATATTACTGTGTGGTAATCAAGAGAAATTCGGACCTTAAGACTCTTACTCTGACAGAGTTGTATGGTATCCTTAGTGCATTCCAGATGGAGATGAACATGCAAAACTCCTCTGGTCACTCCAATAACCAACAGAGTTCAGCCCTTCATGTGGTTGAAAGGGAAACCATAGAACCACAACATCAGTTGCTATGTTACCCTGACAACTCACACAGCGGACCTTACATTACTCTACCTGAGACTCCAAAGTCTCAAAAGGTTCAACATAACTCTTCTCAGGATAGTTGTGCCTTTGTCTCTGGAAGTGGACACTCTGGTGATTTTCAATACTGCTTTGATGATCTTGAGTGCTTCAGTCCAGATGATGTGGAGTATATGGATATTGTCCAGCAGATGGCTCTTTTAACTTACAGAGCGAAGAAGTTCTTCAAGAGAACTGGAAGGCAATTCCCTCAAAACCCAGTCAACAGTAAGTTTGGGTTTGATAAGAGCAAAGCAAGGTGTTACAACTGCAACCAACTTGGTCACTTTGCTAGGGAATGCAAGGCTCCCAAGAACAACCCGGGAACCCCACAGGCCTCCACACATCCCACTGCTCCCAAGCATGAAGAAAAGTCTACTGAAACAGCTGCTGTTGCTCAGGAAGTTGACTGGAGCTTCATGGTACAGGATGTGACTCCCGCTCAAGCACTCATGGCCGGAACAGATGATGATCAGGTATATGAACATCTTTGTACTGCTGCCTGTATTGCTAAAGTTAAATTGTATAAGGATTACATTTCGGAAATCAGATCTGAGGTTGAGTCTTTAAATGTGCTAAAATCTGACTTTAAAAGAGCTGAATCTGACTATCAAAGGAAAATTGATGAGTTAGAGAAAACTGTGTCTCTTTTAAAACATGAAAAGACTAACTATAAGACTCAAATCAAAGATCTTATCTCCAAACTTTCTGAAGTTCAAGCCCAGTTAGTCACAGCTGAGGCTCAGGCCAGGAAGCAAGCTATTGCTGAGCAAAGCTTCCAAACTATTCTTGCATCAACCTCTCATTCCAAAATGTTTTATCAAAACAAAGAAGGGTTGGGAACCAGTGAAATAGCTCCACCACACTCTTATGAGTCTATTAGACTACCAAGATGTGGTACTGAAGAGCAAGAGGTTCCAACTGCTGACCCTTCTCCATTGGAACTAGAGGATGAAGTGAAAATAGTGGCCTCCACAGGGGAGAAACAGGAGGATACATCCATCTCCACCTGTGATGATCAAATCCTGACCACCAAGGCAAGAAGAAGCAGAGCTAAAGCTGCTAGAAGGACTGCCAAGAAGGTTGCAGAGTCCAAGCTTAAGTTTGACCCTATGCAAAAGGGTGTCTTCATTTCTGCCGGATTTCAAGTGGTAGGTACTCCTGATTCAGGAAAGGAGTGTAGTACCAACACTCCTGTCCTACTGAAGGATCAGAAGTTGAAAGGGAAAGTTGCTGATGACGAGAAGAAACCCAAGAAACAGCAACCTGCAAGTTCCCAGAAGACTAACATTGCATGCATAATGTGTGGTCTGCACAACCACATGGCTAAAGATTGTTACTACAATCCAGCAAGCACACATTATGCAAATAATGTTAGAAAAGAAGGAGTCAGAGAAGGTTTCTTAGTTGGACCACTTCAAAAGGTCCAAATGATGAAAAAGGGAAAGTTGGTCTCGGAAGCCAAGTTGCTTTCGGAAGAAACTGCTTCTTCCGAAGGGAAAATGGCTTCGGAAGCCAAACCTTCTAAGGTTCGGAAGAACAAGAAGGCTCCCTTGAAACCATCTCAGAAGAAGACTACTTCGGAAGAAAAGGTGGTGAAGGCTTCTCCCGAAAAGAGAGAAGCTTCGGAAGAAGACCATGCTGCAAAAGCTTCAACAAGCTCATCCTCAAAGATCAACCAAAGGATGGATTGGAAGATCAAGGAAGATGCTGCAGCCCAAACCTCTTCTTCAACAATGACCTCTATTGAACCCCATTGCATATCTTTTGGTTCAATTATGTCACTATCTTTGGAAGAGCCCAAGACCTGCAAGGCTTGGGCTTCCAAACAAAACTAACCATCTCATCTTATGTGCAGGGACATCCATTTGACAAGAACAACAATATCTGGATTGTAGATAGTGGATGCTCCAGGCACATGACAGGGAACAGATCTCTCATTCAATAATTCCAGAACTTTGATGGAGGGCCTGTCCAATTTGGAGGTGAGGCCGGAGGATATATTTCTGGCAGAGGAAGTATATCCAATGGCAGAATAAACATTGACAAAGTTCACTTTGTCAAACAACTTTAACACAATCTGTTAAGTGTTTCTCAATTCTGTGACCAGAAGCATCAGATGCTCTTCACAGAACATGAGTGCATTATCCTCAAACCAGGGATGACAATTCCTCCGGAATTGGTGCTTCTTAGATCTCCCAGGAAAGGGGATATGTACAAGCTGGATATGAACAATACTTCTCCTATGGGTGAAGTATTATGCTTTCTTTCCAAAGCTGATAGTGATGAGTCAACACTATGGCATAAACGCATGTGTCATGCGAATTTTAAAACAATGAATAAATTGGCTAAAAATAACTTGGTACATGGTTTGCCTAAAAAGGAATTTTTCTGCAAAGATAACTGTGTTGCATGCCTGAAAGGGAAACAACACAGATCATCTCATAAATCCAAATGTGTTAACTCTATCACTACTCCATTACACTTATTGCACATGGATCTCTTTGGACCCACAAGTATAATGAGCATTGGAAGGAAATCATACTGCCTTGTGATAGTTGATGATTTTATAAGATTTACATGGGTATTCTTTTTAAGAAGTAAAGATGAAACTGCTGAAACTTTAAATCTTTTATTCTTAAAATAGAAAATCAAATTGATCACAAGGTTTAGATCATTAGAAGTGATCAAGGGACTGAGTTTAAGAACATCGTTCTTGACTCATTCTGTGACTCAAAAGGGATTGCCAGACAATATAGTGCTCCCAGAACTCCTCAACAAAATGGTGTTGCTGAGAGGAGGAATAGGACACTTATTGAGGCTGCTCGGACCATGTTAGCTGATTCAAAGCTGCCTCTAACATTCTGGGCAGAGGCAGTCAGCACTGCATGCTATGTGCAGAACAGAGTTCTTGTAGTGAAGCCCCATGGAAAAACTCCTTATGAGTTATGGAACAAGAGGCCACCGTTCATTGGCTTTCTAAAGTCCTTTGGCTGCAGGTGTACCATACTTAACACAAAGGACAACTTGGCAAAGTTTGCTGAGAAGTCGGATGATGCTATATTTATTGGATACTCTTCTAGCTCCAAAGCTTATAGAGTATACAATATCAAGAATCAACAATTTGAGGAGTCATCCAACATAGTTGTTAATTAGCACACTCCTTGTGTTAGGGGGAATGGACCTGAGTATATCTTTGATTTAGAATTGCTTCCAAACTATTCTAAACCATCTTGTGAGAATGTTTCAGCTGGAACAGGTGCTCAGAGTGATGCTGATACTGATGCAGGTCAACTATATGAGCTTCCCAGACCTATTCCAAATTCTCCAAGAGCTGAAGGGCAACAAGCTTCAACTATTCACAGATCTGACAGTGTAACTATCTCAAGAAATAGTGAAGCTTCAACAAGTGAATCACTTGATCAACCTCAAAGTTCCTCAGGTGATCCACTACAACACCAGGTTGAGGGAAGTGGTATTCTGAAGGAACAGGCAACTGTTAATACTACTTCACAACCAACCATTGACGATGTTTCTCAATCATTCAATCAGTCCTCATTGAATGACTCTGAAACACTAGTTGGACAGAGTGATCCAGTTCCTGATCAGAATATGTCTAACCTAGACTTATCTCTGCAACTGGAAGTGATTCCTCGTCTTAGGATTCACAACACTCATCTAACTGAGAACATCATAGGGAATGTCTCTGAGAGTGTGAGAACAAGAGGACAAACTCATCATGGGAATGTCTGCTTGTACTCATGCTTCCTGTCTCAGATGGAACCAAAGAAGGTAGAAGATGCCTTAAAGGATAGTAGTTGGGTTAAATCGATGCAGGAGGAGCTGCTTCAATTCAGAAGACAAAAGGTCTGGAATCTATGCCCACTACCATCTGGTCAAGTACCCATAGGCACAAAATGGGTATTCAGGAACAAGAAAGATGATAGAGGCTTGATTATCAAGAACAAGGCAAGACTAGTAGTTCAAGGGTACACCCAGGAGGAAGGAATTGATTATACTGATGTCTTTGCACCTGTTGCAAGACTTGAGGCAGTTAGGATCTTCCTTGCTTATGCTGCATCCAAGAACTTTACAGTCTACCAACTTGATGTCAAGTGTGCTTTTCTATATGGGGATATAGATAGGGAAATCTATGTATGTCAACCTCCAGGATTTGAAGACCCACAGCACCCCAACTATGTGTGCAAACTGGATAAAGCTCTATATGGGCTGCACCAAGCACCTAGGCTGTGGTATGAGACCTTGTCTTAGTTTCTCCTGAAGAATGGATACACTAGAGGTACCATTGACAAGACTCTTTTCATCAGAAAGAGTGGAGAAGACATTTTGCTTGTACATGTCTATGTTGATGACATCATATTTGGTTCTTCAAACGACCAAATGTGCAAGGACTTTGAAAGCATAATGAAGCAGAAGTTTGAGATGAGTTCCATGGGAAAAATGGACATTTTCCTTGGAATCCAGGTGAAACAGATGAAGGAAGGGTTCTTCATAAGTCAATCTAAGTATGTCTCAGACATCTTAGAAAGATTTGAAATGAAGGACTATAAACCAGCCAAGACACCCATACCCAGAAACCATAATCTTTGCCCTGACCTTGAGGGGGAGGATACTGATCAACATCAGTATAGAGCGATTATTGGTTCTCTGATGTATCTCACTGCAAGTAGACCAGATATCATGTTTGCCACATGCATTTGTGCAAGATATCAGGCTGCTCCAAAGGTGTCTCACCTAGCTGCTGCAAAGAGAATCCTTAGATACCTCAAAGGAGCACCTAAACTAGGTCTCTGGTATCCAAGAAATAGTGATTTCAATCTCTATGGATACTCTGACAGTGACTATGGTGGCTGTAACATTGACAAGAAATCAACATCAGGAGGATGTCAATTTCTTGGTGGAAGGATTATCTCATGGCAATGCAAGAAACAATCCTGTGTCTCTACATCAACTGCTGAAGCTGAATACATTGCTACTGCTAGCTGCTGTGCTCAACTACTATGGATTCAAAATCAGATGTTAGACTATGGGTTCAACTTCATGACTACTCCTATCCATATTGACAACAACAGTGCTATCTCCATTACTGAGAATCCGGTGAAGCACTCCAAGACAAAACACATTGATATCAGGTATCATTTCATTAGAGTTATTCATGAGAAACAGCTGATAAAGTTAATCAAAGTTGACTCAAATGAACAATATGCTGATTTGTTCACAAAGGCATTTGATGAACAAAGATTTAAGTATCTCATATCAGCAATTGGGATGATAAACATTGAATAACTACCTCTTTTGAAGACCTTTTTAAATGAGTAATGTCTTGTGTCAATACAATTTAAGCCCTATTACAAAAGATCTTTAAATTATTCCAAGTGTAAATTTCTTCCGAAGAGGAATTAGCTCTCGAAAGATATTCCTGAATATCTTCCGAAGCCAAATTCCTCAATGGAAATTTTCTTCTCGGAAGAGTTTTTGGTCTCGGAAGAAGCGATTGATTTTATATCAGATCTACTTCCGAAACTTATACAACTCTCCATTCGGAAAGACAACTTTACCTTCGGAAGCAATGCCTTGCTTCGGAAGATAAAGTGCCTTCAAAGGACAATTTTACCTTCGGAAGCAATATCATGCTTCGGAAGAGAAATTGCCCATGGAAGAAAATTACCTTCGGAAATGTTTTACCCTCGGAAGTAAAGGTTTTTATATGTAACGGATATCTTTTGTGCCCCACTCTGTAAAAAGTAAAGATTTTGTTGATGATGGTCAGATTATTTAAAATTATCTTTGCCGCCACTGTCATTTCTCCGCCGTAAACCACCATACCACCCACAGTAACCCCAAAACAGTTACCCTATTACCACCACTACCACTATTCACCCCTTTTTAAATAATCTTGACTCATCAATTTCATCTTCTTTTACCACTTTACAGCCCTAACTGTTCCCTTCACTGTCAAACCCTCAATTTCACCCAAATTTCAAGCTTAACTTTTCTTCAATGGCGCTAAACCCTCAGCACAACCAAGTCGCATTACTTGACTCGTCAAGGGATGCCGACTTCACCCAAATCATCACCTTTCTCACCGAATCCACCTACCTCACTGCACTAACAGTTAACCCCACCGTATACTCCAACCATATGTCAGAATTTTGGAGCAACGGTGAAACTGCAGTACTGAATAGGGTTCGAGTCCTGAGAACCCAAGTTTGTGGCCAAGAGTTGGTCATCAATGAACAGCTCATCAGGGAGCATCTCGAGCTTCACGATGATGGGGCTCCTACTGTGTTCCCCAAGGAAGACGTGGAAGGCACCTATATCCTCATGGGATATGGAGGCGATGTCAGCAGGTCTACAGTATACAAGTTCAACTTCTCTTACCATTGGAAGTTCCTGCTGCACATTGTCCTACATTGCCTCTCCAACAAATCAGGGGGTTGGGATCAAATCCCATATGAACTAGGATGCCTAGTTCATGGGTTGGTGAGAGGCCTTAGATTCAACTACTCACGATTTGTGTTGAATAACCTAATCGCCAATCTGAGCAGGGATACATTCTTCATGTATCCCCGATTTCTTCAACACATAATCAACTGTGAGATGGAACCAAGCAAGCTTGTCTGCGCAGCTGCTCTTCCTGTTCCACACATGAGGCCTACCATCTTCAAGATACTGAAGAAGATGTCCACCAACTTCACTGGACGGTACACTCCATTACCGCCAGAGATGACTGAGCGCATAGCTCCTGGTGACATCCCTGTTATCCCCACAGGTGATGAACCCACACCAGCAATATCCACCACAATACCAAAACCTTCTTTACCCATCAAAGCTACATATCAGAGACGCCCCAAACGAACCCTTATTCAATCTACTCTGATTGAACAAGCTCCTTCTGTTCACACCCAACGGACTAGAGTGGAATCATGGGCTCCCACTCAGTCCGAGGTCACACCATCCTTCACAATTGACCTCAATGTGGGTTTTGAGCCTCCTCAGTCTCAAACCCCTGAGCCCGAACCCCAAGCCTTAAGCCCACAGGGTGAGTCTCTACACTCCCCTGTGCAGCCTTCTAGGGACAGCCCCACCAAAGGCTCAATGCCTGTAGACATTGATCTAAGTCCCGGGTCAGTAGGACTAACCACCCTGTCTTTCACTAACCTTTTACTCCAAACTGATGAAGAGATTACATCTCTCCATGGCCATGAAGTTGATCTACAACACCCACTGAAAGATCAACAGAGCCAAGAGGGATCCCTTGTCTCTAGCCCCCATCAGAAGCCAGCTACTGAGGTGAGTCCCACTGATGTGGAGGGGACTCATGTAGACTGAGCTACCACTACTCAGAGTCTCTCATTGAGCTCTCAGGACAGTGGTAACATAATTAGGACTGAGTCTACGGCAACTTTGCCCATTGACATCTCTGAAGAGATGACTATGAGCAAAGGAAACCAGGGTGCCAAGAAGCCACATCTGGTGGTGAGAGTGAGCATACTAGGTATGTTATCTCATCTCCCTATGATTCTTCTCATGAAGATGAGGGAAGTATGCAACTAACACTTCAGTACTTGCTTTCTAAGGTCTCCAACCTGGAATCACAGGTGAAGATCTTAGAATCAAGGACTGCCACTCAGCAACTTGAGATTAACTCTCTCAAGGCTAAACTAGTTGAGAAACAGACGGAGAGGTCTGTTAGGCATGTACCAATTCAGGTCTCAATGACTTCTTCCTCTAGCTCATCTAGCTCTCAAGATGATGCTACCAAAAAGGGGGAGAAAGTTCAGAGACAAACATCTGAGGAACCACAGACCCAACTCATTTCTTCTCAAATCATTACACTACCTGAGTCATCTCAATCCTTTCTGGAGATTGACTCAAGGATGCTTCAAGATCTCTACAGACTTTTCACAAAGTTTGTATTGAGATCATCCCTAGAACAGCCCAGCCCCGACACCACACTTGCATACTTTGGGGCTGAGGAGCTTCAAAGACTGACTGCACCTTCTACCACTATGGAAGAAGTTGGTCAACCTAAGGTCTTCATGGAACCTAAGATTAGCTTCGAAGGGGAAATGGGGACTGATGGCCCAGCAACTGAAACAGTTGGGATAGAATCTGCAGTAGTCTCATCTTCCGAAGCTATAGCTGAAGCTTCCGAAGCCTACATGGAAGCCTCGGAAGAACAAGACAAGTCTTTCGAGGCCGAAATAGAAGCTGCGGAAGGCTTATTTCAGATGTCCGAGGAACTGACCATCACAGATGTCATTGCTGAAATTGCATCTGAGGTGAGCAGGGAGGACATTTCTGACATTCCTCCAACCCAAGCACCAGCTGAACTTCTCTCTCAATCATAACCCTCCATCCAAGAACCACCACTGTCAAGCACCATCAAAGACAAAGGCAAAAGAAAATTGACTGCGAAAGAGCTTCAGGAGGAGGAGAAGATTGAGAAGGCCAAAAAGAAAGGTCGGTTTCCTACTGAAAAGTTGCTAGCTGCTAGTTCTAAGGCAGCTGTAGCCAATCAGGAAGAAATCAATCAAAAGAGAAGAACAGCACTCATTGACCAGCTCATCAATCTAGGAGCTGCCAATAAGGAGATACTCCTGCTACCATTATAGGAGTTGGTGACTTTGGAGAGGTCAACCAGGCTACAACAAGAAAAGGAAGCCAGGTTGACCTTGGAGAAGGAAGAACAAGAGCAAAGGGAGGCAGCCCTGAAGCTGAGAGAGGCCAGGATCAAGTTCCTACTCTCAAGAGGCTTCAGTCTTCCTGAACTATCTCCACATGACGATGACATGATCCTGCTGCTCCACAACAAAGAGCAGGATCAAAAGGAGAAGGAAAGGAAGAAGGCTGCTAGGGAGAAGTTGAAGGTGAAAAGGAAGAGGGAGGAAGAGAAGGAGGTCACTGCTACAAAGAAGTCAACTGACAAAGCCTGGATGAAGGACTACCTCCGGGCTCATGGCTTCTCTGGTAGGTAGGTGGGACCTATGTCCGAAAGGACACTCCAGCGGATAGTCAGTGAAATTAAAGCTGACATCCGTTTGGGGAAAAGGAAGGAGATGTATAGGAGGATGAAAGGAATGGTCTTCACCCCAGCCACTCAACCACAGCCACAACCCACACCAGAACCAACCCCGTTTCCTATTAAAACAGAACCCACTGATGAAACCTTCACCCCTCAACCCACAACTCTACCCAAACCTACCACATCACCTCAACCACCCAAACTACCCATCCTAAAACCCAAGACTCAACCCAAAACCACTAAACCTAAGCCTACCCAACAACAACCAAGACCATCCCCTCAGCCTCCTCAACATCTCTCCTTTGAGGAAATAAAGGAGTTCAAGACGAGGCTCATCAACTGCACTACTTTGAGCAGCATCTCCTGTGAGGGAGAACTTATCAACATCACCTATGTTAATAACTCTTCAAGCTCCCTCACTCTAGGCCAATTTCTTGAGTTGCCTAGAGATACTTTGGGCCAGGCTGCAAGACTTCTTGGTCTCAACTCCAATATCCTCAATGCTGAGGAGAAGAGACTAAGAAGAAGACTGGTGACTCTGCTGGATACCAGGAAAGAGGACAGGATTTCTGGTCAATCTCCTGGACCTAGAAATGCAATAATCCAGTGGAGGTTCGATGAACCTTCTCACAACTTTGTTGTGGAAAGAGAGAATGGTGAAACCAACAGGCTCAATGCCACTTCTCTACTGCATCTCAGCAGATTTGATCTTGCTGAGCTTGCAGAGAAGCCATTCTCCAATCCCTCCAACTCTGAGACTGCTGCACACATCAAAAACCATATCAGTGGTCTCCACTTGGCTGAACGAAGTAGAAGAGCCAAGATTGAAGAAGAGTTGAAGCTGAAGAGAGTGGAAGACAAGGAAAGATCAACCACCAAAGGCACAGCCTTTCTACAGATGGTGGAAGGTCCTGAATTGGAACCAATAGTTCGATGGGAATATGACTATACTTCCCATCAACTAACTCTTTTCAGAGGGCCACAACAGAGGGTACATATAATCCAAGGTGACAGAGTAGAGGTTCTGTCCACCAAGGATCTGTACAAGATTCTCAGCACCACAGCAGGAAAGAATGAAGACACCGATAAACACCTGCTTTCCTTTGTGCTGAGAGCTTTGAGAAGAAGAGAGAAGTGAAGTTTTGGTAGCATCAGCCTAGGGGGAGTTTGTTGGATCATGATAAGGCTGGTGCAACCAAAACTGCTTCACATAGTCAATTTTTGGTACTACATTCAAAGGCTTCCAAAGCTAAGAAGAGATCTTCCGAGAGTCTGAAGAACAGCTTCCGAAGACAAAGTCTGAAAGAGCTTCCGAAGACAAAGTCTGAAAGAGCTTCCGAAGACAAAGTCTGAGCTTCCGAAGACAAAGTCTGATGAAAAAGTTGAAGACAAAGTCTGAGCTTCCGAAGACAAAGTCTGATGAAAGAGCTGAAGACAAAGTCTGCTTCCGAAGACAAAGAAGACTCCAAGCCTCGGAAGAAGCAGTCTTCCGAAGTATAAGTGGCTTCGGAAGAAGTTATTCTTCCGAAGTACTTTATCCTTCGGAAGACATTGCTATGTCCAGCAGATAAAAGTATGGTCCCTGACAGTCCGCTGCAGACCTCTGATACAGCATGGCATCTTCCTAAAGAGCCATGTTGCTGACCATACTTTATTCTACTGTTCACCTTTTTATGATAGTACATGTTACCAACTTTAGTTGGTGACAAAAGGTAAGTCAGGGACATGTCCTGACTACCAACTCTCAGGCAAAATGTCTGAAAGACCTCACCTAGAGTCTTGTAGTATAGATGTAAGGTTAGAGGTGTCCAGCTGGTATCAAAGTATATCCGGCTGTAGGTAGTATTATATATATCTTCTCCCTGTAACTCTTTAGATAAGCGATTTGAGTCCAAGTGTCTTGTAATCCTTTGAGTTGAGAAGCAATATATAAAAGTACCTTGAAAATTATCTGCTGTGTTAATTTTCTTACTGCTTGTTACTTGATATATTGTGATCAACTCTTCATAAGACTGCTTGCCGAGTGTTGATTCACAGTGAGTTGAGAGAAAAACCACATAATCCGATCCTGCACATGTTTTGGAACAGATTCCATGAAGCGATGGGGACGAGGCTACACATCAGCACGGCTTATCATCCTCAGACGGACGGTCAGTCTGAGAGGACGATCCAGACACCTGAGGACATGCTTCGAGCGTGCATGATCGATTTTGGAGGAAGTTGGGATGATCATTTATCGTTAGCAGAACTCTCATATAACAACAGCTATCATGCCAGTATTGGCATGCCACCATATAAGATGCTATATGGTAGGGGATGTGGGATGCCCGTTTGTTGGGGTGATATTGGTCAGAAAGAGTTGGGAAGTATTAAGGTGATTGAAGCTACGACTGAGAAACTAGAAAAGATCAAAGCCTTTACGAAGGCAGCTAAGGATAGACATAAGTCGTATGCTGATAAGAGACGTAGACCGATTGAGTTCCAGGTGGGTGATAGGGTTCTCTTGAAAGTCTAACCTTGGAAAGGTATCATTCTGTTCAGAAAGCGGGGCAAGTTGAGCCTGAGGTATATAAGGCCTTTCCGAATCATTGCTCGAGTAGGAGAGGTGGCCTATAGGTTAGAACTACTCGATGAGTTAAGTGGAATTCACTCTACATTTCATGTATTTCATTTGCGGAAGTGTTTAGCCGAGGAGGATATGGTTGTACGCTGGAGGACATTGAAGTTGATGAACGGCTCAACTATGTGGAGCAACCAGTGGTGATCATTGATCGTAAGGAGAAAAGGTTAAAGAATAAAGTGGTTCCTCTTGTGCGTGTACAATGGAAGCATAGGAAGGGATCCGAGTCTATGTGGGAGACTGAAGAAGAGATGAGTCAGCATTACCCTCATCTGTTTGAGGAATAACAGGTTTCGGGGACGAAACCTATATAAGGGGGGTGGACTTGTAACACCCTGATATTTTAATAGACGATAAAGAAATAATAAACATGAATAAAAGAAGGAAATTTAATTTAATCCAAAGTTGAGGGTTTAAAAGTGTCAAAAGGACAAAAATATCAAAAGTTGGTGCATAAAGGTGGTATGGCCGCCCATAATCTTCTGCACATTTCATTTCTTTCGGTTTTAGAGAGAGAAAGAGCAGAGAGTTAAGATTTCTAGAGAGAAGAAGAAGAAGAATTCGAATTCAAGATAAGAATTCGTTGTTTTAAGTGTTTTTGTTGGGTTTTAGGCTCGGTTGTATGTTTATTCATGATTGTATGTTCGGATTGTGTGTATTGGTAGGTTTTTAGGTGATTGAACTCCTTTTTGCATTCAGGTTTGAAGAAGTCTTGCCTGAAAGTTGTTAAAGGTGAGTTCTAGAACCCCCTTGTTACATGTTTTAACGGATTTTGGGGCTGGAAATGCATATAAGTGTGTTTTTATAAAATGGGTGTGTATACCCGTATGTATGTGCGAATGTGTATGTGGGTGGGTGTATGTTTGGGTTTGATTTATGGTTATGTTCATGTTATGGTGCTTAGAATGTTAAAGATAAGCTTAGAACATGATGAACTGATGAATTGGGACTGATTATGATAATTGATAGTATGAGTTGGCTGCCCATGCGCCTGATATTGGCCTTTGCGCCCAACGGTCAAAATTGCTTAAGTGTTCCCCATGCGCCCAAACTCCATGCGCCCAAATTGTACCCAAGCGCCTAGGCACTCATGCGCCTAGGCACTCATGCGCCTGCATAGTGCCCATGCGCCTAGAATTTGCCCAGAATGACTAAGTGTTGGGCCATGCTCCCCAATAGTGCCCATGCGCCCAGAACCTTCCCATGCACCTAAGTGTTCCCATGCGCCCAGAAGGCCATGCGCCTGCATAGTGCCCATACGCCTAAGACTTAGAATTTATTTTCTGAATTTTGGGAAAATGTGAAGTATAAGCTTTGACTTGGAATGTTCCCGGGAGTTATTTGAGTTGAATTTTAGTGATGGATGATGTGTGAATAGATGGGAGTGCTAGATGATGATGTGCGATGTCTAGATAATGATGTGTGTTGACTAGATGATGATGTGTGATGATGCATGATGATGTGTGATGATGTGTGATGTAAGTTTTGTTCCTTAATACGTATTATTTACGTGGCTTCACGTAGTGCGATTATGTTAATATGCATGGCTTCACGTAGTGCGATTATGTTAATATACGCAAAGTATTATCTTAACAAAGCGAAAGAAATAAGATAATGAGAAGTGGAACTTAATGAACGAATAAAAGCCTTGCAAGCAAAATGGAAAGAGGTTCACAACTCCATGTGGATTGTTAGAACAACTGTGTGTGGAATAGCGTGCGATTTTGGCTAACTCATGAAAGTTCACACAAGTGGGAGTCAGTCTTGGTGGCTGCTTCATACGTGCGATGTGGTATTAACTGTGTATTATGTAGCGTGCGATCTGGCTACCTCATGAGAGTTCACACACACAGGGGAGTCAGTCTTAGTGACTGTTCCATACGTGCGATATGAGATCCTTGTCATTTGACCCCAGAAATCGTGGCTGCGCGCCCTGAAGAGGGTAAAGCTTGACAGGGTGAAAGATAATAATAAAAGTGCGAAGTGCGAAACGTATAAAATGTGCGATATGAACGAAATCAATGAAACGTGCGATAAGAATAAAACGTGCGATAAGGACGAAATGTATGATGTATGACCACGTGCGATAGTAAAGAAAATGTTTTAACGAGTGAAAGGAAATTTATATTTTATAAAACTATAACTCACTTAGCAAGACTGACTTTTATGTATTTTCTAGTTGGCAGGTAAGAGTTGCTGAGGATGGCACAGAGGCAGCTACTTGGATTATTTTGGATGACATCCATTTTATATAAAATGATGTTTTTATGATGTAATGCAATGAATGATATTTTGTAACGATGTTGTATTATGTTGCAAAAACAGTTATTAATATATGAAATGATTTTAGTTAAATGATTTCGCTGCAATGTTTTAAATAAATGTGTGATTTATGTGCGATGAATGCCCAACTGTGAGGTGCCCGGGAACGGGCCTTACATTACATGTGTCTAATCTTCTAAGTGTTTATATTGTAAACTGTAGGACTTTGATGACTAATATATAATTATCTAAAACTAAACTATAGTTACCGACATAGAGTATTAATATATATTATAACTTGTCAAATTTATAAAAGGAAATTATAAATAAAAAATTTGTTGGGTTATTAAACATGTCATAAAATAGGTTGAGTTATTTATAAGGGTCACTTAATACAATTTTGTAAAATGTATCAAAAAGTTAAAATATAAAAGTTGGTTGGGTAATTTTTTAAGTTAGAGATAGCTTTGTAATCATCATTTTCGGGATCATTAAAAAATCTGGTTAACAAATAGTCAATTGAAGGTGGAGTTGAGCTCTCAGGATCTATAATTGATAATTGCTAAATTAACGAAATCTGACATCTTAATCATTAGCGTGCATGGGGTGACGCCACATAGGATGATTCTGAAAATCCAATTTGGGAAACACCAAAAATTTAAAGATAATTCAAATTTTACTCAAAAATCATAGCTAAGGGGCTGTTTAGCAACATCTGATTGAATAAGTGCTGAATGAATAAGAGGGTCTGAACCAGTAAGAGGTCTGAACCAGTAAGAGGTCTGAACCAATAATTATGTTTGGTTGTAAAAAGGAAAGTTTTTAAAATAAAAACCCAATTACACACACAAACCCAATCACTTTCGTCTCTCTCTCTCTCTCTCTCTGTTTTATACACCCACAAACACCACCATCGCAAACCAGCACAACCACCACCCTCACCTCTCGGTTCTCTCATATCACTTAACACCACCACACCAAAACCATCAACTCCATCATCATCATCATCCACCGCCACCATCCATTGTTATTCTTGTGGTTCCCGGAAGTCCTCCGGTCGACCACCACCGCAAGCACCACCACACCGCACGTCACCGACCACCACCGCACGCCACCACCACACAGATCTGAACCACCACCGCCGACCACAGATACCACCGCAAGCACCACCGCCAGTCGCCGACCACCACAGATCTGAACCACCGCCCGTCGCCGACCACCACCGCAAGCACCACCGCCCGTCACTCCACCTTCACGTCTGACCACGGGTCAGATTATGATTGAGGTCTAACCGGGTAGGAGCTTCGATCAGACCATTTCTTCGATAAGAGGCAAACAACCAAACACCCTAGATCTGACCGAGTCAGACGTTCACGTTTGACCGGATCTGGTCAGGCCCAACCAAACAGGGCCTAACTCCAAAAACAAGTCATTAATTTTTTTTCACTATGTGACCGACACAAGTCCCCCATTGACATTTATGCTTGTTTCCTTTGGAGGGTTGGAAAACATGCCTTTCAACTGCTTAATAATAGTTTGATGTTCCATAATATCGTTCCGAAAAGTAGGGGTGTTCAAAAATATCAGAATCCGAAACCGAAATCCGAAATATCCGAAAATCCGAAATTCGGATATCCGAAATTTCGGATATCCGAAATTTCGGATATCCGAAAATTCGGATATCCGAACTTCGGATATCCGAAATTTTGGATTCGGATTCGGATAGTGATTTTCAGAATTTCGGATATTTCGGATATCCGAAATATCCGAAATATCCAAAATATTTTTATAAAAATTTAAAAATATTAAATATTAATTATATATTTTGGATATTTTTAGATATTTAGGTCATTTTAATAAAAAAACTTCGAATATCCGATAAAAACTTTAATAAAAATTATTATATTTTTATAAAATTTATTAAATAATACAAAATTTTTTTAAATTCGGATATCCGAACGAATATCCGAATCCAAATCCGAATCAGAAATTTCGGATATCCAAAATCCGAATATCCGAAAATGAACAACCTACCGAAAAGGTGGACTAGAAAGCAACAGATTTGACTTCATTGGATTAATGAATTGTATTGCCGGGGTGGGGTGTGTGTAAAGGGTGCATCAATTATGAGGCCGCTTCCTCTAAACAACGTGAACCAACTGCTCACGTTCTCATCATATCCACCGCAAGCGACGTTCTAATTCGCATCCCCAATGGGTAATAATATTCCACCTTTCAAGATCATCAAGATTTTTGTTCTATTTCGTTGACATTAGTTGATTGCAGTTCCTCCATCTGAATTAACTGCTCCCATTTTCGTAATTGCAGCTATCAGATTTTGAAGTTCCGTTCATCTGTCACTTTGATCCTTCTAGTTGCAACTATAAGCTGATTGATTTCAAATTTTGGCAAGTCGATCAAGTCGTGATTTGATAAAACAAGGTTGCACTTCGATCTGTAGTCAATTTTGGGGATCTGTGGTCTGGTTTATAGTAAACTCTGATTTCTCTTTATCTTTTGATTTTATTCAACTTCTGTGATAGCTTAGAGCTGTTTATTTAAACAAGTGAAAGTTGTGTTCGGTGATTGTTTGTCTGTAAACAGAAGAATGAGTCAACAGCCAGTAGCAATTGGGAAAACATCTTCTGGTATGATTCAAATGCTTAATAGAACTCTACGTGCCTTATTCTTGAATTTAATAAAAATTGTTTAAAATTACAGTAGAACATCTAAATTAAAGAATATTTGGGCCACCACCCACCTCAAAAGGAAAAAAATAATATAATTATTAGTGATTTTCTCGCAGTCCTACTTATTCGTCTGAAAATGGATTGATTAGAACTCGTCAATCACCTTTGTTGGATATGTACTAGAAGTTTTGAAAGAGTTATGGTTACTAATATAAGTTATTCTTTGTTTTCTGCACTTTTTGTGATTTTTATTTATTACTTGCTTTTGTTTCAACAAAATTTGGTAGTGAATCAAGAAGACACACCCATATAAAACAAGAAGTGTGTATATGTGTGTCTATGTATTTATGTATGTATGTATATATCATATATTAGTTATATATTTGACTTTTGAGTTTTAACTTTATAGTTAAATATTAAAGAACATGTTCTAATAATGTAGGTAACAGACGGTTAAAAGAATTACTGCAACAACGTGATAATAGAACTTGTGCTGATTGTGGGGCACCTGACCCTAAGTGGGCGTAAGTTAAATCTATATGAATATGTTGGTAACAGTTATCCGAAGTGTACATTTCTATATGGTTTTTTTTCCAGTCTATTAATTGTTTCACTTGTTATATATCTTCCTAAAATACATTTTTATTTTTTGACATTTCTGTTCTACAAAATTGGTGAAGGCTTATGCCAGATGCAGCTATGCAGATTGAAGAAGACTGTAAACAGAAGCTTAGAGTTGAAACATGACGACTTCCTTCTTAAGTAAACCATTAATAGTATAATTGTAAAGGAGATAGCAAAAGAAGCTTCTATTTGTACCTTGATGACTTTACCTTTTATAAGCAGTTTGCAGCACTTAAAAAACCTATAATGCTTTCATATTTAGTATTTCAAATCAGAAAGTTTAGTGTCCTATACTCCTATTATATCTTATATGAGTGATTTGAGCATTGTTGACGGATATTACCGGGCTATAAATATAAAACCAGCCAGGCAGAATGTTGTTGTACACTTGAACCTAAGTGGATGAGAACGATGCTTCTAGATTGTTTACATCCAAAAATTTATATCTATATTAAATTGTTAATTTAATATATGTATATATGTTAGTGTGTATCCATGCACATTTCTGTTTGGTGAATCTTCTTTAGTTAAGTGCCATACTTAAACTGAAACACATAATGCAGGCTGTTAATTTTCCGAATCGTATCCGATCCACATTGAGAAGTTAACTATTTATTCTGCTTTTCTGTTAAACAGTTATCTTTAGCAGCCTTACTCAGCCATGAGGGATATATATATGTAAAAATCAAAGAAAATGAAGTATCTTGTTTGACAAAATTGTGTCAAAGGACTTGCTTTATAATTTTATATTTTTTCATCTGTAGGTATATTGTTTGCAGCATTTGTTCCTGTATGATTATATTTAAAAATTTTCATTTTGATTTTCAGGTCAGCCAACATTGGAGTTTTTATATGCTTAAAATGCTGCGGTGTGCATCGCAGTCTTGGTGTTCATATTTCAAAGGTAGATACTCCTTCCTCTTAATCAATGTTCATGCAAAAAATAAAAATAAAATAAAATAAAAATAAATCTTGCATACATTATCTTTGTTGTGGTTCTTACTGATCTTGGATAAATCCTTGGTTCCATTTTTATGTATTGGTATTTGATTTGATATGTGAGATTCATTACTATATTTGTAGTTGCCACAATTAATGATCATTGTTGGTACTTGTTAGAACAGAGTAACGTTGGATGCATGTATTATGACATGGCATGTGTTCATGATGATTGTCGTATAACTATTAGCTACAGAATCTGCTCCGGTCAACCATAGTTGACTGATTGGTTATTTTAAATAAATATTAGTTTGTTATGATTTATTTGTTACTCTATTCAATGTGTATATATTTTTCTTATTAGTCTCATAATTAGTTGAGTACTATCTTGTATATATATATGATTTGGTTAATGAAAATCTCCAAGAGAGTATTACAGAATTACATGGTATTTATTGCACCGAATTCCACTTTTAGCTAATTATTTTGACATGACCCATTTGAATCTACACATTACTAAAATCGACCAATTAGTAAGTAAATAGGTTGAAATTACAGCCTGTAATCTATGCATACATAATTTTGAGTCCACTTTTGACAGCTGAATTGGGCAGGTTTTATCGGTGACATTGGATGCGTGGAGTGATGCTGAAATTGATGCAATGATTGAAGTTGGAGGAAATGCATCTGCAAATTCAATCTATGAGGCTTATATTCCTCAAGGAATCTCTAAGCCTGGATCAGATGCTACTCAAGACCACCGTTATAATTTTATTAGGTTGATTTAAATATTCATTTGTTCACTTTTTTGCATGATTATCTTCATACCCATGCAACATGATTTGCCAGCTGAATTCTTGATTACGACAAACAATTCACATAATTTGGTTTCAGTTACATGTTCTTGCTGAACTCAATTCAGTCACCTAAAAAGCATTTTGTATGTGAGAACTTAACAAATGTGCCTGATGGATTTAGTGGTTTCTGTTTCCCCTACTAAATCATTGTCATTTTTCTTATAGGTCAAAGTATGAGCTTCAAGACTTCTTGAAGCCTAGTTTGAGGATCTTGTCAAGTAATTCCAGCTCTCTGAAATCAAGTTTGTCCCGAAAGACTATGAACAGTATTCCGAGTACTGTAAGTTTATCTATCAGAGAAATGAATGTCATAATTTTGGTGCTTTCAGAATATCAATTTTGACCCTCTGATGTGGTAACTAATGACAGAAAGGCATGGTGGAATTTGTTGGAGTGTTAAAGATCACAGTGGTTAAAGGCACAAATCTTGCTGTTCGTGACATGCTTTCAAGTGATCCTTATGTTATCCTTACATTAGGACATCAGGTCAGTCACTTTGTAATTCATTAACCACAACCCACCAACAGAATTAAAAGAAGAAGAAAAACCTGTTGGTGGATTTATTGAAATGATAATAATACGTATCATGACTTATTTTTATAGAATTCAATTAACCTTAAGGGAGTGAGGTGTTTGGATTGTGTTTTGAAGTGGCTAATTGTATATGTGAATATGTGATATTAAATAATCAGAATTAGATACCTAGTGATAATAAAACAGGTTGCACGCGATAGTGTCTGGATGTGTTTTTTCTGTTAATTTTAAAGGTAAGTAGTTAGTGTTTAACATATTGGGAGTATTTTATAAACTAATTAATAAAATGATAAAAAAGGACATTCTTGTTAAAAAAGGAGATACATCTTGTGGAGTCAAAGTTTCTTAAGTTATTTAAAGAATGAGTAATTAGCTACTTTTATTTTAGTCCCAATGGTATATGTTGCGAGTTATGATCCCCTACAATTATGTCGTGTTTTTGAAATTTGTTGATTTCTCTTTTTCTTTTATGGGCTTCTGTAATGGCATTAGAAGGCGCAAACAAGTGTGAGAAATAGCAACTTGAATCCGGTTTGGAACGAAGAGCTCATGCTTTCTGTTCCTCAGAATTACAAGCCTGTTAAACTGGTATGTCTAAATGCTTTCATTTATTAACTGCCGCTTGATTCTGTTCTTTCAACTTACCGATTTGGTGCATGCTCTGCTACAAAAATACTGACCACTGTAGCCTCTTGTGCTCCAGAGGTGACAGAATGTTCTGGTTTAGAATGTTCTTTGCTCTCATGTGGGTTGAGTTGGTTACTTGGGTTGACCACTTGACCAGAATACCCTTATAAAAATAAGTAATATGTTAATTTATGATTTTGCAAAAACTGGGGTATGACAATGATAATCCAAATTTTATAATAAAACAATGTACGAGGTTGTATTCTGGTAGATTACACTTTGGAGACTTTTAACCTGTTTGATCCATTCCCTTTTAGCTATTTTCATGTATTGACCTATTTGAGATAATACGTAACCCAAGTTGATCAATTCACTAGTAAATGGGCTGAAAGAGCCACCTCTTTTCTGCACTAATGCTCCAATTAGTTTTTCCATTGTTTCCTACTTCCGGGCAAGAAATTGAGAATTTTGGATGATCTGATCCTTAAGGAACACCAATAATATCATTAATACGAAAATGACTTAGATCATGTCACTTTTGTTTTTGACTGGATAATCAGAACGTGGACAAGTAGAGAAATTTATGACGCAAGTGATTTTGACCTTTTGAACTGTTGTACTATGTTTTTGATGAATACAATTCATAGTTACTGGGAAGCCAAAAAATCATTATCATTTACAAACTGTAATTGATATTTGTTGAATATTGGCAAGAGTTTCCATAGTGCAGTCAGCAGTTCTCATATTAATATTTTGAGAACAATTGTTGTATTGCATTCACCAATGTAATCAGTTCGATATTAGTAAATGCCTAAATAATATTTTTTCTGCATGCTCTACAGATTTGGATTATACAAACTAGACGTTGCACTCTTGTCCATTTTCTTAAGGATGATTAGATCCGGGTCAAACGAGTAATTTTAAAAAGTTTTAGACCTTTAAGAAATGGGTTGATTTAGGTGATATTTGCTTGGTTGGTGGATTCTTTTGGGCCTTCTTGAATTATAAACGGGTCACTCTTATGAAACTTGCTGACTGAGAATGGGACCAATAGGCCAACACCACCATCAGTCTCCATTATAATGACTAATATAGCGTTTGAATACAAAAACCAATTGACCTGTTTCTTAAAACTGCCCATATTAGCCCGAACATGTTTTGACCAGTTGCACAACCATGCTTAACTGTTTTGCCACTCATATATAGCAGTTGTAAACAAAACCCAAACGAAACAAGTTTAATGCGTCAAAAGGCTAACGCTATAACCTGTTGAAATTGTTTAATTAAAAAAGTTTCTTTATCATGTTTTTTTTGGTGCAGCAAGTTTTTGATCATGACACGTTCTCTGCTGATGACATAATGGGGGAAGCAGAAATTGATATACAACCGCTGATAACGTCTGCAATGGCGTTTAGGGATGCTGGGATACTAGGTGATATGCAGATAGGAAAATGGCTGAAATCTGAAGACAATGCATTATTAGAAGATAGCATTGTGAACATCATTGATGGGAAGGTGACACAAGAGGTTACACTAAAACTCCAAAATGTTGAGACTGGTGAAATTGACCTGCGAATAGAGTGGATGCCACTTGAACAGTAACTCTGCAACAAGAAGTATATGTTTAATATTTGTGATGCATTACCCTATCCTTTAAATCACTGATTAATGAGATTTTTAATTGTAAGTAATGAATGAACGATCAACATGCATTGTATTTTAACTTTTAACTTTGTATTCGTTGATAATGTTTTGAGTTAATTACGCTTTTAGTCCCCGTGTTTTGGCGAAAATTACGGTTTCATTCAAATAGTTTATTTATTACATTGACAGTCTAATAGTTGTAATTGGTTTCAATTTCACCCACACCACTAACATTTTTAGACCGCCTTTGTTTACCCTAACAACATTTTAATCATTTCCGCAACATTGTTAACACATTTCAAAAATTAATTAATTTTTTTTTTTTGTAAAACCATCCCTCCTATGCTGTGCGTGTCTCTCTCTACCACCGTATTCCACCACCACAAAAATCCTCCACTTTCTCGTTCTCCGCTACCACCACCATTACTCGCCGCCTCCCACAACCCTCTACCTACAAGTAAACACCACTAAACCATCGTCATCGTAACCCTTCCTCGTTGCATCTTCTCCCCCATTTCACCATACTGACTCCATCGAAGAAGATAGATGAAGCAAAATTATAGAGTAATGAAATAAGAGGTGATGAAGATTTGGTGGGTGGGACCTTTTAGATCTGGTTCTACTCTCTAAATAGCCTACTGAATCTATTCTCTGATATCTTTCTTGTTTATTCGATGATTGTTGATGACTAGAAACCCTAAATTTAAGGGGGAGGATAATGATTTGACCACCATCATCATCTTCAACCGTGAAAGGGGGAGGGGGGGCACTCGCTCATTTTCGACAATTTGACTATTGTCATCACCATCATTTGATCTCTAGTTCTTTGGTGAAGGTCTTTGATAACAAAAGGGTTTTCAAAACCCTAAGTTGCAGGTTAGGAGGTTTCATAATAGCTATTTAATCTTGTCATTAGAGAAATCCTTGATGCTCAAATTGCTATGTTTGTTAAGTTTGTGTTAAAGATGAAGAGTGTTGGAATAGTGTTAGAAAACATAGCTATGAACAAGAAGCTGCTAAATTCATTGCCTTACAATTAGACCAACTATACATCCATTAAAAGAACTAAAGACTTGTTTACTCTTACTATAAGCGATTTAATTTGTACAATTAAATCTTATGACATGGATCACAAAAAGTGAGCTGCATCTTATTTCGATGGGTCTTGAAGCAACTACACTATATGTTAAGATGGCAAGTAACCCTAGGTACTACATGATCTATACACAGATTTGTTAATAGCAACAAATATGTCTTCCAATTATGCAAGAAGTCTAAGAACCTCAAGTTCCTTATTTTTTATCATCTACTCAAGCACAATACTTGTAAATGAAACTTGTAAATGTTGATGGCTGATTGGGAAGAAAAGGAAACTTGTAAATGTTGATGTCGTTGAAAGCATGCGCCGAATTGCAGTACAAGAAATGAACCGAAAGGTATCGTTTCTTTGCACTTAGGTTCATGTATATAAGTAGAGGTGGGAGCATAGCATACGCGTGGGTTGGGTAACAGGGCAAAACAAGTTTATATTAGCATTATAAGGAATACTTACAATGTGATTGAAAACGAAAACGGTTTGGGTTTGGTTTGGCTTTAAATCTTCCAGAGCTAGTTTTCCAAGAGTTAAAATAATTAGGTGACAGACAAAAGTTAAAACAAGGGAGACTACGCTCCAAATCCGATTTTGAGAATGATATTATAATACCAACTCAAATTTCCTGACCAAAATGTTATAAAATCCTGTAGAAATTTTGATTAATGTGTATAGTACATTTCTGAAACTTCTAAGAATAATATCTGTAAAAAGGAGAGTGAAATTCTTTAATGTTAAGAAACCATTACTTTCAGTTAAGAGGTTGTAAGCATTTATATTTGAAATACCCTTCCGGTCGACCTTAACATTTAAGTTTTTTTAACCTAGTTTTTAAGTTTACCTATTTTGATAACATGAACAAACCCATATCAACCTAAAGTATCAAAGAGAAAGTAATAGGGCAGCTGGGCAGGCTAAATGTATCCCCATGTATGCTAAACTTAACTCCAATCAAGTACAAATAGAGCTTCCTAAGAAGACATCTTGGTGGTAAGTGATGTAATACTCAACAAAGGTAGGTTATGGGTTCTGGTTTAGAAAAATTTAGGTGTTACTATTTAAAAAGGAACAAAAAGAATAAAAGTAGAGATATAAAAAGACTAATTTTATTTAGTAGATAGAGGGGATACATTCAGTGAATATAACATGGTTGAGGTACGTGTAGCGTAACTCTTTCTAATTTATAAAGCATTGTCATTTTATGTAAGGATTAACTGTTATCGTTGTCGAGCCGGAGGTCTCTTTGTAAGCGGTCTCTCTGCCTTCCAAGATAAAGGAAAGACTGGCTACCACCTACCCCTCCCAGACCCTACTCTCAGTGGGACATACTGGGTATGTTTGTTTGTTTGTTTGTTTACTCAAGCACAATACTCTTCAGCTCAATCATAAAAAAAATAGGCATCAAGCCTATCTTGCCAAACAAATTCATGTTATTCCTAAGCAAACGTTTCAAACACTAAGGCTTAAAATAAACTGACTTAAATTTTGTTAGATATGTTAATAAGCTCGATTGTCAAGGCTAAAAAAACATGGATTGAGATTTGTTGAATTAGATCATATATGATTTAAAGGATTTTGTGGAAATATTGATTTCATGCTAATACAAATTGAGAGTTATTATACCCAAGCTAGTCATTCTTTGATGCTTTCTCCCTATTTTCCCGCCTAATTTTTTTTTACAAATCACATAAATGATCATTTTGATCATATAAATTAGTAAAACAGACTTTGTTTTTTTACTAATTTAGTCATTGACCAAAAATAAAATCCCCTATATCTCGCATTTTAAATATCTTGCCCCATATTAATTTCTAATAGAAAAAATGTTTTTGGAAACAAAGTTAAAAAACAAAATAAATAATTACAAAATCAGAAACTATATATAAAATAAAATAAATAGTTTTAACTTTTGTCGGGTTTTTCAAACATTCTAAATCGTAGAGTGTTTTAGTTTATTAAACTTTTTACTTATTATAATATTTGAACTTTTTTATTTATTATCGGAAATGTTTTTAAATTTATTGCTGTAGTATTTTAAATTTTTAAATTTTATGTTGTTTACAATTTATGATTGTTTATTAGTTCCTTGATATTTTTGTGTAAAAGAATTTATTATATTTTAAACTCAAATATTTTTGTAAATGGATGAGATTTTTTTAATAATTCTTTTTAACTAAAAAATGGTGAGTTATAAAAAATAAAGAAATATAAAATAAAACAAGTTTGTTAGAGGGGTATTTAGAACTAGCCACTGTTGTTGAACTTTTTCGACAATTTGACTATTGTCATCACCATCATCGATATCCAGTTCTTTGGTGAAGATCTTTGATTTAGTTGTTAGAACTCAGAGCCTAAAAACAAAAGGGTATTCAAAACCCTAAGTTGCAGGTGAGGAAGCTTCGTAATAGCTATTTAATCTCGTCATTAGAGAAATCTTTGAAGCTCAAATTGCTACGTTTGTGAGGTTTGTGATAAATATGAAGAGTGTTGGAATAGTATTAGAAAACATAGCTATAAACAAGAACCTGTTAAACTAATTCCCTTACAATTAGACCAACTATACATTCATCAAAAGAACTAAAGACTTATTTACTCTTTCTATAATCGATTTAGTTTCTACAATTAAATCTTATGACATGGATGAGAGACAATGAGCTGCTAAGCATCTTAATTTGGTGGGTCTTGAAGCAACTACACTGTATGTTAAGATGGCAAGCAACCCTAGTTACTACATGAGCTAAACACAGATTTGTTAATAGTAATAAGTATGTTTTCCAATTATGCAAGAAGTCTAAGAACCTCAAGTTCCTCAATTTTCATCATCTACTCAAACACAATACTCTCCAGGTCAATCATAAAAAATATGCATCAAGCCTATCTTGCCAAACAAAGTCGTGCTATTCCTAAGCAAACGTTTCAATCACAAAGGCTTATAAAGAAACTTACTTGAATTTTGTTAGATATGTTAATAAGCTCGGTTGTCAAGGCTAAAAAACATGGATTGTGATTTGTTGACTTAGATCATATATGACTGAAAGGATTTTATGGTAATACTAGTTTCATGCTAAAACAAACTGAGAGTTATAGTCTTATTATACCCAAGCTAGTCACTCTTTGTTGCTTTCTCTCTATTTTTCCGCCTAATTTTAATACAAATCACATAAATGATCATTTTGATCATATAAATTAGTTAAACAAACTTGGTTTTTTCTACCAGTTTAGCCATTGACTAAAAATAAAGTCCTCTAAATCTCGCATTTTAAATATTTCGCTGCATATTACTTTCTAATACAAAAAAATTTTTTTGGAAAAAATTTTTCAAAAACAAAATAAATAATTATAAAATCAGGAAACTATATATAAAATAAAAAAATAGTTTTAACTTTTGTCTGTTTTTTCAAACATTTTAAATTGTAGAGTTTTAGTTTATTAAATTTTTTGTTACTTATAATAATACTAGCTATAGTAAACCCGTGTATTACACGGGTTGAATAAATAAAAATTTAATATAATAAATTTTATTAATTATGAAATAATATTTTAAGATATGATATGACTGAAATTATGTATTAAAAATGATTATAAGTAATAAAACAGTGATATCAACTTTTTAAAAATTTGTTTTTAATTTTTTCAAAAATAAATAAATATTTTATCCTAAAACAAACTGTATAAAAAGGTCATTTTTAAAAATTTTCTATTATAACTTCCATATTGAATTATTTTGGTTTTAAAAAATTAACTTTTTAAAAGTACCAATTTTAAAATATTTCATATTTTAAAAAAGTTTTATGCTTTAATAAATTTAATATTTTTATAAAAAATATTTATTTAGAGATAACATTAATAAATAGATCTCTTTATTAATTTACTAAATCTGAAAAAATATTAAATAATATTATTACTAATTAAGATAATTATTTAATAAGAGAGAGAGGCGGGAAAGTTTTTTGTGAGAATGATTGTAGTGTTGCTACGTGTCATCTCAAGATACCTTTTATTAGAGTAGGAAGATTTGAAATTTTTTATTTATTATCGGAAATGTTTTAAATTTATCGTCGTAGTATTAAATTGTTTGAAATTTATGTTGTTTATAATTTATGATTGTTTATTAGGTTTTTGATATTTTTAATTTATTATACTTTAAACTCTAATATTTTTTGTAAAGGGATGAGATTTTTTTAATAATTCTTTTTAACTAAAAAATGGTGAGCTATTATAAAAAATAAAGAATATAAAATAAATAAGTTTGTTAGAGGGGTATTTTAGAAATAGCCACTTTTGTTGAGTTTTTTCGACAATTTGACTATTGGCATCACCATCGTCGATCTCTAGTTCTTTAGTGAAGATCTTTGATTTAGGGTGTTAGAATTCAGAGCCTAAAAACAAAAGGGTTTTCAAAACCCTATGTTGAAGGTGAGGAGGTTTCATAATTGCTATTTCATCTAAGCTTTAGAGAAATCTTTGAAGCTCAAATTGCTACTTTGTGAATTTTGTTATAAAGATGAAGAGTGTTGGAATAGTATTAGAAAACATAACTATGAACAAGAAGCTGCTAAATTCATTGCATTATAGTTGGACCAACTATACATCCATCAAAAGAACTAAAGAAAATACTATTGATGACAAGATTGATGAGATGTTTGATTCTAGTTCTGGATATAAAATGACAAGTGATGAGATTAGGAAAGTGTTGTATATATTGCAATAGAGACTAGTGGACCAACTATACATCCATCAAAAGAACTAAAGAAAATACTATTGATGACAAGGTTGATGAGATGTTTGATTCTAGTTCTGGATATAAAATGACAAGTGATGAGATTAGGAAAGTGTTGTATATATTGCAATAGAGACTAGTGGTTCCTCCATCTAGTGCTCGAAAAAGGTTTGCAAAAGAGAGAGACAAATACTATTTGCCTGAAAATTTCTCCAATTGTAAACGAAAGAAGGGTGCTGCGAAGAAGAAAGTTGAAAGTGGACATGGACATGGTAAAGGTAGAGGAAGGGGAATTACATTTAGAAGGCCAAGGACTCTAGTAGTTACTGAATGTATTAGTCAATATATTCCTTTAGAAGATATACAAGCTACATGAAGTTCAGTTTGAACTCTAGTTATTCCAATGATTGTAACTATAACTACCATAGTGATAGTTACTAAGACTTCAGTTGTTTCAGCTCAAGAGTTTCTACTCCTCCAAGAGACACCACTAAAAGTATAGATTTATTCTAGATGATTTTCTCAACACCCAACCAAATCAGTTAAAGCGTGCAAGTACATCAATAGATAATCTGGTTGATATTCAATCTGCACTTTAACAGCGGATGACTTATCTTGAAAATGAATTATATGATAAGTTAAAGCAAATTGAGACTTTGTAGCTGGATAGTTAATTAAAGGAAATAAGAATCAAGACAATGAAAGTCAGATGCAGTTCATGTATGACTATGTTCAAAGCTTGGAAAACCAAATAAGAGCATCATGTCTAGAACTACTAATCATTCTAAACATGTAGAACCTAAGAAAGATAAAGAAGTGGTGTAAGAGTAATCTTAGAGGTTGATGCAAATCAAAGATCTCACAACGTACAACTGAAGTACAAGAAGTTACTTTGGAAGATTTGACCATGTATAAAGAAAATTTACTAAGTGTCAAATCTTACGAGGCCAAAGACAGAGATCTTCTAAAGCCAAAAGTGAAGTCTTCTGAAGATTGAAGATAAAGTCTTTCTAAGCTTGGAGACTGATTTCTTTCGAAGACTTGGAAGACATGTCTCCCTAACACAATTTTGACAAAAGCTGAACAACTTTCCACTACCAGCTCTGAAGACTCATAAACTTATACAACTTGGTGATTATCTCCATATTTTTTTCAACTGTACATTATGCTGTCTGTGTCTGTAACATTCCACTCTTGTACTTTATCCTTTTTGTAATAGAATAGGATGTGAGCTATGGCATGCCATAGTCACCTGTCAAAAGGCAGCCTGTCTTTTGACTTTACATTGATCTTGTTGTCTAGATAAGTGTCCAGCTGGCCGTCAAACTATGGCCGGCTGTAGGTTGTAGTATAAAGTACCTCATGTAACCAGTATTAGGACTACGCATTGTCACACTTGTAAATTTACTTTAGAGGAATATACATCATCCTTGAAAACCAATACTTTTGTTCTTAAGTTCTTTACTTGTTTGTTCTCTGTTTCTTTGCGTTGTTCTATATTTGAACTAGTAAGTG
Source organism: Flaveria linearis (assembly GCA_024085815.1). Lineage (NCBI taxonomy): Eukaryota > Viridiplantae > Streptophyta > Magnoliopsida > Asterales > Asteraceae > Flaveria > Flaveria linearis. Next base: position 62,046,160 of record CM044003.1, on the reverse strand, counting down.
TGATATTCTCCAATTGTGAAATTGTTGTATAACCATAACCATTCCTTCAATTGGTATTAGAGTTTTTAGGCTCTTAATTATAAGAACTTATCATCTTAAAATACTCTTCAGTTTCACAAACACTTACTTGCTCAAATGGTAGCTCTCACCAAGGCTGATATGGAAACCGGTACCATGACTAAGTCTCCAAATCACTCCTGATGACTTTAATACATATTGTTTAAGGATGGAAGGCTTCATCAAGTCTCAAGACAACAGTATGTGGAGATCTATAGTATTAGGACCTCACATCCCGAGCACTACTTCTGCAACTGCTAGAGGTGGGATGATACCAAAGGAAGTGGCTGACTATTCTGAGGAAGATTGGAAGAAGTTTGATATTAATCAGAAGGCTATGACCGCTCTTTAAACTGCTATTCCCAACTCCATCTATAGAGGCTTCAAGAAGTGCAAGACTGCAAAAGAACTCTGGGATGCACTAACGTTGATGTATGAAGGGGTCTGTGGAAGCCAAGGAAAACAAGAAAGATATCATGAAACTGTAGTTTGAAAACTTCACCTTCAAAACTGGTGAAACTATGACTCAAAAATATTTTAGGTATGTTGAGATTGTAGCTACTCTGATGGATGTTGGAGTCAAACTTGATAATATGGACATTATGAGAAAGTTCAAGTTCTCTCTTCCCTAATAATGGACACACTTCTTTATGGACATTAAGAGAACTAAGAACCTCTTTACTCTCACTCTTATTGAGTTTCATGATATCCTGAGCGGTTACCAGATGGAGATAAACATGCAGAATCCATCTCACAGCTCATCTAGCACCTAAAAGAGTTCAGCCTTACATGTAGTTGAAAGGGATAGTAGAGAACCATAACATCATCTCATCAGCTACCCTAACAACTCACCTAAGGGTCTTTTCATGACTTTCCTGGACACACCATGGGAGAGCTACACTCAATGAAGCCCATTCCAAGAGCGAAGCTCTTCTCACGCCTTTATGTCTTTAGATGAAAGTTGTCGCAATGTTCTCTTCACCCTTTACCTAGACTGCATCCATCTAGACGATCTGGATTACATGAAGATAGTCTAGTAGATGGTTCTTCTCACTCATAGAGCCAAGAAGTTCTATAAATGGAGAAGGAGAAAATTTTCAAGCAATATGACAAGTGGATAGTTTGGACCGGACAAAAGTAAAGTTAAGTGTTACAACTATAACCAAATAGGCCACTTTGCTAGGTAGAGTAAGGCACCAAGAACAAATGGTGGCCAAACACAGTACAAGCCAAACTACATTGATGCAACTTGAAGAACTGGGAAGCCCAACCAACCAAAGCAGCAAGCTGTAGTTGCTATTAAAGAAGGAGGCTTTGACTGGAGTTTTTAGGTTGAAGATGTATCATTAAACCAAGCCTTGATGGCAAACCTGTTGGGTTTGTTGGACACAATATCAAAGTAGTTTAACCATTTAAACATGAAAAACGTAGCGGAATAAAACCTTAATATTATATTTTATAATCTGAAAATTAAGGCATATAATGTAACATCAACAAACCCAAGAACATAGCATCAAATATATGTGAATGGACTAGCTATCAAGAATGAAAAACCACCAAAACATCAACCATGAAACTACCTTTCAGGAGCTGCTAAAAAACATGAGATTTGATGAAGATGGAGATGTTCTTGAACGACCAAAACACCAAGGAGAGGTGTCCTCAAGCTCCCATACCCACAAGCATCAAGCAAAGACCCTTCTTGCTAGGATTTGTACACCAAAAATGACCAAGAATGTTGCTGGAATCCTTCTTCCATCCTTGACCTTCTTCAAAAGAAAAGTTGTTCTTGGTCACTTTTGCATGTAAGAGAGAGAGAAGGGAGAAGAGTGTGCAACTAGTTAAAATAAGGTGACTTTCCAAGACAACAGGGGGACCAACCATAACCCACAAGGGGCGGCCGAAAACCCCTTTAAAATAGGGTTTCCCCCCAATTTTTTACCATCTTAAAAGTTAACTAGTTATTTTATAAGTTATGTAATTAACCTATTAATTACATAATTCTCACACTCTCTTATTATTTGATGTTATTTAACCAACTTAAATAACATTACAACAAATACTCATGAACAAAATATCCCTATAAGTTGTTCCATCTCATATGCAACTTATTTAGAAAACCCATTTTCTAAATTGGTTTAATTATTCAATCGCATGATCATATCATCAATTAAATATTTATTGGTGTTTGTTAAACTTGTTATTAGGTATGACCCGACTTGGATCATGACGTACTAACTACATCAATGTTCTATGTGTCTTGGGCATAAAGAATCTAATAATCTCCTAACAACGGTTTACTACCCTTAATACGCATCACTAAAAGCCATTTAATAACATCATCCCCTTCAAGTATCCAACATGAAATGATTTAGGTGAATCAATCATTTATCCTTTTGTTCCAGATGTCATGTTAAATCCAAGGACACAGAATGATCATTCCTTATTGATTTAACTTAATCAGGCCTTAGACATCTTGCTCTCAACGAATAAGAGGAAAAAATTCCATCTTGACTACATACGTTTCTCACAATCACCTCGTGTCACACCTGAACATAGCCTTATGTACTATCCATTATTTCAGAGCAGTGAAGAACTAGCTGAAGGTATAACACTTTGGTGAATACCAAAACCCAATATGTATATCAGGTCAGAGGATACCAAATGATATTCGCCTTTACTCAAATTTACTTATGATCAATCAAGAAGATTCCATGTAGTAAAATTTAAGACGCGGGTCAGTCCAATATTCGTATCCCACAAATATCTATGAACTTTGGCAGCAACCAATTGCTCTATATTCATGTCTTATGAATATCCACCAATCCATGTTCATAATAGTCTTACGTTCATATTTGCTCCCACAAACATGACCGACTACGGACATTTAGAATAATGAACATATTCATGGATGTATACATGCTAAAATGAACATAACTCAAAATATCACAAATATATGAAAGTGTTGGGTTTTAGCCATGTTTATCAAAGCTAGTTTACCATTTAAACTATAAAACGCAGCAGATATAAGGTTAAACATAAGGTTAACAATATGAAATTTCGATCATTTTAAACCAAAAAACTAGAACCCAAGAACAAGGATCATTTATATATATATGAAATAACATGCTATCAAAAACGAAAATGCAACCATAGGATGTTCTTGAACTACCTTTCAAGAACAAGATGTTTTAGTAGGAAAAAGATGAATATGATGATGTTTTGAGTGGCTAGCCTTCAAAGGAGAGGACCTCAAAACCGTGATACCCACAAGCTCTTCCAAGACACCTACTTGCTAGGTAGTAAAACACCAACTATCTTATCTTCTTGTAGATCAGAATCTAGCCAAGCAAAACTGAATTTTTCAGCTTACAAATCTGATTTTTCAGCCAAGAATAGCTTCAAAATCAGCTCCAAAATCCAAATTTTAGAGAGAAGCAAGAGAGAAAGGATTAGCTTTGCATGTTAGAGAGAGAGTGTTAGATGGGAGGAGTGTGCAAGTCATCAAGTCTTGCTTTTTACAAGACAAAAATGGGTGGGGACCAAGGCCAAGGGGCGGCCAAACCCATTTCAAAATGGGTTCCCCCCATTTTTCTTCTTTTATAAAATTGACACTCTTTAATCCCTTATTTTATAAAATTAAAGCCAATTTTAACTTTATAAACTTAACACACTTTTATTTGTTATTATTTAACCAACTTAAACAATAAAACAAATAATTTCTCATGAACAAATTATCCATATAATGATGTTCATTTACAAAAGCAATGTATTAGAAAACCCATTTTCTAAATTGGTGTCAATATTTGTTTGTATGATCTCATCAACGTATAAATATTTATTGGTGTTTGTTTGGCTTGTTATTGGGTATGACCTGACTTGGATCATAACGTACTAACCACATTAATCTTGTATGTGTCTTGGGCATATAAGATCCAACAATCTCCCACTTGTACAAGATTCATAAAAGATTGATGCAAGTAGTAAATACCTCCTAACAACTGTTTACTACCCTTAATACGTATGACTATGTGCCATTCAATAACACATCCTCTTCAAGTACCTTACTTGAAAATGTTTTAGGTGAATCAATCATCTATCCTTTTGTCACAGATGTCATGTTAAATCCTAGAGACACAGAGTGATCATTCTCCATTGATTTAACTTTATCAGGCCTTAGACATCTTACTCTCAATGAATAAGAGGGGCAAATCCCATCTTGACTACATACGTCTCTCACAATTACCTTATATCATACCTGAACTCAGACTTATGTACTGCCATGTTTCAGAATAGCGAAGAACTAAGTCAAAGCATAATTTTTGGTGAATATCAAGACCCAATATGTATCTCAGGTCAGAGGATACTAAATGATGTTCGCCTTTACTCAAAATTACTTATGATCAATCAGGAAGATTCCATATAGTAATATTTGAGATGCAGGTCAGTCCAATATTTGCATCCCACAAATATCTATGAACTTTGGCAGCAACCAATTGCTCTATATTCATCCTTATGAATATCCACCAATCCAAATTCATAATAATCTTACCCTCATACTTGTTCCCACAAGTATGAATGACTACAGACATTTAGAGTAAACAATTTACCCATAGAGTAAACAATTTACCTATGGATTAAACATGCTAAATTGGAACATTTATTGAAATACTATAACCAAATAATTTTATTCAAGTAATAAGAGAGTTCCAAATATCCAAATACGAAATTACAGGTCAAATCCAATCACTAGAATATTGAAGTCCCATGGCACAGGTATGACCTTCATGCTTTGCCTTTTCTAGGAGTTTCATGAGAGAATCCGTAATATTTTGATCCGTGTGAACTTTGCGAATACATATCTTTCCTTTCTCAACTTCATCTCGTATGTAGTTGAAGCTCCGCTTAATGTGCCTAGTCTTTTGATAAGCACGAGGTTCCTTCATTTGAGCAATGCACCCTCGTTATCACAAAAGATCTCTAAGGGGTCCGGAATGGAAGGGACAACCCCTAGATCGACAATGAATTTCTTCAACCATGCAGCTTCTTGAGCTGCCAATGAGGCGGCGACATATTCAGATTCTGTTGTTGATAAAGCCACCACATCCTGTTTAGAGCTCTTCCAAGAGACCGCTCATCCATTTAGAATGAAAATGTATCCCGATTGTGATCGTGAATCATCATGATCGGTTTGGAAACTCGCATTCGTGTAACCTTTTACAACGAGTTCCTCATCACCAGATCCATAGATTAGGAACATATCTTTAGTCCTCCTTAGGTACTTAGGTATGTTCTTAACAGCCATCCAATGACTGTTTCCAGGGTTTTGCTGGTATCGGCTTGTCATGCTTAAGGCGCATGAAACGTCCGGCGGAGTGCATATCATTGCATACATGATGGATCCAATAGCAGATGCGTATGGGATTGCCTTTATTTTATCTTGCTCATCCTTTAAGCTAGGACATTGAGTCGTACTCAATATCGTTCCTCTTTGAATAGGTACCGTACCCTTTTTAGAGTTCTCCATCTTGAACCTTTTCAAGATCTTATCAATGTATGCACTTTGATTTAAACCAATTAAACGCCTTGATCTATCCATATAGATCTTTATTCCAGAATATAGGCGGCTTCACCAAGATCCTTGATGGAAAAACAACTTCCAAACCAGGTTTTTACACCTTTCAAGGTTGGAATGTCATTTCCAAATAGTAGTATGTCATCAACATACAATACTAGGAAAGTGATGATGCTCCCACTAGCTTTCTTATATACAAAAGCTTCATCAACGTTCTTGATGAATCCAAATTTAAGTACTTCTTCATCAAAACGGTGATTCTAACTTCTCGATGCTTGTTTCAATCCATAGAGTGATTTCTTTAAATTGCATACTTTGTTAGGATGTTTTGGATCGAAAAAACCTTCAGGTTGAACCATATAGACATCTTCCTCAAGATATCCATTTAGGAAGGAGGTTTTGACATCCATTTGCCAAATCTCATTATCATAATGAGCAGCTATGGCAAACAATATCCTAATAGACTTTAGCATTGCTACTGGTGAGAAAGTTTCATCATAGTCAACCTGTTGGAGCATATATTGTCATATATAATGTGTCCGTCGCTTGACGAATAGTCTAGGCTTAATGTTATACACCTTGTAAACACATGAAACTGGGTCATTCGCAGGAGCATATGCGAATGAGACTCAGTCGTACGACTGAGCCATGATAATGGACCAGTCGTGCGACTGAGAGATGCGATTGGGGCATTTGTAAGACTGAACCATAAGAATGGTCCAGTCGTACGATTGAACCATACGCATGGTCCACTCGTACGATTGAACCATACGCATGGTCCAATCTCACGAACGGGCCCAGTCGCATCTAATATGGGCCGAGACCTATATATACCAGTTTTAATGTGTAGAAACAGGAGGGTTTTTGATAGTGTGCCTGGCGCCTAGGTGCTGCCGGATGAGAGGGGAGATCATGCTCGATCTCCCCTTGCCAAAAGTCTTGATTCTTAAGTTGTAACGAGCTTAAAATCTTTATGTTTTATCAATAAAATCATTCAATTATTGTTCGTACTCTTGTTTATCTTTTGGTTGTTTATCCTTCCGTTAAGAACACGCTCGGATGTTTATCGATCTAGTGACTTCACAATTGGTATCAGAGTCGGTTACTGCTAGAATGATCTAACAATCATTCTAGCAACCCGAGCTCTTGATTTCTGGATCAAAGTTCAGATCTTGACGTTAAACCCACTTCGTGTTCATCTTGTTTTGCTCAAATCTCATTGCGCGTGATGTTTATTTGTTAAATGCGGACTCGGAATCTTCTTCAGATCATAAAAACGAATCCGGTGGTACAATTATTGTGTTGTGTCTCGTCCAAATCATCGGATTAGGGTTTTTCAGCCTTGTGGCGGCTGCAGATCTGGTTTTCTGCGTTCAGACCCGTTCATGCGATTGGGCCATGCGACTGGGCCTCAATCGCACGACTGAACCACTCGTATGTCCATTCGTACGAATGAACCTTCAGTCGCACGACTGACCCTTTCGTGTACTTCAGTCGCCCGACTGACCCATTCGTGTTATCCATTCATACTACTGAACCATTCGGAGTGTCCATTCGCATGAATCACCCATTCGCACGTATGTCTTCATTCGTCTGTTTCAGTCGCATGAATGAGCTGTGTACCAGACCAAAAAAAAATCTGGAACAGCTTCTTGCACGAATTTTTCCGTAAACCATTTTTATCAGTCGGGAAGCTTTCTGAAAAATTTTGGTAAAATAAAATTTTTTTGGGAAAATTATCGGGTAATTTTCGGATCATTTTCGGGTCAATAGTGAAGATTTTCCTGGAGAGTCTATGCAAGAGTTGAGGATGAGCAAAGCACATTCACCCTGAGTTTCTCATGTCAAACAAGTTCAATGGATACCCCATTATTCGTTGGACTTCCAGAATCGGTGAATGTTGTTAGAACACGAAAGAGAGAAGAGAAGATGTCAGCTGTCGGTGTTTGTGGGGTAGTCAGGAGTATCTGACTATTTATGGGCCTATCAAGTAATATTTATATCCGCACAGAGAGGATTCTCATCCAAGGGGGAATCCAAGTATAGAGAAATTGAAGACGCAATCAGAAAGTGATGATGTGAGCAGGTTTCTGATGATGAATCTACGTGCATGCTGATTTGCTTGATATTGTCAGCTGTGGTTTGGAACCTTCAACCTTTTGCCCAATACACCGTACGAAGACGTTAGGAGAGCACAACGTTTATATATTGGGATATGCTGAACGTGAGGGGGAATTTCTACAGTTGGAAATGTTAAACAGGTTAGACTGTGTGAAGATTGAAGCAATGGAAAACTGGTCATGTCATTATCTGGAAAAATCAGTCATTTGGGGAATCTTACTGCTATGATGGTGTTCTACAAAGTAAACGAAAGCTATTGTGCCTAAATTCATTTCCAGGGATATTGTGGTAACCTGACGGATCGGCAATGTTGGCTAATATGGTTGTTCGTTTGATTCTATTGGAAACCAGAGCAAAGATTGACTGAAGATTGTAAGAGGTGTTATCTACTATTCGCAAGCAACGTCCAAGGGGGAATTTGTTGGAGCATATATTGTCATATATAGTGTGTCCGTCGCTTGACGAATAGTCTAGGCTTAATGTTATACACCTTGTAAACACATGAAACTGGGTCATTCGCAGGAGCATATGCGAATGAGACTCAGTCGTACGACTGAGCCATGATAATGGACCAGTCGTGCGACTGAGAGATGCGATTGGGGCATTCGTAAGACTGAACCATAAGAATGGTCCAGTCGTACGATTGAACCATACGCATGGTCCAGTCGTAAGATTGAACCATACGCATGGTCCAATGGCACGAACGGGCCCAGTCGCATCTAATATGGGCCGAGGCCTATATATACCAGTTTCAATGTGTAGAAACAGGAGGGTTTTTGATAGTGTGCCTGGCGCCTAGGTGCTGCCGGATGAGAGGGGAGATCATGCTCGATCTCTCCCTTGCCAAAAGTCTTGATTCTTAAGTTGTAACGAGCTTAAAATCGTTATGTTTTATCAATAAAATCATTCGATTATTGTTCATACTCTTGTTTATCTTTTGGTTGTTTATCCTTCCGTCAAGAACACGCTCGGATGTTTATCGATCTAGTGACTTCACACAACCCCTTGAGTTTGAGTGAAACCCTTTGCTACAAGTCTAGCTTTATAAGTATCCAAGTTTCCATGCATATCGGTTTTCTTCTTGAAAACCCTCTTACTTCCAACTACTTTGGAGTTAAGAGGTGGTACAACCAAGTCCCATACTTGATTGTCATACATGGATTGCATCTTAACGTCATGGCTTCAAGCCATTTGTCACAATCCAAATTGGACATTGCATCACGATAGGTGTTTGGTTAATCGGAATCTACCACATAGCATCCATCTACGAAAAATCCATATCTTTCAGGTGGATTACTAATTCTACCAAATCTGCAAACGTTTTGTGTATATTGATCAACCACTTGATCATTCTCAACATCCTCATGTTGAGTGCTAGTGTCAACCAAACGTGTATCGGTTTGTGGTTCTTGATCCTCCTCAAGATCCACAGTTCTACTGCTAGTTCCTTCCGTAAGGAACTTAGCTTCTAAGAACTCAGCTTTCCTGGCAACAAACTCCTTTTGTCCCAATGGATCATAGAAATAGTATCCCGTAGAATCTCTAGGATATCCAATGAAGATACACTTAGTGGAACGACTTTCTAGCTTGTTTGAGGTTGGAGTCTTAACATAAGCCTCATAACCCCATACTTTTAAATATGAAAGAGATGGTACCCTTCCATGCCATATTTCAAAAGGTGTTGTTTCCACTTTCTTGGTTGGGGCCATATTCAAAATACGGGCTGCTGAGAGCAAAGTGAAACCCTAAAATGATAGAGGTAGTGAGCTTCTAGTCATCATAGATCGAACCATATCCAATAGAGCTTGATTTCTCTGCTCGGACACATCATTATGTTATGGTGTTCTAGGTGGAGATAGTTGTGAGACAATACCACAACTTCTAAGATGATCTCCAAAAGCATCACTTAGGTATTCACCTCCTCTATCGGTACGAAAAATTTTTATTTTCTTGTTGAGTTGATTTTTACTTTTTTTGGGAAGATTTTGAACATTTCAAAAGCTTCATCTTTGTGACAATCCAAGTTTTCCTCTTACGTTAACACTTTTACATTGGCTAATCTCTCCGTTAAGTATGATTAAGCAAATTTGCAAATGTTACATAACAACGATTACTAATATTAATACTAACCGAGCATAACTAATTTGAAACTACAATTAAACTTAAATTACGTAACATGATTAATCTAAATATACATTAGGCTAACTTGGAGGACCTAAAGTGCAAACATAGGAGACTTGAGGGGACCATTGTGTAACTTGCATTCATGGCAGACAAATCCTTAAAATCTGCCACTATGATAATATTATATCATATGATTAATATGGGAACCCACCCTACCTTCGTTTCATCTCCATTATATGTGAAAAAAAAACTCAAACAAACTCCACATTCATCTCACATTTGCAAACCCAAACCTCCTACCGTCGTCCTCTTGTGTTTCTTACGCAGCTGTATATCGCGGTGGTTCTTGAACTCTCGTGGTCGTGGTTTGCCATCCCGAAGTGTTAATCGTGGTTTGCTTTCGCGTGACGTTTCTCCATTGACGTTGCTCTCCGTAAATCGCTGCAATCCAACGATAACTCGCACGGTATATCTTCTACTTTTTGCATAAACTTGACATGTACGGTTTCAGGATCTCGGGTCATAGCGGTTGCGTGAATCCAGGGAATCGGGTTCAAGTTATGGGGTGCGGTTTAGTGATCGATTCCGGGCTAGCGTGTATATATGCCATGTTTTCTGCGTATGTAGGTATCGGTATGTATATGTGCTGCGTATGTATGTATCGGTATGTATGCTCTTGTGTATGTATGTATGTCGTTATATATATATGCTGGTGGGTGGTCCTACGGTAGTATGATCTGCGCATGTATAGTGTTATTTTGGCCTTCTACATGTATGTTTCTGCGTATATATATGTGTGTGTGTGTGATTACTATTGTATATATATGTATCCTGCGATATATATGTGTGTGTGCTTACTGGTGTATATATATATATATACGTATTCTGTGAAGTGGTGAGAATGAATATATGACAAGGTGTGCACACATATATAAATACATATGTATGGATGTTTCGTGTGTGTGTCAACCCTATTGGGTGCGTACGTATGTTGCTGCTGTGTGTTTCGTGTGCCTAGCAGAAGGTTTTATGGCTGAAATTGGTAGTGTCTAGGCTTATACTTAGATATGGTGGGATTGTTTGGGTGTTTTAATATATAAGTGTGATGTTGTATGTATGCATCGAATATAGATAGGTACACATATGCATCCGTGAAGACATGGGGTTTGATTATAATATTGTTTGGGTGGATACTAGGCATGGTGGATAGTGTGGGTGTGAATGTGTTTCTGCGTGTGTTATATGTGATTATATATGTGATTATATATGTGAATGTATGTTAGGACCGTGTATGTACGGAGTACTAACTGATTCTAAGTTATACCAAATCAAATAGTGCGGAATGCTATTTGATTGGCGATCCAATCAGGGAGAACGAAATCAAGATCAATCCTAACGATTAGAAAACGTTAAGAATGGATTAGGAATGATCCGAGACGTTCTGTGAAATTGGAATAGACGAACAGGGCGCTCTGGGTCGACTAGGGTTATCAATCTTCGAAGTCCTCACTTTTTCCATGAATTAAGTGGTATTTATAGGTTACAGCTTTCATTCGTACGACTGAGCCAAGCGACTGGCTCAGTCGTGCGACTGAGTCATACGATTGGTTCATTCGGACGACTGAGTCAGTCTCATGACTCAATCATACGATTGACTCAATCTCTTGGTTCAGTCGTCCGATTGGCCCATTCTCATGGTCCAGTCGTGCGACTGAATCAGATTACTTAGTTAAACACACTCTTGAACCTTAACTGATTGAGAACATGTCAAACAACTGTAAACCTATATAACATGGTCATATATGCGTGTAACAATAAATAATGTAAGTAGATATAACATTAAATAACCAACAACCATATATAGAAGAGATTCTCATTAGCTTGATTGAACATTACATATATGTTACAAGAAGAAGTTCTATTACATTTAAGCTCACTAGACTAGAACTAGGGACATGTGTACCAACAAAGTCCCCCTTGGACCTAGTTCTATCTAGACTTTGACTTCTTTCTTGAACTCTTCAAACCTCTTTAATCTCTCTTCTTTGGAAACCCCTGCATGGATATTCAGTGCAAAGCATAGACGTATTATGTGCCGAAACTGTAGTGCTTGCACAATATCCTGCGTATCAAAAAACAGTGGCCACTTGTACAGCGTATACACATCAGACGCTGACAAGTTGATAATCCACATTGGGTCAAACACCCTTATTGTTTCCATCGACCCGTCTTTTTCCAAAATAATGACTGCCTCACCTGAGCGCCAGTCATAATACCACCACTTAAAGTGTGGGGTAAAGTCCCGTGGCATCTCCCTTAGTGGAATTCGGGACATTGTGCGCGGAGGTCGCCACTTCAGGACAATTTTTGGTTGACCAGTAAAGGGACTCACTTCAGACCTTCTGATGTAACGTGTAGCCTGCTGTGGTCTGAAGTTGACCCATCTAGTCCTATATTCCTTCTTCAATGCAGCCTCAAACCAGCCAGACATCTTCTTAGGATCAGCATAAAGAAGCTTTGGTCTTGCCAACTGGTTGAGCTCAAAACCTGGGAGAGTCTTCAGATCATGAGGGAATCTGAAGTACTCGATTCCCCTCTCCCTCTTCACAGCATATACCCCAAGATCATCAAAATGAGCCCAAGCAATGATCTTCCCTGACACCTTCATATTCTTCTTTACTTTGTATAGCTTGGTGTAGGTACTCTGAGTTGTTGTAGTACGTTGGGCTCGGACCTCGGCGAAGCAAGCCGCCCATTCAGCCTTTCGAATGTCAACTTCGGCGTCCGAGGCTTGAGCTTGGCTTGTTGAGGCTTCTGCTCCTTTCTCCTTATCATTGAGTTTATCCAGAATATCACTGTCAAGGTTGTTTACCAGATCAGGAAATATGTTTCCCTCTTGATCAGTGTATTCTGGATAATGCTGATCTGTGATGTCTTCAATTTCAATTTCTTCAACATCTTTGAGATCGTCATCATCAGCATCATCAAAAACTGGAGCATCTTTAACAATGTCGTCTGGATTCAGACGAAACATGTCAGCCAGTTGCTCATCAGTAAGGTCGTGAATAATTTCTCCTTCTTCAGGAGTATAACTCACTGACCTTCTGACGATCCCCTGCAGATCAAGAATCATTGTGAGTTGAGACTTGACCTGTTGGAGGGGAGCAACATCATGTTCATCTCTCTGAAAGTTAGGATCTGTTTGATTTAAACATGCAACACAATACTCATTAGTAAGTAATCAAACACAATCATTAACACAAGATATAAACATTCATTACATAAATGTAACATAATTTCAAATACAAAGGTCTGTTAAATAGATAAACATGAATAACTAATCAGTACTTTTGTCTTGAATTTCCGGAGTGTCTTCAGTTGGAGCAGACGAAGAGGGTCCTTGATCTTGACGGTGTTTAGAACGCCTTTTGTTTGCTACATCATCGCCATTGTCTCCGGTGGTCTCTCCTCCTTCACCTTCTTCATCATCCTTCTTCTCGTCACCATCATCACTGTCATCACTCTCATCATCATCATCGTCGTCATCTTCATCATCATCGTCCTCACCATCATCATCACCGTCCTCACCATCATCATCATCACCTTCCCCGATCTTGAGGGGCTCACTCTGAGTGTTTTTCAGCTTCAGCAATAGAGACTTGTGCGCCGCCTCCAGCTTTCCCATCCTTTCATCAGTCTCTGCCTCTTGTTGCAACAAGCCTGTGATCTGATCAGTCTGTGAAGTGATCACTTGGGCTTGTGAGGATGTCAACTCCCTCAATCTCTCAATCTTAGCTGTTTGTTTAGAGCTTTCTTCTTGCAGCTGTAGAATTTGGGCAGACTTGGCCTTGTCTGAGGCTAGCAACTGAAGCACCATGCTGTTTAGTGCAGCAAGTTGCTCAGCCACAGAGACAGGAGGTATGACTGAACTCGAGGGTGCTGATGAGGGTTATGATTGGTAAGTGGTGTGAGTTGTGGTGGCTGTGGTAAATATGGGAGGAGGTGGAAATGATGTAGTGGGTGGCACAGTGGTGGTGGTAGATGTGGTTGCTGTGGTGGTGGATGGTGTGGTGGCTGTGGTGGTGGATGGTGTGGTTGTGGAGGTAGTGGTAACAAAGGTGAGACGACGTTTCTTCTTCTTTTGACCATGGGGTTGAGCCATCATTTTCTTCCTCGTTCCCGTAGAAGTGGATGCTCCCCCTACAACCCTGCTAGCTGACTCCGGTGCATAACTCGGATCAGTAGCTGTCTCTCCTGAGTCTCGTGGGCCTTCACCAACTGCCCTTAGCCCATGTTCTGTGGGAACAACCTTGCTTCCCACAGTACGTGTTAGGGGCTCCTCTTCAGACTCCTCTTCCTCCACATCAGGTAGAAAATCCTGATGGAAACCCGCCGACTCAGTTCTATCGTGGGTGGATGCTGGAGATGGTATATCAGTGGTAGTGGCCCTAGATGGAAAGGGGCCTGTATCTCCACCATCACCACTATCATCATCATCAGAATCATCTGATGGTATAGCAATCACCTCTGTATCAGAATCGCTGTCATCATGACGCCACTTTCTCCGAGCTGGCGCCACATACTCTTCCCGGGCCAGATGCCCAAACAATCTCCTTACCGGGGGTTTTACCTGCTTCCCCCGGTAGACCTTCATCCTCCCCAATGTAGTATCGTCCATAACCTCTAGGACGACTGCATCTTCTTGAGCTTTGGGCAGTTGAGGAAGCTTTTGGTCGATAATCATCTGGATGAATTGTGGGCACATACAAAAGTTCTCCTTTCCCTTAGCTTCGATGTTCTCTACCAGATAGGTGAAGATCATCCGAGAGAAGCTGAAGGGGATATTCAGCACCAGAGCAGCAAATGCACTCTGCATCTGGTCTGACACTCATCAAACCCTCCTTTCCTCGAGGCTAAACATCGTAGAAGTATGTGGGCAAGGTATTTGAACTGGGGGCTCAAGTTGCTCTTGTTGAGCATACTCGAGTTTATGTCCCCCGAGTACTTTGCCCTCAAAAAGCAGCCTCGGACGGTAAGGGGATGCAGACGTGTTGGACAATCAGCATCATCCCCTAGCTCGAGGACTGTCCGTATGTCCTCCTCTGTAATCTGAATGGGCTCCCCAAGTATAGAGCTCCTGATGAAATAGGGATCAATCGACCTATCCACCACTGCGTTCTCCCAGAACGCCTTCTGAATCAAGAGATAGGGTGTGCATGGAGCTGAGATAGCTCTATATATCCTCGATCGTCGTAGAAAGTTGATGATCCCTGTGAAATCTGCCGCATTGCGTGAAGTCAGTTTGAGATAAGCACAGATGTTGTGCTTAGAGCTCATCGGCCATCTGCTTGCCATCTGTTCACATAAAGCAACTAGACGTTAACACATGTAGAGGATAATGAATCTCAATTAATGAACTTTAAGCTTTGGTTGAGTCATGCGACTGAACAAACGATTGAATTCCAGTCGTGCATTTGAACCGTGCGACTGAGATCTAATCGTACGATTGAGTTCATACGTACGACTGAGTCCTGCGATTGGACTTAGTCGCATGTCTTCTCATATGTGTATCTCAGTCGTGCGTCTGAACTCATTCGCAAGGTTCAGTCGTACGAATGAATCATTCGTCCAACTTAGTCGTACGATTGAGACAATCGGATAGCTCAGTCGTACGATTGAAGTTCATCATTGTGTCCAGTCGTTCAGTCGACTGGTTGTCCATTCAAATTCCTGTTTTGAGCAATACTAAGTGTTAAACTTCAAAATTATGCTCATTGCACTCAGAATTAGCCGATTAAGCCTATTGTAACCTTAATTTAATCATTAAGTTCAGGTTTTGAGGTCTATTAAGCCTATTAAGATTACGAGTACTGTTCGGTCATAATTTGTGCCATTTTTGATGATTCGACACAGTTTGTTCGATGATTCCTCTTGTTTAGTACCTGTATGAGCGAATGTAAGAGTCAGCAACAATGTAATCAAGGTTTAAGGAGTTTTTGGAAATTTTTTGCAGAGTTTTGCTAGGTCGTACGAGTGAAGTGGGCGATTAGGGCAAGTGAGCGACTGAGGGTTATTTCCCTGGTATTTATACTAGGGCAACCTTCAGTCGTACGACTATGCTTAGTCGGATGACTTAGTCGTGCGATTGAGCCTAGTTGTATAGTTGAGTCGTACGACTGAGTGTCAGTCGTACAGTTCACCTAATCGTCCATCTTTAGTCGTACGATTGACCTTCAT
Source organism: Flaveria linearis (assembly GCA_024085815.1). Lineage (NCBI taxonomy): Eukaryota > Viridiplantae > Streptophyta > Magnoliopsida > Asterales > Asteraceae > Flaveria > Flaveria linearis. The sequence goes on along the minus strand of CM044003.1, from coordinate 62,030,046 downwards.
TCGGATGTCAGCCTAGTTCTGTCACTTTCAATCGTTCGATTGGGCTCATTCGCATGGCCCAATCGTACGATTGTGTTCAATCGTATACCCCATTCGTACGACTGGGTCAGATCAGATTCAGTCGTGCGATTGGGCTATACTTGTGCCATTTTAGCCAACTATATTTACCTCCCTTTAGATTTCTTAACCAATTGATAAAACATTATGTGCCGTTGATCATCTCAGACATGATCCATTTATCCACCCGATCACCTCAGACGTGATCTATTTAACCACCCGATCACCTCAGACGTGATCCATTTATCCACCCGATCACCTCAGACGTGATCCATTTAACCACCCGATCACCTCAGACGTGATCCATTTAACCACCCGATCACCTCAGACGTGATCCTTTTATCCTTTCAGAAACAATTTTTAAATATACATTTAGCTCGTTTAGTGACGTTAACAGATAACCGTACACACACAGTTCGACATTGACACACTAATAGTAACTAATAAATAAAATTTAAACTACGAACAAAAATGAACATCTTTTTGTGATTTTTGTTAGGGCAGGTTTGTGTAGCCTATCAGCATTGACATTATATCAGGAACAGACTCATTTGGAATCAGACAAGCATATACACCATTACTTGGAACATTATGAGTTGATTTCATTTTACATGATGACATATCACAGTTTGTTCTGATCTAAGACTTCTAAGTACTAACTGGGAATCATGTTTAATATGATACATAACACACTTAGATCATCAACTTCAGTCGGTGCATACAAGATGATTGTCAGTATACTTGTCCACTTTAAATTCATACACAGACTTTTGACATACATTGGTAATGTATTAAGTTATATTATTTCAAACAACATTTTCTGTTTGGTAATGTATTAAGTTATATTATTTTAAACAACTTTGATCTTCATGTAAGAGGCGTAGGCTAGAAAGATACGAATTGCTTCCATTCTAGCTACGGGAGCAAAGACTTCATTGTAGTCGATTCCTTCGACTTGTCTGAAGCCTTGAACAACCAACCGTGCCTTGTTTCTGATAACGACACCCTGGTCATCCTTCTTGCACTTTAGTACCCATTTGGTACCAATTACCTTTACTCCTTTGGGTCGGTCAACAAGAGTCCACACTCCAAGTTTCTTGAACTGTAGCAACTCCTCTTGCATAGCATTGACCCATGCTTCATCCTTAAGGGCATCACTTACGTGTTTGGGTTCAATTTGAGAGACAAAACATCTGTAAGCTCCATCATTCACGTAGCCCTTTTCCATTACGTCTGCGTAATCAGCAGTGTACAATCGACTTCTAGTCTGCACGCCGGAGTGGAGATCACCAATGATAGCCTCTGGCGGATGACTTGTATTGATCCTAGTCAACGGAGTTGTAGGAACGACAACTTCAGAGTCCATAGTCGTAACTGGAGGTTCAGTGTCTGTGGTTCCAGATGCAGGTGAAACGCCTGAAGAGCTCCCTTCTTGATCAACATTAGGTGTTTGTGCTGGTTCAGATGCTTCTTCATCCTCTGATGAGTCTTCACTATCGTTTTGATCAGCTGAGGCAGATCCCGATGACCCACTTATAGGAGTGGTATTACTAGTATCCAGATTCGGTGAGTTGAGAACATCGTGCATCATCTGAGTAGCAATATCATCATCTGATACTATCTGAGGAAGATTGAATGATTTGAAAAAGCCATCGTAGTCGAAGAATGACGATGGACCTTTTCCGGCAGGGGGAATAGTGAAACGTTGAACATCAACGTTGCACCATACTTCTACCTGACCAGTAGAGTTGTTGTAAACTCGTTTATCGGGTATACTGTATCCCAGAAAGATCCCCTGATCTGCCTTTTCATTGAACTTGCCTTCTTGAGTTTTCTTTAGAAGAGTACAAGGAGCACCGAAAGGTTCCAAATACTCTAGGTTTGGCTTACGCTTCTGTAGCAACTCATAGCAAGTCTTCCCGTGCCTCTTCACTACTGACACGCGATTAAGTGTGTAGCGGGCGTTGGCTACAGCCTCGTTCCAGAACTGTACTGGCAGTTTTGAGTCTGCCAATATAGTCCTGGCTGTCTCGATCAGACTCCTGTTCTTTCGCTAAGCAACTCCATTCATCTGTGGAGTGTATGCAGAGGTGAATTGATGAACAATTCCCTTTTCTTTGCAGAATGCATCCATCCACTGATTCTTGAACTTGGTTCCATTATCTAAACGAATCTTTCTCACTTTAAGCTTGTAAAGTGACTCCAGAGTTGTGACCAGCACTTTGAATGACTCAAACGTTTCTGACTTAGCTTTCAGAAACATAACCCACGAGAATCATGAGTAGTCATCGGTGACTACGAAGCAGTACCAGTCTCCAACGATACTCTTCGTGCTAACTGGACCGAAAAGATCCATGTGTAGTAGCTCCAGGGGTATCTCAATAGAATGGACATTCTTGGCCTTGTGAGATTTCCTGGTTTGCTTTCCTTTCTTGCATAAGACACAAAAATCAGGAAGCTTGAAGTTCTTGACAGGAACTCCATCTACTAGGTTGTTATGAATCAGGTGATTCATCTTCCTATGATTAATGTGTCCCATTCGTCTGTGCCACGAAATGGAGTCCTTTTCTGTAGCTTTAGATAGGAAACATTGAACAGAAGAAGCACTAGTAAAGGCATTTGACATATCTAGAACATATAAGTCATTATATCTAGATGCAGACATTAATACCTGTTCCTCTGGAATATCCATTTCTTTCTTCAGAATGTAACATTTGCGATTATCAAACATTACTTTGAATCCCTTGTCGCAAATCTGAGACACAGAAAGCAGGTTGTTTTCTAACTGCTAAACAAAGTTCACTTTATCGAACCTTACCTTGTCATTACCTACTTCGCCCTGAGCGGTAATGTATCCTCCTTTATTACCAGCAAATGAAACGTGTCCCCCTTTAATTTGTTTGACATTGAAAAGGAGAGACTTGTTCCCCGTCATGTGCCTGGAAGCTCCGCTATCTACGATCTATGTATTTGTAGATGCACTATAGCGGACAACCTGCACATATGAGAAAATCATCAGTTAAGGAGGGGGACCCAAGCCTTGACTGGCTTGGGTTTTCCAGAGGAATCAACCATCATGAATTCAACCCACTGTCCTTTATCAGTGGGTGGAATCTCAACTTTCAGATTGTCCTTGCTTTCAGACACACCAGTTGTCTTGGCTTTCCATAAACCATCCCCGTGAAAAGATTGTTTGTGGTAAACCTTAGACTGATTTACGGTTTGAGCATATGGTTTAGATTCAGAAACAGGTTTTACCTCTGGCATCACGGACTTGTCGGGGACTTGTCTGTTTTGCCTTTGGCGAGGTGGAGACGAAAAAGACCTAGAAGGTGTTTTAGACCTAATAGGGGTTTTCGATCTAACTGGAGTCTTAGAACGCTATTTTGAATCTATTTTGACTTTGTCGTGTATCTCAACCTTAGTTCTTGGTGTCTGATAGCGAGGACAGTTAGTCGAAATATGACCGCGCTGACCACAAGTATAGCAGGATCTCCATTCATCAGGGCTAGGAGATCTCTTGTGGGGCGGTGAATAAACCTCAGATTCTTTCTTTTTATTATCACTTTTAAGATTTTCACCTCCTTTGACAAATTTAACTTGTTTAACATGATTTATGTTTTGTCTTGGAAATTGGTGATTATCTTGTTTCACTGGTTTAGCTTGAGTGATTTTGGAAATCTTAGGTTGTGTGGAAGTTGACTTTTTACCCAACCCAAGAGATGCTTGAATATTCTCTTCCACTTGTTTGCCAGTGATTTGTGTGCTTGTAGTGCTTGATCCAGAATCTGTCTGGTCAGGAACCGAAGAGGCAGTGGTAACTGCTGTATCCGGATCACTGACTAGAGGAGTTGTCACCACATGATCCTTTATGGGGTTATCATTAATTGGACGTTGTTTGATGTTTAAAAAGGACTCATGTGGTGATGGCACAACTTTATAACCCAACCCCTCCCCGTTGTTGCGTTCTTTAACCAAGTTTTTCAGAATATGTGAGGAACTAGCTAGACTGTGAAGTCTTTGTTGCAAAGACTCGTTTTCAACTTGTAAAACTGCTCGTTCCTTCTTAGTTTCTTCTATTGTCTTTAAATAAAACTTGATATCATTTTCTTGGTTAAAGGCAACAACTTCAGTTTCTTTTAATTATTTCTTTAAAGCATCAATCTTTTCTTTATAATTGTTTTCATTTTGTTTTAAGATTTTGTTTGCTTCAGCGCACAATTTTAAATCATTTACTAAGTTATCATTATGGTCTAATAACCTAGCAAATTTCAGGTTAATGCTTTCCTTAAATTTCACATTCAACACAAGCATGTTTAGTAAATAATTCATCCTTTGATTCTACCTGTGCTGATGTAGATGTTCCAGCCATGAAAGCATTTTGGGGTACAGATTGTGCTTCAGACGCAGCATTCAGTTCATTCTCCACAAGCTGATCAACATCAGCTATGTTATCATCCAATTCAGCATTTTCAATCTCAGCTGAGTTCTCCTCCTCACTTGCTGAGTCTTCATTTAAGTCCTCGACAGATGCTATGTTGGCTTCCCCATCAGATAAGAACCGGAAGGACCAGTCTTGTCCTTCATCACCTTGTGCAACCAAAGCCTTGGAATCACTTCCCGTTGGAACTGGCTTCTTATCTTTATCTTGTCTGTTGAAGGAGGAGAAAGGATTTCCGTTCCCAGTCTTTTTAGGCTTCACACATTCCCTCTTGAAATGTCCTTTCTCACCGCAGTTGAAACACGTGACTTTGGACTTGTCAAACCCAAAAGTGGTATCTTTTGTAGCCACGAGATTCTGCCCTGTCTTCTTTACAAACTTCTTCGCTTGTCGCACAGCACTTGCGAGAGCCCACATAATATCCATTCTCTCTAACTCATTTTCATCCACCTGCTCATAGTCTTCATCAGCCAGGTGGCAGTTTCCTATCTTCCCTGCAACCAAACCATCATAGGAATGAACCACTACAGCAAGTAGGTCCATGTGTTCCTTGGCCACTTCCACAGTGACTTTACCCAGGTTCTCAGTTATTAACTTTGTCGAGTGAGCTTCAGTAATACTGTGTTGAACCCCTGATGAAACAGATGACTCACCCCCAGACGATGAGCTTTGACCAGATGTATTAGAAACAAATGCAGTCTGCAGAGGAACATTGGACGACTTTGCAATTGGAGTTGGAGTGACGTTGTAAAGAGTAGGATCCTGAGCATATGCACCCTTCTTCGCCTTATACTTATGTCTGACCTCTTCCTCTCGCAGTTTCATAATAAAGTCATTTATATCCAAAGTCTCGAGAACTGAATTGTGTCTCAAGGCTGAAATAAATGAATCCCATTTTTCTGGAAGACCTTCAGCTAAACTGGTGACCTTTTCTTCTTTAGACGTTGTAACCCCATGAGTGTGAAGTTCACTCATTAGATGATAGAAGCGGTCAATGATGTCATCTAAGCTCTCATTCCCAATAGCAGAGAAATTGTCAAACTCCTTTTTGAGAGCTTTGGCCTTCAAGGATTTCAGAGTTGAACTCCCTTCATACCTTTTCTCAAGAGCTTTCCAGAACTTTTTACTCTGTTTCTGATCCGAATACTGATGGAATATTTCTTTAGGAATTGACTGGGTTAGCATAGCATAAGCCTTCTTTTTAGCGTTATAGGCAGTCTTTTGAGCATCCGTCATTCCACTTAACGTTAATGGCAAACCATCAGCACCAACTGGCATTGTGTAACCAGTCTCAATAGAATTCCATAGATTAGTATCCACGCCATTGAGATGAATCTCAAACCTTTGCTTCCACTGCGGGAACTCATCAATGGATAGAAGCTTAGGCGGCTTGTTGTGATTACCAATCTCATTCTCCAGAAGCAGTAGATTTTGGATCCTTGAGTCCTTTCCAGCTGAGAATGCGAAGTTTTCCGAGTCCATGATGAATGTTGACTTAAACTTGAAAAACAGACTGTTGATGCGACTGGGATGCGATTGAACTCACCCGTGCGATTGAACAGGCGACTGAGAAACAATCGTGCGATTGAACACAATCGGGCGAATGGACAAGGCGACTGACTGAAACTGGGCGACTGAACTGGCGAACGAATCAGCTGGGCGACTGGAGTTGACGATTGACTCAATCGGGCGACTGGCTATACGACTGACTCAATCGGGCGATTGAACTGGGCGACTGGGTTCAGTCGTACGATTGATATAATCGTGCGACTGCGTCGGCTGAAAAGGAGATTTTTCGCAAACTTTGACCTAGAACGCAAGTTTTTGCAACCCTAGACGGCTGAAAATCGAAAAAATTGTTTTTCCAGAACATGCACACGTAAAGACTCGATTTTTAGCAGAAAGATTGGATCTTTTCACGTAAAAACGTAGACTTTTTCACCAAAAAAACGATTGAATCAATGAAGAATCAAGAGCCTAATGCTCTGATACCACTTGTTAGGACCGTGTACGTACGGAGTACTAACTGATTCTAAGTTATACCAGATCAAATAGTGCGGAATCCTATTTGATTGGCGATCCAATCAGGGAGAAGGAAATCAAGATCAATCCTAATGATTAGAAAACGTTAAGAATGGATTAGGAATGATCCGAGACGTTCTGTGAAATTGGAATAGACGAACAGGGCGCTCTGGGTCGACTAGGGTTATCAATCTTCGAAGTCCTCATTTTTTCCACGAATTAAGTGGTATTTATAGGTTACAGCTTTCATTCGTACGACTGAGCCAAGCGACTGGCTCAGTCGTGCGACTGAGTCATACGATTGGTTCATTCGGACGACTGAGTCAGTCTCATGACTCAATCGTACGATTGACTCAATCTCTTGGTTCAGTCGTCCGATTGGCCCATTCTCATGGTCCAGTCGTGCGACTGAATCAGATTACTTAGTTAAACACACTCTTGAACCTTAACTGATTCAGAACATGTCAAACAACTGTAAACCTATATAACATGGTCATATATGCGTGTAACAATAAATAATGTAAGTAGATATAACATTAAATAACCAACAACCATATATAGAAGAGATTCTCATTAGCTTGATTGAACATTACATATATGTTACAAGAAGAAGTTCTATTACATTTAAGCTCACTAGACTAGAACTGGGGACATGTGTACCAACAATGTATATGTGGTGGTGTGTGTTGACTTGGCTGCACATGGGGGATCTTTTAAAAAAACAAAAAGGGGCAGTGGGTATTAATAGAAAAGAAACCCACTTTGTGCTTGGGTTCTCAACTATGAGTTGTGTTCCATGTGGATTTTTGCATGATGTGTGGGAATGCATAATACATGTATGAATGTGTGCTCATACAGGGTAAAAGTTATATCTATGTGGGTGTTCTAGTCTAGTCGTGTTGCGTTGTGCATGGGTGTCGTTTGCATGCGAGGGTAATATAGTATAGGTGTGTATGTTATATATATATATATATTATGTGTGTATGTGTATAATATACATGTTATGAGTGTGTGTATAATATATATTATGTTTGGGTAATATATATTATACGTGTGTGTTTCGTTTGAGTCGTATTACGGTTGTGATGTGTAAATAATGTATTATAAATCGTATGGGTTTCATTAAAATAAGTTATTCCAAAGAAAATGTGTAATGATTATCTTTGTACATGAATTTGTATACGTGGGAATAATTGGGTTTTATAACCGTGATCGCGAAACCGTACAACCTCTACAATTATAATTGATAAATAATAATAATTATATATTAAATGAAATTCAGGTTATTTGGAAACCTAACTTCCTGTTCTCTGTGTTACTTATTGTTGTGCATTTGAGGTGAGTTCTCAGCCGCGCTTTACTTATTTTCTTGGGGTGAAAGAAACATGTGTTCAAACGTATTTTCATTTGATTCAGTATTACTATAATGTTGACATATTTACTAGTGTTGTACCAATTTAAGTCCTCACATTTCGAACCGTTAATATATGTTCTTCAGCGGGGTAATTCTGAGTAGATCTACTGGGTTTGACAAACCCCACCCGGGCTAGTCGCGCTAGCTCGACCAGTGGTCGAAAACAGGTGTTTAATTGACCTAATTTTCTGTTGTTGTGGTTTGGTAGCCACAACCGAGGCACTGTGTTCATTGTCAGCGTCGGTTGCGAACTTCATACACTATGTAACTTGTTAAGTAGGTTAGCTACCTACGGATATTACTTTGTTTACTGGATCGGTTATTACTTGTTTTGTTTATCAAAACCTGTGGACTCACCAACTTTGTGTTGACACTTTAGCATGTTTCTTTCAGGTTCACAAGATGCGCACGCTTAGGATCATATCATTCATGCATTCAACGTCACATGTGAATTATTTTAATGCTTTTCAATAAATTTCATTTATTTGGTTTGCGCATGTTGCGCCATTTAAAGATTTAAGATTTATTATGCTTCCGCAAATTTCTATTATGTTTACGTGATAACTCTATCTTTGGTAATTTCAAACATTAAAATTTATTTATGTTTTATAATAAACGTGTCGTTTGGTGTAACTAGTGGCTGAGATCCTGGAAGTCACACGCTTAACGGCAATACCCCGTTTGTGGAAATTGATGGTGTGACAGATTGGTATCAGAGCATTAGTTATAGCAAACTAAAATGAATTTTGCATCTTATTTGCATTCCATTTTAGACTATAGCTGGATTTGCATTAGTTACACACACACATAGATTACTAAGCTGTGCTTACTTAATTTGGTTGCCTGAGAACTTTTGCTTTAACATATCCCTGTGAGCTTACGACTACAGGGATGGTGACTCCGAGTTGCTGTGAGTCACGGAAAGGGTTACTTAGGAATTTCCTGAACCTTACTGATCCTTTCGTATACTTTGATTGATCGACCCTGATATAATACTTACATATTTGGTGCTCCTATCGTTGATGACCACTGTACTGGACAAGATATGTTAGCCTGATAGGAGGAACCGGGGGTGATCATGCAAAGCAAATTACCATTACGGGTGCACACGTAATTGTAATTTGTCGTGCATGCTAAGTCCGGTGAATTTGGTCGGGTGGTAACGTTGTAGGCAGTATGAGTCGTCAGCAAGAAAGTCTCGGTTTTCATAGAACATAGATACTGATGTGGAAACTATCCTTCAATTCTACTTGTATGAATGCTCACACTTACCTCGAATTCGGATGAAATTCAAACCATGACATTTGTGCTAATCCCTCGGATTCGGATTGATTCTCTAGCTTGTCTATGTCCTTAAATCCTTGAATTTCTCTTCCTTTTCATTCCAAGACAAAAGGTTTATTTTCATGCGACCGATAGTTTTGGATTTTGATATCTGGTAGATTCTCTATTAATGGAAGTTACGCCTCTGTTCTATTTGACTCTGGTGCTGATAAGAGTTATGTGTCCACCAAGTTTAGTAAAGTACTAGGAATGATACCTACTGATTTGAGTTCTGAGTATGCCATAGAAATACCTGATGGTAGGACGATAGCAGCAACCCAAGTGCTTAGGAACTGGGAGTTAGGTTTGTCTGGTCACACTTTTCGCATAGACCTTATTCAGGTCACACTCGGTAGCTTCGATGTAGTATTCGGAATGGATTGGTTATCCAAGAACAAAAATGAGGTCATTTGCAAGGAGAAGTTGATCAAGTTACCCATTTCGGATGATGAGATTCTTACAGTTGAAGGTGATAAAGTTGGTGCTGTGGTAGGAATCATTTCATATCTGAAGGCTCAGAAATGCCTCAAGAATGGGCATTTTGTCTTGTGGGCACTTGTTACTGAAACAAAGGTGGAGGAAAAGCGTGTCGAAGATATTCCAGTCGTTAGAGATTTTCCAGAGGTATTCCCTAAAGACCTACCTGGCCTTCCTCTACACAGGCAGGTAGAATTTCAGATTGAGTTAGCACCTGGAGCAACTCCGATCGCTCGGTCGCCGTATCGTCTGGCACCGAACGAACTACAAGAGTTGTCTAAGCAATTACAGGAATTGTTAGATAAGGGATTCATACGTCCCAGCTTTTCACCATGAGGGCTCCAGTGCTTTTCGTTAAAAAGAAAGATGGAACCTTCAGGATGTGCATTGACTACCGCGAATTTAACAAGGTGACGATCAAGAACAAGTATCCACCTCCGTGTATCGATGACTTGTTGTTTACTGTGATGCATCCATCCAGGGTTTGGGATGTGTACTGATGCAACATGACAAAGTCATAGCTTATGCATCTAGACAGCTCAAGGTGCATAAGAAGAACTACACAATGCATGATTTAGAACTGGGAGCTGTAGTGTTTGCCATGAAAATCTAGAGGCACTACTTATATGGAACCAAGTGCATGATATATATGGATCACAAGAGCCTCAAGCATATATACGATCAGAAGGAACTGAATATGCGGTAACGACGGTGGTTGGAATTACTCAATGATTAAGACTGTGCAATCATGTATCACACTGGTAAGGCTAACGTGGTGGCCGACACCCTCAGTCGGAATGAAACACCAAAGCCTCGTCGGGTACGCGCATTACAAATAACTATCCACTCTGACCTACCTGTACAAATCAAAGCTGCTCAATCTGAGGCATTGAAGATGGAGAATCTGAAAGCAGAATCCATGCGAGGCATGAAGAAATAGTTGGAGATTAAAGCTGATGGAATCCGTTATTTTATGAAATGGATCTGGGTACCACAGTATGAGAATTTGCAAGAGTTGATAATGGATGAAGCTCATAAATCACGTTACTCGATCCATCCAGGTTCAGACAAGATGTATCAGGATCTGAAAGAATTTTACTGGTGGCCGAAAATGAAAGCGGAGATAGCCACATACGTAAGCAGATGCCTAACTTGTTCCAAGGTTAAGGTAGAACACCAGAAACCATCCGGTTTACTCCAACAACCGGAAATACCAGTGTGGAATGGGAGCAAATCTCAATGGACTTCATCACGAAGTTACCTAGGACTCCCAGCGGATGCGATACCATTTGGGTTATAGTAGATCGCTTAACGAAATCCGCACACTTTCGGGCAATTCGAGAGACTGATCGAATGGAGAAGCTGACACGTATCTATTTAAGGGAAATAGTCTCTCGTCTATCATTTCTGATCATGACGCTCGGTTCACTTCTCACTTCTGGCAATCATTACAACGATCATTGGGAACGCGGCTGGATATGAGTACTGCGTATCACCCGCAGACCGATGGTCAAAGTGAGCATACAATCCAGACACTGGAAGACATGTTGCGTGCCTGTGTGATCGATTTTGGTAGTAGCTGGGAAGCTCATTTACCATTGGTTGAGTTCTCCTATAATAACAGTTATCACACCTCAATCAAGGCAGCTCCATTTGAGGCACTGTATGGACGTAAGTGCCGATCTCCTATCTGTTGGGAAGAAGTAGGAGAAGGTCAACTTACAGGACCTAAACTTGTGCACGAAACGACTGAGAAGATCGTGCAAAATTGCAACCGTATGGCAGCTGCACGTGATCGACAAAAGAGTTATGCCGACAAGCGTCATAAGCCATTGGAGTTTCAGATTGGTGACAAAGTACTGTTGAAAGTTTCACCCTGGAAGGGTGTAATACGCTTTGGAAAGTGGGGAAAACTAAACCCTAGATCCGTGGGGCCGTTTGAGATTGTCAAACGGGTTGGCCCGGTGGCTTATCAACTGAACTTACCTGACGAACTCAGTGGAATACACAATGTGTTTCACGTGTCAAACCTAAGGAAGTGTCTTGCTGATGAATCACTTGTTGTTCCGTTAGAAGAACTGGAAATCGATGAACAGTTTCGTTTCGTTGAAGAACCAGTAGAGATTATGGATCGAGAAGTCAAAACACTAAAGCGTAGCAAAATTCCCATTGTGCGTGTTAGATGGAACTCTAAGCGTAGACCAGAATTCACCTGGGAACACGAAGATCAGATGAAGAAGAAGTACCCACAACTGTTCAAGGATCAGACACTTACTTCTTAAGGTATTCATTCTTGAGATACCTTTTCCTTTAATTTCGAGACGAAATTCCTTTCAACAAGGGGATGATATCACAACCCTCGCGAAAACCTTATAAATTCTCTTCTTATTGTCGTCGTCCTAGATTTGCAGAAACCCTATTCTATATGCATTAATGATCGTTAAATCAGGTGTTCGTCACGAAACTGAACCCTATTCTATATGCATTACTGATCGCTAAATCAGGTGTTCGTCACGAAACTGACATTTTAATTTTCAGGACGAAAATTCTTTCAACATGGGGATAATGTGACAATTCGAGTTTTCCTCTTACGTTAACACTTTTTTACATTGGCTAATCTCTCCGTTAAGTATGATTAAGCAAATTCGCAAATGTTACATAATAACGATTACTAATATTATAACTAACCAGGCATAACTAATTTGAAACTACAATTAAACTTAAATTACGTAACATGATTAATCTAAATATACATTAGGCTAACTTGGAGGACCTAAAGTGCAAACTTAGGAGACTTGAGGGGACCATTGTGTAACTTGCATTCATGGCAGACAACTCCTTAAAATCCTCCACTATGATAATATTATATCATATGATTAATATGGGAACCCACCCTACCTTCGTTTCATCTCCATTATATGTGAAAAAAAACTCAAACAAACTCCACATTCATCTCACATTCGCAAACCCAAACCTCCTGCCGTCGTCCTCTTGTGTTTCTTACGCAGCTGTATATCGCGGTGGTTCTTGAACTCTCGCGGTCGTGGTTTGCCATCCCGAAGTGTTAATCGAGGTTTGCTTTCGCGTGACGTTTCTCCATCGACGTTGCTCTGCGTAAATCGCTGCAATCCAACGATAACTCGCACGGTATATTTTCTACTTTTTGCATAAACTTGGCACGTACGGTTTCGGGATCCCGGGTCATAGCAGTTGTGTGAATCCAGGGAATCGGGTTCAAGTTATGGGGTGCGGTTTAGTGATCGATTCCGCGCTAGCGTGTATATATGCCATGTTTTCTGCGTATGTAGGTATCGGTATGTATATGTGCTACGTATGTATGTATTGGTATATATGCTCTTGTGTATGTATGTCGTTATATATATATGCTGGTGGGTAGTCCTACGGTAGTATGATCTGCGCATGTATAGTGTTATTTTGGCCTTCTGCATGTATGTTTCTGCGTATATATATGTGTGTGTGTGTGTTTACTGTTGTATATATATGTATCCTGCGATATATATGTACGTGTGCTTACTGGTGTATATATATATATATACGTATTCTACGAAGTGGTGAGAATGAATATATGACAAGGTGTGCGCACATATATAAATACATATGTATGGATGTTTCGTGTGTGTGTCGACCCTATTGGGTGCGTACGTATGTTGCTGCTGTGTGTTTCGTGTGCCTAGCAGAAGGTTTTATGGCTGAAATTTGGTAGTGTCCAGGCTTATACTTAGATATGGTGGGTTTGTTTGGGTGTTTTAATACATAAGTGTGATGTTGTATGTATGCATCGAATATAGATAGGTGTACATATGCATCCGTGAAGACATGGGGTTTGATTATAATATTGTTTGGGTGGATAATAGGCATGGTGGATAGTGTGGGTGTGAGTGTGTTTCTGCGTGTGTTTTATGTGATTATATATCTGAATGTATATGTGGTGGTGTGTGTTGACTTGGCTGCACATGGGGGATCTTTTAAAAAAACAAAAAGGGGCAGTGGGTATTAATAGAAAGAAACCCACTTTGTGCTTGGGTTCTCAACTATGAGTTGTGTTCCATGTGGATTTTTGCATGACGTGTGGGAATGCATAATACATGCATGAATGTGTGCTCATACATGGTAAAAGTTATATCTATGTGGGTGTTCCAGTCTAGTCGTGTTGCGTTGTGCATGGGTGTCGTTTGCATACGAGGGTGAAATAGTATAGGTGTGTATGTTATATATATATATATAGATATATATATTATGTGTGTATGTGTATAATATACATGTTATGAGTGTGTGTATAATATATATTATGTTTGGGTAATATATATTATACGTGTGTGTTTCGTTTGAGTCGTATTGCGGTTGTGATGTGTAAATAATGTATTATAAATCATATGGGTTTCATTATAATAAGTTATTCCAAAGAAAATGTATAATGATTATCTTTGTACATGAATTTGTATACGTGGGAATAATTGGGTTTTATATAGTTTTGGTGTGCTGGCATAGTACTGGATAATCGAGAACCGACACCGTAACCGAACCGTGATCGCGAAACCGTACAACCTCTACAATTATAATTGATAAAAAATAATAATTATATATTAAATGAAATTCAGGTTATTTGGAAACCTAACTTCCTGTTCTCTGTGTTACTTATTGTTGTGCATTTGAGGTGAGTTCTCAGCCCCGCTTTACTTATTTTCTTGGGGTGAAAGAAACATGTGTTCAAACGTATTTTCATTTGATTCAGTATTACTGTAATGTTGACATATTTACTAGTGTTGTACCAATTTAAGTCCTCATGTTTCGAACCGTTAATATATGTTCTTCAGCGGGGTAATTCTGAGTAGATCTACTGGGTTTGACAAACCCCACCCGGGCTAGTCGCGCTAGCTCGACCGGTGGTCGAACGGGTGTTTAATTAACCTAATTTTCTGTTGTTATGGTTTGGTAGCCACAACCGAGGCACTGTGTTCATTGTCAGCGTCGGTTGCGAACTTCATACACTATGTAACTTGTTAAGTAGGTTAGCTACCTACGGATATTACTTTGTTTACTGGATCGGTTATTACTTGTTCTTTTATCAAAACCTATGGACTCACCAACCTTGTGTTGACACTTTAGCATGTTTCTTTCAGGTTCACAAGATGCACGCTTAGGATCATATCATTCATGTATTCAACGTCACATGTGAATTATTTTAAAGCTTTTCAATAAATTTCATTTATTTGGTTTGCGCATGTTGCGCCATTTAAAGATTTAAGATTTATTATGCTTCTGCAAATTTCTATTATGTTTACATGATAACTCTATCTTTGGTAATTTCAAACATTAAAAATTTATTTATGTTTTATAATAAACGTGTCGTTTGGTGTAACTAGTGGCTGAGATCCTGGAAGTCACACGCTTAACGGTAATACCCCGTTTGTGCAAATTGATGGTGTGACAATCTTTGTGTCTTAGTAAGTACACATAACCATATCGACTATAGTCATCGGTAAAGGTAATGAAATATCTTTCATTGTACCTTGTCATAGGTTTAAAAAGACCACATACATCCGAATGTATGATACCTAAAAAATCCTTTGCCCTTTCAGCTTTCCCACTAAAAGGTGCCTTGGTCATTTTACCTTGTAAACAAGACTCATATACATCAAATGAATCACATTCACTTGTTTTTAAATGACCATTCTTTTGTAGTGTTTGTATTCTTTTCTTGTTTATATGACCAAGACGGCAATGACAAAGGTAAGTGTCACTCAAATCCGATTTGTGTTTCTTGGTACTAGTTTGGTACAATAAGCTATCATTCAATGTATTTTAAACATGTCATTCAAAGTAACATGGATTTTATTTCCAATAAATGATAATACATATCCAAAATGTTTTAATAGGGCTACAGAAATAATGTTCCTAGTCAAACTAGGAGCATAGAAAACATTGTACAAAATTACTTCCAAACCATTTGGAAGTTTCAAGATGTAGTCACCACGGGCTTCAACGTGAACTTTAGCCCCATTGCCCACGTAGAGGCTAACATCCCTTTTGTTGAAGTTGCTACTTCTTTTGAACCCCTGCAACAAATTACAAATATGAGTTCCACATCCGGTATCTAACACCCATGTGTTAGAGGATAGTAAGTTTAAATCAATATGGATCATGTATATGGTACCTGAGGTTTGCCCAGCATCCCTCTTTGCTTTCAACTCTTGGAGATGGAGAGGACAATTTCTTGCCCAATGTCCAATCTCTCCACACTTGAAGCATGGGTCATTAGAAGCAACCTTTTGCTTCTTCTCCTGTGCTTTGGGTGGCACCCTTGCCACCCCCTTCCCTTTTCCCCATACGGGTCCTTTGCCCTTGGAAACTCTTGCCTTGGGTGCGGGATGAGGCCTTTTCTTGGTCCCACCTTCATTGATGGTGAGAACGGGTAAAACCCTTTTACCCATGGCCGCCTCGGCCATTTTGATCATAGAGTGAAGCTCACCAATGCTTTTGTCCCAAGCATGTATGTTGTAGTTCAACACGAATGTCTCGAATTTTTTGGTAAGGCCATTGAGGATCAAATCCATGGCCAATTCCTTCGAGACGGAACAATTTAGCCTTTCGAGGCGGTCAATGTGACTTTTCATCTTAAGTACATAAGATGAAACCGATTGGTTGTCATCCATACGACATGCATGGAATGCTTGAACCGTTTTAAAGCGCTCAACCCTCGCTTGCTGTTGGAACGTTTCCTTCAGTTGGGTTATCATGTCATAAGCTCCATGATGTTCATACTCCTTCTGGAGATCCGGAGTCATGCTTTCCAACATATGGCAAGACACTTGGACGGAGTCCTCAGTGTATTTCATCCAATCGTTATAGGCTTCCTCATCATCCTCACTAGGTTGATCGGGTAGGGTCGTCTAAAACATATGATCGTTTCTCTTGCTTGAGAATGATTCTCAAGTTTCGATACCAAGCGATAAAGTTTTTGTGATTTAGACGTTCCTTTTGGAGAATCGCTCGTAAAGATTGGGCGGACGTGGATGAATTATCATGATTATCATTATTTTTAGTGGCCATCTACAAAATTTAACAAAGATCAATTTTAGTATTTTCAATATTGTTATTTTAATAATTAATACCTTTTAAGGTCATTTTCATATTAAAATCTTGAACCCAACATTACATTTAAATAGTGGTTAGGTGACCTTTATCCCACGATTTAAATTAATAAGGTGGTCAACGATTGACGGTTGCAACCATTTGCAACTTCTAGAGGTATGGGATCGACTTGAAACATCATATGTAAAGTCGGCATGTTAATCCCATCAACACCATTTGGAAACATCGTAGGTGATCCATTTGACATGGTTTGTAAATCAAGACTCCCTACTTACACACACGTGTGAGTTTGCCAAAATAAGTGGTTAGGTGACCTTTATCCCACGAATATGGCATTCTCACCTCAAGTCACAAGTTCCCTCAAAATAGTTAGGTGACCTTTATCCCACTAAGAGTTCCCGAGTGACTCAAGTGTTATGTAAAAGGACGGTGTTGATCTCATTTTAAAAAAAACTTAGAGATTTCATAATTCTAGTTTAGAAAACTCTATGTATTCATATTTGCATGCTTTCAAATACAAGATACCCTATGGTTCATTGATTAAACCCCTTTTAATCTTTAAATCATTAAACAATATTAATAACCTTTTATTACCTTTTAATGATTAAGGACCATTTAGATAGTTTGTTATGATCATTGAAAGGATTGTTAAGCAAACATCATATATAAGCAATCAACCACAACACCATAACCAAACAACCATGAATCAACCAAATATTAGTGCATAACCATAGCATCTAAAGTGGCCACACTTGTTTTCCATCACAAATGTGGTCTATAGGACATTCCTAAGGGAAAAAACACAACACAAAAGGCTTCCATGAACCTCCCACTTGAAACCGCATCTAAATGCTCCATGTTTCTTGTGTCTTCCCTTTGTGCTTTAAACTCGTACATCTTCATATTACAAGATATTATATCCTAATACAAGATTTCTAGTAAAATGAAAAGTACCTATTCTATTTATTACATCCCAATAATAAATAAATTACACTTTAAACAAAGCACAAATAAATGATTATACAACCCAATTGAATGAATAAATACAACCATTACAATCATCCAAATAACACAAGGTAAAGGGCTAGGTTATACACCATAATAAACAATGATCATATCATCAAAATAACAATGAATCCTCACTAAAAACCACGAAATTTTAGCCAACACAAACTGAAATTTCGGGTTTTATCTTGTCCCAACAAACAAACAATACAACGTACATGTCTTTCAAACTTTAATTACAAGCATGTGTGATATAACTTTGAAAGTTTGGGGATTCATAATACATAAACATAGCAGCCCCTAAAGGGGTTTTAAAGTCCCATAAAACGAATTTTTAAGGACTATTGAAGCATGCATTCCATATAACCGGCTCTTGATGCCATTGTTGGGTTTTAGCCATGTTTATCAAAGCTAGTTTACCATTTAAACTATAAAACGCAGCAGATATAAGGTTAAACATAAGGTTAACAATCTGAAACTTCGATCATTTTAAACCAAAAAACTAAAACCCAAGAACAAGGATCATTTATATATATGAAATACATGCTATCAAAAACGAAAATGCAACCATAGGATGTTCTTGAACTACCTTTCAAGAACAAGATGTTTTAGTAGGGAAAAGATTAAGATGATGATGTTTTGAGTGGCTAGCCTTCAAGGAGAGGACCTCAAAACCGTGATACCCACAAGCTCTTCCAAGACACCTACTTGCTAGGTAGTAAAACACCAACTATCTTCTCTTCTTGTAGATCTGAATCTAGCCAAGCAAAGCTGAATTTTTCAGCTTACAAATATGATTTTTCAGCCAAGAATAACTTCAAAATCAGCTCTAAAATCTGAATTTTAGAGAGAAGCAAGAGAGAAAGGATTAGCTTTGCATGTTAGAGAGAGAGTGTGTTAGATGTGAGGAGTGTGCAAGTCATCAAGTCTTGCTCTTTACAAGACAAAAATGGGTGGGGACCAAGGCCAAGGGGCGGCCGAACCCATTTCAAAATGGGTTCCCCCCATTTTTCTTCTTTTATAATATTAACACTCTTTAATCCCTTATTTTATAAAATTAAAACCAATTTTAACTTTATAAACTTAACACACTTTTATTTGTTATTATTTAACCAACTTAAATAATAAAACAAATAATTTCTCATGAACAAATTATCCATATAATGATGTTCATTTACAAAAGCAATGTATTAGAAAACCCATTTTCTAAATTGGTGTCAATATTTATTTATATGATCTCATCAACATATAAATATTTATTGGTGTTTGTTTGGCTTGTTATTGGGTATGACCTGACTTGGATCATAACGTACTAACCACATTAATCTTGTATGTGTCTTAGGCATATGAGATCCAACAGAAAGAGTTAAATATTACATTGTTCCAAACTTTTAAACACTAAACAGGTCAATTCCAATCACTAGAATATCGAAGTCCTAAGGCACAAGTATGACCTTCATGCTTTACCCTTTCAAGGAGCTTCGTGAGTGGATCCACAATGTTTTGATCGGTGTGAACTTTATGAATACATATCTTTCCCTTTTCAACTTTATCCCTTATGTAGTTGAATCTCTGCTCAATGTGTCTAGTCTTTTGATGTGCACAGGGTTCCTTGATTTGTGCAATCGCACCCTCATTATCACAAAAGATTTCTAGTGGGTCTTGAATGGTAGAGACCACCCCTAGATCGGTGATAAATTTCTTTATCCATGTATCTTCCTGAGCTGCTAATGTGGCGGCTATGTATTCGGATTCTGTAGTGGACAATGCTACCACGTCTTGTTTTGAACTCTTCTAGGACACTGCTCCTCCATTCATAATGAAGACATACCCCAACTGTGATCGAGAATCATCTCGATTAGTTTGGAAACTCGCATCTGTGTAACCCTTTACAACGAGTTCCTCTTCATCAGATCCGTATATTAGAAACATATCCTTAGTCCTCCAAAGGTATTTCAATATACTTTTAATAACCATCCAATGGGTATTACCTGGATTCTGCTGATATCTGCTTGTCATGCTTAACGCGCATGACACGTCCGGTCTAGTGCATATCATCGCATACATGATGGATCCTATAGCAGATGCATATGGGATGTCCTTCTTTCTATCTTGCTCATCCTTTGAGCTTGGACATTGAGATGTACTTAGTATTGTCCCTCTTTGAATAGGTACCATACCTTTCTTAGAGTTTTCCATCTTGAACCTTTTCAAGATTTTATCAATGTATGCACTTTGGTTTAAACCCATCAACCGCCTCGATCTATCCCTATAGATCTTTATTCCCAAAGTATAGGCGGCTTCACCAAGATCTTTTATGGAAAAACAACTTCCAAGCTAGGTTTTAACACCTTCCATGGTTGGAATATCATTTCCAAATAGTAGTATGTCATCAACATACAATACTAAGAATGTAATTATGCTCACACTAGCATTCTTGTATACACAAGCCTCATCAGCGTTCTTGATGAAACCAAATTTCATGATTTCTTCATCAAAACATTGATTCCAACTTCTCGATGCTTGTTTCAATCCATAGATCGATCTTTTTAACTTGCATACTTTATTAGGAAATTGTGGATCGACAAAACCATCAGGCTGAACCGTATAGATCGATGCTTGTTTCAATCCAAGACAAAAAGGGGACCAACCATAACCCACAAGGGGCGACTGAAAACCCCTTTAAAATGGGGTTCCCCCCAAGTTTTAACCATCTTAAAAGTTAACTAGTTATTTTATAAGTTATGTAATTAACCTATTAATTACATAATTCTCACACTCTTTTATTATTTGTTGTTATTTAACCAACTTAAATAACATTACAAATAATACTCATGAACAAAATATACCCTATAAGTTGTTCCATCTCATATGCAACTTATTTAGAAAACCCATTTTCTAAATTGGTGTAATTATTCAGTTGTATGATCATATCATTAATTAAATATTTATTGGTGTTTGCTAAACTTGTTATTGGGTATGACCCGACTTAGATCATGACGAACTAATCACATCAATGTTCTATGTGTCTTGGTCATAAAGAATCCAACAAAACCAAGATGAAACCAAGGTATTGGAACATTTTTGTACTCCTTAATGCATTACTAAATTAAACATGTATAGGTCCTACAACTTGGAAGTAAGATCTGATCTTGAGTCCTTTAACATTTTAATGGCTGATTTCAAAAAAGCTGAAAATGATTATAAGCTTAAAATAGAAGACTTAGAGAAAATAATTTCTTCTTTAAAACATGAGCACACAAATTACAGGACTCAGATCAAAGATCATATTACAAGTTAACTGAATGGAAGGCTGAGCTTTTGATCAGCAAAGACAAGGTAGACAAATATGTTCTTGTAGAGGAAACCTTCAAGAACATCAGATTTTCATCCTTGCATGCAAAGGTTTGTTATCAGAATAGGGAGGGTCTGGGATCAAGTGAAATAACTCCTCCACACACATTACTATCAGTCAGATCTCCAAGGTATGTAACTTGTAATGATGAGCTGCCTCTCATTGATCCTATCCAATAGGAAGATGAAAATAAAAAAGGATATATTGAAAGATGAACAAGAAGTGAGTGAAGAGGTTTATTCTAAGAAGGTTCAGTATATTTCTGGTGAAAAGAATAGACCAGGATTGCTAAGTCTGCTAGAAAGAATATGATCAGGGTTGCTAAAAAAATCAAAGAAAGTCCAAGAGATCAAGCACACCTTCAACCCTAGGAAAAAACAAGTCTTTATCTCTATCAGGTTTAATGTGAGGAACACTGAAGACTTAACTAAGTACTATATTATCATGAGTCCTAATTCAAGTTCAAACAATCCTAGTCAAGAGAAGAAGGTTGAATCATTATGCACCACTTCTGCATAAGCTGGACCATCCAACTCTAAAGGCAAGCTTCACCATGACAAGCTTGTTGCATCATCTAAGAAGATGAAAAAGGAGGTAGAAAGAAATCAAGATCAACCTTGTCTTTAGATCAAGACACTTAGAACTAAGCCTGTGGAATGCATGTTGAAGCCCTTAGAAGATAAACATTTGTCTTTTTCTTCTTTGTCATAGTACAGGGACTTGTTTTGTAAATATATGTTCCTTGTTTCTTTTGATAGTTTAAATAGGATACTTAATGTATTTTGTATGGGCGGGAAGATAACCACTGTATTCACCCATACACTTTGTATCTAAAACTTTTTCTATCAATAAGATCTATGAGTTTTTGAAGAAATTGCTTGTGTTTTGACTTCATTGTGTTTGAATTGATCATTGCATTATGATATTATCATAGATCGATCTATTAGAACCTGTCAAATGGTATAAGAGCTTTCAGTTTAGTGATCAGAGCTTATTATCGATGTTTTTGAGCTCTCTGCGAATCACTTGAAATATGTGTTAATTGCAATTTGATCGATTAATTGTTGTTTTCAGTTGTGTTTCATCTAGAGGATGGTCTGCAAGGTTAAGAATGACATCAAAGCTTACTCACTGATGTGCAAGGGATTACCATTGGAAGTCTTGACTAGACTTGAAGGTTATCAAATAGGTTACACCATGTATAGAGCTTTGAAGATTATTTATGAAGGTGGTAAAGAGATACAAGATCTCAAAACGCAGAAACTCAAGAGGCAATTGGAGTTATTTGAGTATCTTTCTGGGAAACAATCAATCAAATGATGAACAGATTCGTACACTTAACTAATGAAATGTCAACTGCTGGTATCAAAAATGATCTCAAAGATCTAAACGACAGACTTCTTATTGCTCTTCCATCTTCATGGAAACAGACAGTCACTCTTAAAGCATAATGAAAAGTTTCTGATGGATCTGGATCTTTTGATTGCCAAAATTGAATTAGTTAAAATCGATGAGAGTTCCAGAAACAACAATAGAGATGCATCAATGTCTCAGTATAAGTATGTTGCTTCTCCAGCTAATACATTGGAGAATGCTTTTCTGGCAAAAGATGCTGATTCTCTAGAAGATGATAGTGATTTGTTCGTTGGAGATGGTTTCTTCATAGATTCTTCTTACTCAAGTGCTCCTGTTTATATACCCAACCTCAGTGTCCTCCTAAAAGTCAAACTTCTAAACCTCAAACTGAGACTTCATCTTCTAACTCTTTCATGGCAAGTTTTCATGAAAGTTTTTACTGCTTTCATGGCAAGTTTTCATGCTTACTGATTTCATGGCAAGTTTTCATGCTTACCAACGTAGTCATCTAACACAGGTAGATCTTATTTTGAAGGATTTATTTGAGATGTATCCTGATGATGTGGAAGAGATGGACTTGAATTGGCAGATGGTAATGATTTCCTACTGAACAAAGAAACACTCGTATGCTAACAGGAATTACAAGCACAATGCGAATAAAATTGTTGTCTTTGACAAATTGAAGTCAAGGTGTTTCAACTACAACAGTTATGGTCATTTCTCAAGGGAATGTAAAGTTCCTAGAAATCAATGCAGAAATGGTCAAGCTGGTTCCAGTAGTCAAACATACCAATAGTAGTCTCAGAAAACCTTCCAAAAGCCTTATCAAAGTTTTCCCATGCCAGAACTTAAAGATGAATCAAAATCAACTGAAGAGCTAAAGAAAGCTCTTGTTGTAAGCATCAAAGATGGCTATGACTGGAGTGCATACGCTGAACAAGTCACAGCTGATCTAAAATCAAGTATAGCCCTTATTACTGAAGTTCAAAATTGGTCTGAAGAAAATAATCCTAAGGCGGATGGTGATTCAAAAAATGATGATGAAGATTATGATTACAGTGATAAAATCTGACCCAAAAGAGGATTCAGAAGAAATTGCACTCATGGTTCGGTCTAAACAACCAAAGGATGAGCATTCATCATCTGAGTCTGAGACTTCCTCTTCAAGTTAACTTAAAATTCTTGTCGAAGTCAGAGAAAAAATGTACACAGAAGCATGTTTTTATCAAGTTGAGCATTACAGAACATATTCATTTAAAATCTATGACAAACTTAAACAAGAAGAAGTAATACACAACAAACTTAAAAATGATCACAAAGTCTATGATGAAAAGATCTTATCTCTTCAAACCTCATGGAATAAAACACTAAAAGAACTTGGGCTTGTTAAAATAAACTTGAGGAGATGACTAAATATTTAGAAGAAGAAAAAATAGCTCATTCTGCAATACAAGTGGATCTAGCTAAAGTTAAGAGTTCTAAAACTGTTATAGAACAGTTGGTAAGTGAGGAAATATAATAACAAAACAGGTCTAGGTTTCACACATGAACCCTTGCCTAAATCTATTTCAAACACTTTACCAGAAAACTTTAACACACATGATCATTCACATGAAAACAAAGCTAAGTTAAAAGCCTTTCAAAATAAGAAAAACAATTTGCAATCTGGTGTAGAAAGTGATGAAGAGAAGACTAATGTTGAGATATTTGAGGAACAAGATTCTAAAAAGATTAATAATGGTCATCCGGTGAAATTTAAATCTTATGAAGCACGACCAAAGAAGAAGAAAATGTTTGTTCCCAAAGGATCTCATGTGATGAAAGCAAAGGAACAAGATCATGAGTATGTTGTTAAAAGTTGTTACCCTGAAGACTTTGTTAAAGAAGTCATTGTAAAGAATGACAAACAAAACACAAAGAAGAAAGGGAAAGCAAAACAAGATGAAGAAACATCTAAGGATTCATTTCCTTACGGTTTCAATAATCCAGACTTCATAAAATGGCAGAAAGAAGAAAAATAGAATGAAACTACAAAAGAGTCTTCTCCAGATACCAGTCAATCCCAAAGCAAGAAGAGATCATCATGAACAAGTAACCAGAGAAGAAGAAGGAAAAATGCTAGAGCTAAATCCTCTCAGAATCAAAGTCAAAATAATCAAACTCAAAGAACTAATCAATCTAATTAGTTTAATCCAGTGAAGTTTTTGTCTGTGGGTACTTTTGATATGAACACAATTCCAAAACCAAATCAAACTCAATGAACAATTCTAACTCTGATTTGAAAATAGGTTCAGGTCCAAAGTCTTCCGCTCTCAACAAAAGATTGGTATATAAGATGGAGTCTAGGAATAGTTTTAATGAACAAAATTCAAAACCCAAATCTCAAATGAACAAACTCTCAAATCAAAAACAACAGATTAACTTTGTAACTCCTAGATCAAAACAAGGATCAAATATGGCTTCAATATTTAAGGTTAATCAACAGTTATTTAAATTTCAACAAAGGTACTGTGAAATATGCGACATGTATAATCATAAGACTATTAATGTTTCTTTAACAGGTATTGTCTCATTTGTGATATGAAAAAACATTCAACAGCTGATTGTTATTTGAACATGTACTGTACCATTTGTGATGAAAGAAATCACAAAACTGAGGATTATTACTTTAGGAAGAACTCACTGAAGAAATGAAATTTCAACCCAAGATTTCAAAAAAATAAAAATGTTTGTTTTCAAGGTTTGACAAAACAACCTTTCTTAGGCTTGAGATCTTTCCGAGGGATTAATCCTGAGTGTGATGATTCTTATGCTGTGCAAACAAAGCATTATCAACAAGGAAAATTCATTCCATGATCTATGAGAATGAACAATAGAATGTTTGATAAGCAAAATTTTTTCTGAAAATGTTCCTATTGATGGTTAAAATTATCTTGACGGTGATCTGGAAAAACATTACCATGCTTTGCAGATTAAGCACATCAAAGATTATAAAAAAATTGTCAGAAAAGGAATTGGTAAACTAAAACAGCAAAAGAAACTTGATTTGAATAGGCTTCATTTTAAATAGTTTACCATTGTTGATAAATTTGGCAAGCCTAAGACCATCTCGGCTTGGGTTGATAACTTAATTTAAATCTCTTTGAAATGCAGGTATGCCCACAAAGACCTATTAACACGTGGTATGTTGATAGTAGGTGTAGTCGACATATAATAGGCAACCATGCCCTGCTGCAAGATTTTAAGTTAAAAGATGGTACTCATGTTGCATTCGGGGGAGATGCAGGTGGTAAGATAACAGGTAAAGGAGCAATGTCTAATGGGATTATTAGCTTTGACAAAGTCTACTATTATGCACAGTTGAACTTTAATCTCTTAAGTGTTTCCTAAATTTGTGACAAATCTTACTCTACTTTATTTGATGATTCTTTTTGTTACATTTTGAAGCCAAGTTTTCAGATAAGCAAAGAATGGGTAGTTGTTAAAGCTGTATGTGACCTAGATGTATACAAGTTAGATATGTTGCAAGTAGATCCAACTACAAAAACAACATGGGTAATTGCTCAACTCATCAAATAATGAAAGTCAGTTTCCAATTTCAAGAATATGAACAAGCTTGTAGCAGGAAACCATGTAGTAGGAATTCCAACAAAGAAGTTGTTGGAGCATATATTGTCATATATAGTGTGTCTGTCGCTTGACGAATAGTCTAGGCTTAATGTATTACACCTGATATGTTGTAAACACATGAATCATTCGCAGGAGCATATGCGAATGAGACTCAGTCGTACGATTGAGCCATGCTAATGGACCATTCGTGCAACTGAAGGCTGAACCATAAGAATGGTCCAGTCGTACGATTGAACCATACGCATGGTCCAGTCGTACGATTGAACCATACGGATGGTCCAATCGCACGAATGAGCCCAGTCGCATCTAATATGGGCCGAGGCCTATATATACCAGTTTTAATATGTAGAAACCTAAGGGTTTGGAGAGGGAGTCTGCCCGGGGCCTAGGTGCTGCCGAATGAGAGGGGAGATCATGCTCGATCTCCCCTTGCCAAAAGTTGTAATTCTTAAGTTGTAACGAGCTTAAAATCGTTATGTTTTATCAATAAAATCATTCGATTATTGTTCGTACTTTTGTGTATCTTTTGGTTTTTCTTCTTCCGTCAAGAACATACACGGATGTTTACTGATCCAGCAACCTCACAATTGGTATCAGAGCCGGTTACTGCTGGAATGATCTAACAATCATTCTAGCAACCCGAGCTCTTGATCTCTGGATCTATTTCAGGTTCTTTGATGTTAAACCCACTTCGTGTTCTTCATGTTTTGCTCAGATCTTGTTACGTGTGTTCCACGTTCTGATCACCCTTGCGAATCTGATGATGTCTATTTTGGTTTGAATCATGTAAAATTCGTCGGATTAGGGTTTTTGGCATCCTTGGCGGCTGCAAATCTGAAAATCTGCTTGCAGACCCGTTTATGCGACTGGACCAAGTGAATGGACTAGTCGTGTGACTGGACCATGCGAATGGACCAGTCGTGCGACTGGACCATGCTAATGAACCATTCGTGCGACTGGACCATGCTAATGGACCATTCTTACGACTGGACCATGCGAATGGATCAGTCGTGCTACTGGACCATGCGACTGGACCAGTCTTATGTGAGTCATGCGACTGGACTAGTTTTATGTCCAGTCTTATGTTCAGTCACACGAAGATATCATTCGTATAATTCATTCACACGACTGTGATCAGTGTACTCCATGTCATACGAATGAAAGGTGTTCCAGACCAAAAAAAAAAGTCTGGAACAGCTTCTTGCACGAATTTTTCCCTAAACCATTTGTATCAGTCGGGAAGCCTTCTGAAAAAGTTTGGTAAAATAGAATTTTTTCCGGGAAAATTATCAGGTCATTTTCGGTTCATCTTCGGGTCAATAGTTAAGATTTTCCTGGAGTGTCTATGCAAGAGTTGAGGATGAGCAAAGTACAGTCACCCTGAGGTTCTTATGTCAAACAAGTTCGATGGATACCCCATTATTCATTGGACTTCTAGAATAGGTGAATGTTGTTAGAACACGAAAGAGAGAAAAGAAGATATCAGCTGTCGGTGCTAATTTTATGGGGTAGTCAGGAGCATCTGACTATTTATGGGCCAATCAAGTTATATTTATCCACACGGAGAGGATTCTCATTCTTAGGGGGAATCCATGTATAGAGAAATTGAAGACGCAATCAGAAAGTGATGATATGAGCTGGTTTCTGATGATGAATCTATGTGCATGCTGATTTGTTTGATATTGCCAGCTGTGGATTGAAGCCTTCAACCTTTTGCCCAATACACCGTATGAAGACGCCAGGAGAGCAAAATGTTTATATATTGGGATATGCTGAATGTGAGGGGGAATTTATACAGTTGTTAATGTTAATCAGGTTAGACTGTGTGAAGATTGAAGCAATGGAAAACTGTTCATGTCATTATCTGGAAAAATCAGTCATATGGGGAATCTTGCTGCTATGATGGGGTTCTACAAAGTAAACAAAAGCTATTGTGCCTAAATTCATTTTCAGGGATGCTGTAGTAACCTGACGGATTGGCAACGTTGGCTAATATGGTTTTTCATTTGATTCTACTGGAAACCTGAGCAAAGATTGATTGAAGATTGTAAGAGGTGTTATCTACTATTCGCAAGCAACGTCCAAGGGGGAATTTGTTGGAGCATATATTGTCATATATAGTATGTCCGTCACTTGACGAATAGTCTAGGCTTAATGTATTACACCTGATATGTTGTAAACATATGAAACTGGGTCATTCGCAGGAGCGTATGCGAATGAGACTCAGTCGTACGACTGATCCATGCTAATGGACCAGTCATGCGACTGAGAGATGCGATTGGGGCATTCGTAAGACTGAACCATAAGAATCGTCTAGTCGTACGATTGAACTATACGCATGGTCCAGTCGTATGATTGAACCATACGGATGGTCCAATCGCACGAATGGGCCAAGTCGCATCTAATATGGGCCGAGGCCTATATATACCAGTTTCAATGTGTAGAAACCTAAGGGTTTGGAGAGGGAGTCTGCCTGGGGCCTAGGTGCTGCCGGATGAGAGGGGAGATCATACTCGATCTCCCCTTGCCAAAAGTTGTAATTCTTAAGATATAACGAGCTTAAATCGTTATGTTTTATCAATAAAATCATTCGATTATTGTTCATACTTTTGTTTATCTTTTGGTTTTTCTTCTTCCGTCAAGAACACGCTCGGATGTTTACCGATCCAGCGACCTCACAGATGTTCTCTAACACAGATCACTGCACAACATGTTTAGAAAGGAAGCAACACTGAGTATCTTATAAGCCTAAGCTGATAAACTCAAATTCCAAGTCTCTCTAGATGTTGCACATGGATTTATTCGGACCAATAAATGTGAAGAGTATTGGAAAGGAATATTATTGTTTGGTTATCATAAATGATTTTAAAAGATTTTCATGGGTTTTCTTTTTGCATGCTAAATCTAAAACTGCTGAATTGTTAAAAGGATTTATGTTAGGACCGTGTACAAACGGAGTATTACTGATTCAAACGTGAAACCAGATCAAATAGTACGGAATCCTATTTGATTGGCGATCCAATCAGGAAGAACGTTAATCCGATCAAAACTAACGATGAGAATACGTTAAGAATTGATTAGAATCGATCAGAAATGTTCTATGAAGTTAGAAGGAACTCTCCGGACGAACAGGAACGGCTAGGGTTGATAATTCTCGAAGTGTTATATTTTTCCACGAACTAAGTGGTATTTATAGGTTACAGCTCTCATTCGTACGACTGAGCCAAGCGACTGGCTCAGTCGTGCGACTGAGTTATACGACTGAACCATTCGTACGACTGAGTCAGTCTTATGACTCAATCGTGCAATTGATCCAATCACCTGGTTCAGTCGTGCGATTGGCCCATTCGCATGGTCCAGTCGTTCGACTGAATCAGAACACTTAGTTAAACACATTCTTGAACCTTAAATGATTTAGAACATGTCTAACAACTCTATAACCTATATAACATGTTCATATATACGTGTAACATTAAACAATATTAATATATATGACATTAAACAATCAATCAAACATTCACTGAAGAGTTTTTCATTACATTGATTCAACATTACATATGTGTTACAAGATGAAAGTCTATTACATTGAAGCTCACTAGATTAGAACTGGGGACATGTGTACCAACAAACTCCCCCTTGGACCTAGTTCTATCTAAACTTTGACTTCCTTCTTGAACTCTTCATATCTCTTCATTCTTTCTTCTCTTGAAACCCCAGCATGAATATTCAGTGCAAAGCATATACGTATAACATGTTAGAACTACAGTGCTTGCACGATATCCTGCGTGTCAAAAAATAGTGGCCACTTGAACAAGATGTAGACATCTGAAGCAGAAAAGTTAGTTAGCCACATAGGGTCGAATACCCTAATTGTCTCGACCTTCCCTTCTTTCTCCAAAACTATGACGGCCTCACCAATGCGCCAGTCATAATACCACCATTTGAAATGGGGTGCAAAATCTTGTGGCATTTCCCTCAGTGGAATACGTGACATTGTGCACGGAGGGTACCATCTCAAAATCACCTTTGGTCTTCCTGAGGTGAGGTCAACCTCTGTCTTATGAATCAACCTTCTGGGCTGTTGAGGTTTAAAATTGACCCATCTCGTATGATACTCTTTCTTTAGAGCCTGCTCAAACCATCCTGACATCTTTCCTGGAACATCATACAGGAGGCTCAAGTTGGCTAGACGGGTATGCTCAAATCCAGGGAGAGTTTTCAGATCATGTGGGAATCTGAAATACTCTATTCCCTTCTCCCTCTTGACAGCATACACTTTGAGATCCTCAAAGTATGCCCAGCTGATAATCTTGCCAGAGACCTTCTAATGCTTCTTTATCTTGTAAAGTTTGGTATAGGCATTTGACTTGTTTGGCGTGCGCTATTTCTTCATCTCCTTCAGGCAGGCTACCCACTCAGCCTTTTTGGATGCTAGATCATCATCATCTGCCTGAGGAGCTTCTGCTGTGGCTGCTTTCATAGCTATCATCTCCTCAACCTTATCGAAGATACTACTGTCAAATGTTTCCCCCAGATCTGGTAGTACTTCGCCTTCGACGTTAGTATACTGGGGATAGTGATCAGCAGTCACGTCCTTAATCTCCACCTCGTCGACATCTTGTAGTTCCTCATCACTGACTACATCGACCGCTGGAGCATCTTTTACCAGCTCATCAGGATTCAGACTAAACAGTTCAGCAATCTGTTCATCTGTTAAATCATGTATTATCTCCCCTTCTTCAGCTGTGTAACTGACAGATCATTGTACGATCCCTTGCAAATCGAAAATCATCATCAATTTTGATTCGATTTCACGAAGGGGCATAACATCGTGCTTATCAACTTGTTTAGCTGAACGTGTTAAACAACCAAATACAGTACAAGTAAGTATACATTAAGCACATAACTGACGTTGATTAAACCTTTTAATTCTATATATATAGCACAAAATTTGATACAAGATTTCAAGTACAAAGTTTAAATAATAAATAAACATCTAATCTTGAACTTTTCCTTGAATTGTTGCTGGATCTTCAGTGGATTAGGAGGTAGACGGAGCAGACGAAGATGCCCTCTGATCTTGTTTCCTTTTGGTTCTTTGTTCGTGCTCAGGAGCAGAGGGAGATGTAGCTGCATCTCCATCATCGTCATCATCTTCCCTGTCATGAGACTCTCCATCACCCTCCTCATCGTCATCTTCGTCATTATCCTCGTCATCATCATCCTCATCATCCTCATCATCCTCATCATCACCATCATCACCGTCTCCTTCCTTTATCTTCAAAGGATCAGCTTGGGACCCCTTCAGCTTTAGCATGATTTTCTTGTTCGCAGACTCCAACTCCTCAATCTTTTGAGTCGACAAGACGTTTTGTTCCTGGAGTTAGGCAATCTGATGTGCTTGAGAAGCATTTTGCTCCTCAAGCTGAAGTAGTCTTGCTATCTTCTCCTCATCCGCAGCTAGCAGCTTCAGCACCATTCTGTTGAGTGCTGCAAGCTGTTCCTCCACTCCAATAGGAGGGAGGGATGATCCTGTGGGGAAGGAGGATGGGCCAGCTTGATGACTGGGAGTGGTGGTGGTGGTAGTGGTGAAGATTGGTGGTGGTATGGATGAAGTTGGTGGTGGTATAGCTGAAGTTAGTGGTGGAGCAGGTGTGGTAGTGGTGTGTGAGGTGGTAGAGGTGGTGGCTGGAGGTGTAGTGGTGGTAGTGGTGGATGGCGTTGTTGAGGTAGTGGTTGTGCTGGTGGATGATGTCAATGTAAATCTTAACCTCTTCCCCTTCTGGCCGAAGGGGTGTGCCATAGTCTTCCTCCTCTTGCCTCTAGATACATAGGCTCCCCCTTGGCTACTGAGCGGGTCCGGGGCATATGAGGGATCTGATTCAGCAGAAGCATCCCTGGACTCCGCTGGGCATCCACCAACCGCCCTCATGCCTCTCTCTGTGGCAATCACCTTGCTGCCCACAGTCCTCGTCAGAGTCTCCTCATCACTTTCTTCTTCATTAGGCTGAAATCCCTGATGGAAGCTAGCCCTCTCAGCTCCTCCTTGGGTGGGTGATGGAGATGTCATATCGGTAGTAGCAGCCCTAGATTGTGAGGGGCCTATATCTCCATCACCACTATCGTCGTCGTCTGAGTCACCATCAGGAATAGCTATCGGCTCAGAATCAGAATCACTCTCATCGTGGCGTCACTTCCTCTTCGACGGCGCCACATAGTCTTCCAGGGCCAGATGCCCAAACAATCTCCTTACCGGGGGTTTCACCTGCTTTCCCCGATAGACTTTCAACCTCCCCAGTGTAGTGTCGTCCATAATTTCTAGGACGACCGCATCTTCTTGAGCCTTAGGCAGTTGGGGGAGCTTTTGGTCGATTATCATCTGGATGAGTCGAGGATACATACAAAAGCCCTCTTTCCCCTTGGCTTCGATGTTCTCCACTAAGTAGGTGAAGATCATCCTGGAGAAACTGAAGGGATGGTTCAGCACCTGAGCGACATATGCATTTTGCATCTGGTCTGACAACTCATCAAAACCACCCTTCCTTGATGCTATGCATCGCAGAAGTACGTGTGCCAAGTACTTAAACTGGGGGCACAAGTTGCTCTTCTTGAGCATGCTTGTGTTGATATCCCCAGAGTACTTGGCTCTCATGAAACA
The DNA here is from genome assembly GCA_024085815.1 of Flaveria linearis. Lineage (NCBI taxonomy): Eukaryota > Viridiplantae > Streptophyta > Magnoliopsida > Asterales > Asteraceae > Flaveria > Flaveria linearis. The sequence goes on along the minus strand of CM044003.1, from coordinate 61,997,195 downwards.
GCCATGAACGGTCAGGGGATGTAGTCTAGTAGGACAGTCTGCATCATCCCCGAACTCCAAAACCGTCCGTAGATCCTCTTCCGATATCTCTATGGCATCCCCAAATATAGAACTTCTGATACGATATGGCTCAATAGACCTGTCTACAGTAGCGTTCTCCCAGAACGCCTGCTATATCGATCGGTAGGGAGTGCACGGTGTAGATATCGCTCGAAATATTCTCGAGCGACGTAGGAAGGTAATGATCCCGGCAAACTCCGCAGAGTTGCCGGAAGTCAGATCGAGATAAGCACAAATGTTGTGCTTAGAGCTCATGGGCCATCTGCTCGCCATTTGATGTTAAACGTCGAACTTAGGCTCATTACACTTAGAAACAGCCGACTAAGCCTATTGCACCATTAATGTGATTATTAAGTTCAGTTTTGATGATATTTTGATCCTTTTAAGTCCCGGTTACTGTTAGGTCAGAATTTAAAGAATTCTTGATGATTATGTCCAGTTTAAACAATGTTGCACCTTGATAGTTACCTGTATAATCGATATCAAACGTCAGAGAACAATAATCGAAGGTAAATATGGATTTTAGAAAATTTTGGCAGAGTAACGTCATATCGTGCGAGTGAAAGGGCGATTTGGGTGAATGGGCGACTGAGAACGATTCAACTTGTATTTATACTAGGGAAATCTCCAGTCGTACGACTGAGCCTAGTCGCCTGACATAGTCGTACGGCTGAACCTAGTCGCCTGATTTAGTCGTATGACTGAGCTTGAGTCGTACGGTTCACCCAATCGTCCATCTCCAATCGTACGATTGAACTTCATTCGGTCGTCTGATATAGTCGGTCGCTTTCAATCCGGTGATTGGGCTCATTCAAATGGTCCAATCGTATGATTGTACTCATTCGTATGCTCCATTCGTACGATTGGTTCATACTGATGATTCAGTTGTGCGACTGGGCCATACTTGTGACATTATGACCATTTTACCAACCGACACTTAGCTTCACTTAACAATAGATAAAACCTTAAGAACAATTTATCATCTCAGACATAATCACGTTTAGATTAAACTCTGTTGATCACCTCAGACGTGATCCATTTATCCACCCGATCATCTCAGACATGATCCATTTATCCACCCGATCATCTCAGACATGATCCATTTATCCACCCGATCATCTCAGACATGATCCATTTATCCACCCGATCATCTCAGACATGATCCATTTATCCACCCGATCATCTCAGACATGATCCATTTATTCACCCGATCATCTTAGACATGATCCATTTATACTTTCAGAAACAATATGTTTAGAATTAACGTTAAGCTCATTTGGTGACATTCACAAAGAACCATTTGCACAGTCTGACACTAACACACTATATGAAGGAATTAATCTGCCCAAGATACATATTAAATTGATGTGGCTAATGTGATATGATCCAAGTCGGGTCATACCCAATAACAAGCTAGACAAACACCTGCAATATTTGTTTATTGATTTGATCAATTAAATAGATATCAACACTATATACATTTAGAGAATGGTTTTCTAAATAAAAGATGCACTTGAGAAATAAATAAATAACATGGGTTTATTTATTTTAAGAGAGTACTTTATATTGTTATTTAATAGGTTAAATAACATTATTTAGTTGATATAACATGTCTTGTTATTTGCCTAAAATACAAGTTTATTTAAAAGGGTTTAATTAAACTTGTTACAAATTAAGTTGGGTGGAAGAATTAAAAGGGAAGCCCCTCATTGGACCTCCCTTGTTCTCGGCCTAATGGCTGGAAAAAGACACCACCAAATGTTGGTGGTTGCTTAATTAATACACAACACCCACATGCAAGACATAACTTTCTCACTTCTCAAAATCTAGAGCTTTCGGACCAAAGATGGCAGAAAAGAAGTTCAAAACTCAGCTGGAACAAGGTGTTCAAAGCTGTGAAAAAGTGTTGAGATTCCTAGCTTTCAAAGGTGCTTGTTGGTGGCTTGGGGTATAGCTTACTTGAGGTCTTCTAGCTTGAAGATTCAGCCACGAAATTCATCTTTTCACCTCAACAATATCGATTTCCAGCAGCTCCAAAGGTTGTATTTTAAACATCCTATGATACTTTCATTGTATGCATTTTGTATAATGATCCATGGTTTGGGGTTTGCTTATTAAATGGGTTTAATAATCATCATATTAACTAGTTTTAAAACTAATAATCCACTGCGTTTTTCATATAAACAAGCTTATATGAACTTTGATAAACTTGTTAAATCCCTACACTATACATATAACTTGAAAATTTTAAACTACGAACAAAATAAACATCTTTTTGTGATTTTTGTTAGGGTAGGTTAGAATAGCCTATTAGCATTGACATCATATCAAGGACAAACTCATATGGAATCAGACATGCATATTCACCATTACTTGGAACCTTTTATCTGTATGTAAATTTAAACACTTGCATACTTTACATATCACCATTTTCACTCATCTAAGACTTGTAACTTCTAACTGGAAATCATGCTTGATATGATAGGTAACACCCATTGATTTTGAGCATCAGATGATGCATCCACGACGATTGTCAGTATACTTGTCCACTTAAATCCATACACAGACTTTTAACACACATCAGTGATTAATTAGATGAATTAGGTTAACAAGTGTTTGTGTGTTCCACAGGTATATGGTAATCAATCTTCCTCAGGAGATTTTTGAGCGGTCTGGGAATTAGAAGATTTGGTTCTAAGAATTTTCAAAGAGATGCTAAGCCTCAGGTCAGTGCCATCGCACAACAGAGAGGCGCAAACAGCAACGAATTCTTAGAACGGATAGGTTATGCTAAGCCTCAGGTCAGTGCCATTGCACAACAGAGAGGCACAATACCTATCTTCTTCTTAGAGCACTATATTAGAATATAAATTGTTTTCAGTGACATTTGTCATCTTTTGCTCTGTTTTTCAGGTCTTTGCTCACATTTGTGTCATTTGCTTGCTCCTCACCCCTTATTGGAAATTGATTAATTGTGCAGACCAGGGATACCATGAAAACCCACAACTCGTTGAATTATTTAAGTTTAAGCCAAATCACCGATGACGTCTTCTGATCTATTGTGTTGAATCTACCGACACATCGTATAATGCATGGCACCATCCTGGATCTACTTTCTCCGGGTAGTTACAGTATCAACCACGTACTATCATTTTCCCAATATTTTAGACTTAGTCTTCTCTGATTTATATTTTTCTGTGATTTAATTTAACCTTGCCAAACAGAAACTCTTTTTGGTGTTCCAAGTAACACGACGCCTGTGTACTATCACTTTCCATTTCGCTGAATCATAATTCAAGTTTTGTTGTCTTAGCCTTTTCAGCTAAAATAACCGCCCCCCTTTTATTTATTTATTTATTTTTTTATTTTTAATTAAATAAGTACTGAACATAACCTAATCCCCCAAAAATTCTAAAACAAAAAATCTTTTTGTGTTTTTGGATTTTTATACGACAAGGAAATTAAAAGAAATAAACAAAAAAAAATAAAATAGGCTTTAAAGATTGAACATGTGTCGGACTATGCATCTGTGTCTTCTGAGATAACGTCACTTTTCTTTTTAACACCGTTGACCTCTAACAAATAGAAATATCTAGGTTTATCAAATGGTTTGGTGTAGAGGTCAGCGCGTTAAAAATCCGTGTTTATTTTAACCACATCAATTAATTGTTTTTCATAGCAGTCGCGTATGAAATGATACTTTATGTCGATGTGTTTTGTTTTAGGGTGTTGAACCGGATTTTTAGTTACAGCTATGGCAGCAGAGTTATCAACATAAATAGGAGTGTTGGAAAATTGCAAACTGTAGTCCCGCATTTGCTGTTGGATCCAGATGATCTGAGAGCAGCAACTTGCAGCAGCAACATATTCAGCTTCACAGGTTGATAAGGCAACTGAGGTTTGCTTCTTGCATTGCCACGTGACTAACCGCCTTCCAAAGAACTGACACCCTGCTGATGTTGACTTGAAGTTCATCTTGCAACCACCATAGTCTGAATCGCTGTACGCAGTTAGCTCAAAGTCATCATCATGAGGATACCACAACCCCAGAGTTGGAGTACCCTTCAGATAACGAAAGATCCTCTTCACCCCATTCAAATGATTTACTTTGGGTTTCGCTTGATATCTGGAATATAAACATGTGGCATACATGATATCTGGACGCGAGGCAGTGAGATACATGAGAGATCCGATCATCCCACGATACATAGTGGCATCCACCAAATCCTCATTCTCATCAGGAGCCACATCATGATTTGTGGCGAGAGTTGTACCGGCAACAATGACGTTTTCCATATCAAACCGACTCAGAATGTCGCTGACATACTTTGTCTGATGTAGGAAAATACCGGTTGGTGTTTGATCCATCTGTAATCCCAAGAAGAACTTCGTCTCTCCCATGGCACTCATTTCAAACTCTGCCTTCATCATAGATTTGAATTCTTTGCACAACTCTTCATTTCTGGAACCGAAGATGATGTCATCCACATAGATCTGCACCATAAGCAAATCACCATCCTTTTCTTTAATGAACAACGTGCAGTCAATCACACCCCTGTGAAATCTGTGTTTCAACAGATGGGTGGAGAGCTTCTTATACCAGGCTCGAGGAGCCTGATGTAGCCTATACAGAGCCTTGTCTAACTTATAGACTCTATCCCAGTGATAAGGTTCCTCAAATCCCTTAGGTTGACTGACGTATACTTCCTCACGGATTTCCCCATGAAGGAATGCACTCTTCACATCCAGTTGATAGACTTTGATCTTCATGTATGATGCGTAGGCAAGTAATATCCGAATTGCTTCCATTCATTCGTGCCACTGGTGCAAACACTTCATTGTATTCGACGCCCTCGACTTGTCTGAATCCTTGAACAACCAATCGTGCTTTGTTTCTGATGACAACACCTTGGTCGTCCTTCTTGCACTTCAGTACCCATTTGGTACCAATCACTTTCACGCCTTTTGGCCTGTCAACGAGTGTCCACACTCCAAGCTCTTCCTGCATAGCATTGACCCGGGCCTCATCCTTCAGTGCGTCAATGACGTACTTAGGCTCGATTTGTGAAACAAAACATGAGAAAGCCCCATCATTGACGTATCCCTTTTCCATGACTGCAGCATAGTCAGCAGAATATAACTGATTTCGTGTCTGCACACCGGATTGAATATCCCCAATGATAGACGTGGGGGGATGATTCACACTGATCCTCGTCATAGGTGTCATAGGAACGACAACTTTAGAATCAAGATTTGTGACTACAGGTTCAGTATCCGGATTTCCCGATGCTGGTTCAGTAGCTGATGATCCACCCTCTTGATTTACATTATGCTCGATGTTAGTCTTAGCTGCTTATTCATCATCTGATGAGTCATCACTCTTGTCCTGAGCAGGAGTCGAAGATCCCGAAGTGGCACTGGTAGGTGTTGTATTGCTTATATCCAGATTTGGTGTGTTTAGAACATCGTATATCATCTGAGTAGCAATCGCATCATCTGAATCAAACTGAGGAAGATTAAAGGATTTGAAAAATCCATCGTAATCAAAGAATGACGATGGACCATTTCCAGCAGGGGGGTGGTGTATCTTTGTACATCTACGTTGCACCACACTTCTACCTGACCTGTTGAGTTGTTGTAAACCCGTTTGTCTGGTATGCTATATCCTAGAAAAATCCCTTAATTGGCTTTCTCACTGAACTTGCCCTCCTGAGTCTTCTTTAACAATGTGCATGGAGCTCCAAATGGTTCCAGATACTCCAAGTTCGGTTTTCGCTTCTGAAGCAACTCATAGCAAGTCTTCCCTTGCCTCTTGACTACTAGCACACGATTAAGTGTGTAGCAAGCATCGGAAACCGCTTCATTCTAGAACTATATTGGTAGCTTAGAATCCGCCAATATAGTCCGTGCAGTCTCAATCAAGCTCCGATTCCTTCGTTCAGCAACTCCATTCATCTGTGGTGTGTATGCCGAGGTGAGCTGATGAACAATTCCCTTCTCTTTGCAGAAGGCATCCATCCACTGATTCTGAAACTCAGTTCCATTATTTGAACGAATCCTCCTCACCTTCAGTTTGTAGAGGGACTCTAGTGTTGTGATGAGCACCTTGAGTGACTCACACGTTTCTGACTTAGCTTTCAGAAACATTACCCAGGAGAAGCGTGAGTAGTCATCTGTGACTACAAAGCAGTACCAGTCTCCAGCGATACTCTTTGTGCTTACAGGACCGAATAGATCTATGTGCAGTAACTGCAGGGGCATCTCTATAGAATTGACGTGTTTGGTCTTGTGAGATTCCCTGGTCTGCTTTCCCTTCTTGCATGAGACACAGAAATCAGGAAGTTTGAAGTTCTTGACAGTAACTCCTTCAACTAAATTGTTATGAATCAGATGATTCATCTTCCTGTGATTAATGTGTCCCATTCTTCTATGCCATGAGATGGATTCCTTCTCTGTTGCTTTGGACAAGAAACACTGAACAGTAGACTCAGAAGTAGAAGCATTAGACATATCCAATACATATAAATCATTGTACCTGGACGCTGACATTAATACCTGCTCCTCTGGAATCTCCATCTCTTTCTTCAGAATGTAACACTTGCGATTGTCAAACATCACTTTGAAGCCCCTGTCACATATCTGAGACACTGAAAGCAGATTGTTTTCTAATTGTTGAACAAAATTTACTTTATCAAATATTACCTTTGCATTACCTACTTCTCCTTGAGCGGTAATGTATCCTCCTTTGTTACCAGCAAAGGAAACGTGTCCCCCTTTAATTTGTTTGACATTGAAAAGAAGAGACTTGTTTCCCGTCATGTGCCTGGAAGCTCCGCTACCTACAATCCATGTATTGGTAGACGCACTATAGCAGACAACCTGCACATAATAGAAAACAATTAGTTAAGGAGGGGAACCAAAGCCTTGACTGGCTTGGGTTTCCCAGAGGCATCACACATTATGAACTCAACCCACTGTCCTTTATCAGATGGTGGTATCTCAACCTTTAATTTGTCACTGCTTTCAGACACATCAGATGTTTTCGCTTTCCATAAACCATCCTTATGAAAGGATTGTTTGTGATAAACAGTTGACTGATTGACAGTTTGAACCTTTGGTTTAGTTTCCAAAACAGGTTTCACCTCAGGCATCACAGACTTGCCAATGACTTGTCTGTGTTGTCTGTGGTGTTGAGGAGGTGTGTAAGACCTAGCAGGTGTGTTAGACCTAACAGGAGTCTTAGATCTCTATTTTAAGAACTGTTTAACTTCTTTTTCCAGTTCAATCTTAATCCTAGATGTCTGATAGCGAGGACAATTTGAAGAGATGTGACCTCGTTGACCACAAGTGTAACAGGATCTCCTTTCAAAAGGACTAGGAGATCTCTTGTGGGGTAGGGTGTAGACCTCAGGTAAGGATTTTTTGGTCTCATTCTTTTGATTTTCACCTTCCTTGACAAATTTTACTTGTTTAACATTATGATTAGCTTGTCGTTGAAGATGAGTGTTATCTTTCTTAATCGTTTTAGCTTGAGTGGTTTTTGAAATCTTAGGTTGTGTAATAGCACCTTTTGAATCCAACCCAAGAGATGCATGAACATTCTCTTCCACCCGATTTTCAGTGATGTTTTTACCAGTTGTGCCTGCAGGATCGGATTTCGGGTGGTTTTCTCTCAACTCACTTTGAATCAACACTCAGCAAGCAGTCTATGAAGAGTTGATCACAATATAACAAGTAACAAGCAGTAAGAAAATTAACACAGCAGGTAAATTTTCAAGGTACTTTTATATATTGCTTCTCAACTCAAAGGATTACAAGACACTTGGACTCAAATCGCTTACTTGAAGAGTTACATGGAGAAGATATATATAATACTACCTACAGCCGGATATACTTTGATACCAGCTGGACACCTCTAACCTTACATCTATACTACAAGACTCTAGGTGAGGTCTTTCAGACATTTTGTCTGAAAGTTGGTAGTCAGGACTGAAGGAATTGATCTGCCCAAGATTTATATTAAATTGATGTGGCTAGTGTGATATGATCCAAGTCGGGTCATACCCAATAACAAGCTTAACAAACATCAAAAAGATAATTCATTTATTGATAAGATCATACAAATAAATAATGACACCAATTTAGAAAATGGATTTTCTAAATTATTGTTTTTGCAAATGAACATTATTATGTGAATAATTGTTCATGAGATATTATTTGTTTTTCATTATTTAGTGTTACTAAATGATAACAAATAAATGGGTGTTTAATTTATAAAGTTTAAAAATAAGTTTTAAACTTTATAAACAAGAAACAAATAAGTGTTAGTTTTGTTTAAAACTATAAAATGGTGGGACCTCTTTGTTTTAAAAGCTTGGCCGTCCCTTTTGGCATGCAATGCCCATACTTCTTGCCTTGTAAATATACAAAGCATGCTTGCTTGTTTCAAGACATTCCATTTTTTGATTCTCACTTGCATTCACAAGATATCTCCTCCCTCTCTCTCTTCTTTCAATTTACGGATGTTTGAAGGAAGACAAAGCAATTTTCAGCTTCATAGAAACTGATTTTCAGCTTCATAGAAACTGATTTTCAGCTTCAAAAGAATGGTTCTTGGCTGAAGATTCACGCAAGAAAGAGAGGAATACAAGTTGGTGTTCAAAGCCTAGCAAAGCAAGGTGTTTGTACAAGCTTGGGGTATCACTCCTTGAGGTTTTCTTGGTTGGAAACTCAGTCACGAACTCATCATTCACAGCTCATATCTTTGGGTTTTAGGAAGCTACAAAGGTTGTAGATTCTTGACTATCTTATGTTTTTGTTATTGTATGCATTGTATATGAAGATCCATGGCTTGGGGTTCTTTGTTAAAAATGGTTTAACAAATATCTTTGTAACATGTTTTAAAATATAATTCAGCTGCGTTTTCATATAAACAAGTTGTATGAAGCTTTGATAAACATGTTAAAACCCCATCAATGGCATCAAGAGCCACTTATACATATGCATACATATATTACACTAACTAATTCACGTTTTTTGGGTGCTTGACACCACAAAACCGTGAGTTAGTGTGCTGAAAAATGACCCCCTTTTGATGTTTTAAAGATCTTACTTTATGCATGTAATGATCTTTAAAAAATCTAGATCATGAGATGTTTGCTTGTTTGGACAAAACCCATATGTTCTTGGTTAATGTTGGCCAAGAAATGGGTCAAAAGGGGCTGCTCAAAACCGTGAGCTATGATATGATTTGATATGTTGTTTGTTGATTATGCATAACAAAGCCTTGACCATATGGATTGATTGATTGATTGGTTGTCTAGTTATATTCATTTGGGCATGTAATAATTTATCTTTGGTTTCAAGTTTTGTTTTGTAATCTATTCATTCATATGGTTTGTAATAAATAGATTAGTTTTTTTTCTTTACTAGAAAAATGTATTAGGATACATATTTTGTAAAGGATGCTCAAGATCAAGACTTGGAGAAAAGATAAGACAAAGAGGATGCTTGAAGATGTGGTTTCAAGTGGGAGTCCCTTTGGTCAACCATGTGTCATGATTCTAAACCCTTAGGACATGACCATTTGACACACTTGTTTTGGCTAAACAAGTGTGATCAACTTAGTATGCTTTGTTATGCATATATGACTTATTTTGTTTATGTTGGGTGATTGCATATGATGATGTTTGTTTTGAATATTTGGATGTGATTAACAAACCGTCAACTAAAACAAACAATAAACAAGTAATTGGTTCTCAAATCATTAAGCATAAAATAGAATAGTTCTATAAAAGAAGTTAATGGTTTGCAAAATAAAATGGGTTTTATTTAAAAAGAACCAATAGGGTACCATATGGTTGAATGCATACAATCATATGGTACATAGACTTTTCTAAACAAGAATTGTGAAATTGTAAATCCCTTTTGATAACAAGTTAAACACCATCCTTTTACACAACACTTAGGTTACTTGCAAACTCTTAGTGGGATAAAGGTCACCTAACCACTTTGAGGGAACTTGTAACTTGAGGTAAGAATACCATGTTTGTGGGATAAAGGTCACCTAACCACTTATGTAGTAAACTCACATGTGTGTGTAAGTAGGACAACTTGATTTGTAAAATATATTGAATGAATCACCTAAAATATGTTTTACAAAAGGTGTTGATGGGATAAACATGCCGTTATAAACATGAGATGTTCAAACGATCCCATACCACTAGAAGTTACAATAGGTTGTAATTGTCATTTATGACTACCTTGTTTATTTAAATAATGGGATAAAGGTCACCTAACCAATATTTAAATATAACGTTGGATTCTAAAATTTTATTTATTAATGGTCTATGAGACAATAAAGGGTATTGATAAATGAAATATAATTATATCAACGATTACTAATGGAACTTTGTAAAATCTTGTAGATGGCCGACAACAACAACGCTAATAATGATGTACCAAACCAAAACAACCAATCCCTAAGGGCGATCCTTCAAAGGGATCGTCTAACACCTAACAATTTCATGGATTGGTACCGCAACTTGAGAATTGTTCTCAAACAAGAAAAGCGGGCCTACATCCTTGATGACCCCATCCCCGATGAACCTGACGAGGAAGATGTGGAAGCGTATAATGATTGGGTTAGATATGTGGAAGACTCCGTCCAAGTCTCTTGCCTAATGTTAGCAAGTATGACACCCGAACTCCAAAAGGAGTATGAGCTCCATGGAGCTTATGACATGATCACTCAGTTGCGGGAAACGTTCCAGCAACAAGCTAGAGTGGAGCGCTACGAAACGGTTCAAGCGCTTAATGCATGTCGGATGGAGGAATCCCAATCAGTTTCATCTTATGTTCTTAAGATGAAAAGCCACATCGACCGCCTTCAAAGGCTGAACTGTCCCGTCTCAAAAGAGTTGGCCACGGATTTGATCCTTAATGGCCTAACTAAAAGGTTTGAGGCATTCGTCATGAACTACAACATGAACGGATGGGACAAGAGCATAAATGAACTTCATTCTATGCTCAAATCAGCTGAGGCGGGAATGGGTAAGAGGGTTTTACCCGTTCTCACCATAAGTGAAGGTGGGAAAAAGAGAAAGTCTCTACCCCCTCCTAAGGCAACTGTTGCCAAAGGAAAGGGTCATGTTGGGGGAAAGGGGAAGATGGCAGTTAGGGCGCAACCTCCAAAGCCCAAGGAGAAGAAGCAAAAGGTTGCTGTGAATGACCCATGCTTCAAATGTGGTGAGATAGGGCATTGGATGAGAAATTGTCCAATCTATCTCAAAGAGTTGAGAGAAAAGAGGGATGCGGGGCAAACCTCAGGTATAATTTACATGATACATGTCGAGCTGAATGTTATTTCTTCTAACACATGGGTATTAGATACCGGATGTGGTACTCACATTTGTAATTTGTTGCAGGGGTTCAGAAGAAATGAGCATTATGCAAAAGGGGAAATAAGTCTCTTCATGGGCAATGGTGCAAAGGTTCACGTGGAAGCCCAAGGAGACTACATTTTGAAGCTTCCAAATGGTTTGGAAGTTATTTTATGTAATGTATTATATGCTCCTAGTTTGACTAGGAACATAATTTCTGTTTCCCGTTTATGACAATATGATTATGATTTCAAGTTTGTTGACAATGATATTCATGTTTCTTTAAATCATGTATTTTATTTTAAGGCTATACCTTGTAATGGCATTTATGAATTAGTTCATGAAAACACAACATATGATAGCTCTATATACCAAGCAACCACCAAAAGACTCAAATTAGATTTAAGTGATACCTACCTTTGGCATTGTCGTGTTGGTCATATAAACAAGAAACGTATACAAACGCTTCAAAAGAATGGTCTTTTAAAAACAAATGAATGTGATTCATTTGATGTATGTGAATCTTGTTTACAAGGAAAAATGACTAAGGCACCCTTTAGTGGAACTAACGAAAGGGCGAAAGATTTATTAGGTATCATACATTCGGATGTATGTGGTCCTTTTAAGCCAATGACTAGGAATGGTGAGAGATACTTCATTACCTTTACCGACGATTATAGTCGCTATGGGTATGTGTACTTATTAAGGCACAAGGATGAAGCTTTTGAAATGTTCAAAATCTTCAAGAATGAAGTAGAAAATCAACTCAACAAATCAATTAAAGTTCTCCGTACCGATAGAGGCGGTGAATACCTAAGTGATGTTTTTCAAGATCATCTTAGGAGTTGTGGGATTATCTCACAACTCACTCCACCTGGAACACCACAACATAATGGTGTGTCTGAGAGGAGGAATCGAACCCTATTGGATATGGTTCGATCTATGATGGCTAGAAGCACATTGCCTCTATCATTTTGGGGTTTCGCTTTGCTCTCCGCGGCCCGTATTTTGAATATGGCCCCAACCAAAAAGGTGGAAAAGACACCTTTTGAGATATGGCATGGAAGAGTTCCATCCCTATCATACTTAAGGGTCTGGGGTTGTGAGGCTTATGTTAAGACTCCCACCCCAAACAAATTAGATGTCCGATCCACCAAGTGTATCTTTGTTGGATATCCTAGAGATTCTATGGGATATTATTTCTATGATCCACTGGAACAAAAGGTGTTTGTTGCCAGAAAGGGTGAGTTCTTAGAAACAAAGTTCCTTATGGAAGGAACTGGCAGTAGAACAGTGGATCTTGAGGAGGATCAAGATTCACAGCCCGATGCATGTTTGGTTGAAACTAGCACTCAACATGAAGATGTTGAGAATGATCAAGCGGTTGATCAATACACACAAAACGTTCGCAGAAGTGGTAGAACTAGTAATCCACCTGAAAGATACGGATTTTTCATGGATGGATGCTACGTGATAGATTCAGATGAACCAACCACATATCATGATGCAGTGTCCAATTTGGATTGTGACAAATGGCTTGAGGCCATGAACGTTGAGATGCAATCCATGTATGCCAATCAAGTTTGGGAACTTGTTGTACCACCTCTTAATTCCAAAGTAGTTGGAAGTAAATGGGTTTTCAAGAAGAAAACCGATATGCATGGAAACTTGGATACTTACAAAGCTAGACTTGTAGCAAAGGGTTTCACTCAAACTCAAGGGGTTGATTATCATGAAACCTTCTCACCTGTTGCAATGCTAAAGTCTATAAGGATATTGTTTGCCATAGCTGCTCATTATGACTATGAGATTTGGCAAATGGATGTCAAAACCGCTTTCCTAAATGGATATCTTGAGGAAGATGTCTATATGGTTCAGCCTGAAGGTTTTGTCGATCCAAAACATCCTGATAAAGTATGCAAGTTAAAGAAATCAATCTATGGATTGAAGCAAGCATTGAGAAGCTGGAATCACCGTTTTGATGAGGAGATAAAGAAATTTGGCTTTATCAAAAACGCTGATGAGTCTTGTGTGTATAAGAAGGCTAGTGGGAGCATAATAACCTTCCTAGTATTGTATGTTGATGACATACTACTATTTGGAAATGACATCCCAACCTTGGAAGGTGTAAAAACCTGGCTTGGAAGTTGTTTTTCCATCAAGGATCTTGGTGAAGCTGCCTATATTCTGGGAATAAAGATCTATAGGGATAGATCAAGGCGGCTGATTGGTTTGAATCAAAGTGCATACATTGACAAAATCTTGAAAAGGTTCAAGATGGAAAACTCTAAGAAAGGTAGTGTACCTATTCAAAGAGGGACAATATTGAGTATGACTCAATGTCCAAGCTCGAAGGAGGAACAAAATAGAATGAAGGCAATCCCATATGCATCTGCTATAGGATCCATCATGTATGCAATGATATGCACTAGACCAGACGTGTCATGCGCTTTAAGCATGACAAGTAGATACCAACAAAATCCTGGTGATAGTCATTGGATGGCTGTCAAGAACATTCTGAAGTACCTAAGGAGGACTAAGGATATGTTCTTGATCTACGGATCTGGTGAAGAGGATCTCGTTGTAAAAGGTTACACAGACGCGAGTTTCCAAACCGATCGAGATGATTCACGATCTCAATCAGGGTACATCTTTATTCTGAATGGCGGAGCTGTTTCTTGGAAAAGCTCAAAGCAAGAAGTCGTAGCGTTGTCCACTATAGAGTCAGAATACGTCGCCGCTTCAATGGCAACACAGGAAGCTACATGGCTGAAGAAATTCATAGCCGATCTAGGGGTAGTCCCTTCCATTCAGGATCCCCTAGAGATCTTTTGTGACAACGAGGGTGTGATTGCTCAAATCAAGGAACCTCGTGCTCATCAAAAGACTCGGCACATTGAACGGAGATTCAACTACATAAGGGATGAAGTTGAAAAAGGAAAGATATGTATTTGCAAAGTCCACACTGATAAAAACATTGCAGATCCACTCACAAAGCTCCTTGAAAAGGGAAAGCATGAAGGCCATGCTTGTGCCATGGGACTTAGATATTCAAGTGACTGGGTTTGATGTTGTATTTTGTATTTAGATATTGGAACTTATGTTATTTGACTTAATGGTTATAATTTCATTTGTTCTTCTATTTTAGCGTGTTTAAATCCGTGAATAAAAAGGTTATTCTAAACATCCGTAGTCGATCATACTTGTGGGAACAATTATGAATGTAAGACTATAATGAAATTGGATTGGTTGATATTCATAAGGTATGAATATAGAGCAAGAGGTTGCTACCAAGGTTCATTGATATCTATGGGATATAGATATTGGACTGACCCGCTCTCAATTATTTCTGCATGGAATCTTTGTGATTAGTCATAAGAGATATTGAGTAAAGGCGAATATCATTGTATCCTCAGACCTGAGATACATATTGGGTCTTGATATTCACCAAGTATTGTACTTTGACTTAGCACTTTGCTGTTCTGAAAAATTAGCAGTACATAAGGCTGAGTTCAGGTATGATATGAGGTGATTGTGAGAGACGTATGTAGTCAAGATGGAATTTGTTCCTCTTATTCGTTGAGAGTAAGATGTCTAAGGCCTATTAAAGTTAAATCATCAGAGAATGACAATTCTGTGTCTCTTGGATTTAACATGACATCTGCAACAAAAGGATAGATGATTAATTCACCTAAAACATATTCAAGTAAGGAACTTGAAAAGGATGATGTTATTGAATGGCACTTAGTCATATACATTAGGGGTAGCAAACCGTTGCTAGGCGTTATTTGCTGCTTGCATCAATCTTCTATAAATCTTGTGCAAGTGGGAGATTGAAGGAATTGATCTGCCCAAGATTTATATTAAATTGATGTGGCTAGTGTGATATGATCCAAGTCGGGTCATACCCAATAACAAGCTTAACAAACATCAAAAAGATAATTCATTTGTTGATAAGATCATACAAATAAATAATGACACCAATTTAGAAAATGGATTTTCTAAATTATTGTTTTTGCAAATGAACATTATTATGTGAATAATTGTTCATGAGATATTATTTGTTTTTCATTATTTAGTGTTACTAAATGATAACAAATAAATGGGTGTTTAATTTATAAAGTTTAAAAATAAGTTTTAAACTTTATAAACAAGAAACAAATAAGTGTTAGTTTTGTTTAAAACTATAAAATGGCGGGACCTCTTTGTTTTAAAAGCTTGGCCGTCCCTTTTGGCATGCAATGCCCATACTTCTTGCCTTGTAAATATACAAAGCATGCTTGCTTGTTTCAAGACATTCCATTTTTTGATTCTCACTTGCATTCACAAGATATCTCCTCCCTCTCTCTCTTCTTTCAATTTACGGATGTTTGAAGGAAGACAAAGCAATTTTCAGCTTCATAGAAACTGATTTTCAGCTTCATAGAAACTGATTTTCAGCTTCAAAAGAATGGTTCTTGGCTGAAGATTCATGCAAGAAAGAGAGGAATACAAGTTGGTGTTCAAAGCCTAGCAAAGCAAGGTGTTTGTACAAGCTTGGGGTATCACTCCTTGAGGTTTTCTTGGTTGGAAACTCAGTCACGAACTCATCATTCACAGCTCATATCTTTGGGTTTTAGGAAGCTACAAAGGTTGTAGATTCTTGACTATCTTATGTTTTTGTTATTGTATGCATTGTATATGAAGATCCATGGCTTGGGGTTCTTTGTTAAAAATGGTTTAACAAATATCTTTGTAACATGTTTTAAAATATAATTCCACTGCGTTTTCATATAAACAAGTTGTATGAAGCTTTGATAAACATGTTAAAACCCCATCAAGGACATGTCCCTGACTTACCTTTTGTCACCAACTAAAGTTGGTAACATGTACTATCATAAAAAGGTGAAGAGTAGAATAAAGTATGGTCAACAACATGGCTCCTTAGGAAGATGCCATGCTGTATCAGAGGTCTGCAGCGGACTGTCAGGGACCATACTTTTATCTGCTGGACATAGCAATGTCTTCCGAAGAATAAAGTGCTTCGGAAGAATAACTTCTTCCGAAGCCACTTATACTTCGGAAGACTGCTTCTTCCGAGGCTTGGAGTCTTCTTTGTCTTTGGAAGCAGACTTTGTCTTCAGCTCTTTCATCAGACTTTGTCTTCGGAAGCTCTTTCAGACTTTGTCTTCGGAAGCTCTTTCAGACTTTGTCTTCGGAAGCTCTTTCATCAGACTTTGTCTTCGGAAGTTCTTTCAGACTTTGTCTTCGGAAGCTGTCCTTCAGACTCTCGGAAGATCTCTTCTCAGCTTCAGAAGCCTTTGAATGTAGTACCAAAAGATGACTATGAAGTGATTTTGGTTGCACCAGCCTTATCATGATCCAACAAACTCCCCCTAGGCTGATGCTACCAAAACTTCACTTCCCTCTTCTTCTCAAAGCTCTCAACACCAAGGAGAGCAGGTGTTTATCAGTGTCTTCATTCTTTCCTGCTGTGGTGCTGAGAATCTTGTACAGGTCCTTGGTGGACAGAACCTCTACTCTGTCACCTTGGATTATATGTACCCTCTGTTGTGGCCCTCTGAAAAGAGTTAGTTGATGGGAAGTATAGTCATATTCCCATCGAACTATTGGTTCCAATTCAGGACCTTCCACCATCTGTAGAAAGGCTGTGCCTTTGGTGGTTGGTCTTTCCTTGTCTTCCACTCTTTTCAGCTTCAACTCTTCTTCAATCTTGGCTCTTCTATTTCGTTCAGCCAAGTGGAGACCACTGATATGGTTTCTGATGTGTGCAGCAGTCTCAGAGTTGGAGGGATTGGAGAATGGCTTCTCTGCAAGCTCAGCAAGATCAAATCTGCTGAGATGCAGTAGAGAAGTGGCATTGAGCCTGTTGGTTTCACCATTCTCCCTTTCCACAACAAAGTTGTGAGAAGGTTCATCGAACCTCCACTGGATTATTGCATTTCTAGGTCCAGGAGATTGACCAGAAATCCTGTCCTCTTTCCTGGTATCCAGCAGAGTCACCAGTCTTCTTCTTAGCCTCTTCTCCTCAGCATTGAGGGTATCGGAGTTGAGACCAAGAAGTCTTGCAGCCTGGCCCAAAGTGTCTCTAGGCAATTCAAGAAATTGGCCTAGGGTGAGGGAGCTTGAAAAGTTATCAACATAGGTGATGTTGATAGCTTCTTCCTCACAGGAGATGCTGCTCAAGGTAGTGCAGTTGATGAGCCTCGTCTTGAACTCCTTTATTTCCTCAAAGGAGAGATGTTTAGGAGGCTGAGGGGATGGTTTTGGTTGTTGTTGGGTAGGCTTAGGTTTAGTGGTTTTGGGTTGAGTCTTGGGTTTTAGGATGGGTAGTTTGGGTGGTTGAGGTGATGTGGTAGGTTTGGGTAGAGTTGTGGGTTGAGGGGTGAAGGTTTCATCAGTGGGTTCGGGTTTAATGGGAAAAGGGGTTGGTTCTGGTGTGGGTTGTGGCTGTGGTTAAGTGGCTGGGGTAAAGACCATTCCTTTCATCCTCCTGTACATCTCCTTCCTTTTCCCCAAACGGATGTCAGCTTTAATTTCACTGACTATCCGCTAGAGTGTCCTTTCGGATATAGGTCCCACCTGCCTACCAGAGAAGCCATGAGCCCAGAGGTAGTCCTTCATCCAGGCTTTGTCAGTTGACTTCTTGGCAGCAGTGACCTCCTTCTCTTCCTCCCTCTTCCTCTTCACCTTCAACTTCTCCCTAGCAGCCTTCTTCCTTTCCTTCTCCATTTGATCCTGCTCTTTGTTGTGGAGCAGCAGGATCATGTCATCATCATGTGGAGACATTTCAGGAAGACTGAAGCCTCTTGAGAGTAGGAACTTGATCCTAGCCTCTCTCAGCTTCAGGGCTGCCTTCCTTTGCTCTTGTTCTTCCTTCTCCAAGGCCAACCTGGCTTCTTTTTCTTGTTGTAGCCTGGTTGACCTCTCCAAAGTCACCAACTCCTCTAATGGTAGCAGGAGTATCTCCTCATTGGCAGCTCCTAGATTGATGAGCTGGTCAATGAGTGCTGTTCTTCTCTTCTGGTTGATTTCTTCCTGATTGGCTATAGCTGCCTTAGAACTAGCAGCTAGCAGCTTCTCAGTAGGAAACCGACCTTTTTTTAGCCTTCTCAATCTTCTCCTCCTCCTGAAGCTCTTCCGCAGTCAATTTTCTTTTGCCTTTGTCTTTGATGGTGCTTGACTGTGGTGGTTCTTGGATGGAGGGTTGTGATTGAGAGAGAAGTTCAGCTGGTGCTTGGGTTGGAGGAATGTCAGAAATGTCCTCCCTGCTCACCTCAGATGCAATTTCAGCAATGACATCTGTGATGGTCAGTTCCTCGGACATCTGAAATAAGCCTTCCGCAGCTTTTATTTCGGCCTCGGAAGACTTGTCTTGTTCTTCCGAGGCTTCCATGTAAGCTTCGGAAGCTTCAGCTAGAGCTTCGGAAGATGAGACTGCTGCAGATTCTGTCCCATCTGTTTCAGTTGCTGGGCCATCAGTCCCCATTTCCCCTTCGAAGCTAATCTCAGGTTCCATGAAGACCTTAGGTTGACCAACTTCCTCCACAGTGGTAGAAGGTGCAGTCAGTCTTTGAAGCTCCTCAGCCCCAAAGTATGCAAGTGTGGTGTCGGGGCTGGGCTGTTCTAGGGATGATCTCAATACAAACTTTGTGAAAAGTCTGTAGAGATCTTGAAGCATCCTTGAGTCAATCTCCAGAAAGGATTGAGATGACTCAGGTAGTGTAATGATTTGGGAAGAAATGAGTTGGGTCTGTGGTTCCTGTGGTGTTTGTCTCTGAACTTTCTCCCCCTTTTTGGTAGCATCATCTTGAGAGCTAGATGAGCTAGAGGAAGAAGTCATTGAGACCTGGATTGGTACATGCCTAACAGACCTCTCCGTCTGTTTCTCAGCTAGTTTAGCCTTGAGAGAGTTAATCTCAAGTTGCTGAGTGGCAGTCCTTGATTCTAAGATCTTCACCTGTGATTCCGGGTTGGAGACCTTAGAAAGCAAGTACTGAAGTGTTAGTTGCATACTTCCCTTATCTTCCTGAGAAGAATCATGGGGAGATGAGATAACATACCTAGTATGCTCACTCTCACCACCAGATGTGGCTTCTTGGCACCCTGGTTTCCCTTGCTCAGAGTCATCTCTTTCAGAGATGTCAATGGGCAAAGTTGCCGTAGACTCAGTCCTAATCATGTTACCACTCTCCTGAGAGCTCAATGAGAGACTCTGAGTAGTGGCAGTTGAGTCTACATGAGTCCCCTCCACATCAGTGGGACTCACCTCAGTAGCTGGCTTCTGATGGGGGCTAGAGACAAGGGATCCCTCTTGGCTCTGTTGATCTCTCAGTGGGTGTTGTAGATCAACTTCATGGCCATGGAGAGATGTAATCTCTTCATCAGTTCGGAGTAAAAGGTCAGTGAAAGAGAGGGTGGTTAGTCCTACTGACCCGGGACCTTGATCAATGTCTATAGGCATTGAGCCTATGGTGGGGCTGTCCCTAGAAGGCTGCACAGGGGAGTGTAGAGACTCACCCTGTGGGCTAAAGGCTTGGGGTTCGGGCTCAGGGGTTTGAGACTGAGGAGGCTCAAAACCCACATTGAGGTCAATTGTGAAGGATGGTGTGACCTCGGACTGAGTGGGAGCCCATGATTCCACTCTAGTCCTTTGGGTGTGAACAGAAGGAGCTTGTTCAATCAGAGTAGATTGAACAAGGGTTCGTTTGGGGCGTCTCTGATATGTAGCTTTGATGGGTAAAGAGGCTTTTGGTATTGTGGTGGATGTTGCTGGTGTGGGTTCATCACCTGTGGGGAGAACAGGGATGTCACCAGGAGCTATGCGCTCAGTCATCTCTGGAGGTAATGGAGTGTACCGTCCAGTGAAGTTGGTGGACATCTTCTTCAGTGTCTTGAATATGGTAGGCCTCATGTGTGGAACAGGAAGAGCAGCTGCGCAGACAAGCTTGCTTGGTTCCATCTCACAGTTGATTATGTGTTGAAGAAATCGGGGATACATGAAGAATGTATCCCTGCTCAGATTAGCGATTAGGTTGTTCAACACAAATCGTGAGTAGTTGAATCTGAGGCCTCTCACCAACCCATGAACTAGGCATCCTAGTTCATATGGGATTTGATCCCAACCCCCTGATTTGTTGGAGAGGCAATGTAGAACAATGTGCAGCAGGAACTTCCAATGGTAAGAGAAGTTGAACTTGTATACTGTAGACCTGCTGACATCGCCTCCATATCCCATGAGGATATAGGTGCCTTCCAAGTCTTCCTTGGGGAACTCAGTAGGAGCCCCATCATCATGAAGCTCGAGATGCTCCCTGATGAGCTGTTCACTGATGACCAACTCTTGGCCACAAACTCTGGTTCTCAGGACTCGAACCCCATTCATCACTGTAGTTTCACCGTTGCTCCAAAATTCTGACATATGGTTGGAGTATACGGTTGGGTTAAATATGAGTGCAGTGAGGTAGGTGGATTCGGTGAGAAAGGTGATGATTTGGGTGAAGTCGGCATCTCTTGACGAGTCAAGTAATGCGACTTGGTTGTGCTGAGGGTTTAGCGCCATTGGAGAAAAGGTAAGCTTGAAATTTTGAGTGAAATTGAGGGTTTGACAGTGAAGGGAACAGTTAGGGCTGTAAAGTGGTAAAAGAAGATGAAATTGATGAGTCAAGATTATTTAAAAGGGGTGAATAGTGGTAGTGGTGGTAATAGGGTAACTGTTTTGGGGTTACTGTGGGTGGTATGGTGGTTTACGGCGGAGAAATGATGTTGGCGGCAAGGATAATTTTAAATAATCTGACATTATCAACAAAATCTTTACTTTTTACAGAGTGGGGCCCAAAAGATATCCGTTACATATAAAAACCTTTACTTCCGAGGGTAAAACATTTCCGAAGGTAATTTTCTTCCGAAGGCAATTTATCTTCCGAAGCTTGATATTGCTTCCGAAGGTAAAATTGTCCTTTGAAATCACTCTATCTTCCGAAGCAAGGCATTGCTTCCGAAGGTAAAGTTGTCTTTCCGAATGGAGAGTTGTATAAGTATCGGAACTAGATCTGATATAGAATCAATCGCTTCTTCCGAGACCAAAAACTCTTCCGAGAAGAAAATTTCCATTGAGAAATTTGACTTCGGAAGATATTCAGGAATATCTTCCGAGAGTTAATTCCTCTTCGGAAGGAGTTTACACTTGGAATAATTTAAAGATCTTTTGTAACAGGGCTTAAATTGTATTGACACATGACATTACTCATTTAAAAAGGTCTTCAAAAGAGGTAGTTATTCAATGTTTATCATCCCAATTGCTGATATGAGATACTTAAATCTTTGTTCATCAAATACCTTTGTGAACAAATCAGCATATTGTTCATTTGAGTCAACTTTGATTAACTTTATCAGCTGTTTCTCATGAATATCTCTAATGAAATGATACCTGATATCAATGTGTTTTGTCTTGGAGTGCTTCACCGGATTCTCAGTAATGGAGATAGGACTGTTGTTGTCAATATGGATAGGAGTAGTCATGAAGTTGAATCCATAGTCTAACATCTGATTTTGAATCCATAGCAGTTGAGCACAGCAGCTAGCAGCAGCAATGTATTCAGCTTCAGCAGTTGATGTAGAGACACAGGATTGTTTCTTGCATTGCCATGAGATAATCCTTCCACCAAGAAATTGACATCCTCCTGATGTTGATTTCTTGTCAATGTTGTAGCCACCATAGTCACTGTCAGAGTATCCATAGAGATTGAAATCACTATTTCTTGGATACCAGAGACCTAGTTTAGGTGCTCCTTTGAGGTATCTGAGGATTCTCTTTGCAGCAGCTAGGTGAGACACCTTTGGAGCAGCCTGATATCTTGCACAAATGCATGTGGCAAACATGATATCTGGTCTACTTGCAGTGAGATACATCAGAGAACCAATAATTGCTCTATACTGATGTTGATCAGTATCCTCCCCCTCAAGGTCAGGGCAAAGATTATGGTTTCTGGGTATGGGTGTCTTGGCTGGTTTACAGTTCTTCATTTCAAATCTTTCTAGGATGTCTGAGACATACTTAGATTGACTTATGAAGAACCCTTCCTTCATCTGTTTCACCTGGATTCCAAGGAAAAAGTCCATTTTTCCCATGGAACTCATCTCAAACTTCTGGTTCATAATGCTTTCAAAGTCCTTGCACATTTGGTCGTTTGAAGAACCAAATATGATGTCATCAACATAGACTTGTACTAGCAAAATGTCTTTTCCACTCTTTCTGATGAAAAGAGTCTTGTCAATAGTACCTCTAGTGTATCCATTCTTCAGGAGAAACTGAGACAAGGTCTCATACCACAGCCTAGGTGCTTGGTGCAGCCCATATAGAGCTTTATCCAGCTTGCACACATAGTTGGGGTGCTGTGGGTCTTCGAATCCTGGAGGTTGACACATATAGATTTCCCTGTCCATATCCCCATATAGAAAAGCACACTTGACATCAAGTTAGTAGACTGTAAAGTTCTTGGATGCAGCATAAGCAAGGAAGATTCTAACTGCCTCAAGTCTTGCAACAGGTGCAAAGACATCAGTATAATCAATTCCTTCCTCCTGGGTGTACCCTTGAACTACTAGTCTTGCCTTGTTCTTGATAATCAAGCCTCTATCATCTTTCTTGTCCCTGAATACCCATTTTGTGCCTATGGGTACTTGACCAGATGGTAGTGGGCATAGATTCCAGACCTTTTGTCTTCTGAATTGAAGCAGCTCCTCCTGCATCGATTCAACCCAACTACTATCCTTTAAGGCATCTTCTACCTTCTTTGGTTCCATCTGAGACAGGAAGCATGAGTACAAGCAGACATTCCCATAATGAGTTTGTCCTCTTGTTCTCACACCCTCAGAGACATTCCCTATGATGTTCTCAGTTGGATAAGTGTTGTGAATCCTAAGACGAGGAATCACTTCCAGTTGCAGAGATAGGTCTAGGTTAGACATATTCTGATCAGGAACTGGAACACTCTGTCCAACTGCTGCTTCAGAGTCATTCAATGAGGACTGATTGAATGATTGAGAAACATCATCAATGGTTGGTTGTGAAGTAGTATCAATAGTTGCCTGTTCCTTCAGAATACCACTTCCCTCAACCTGGTGTTGTAGTGGATCACCTGAGGAACTTTGAGGTTGATCAAGTGATTCACTTGTTGAAGCTTCACTATTTCTGGAGATAGTTACACTGTCAGATCAGTGAATAGTTGAAGCTTGTTGCCTTTCAGCTCTTGGAGAATTTGGAATAGGTCTGGGAAGCTCATATAGTTGACCTGCATCAGCATCAGCATCACTTTGAGCACCTGTTCCAGCTGAAACATTATCATAAGATGGTTTAGAATAGTTTGGAAACAATTCTAAATCAAAGATATACTCAGGTCCATTCCCCCTAACACAAGGAGTGTGCTCATTAACAACTATGTTGGATGACTCCTCAAATTGTTGATTCTTGATATTGTATACTCTATAAGCTTTAGAGCTAGAAGAGTATCCAATAAAGATAGCATCATCCGACTTCTCAGCAAACTTCGCCAAGTTGTCCTTTGTGTTAAGTATGGTACACCTGCAGCCAAAGGACCTTAGAAAGCCAATGAACGGTGGCCTCTTATTCCATAACTCATAAGGGGTTTTTCCATGGGGCTTCACTACAAGAACCCTGTTCTGCACATAGCATGCAGTGCTGACTGCCTCTGCCCAGAATGTTAGAGGCAGCTTTAAATCAGCTAACATGGTCCGAGCAGCCTCAATAAGTGTCCTGTTCCTCCTCTCAGCAACACCGTTTTGTTGAGGAGTTCTGGGAGCACTATATTGTCTGACAATCCCTTTTGAGTCACAGAATGAGTCAAGAACGAAGTTCTTAAACTCAGTCCCTTGATCACTTCTAATAATCTTAACCTTGTGATCAATTTGATTTTCTATTTTAAGAATAAAAGATTTTAAAGTTTCAGCAGTTTCATCTTTACTTCTTAAAAAGAATACCCATGTAAATCATGTAAAATCATCAACGATCACAAGGCAGTATGATTTCCTTCCAATGCTCATTATACTTGTGGGACAAAAGAGATCCATGTGCAATAAGTGTAATGGAGTAGTGATAGAGTTAACGCATTTGGATTTATGAGATGATCTGTGTTGTTTCCCTTTCAGGCATGCAACACAGTTATCTTTGCAGAAAAATTCCTTTTTAGGCAAACCATGTACCAAGTTATTTTTAGCCAATTTATTCATTGTTTTAAAATTCACATGACACATGCGTTTATGCCATAGTGTTGACTCATCACTATCACCTTTGGAAAGAAAGCATGATACTTCACCCATAGGAGAAGCATTGTTCATATCTAGCTTGTACATATCCCCTTTACTGGGAGATCTGAGAAGCACCAATTCCGGAGGAATTGTCATCCCTGGTCTGAGGATAATGCACTCATGTTCTGTGAAAAGCATCTGATGCTTCTGGTCACAGAATTGAGAAACACTTAACAGATTGTGTTCAAGCTGTTTGACAAAGTGAACTTTGTCAATGTTTATTCTGCCATTGGATATACTTCCTCTGCCAGAAATATATCCTCCGGCCTCATCTCCAAATTGGACAGGCCCTCCATCAAAGTTCTGGAATTGTTGAAGGAGAGATCTGTTCCCTGTCATGTGCCTGGAGCATCCACTATCTACAATCCAGATATTGTTGTTCTTGTCAAATGGATGACCCTGCACATAAGATGAGATGGTTAGTTTTGTTTGGAAGCCCAAGCCTTGCAGGTCGCGGGCTCTTCCAAAGACAGTGACATAACTGAACCAAAAGATATGCAATGGGGTTCAATAGAGGTCATTCTTGAAGAAGAGGTTTGGGCTGCAACATCTTCCTTGATCTTCCAATCCATCCTTTGGTTGATCTTTGAGGATGAGCTTGTTGAAGCTTTTGCAGCATGGTCTTCTTCCGAAGCTTCTCTCTTTTCGGAAGAAGCCTTCACCACCTTTTCTTCCGAAGTAGTCTTCTTCTGAGATGGTTTCAAGGGAGCCTTCTTGTTCTTCCGAACCTTAGAAGGTTTGGCTTCCGAAGCCATTTTCCCTTTGGAAGAAGTAGTTTCTTCCGAAAGTAACTTGGCTTCCGAGACCAACTTTCCCTTTTTCATCATTTGGACCTTTTGAAGTGGTCCAACTGAGAAACCTTCTCTGACTCCTTCCTTTCTAACATTATTTGCATAATGTGTGCTTGCTGGATTGTAGTAACAATCTTTAGCCATATGGTTGTGCAGACCACACATTATGCATGCAATGTTAGTCTTCTGGGAACTTGCAGGTTGCTGTTTCTTGGGTTTCTTCTCTTCATCAGCAACTTTCCCTTTCAACTTCTGATCATTCAGTAGGACAGGAGTGCTGGTACTACACTCCTTTCCTGAATCAGGAGTACCTACCACTTGAAATCCGGCAGAAATGAAGACACCCTTTTGCTTAGGGTCAAACTTAAGCTTGGACTTTGCAACCTTCTTGGCAGTCCTTCTAGCAGCTTTAGCTCTGCTTCTTCTTGCCTTGGTGGTTAGGATTTGATCATCACAGGTGGAGATGGGTGTATCCTCCTGTTTCTCCCCTGTGGAGGCCACTATTTTTGCTTCATCCTCTAGTTCCAATAGAGAAGGGTAAGTAGTTGGAACCTCTTGCTCTTCAGTACCACATCTAGGTAGTCTAATAGACTCATAAGAGTGTGGTGGAGCTATTTCACTGGTTCCCAACACTTCTTTGTTTTGATAAAACATTTTGGAATGAGAGGTTGATGCAAGAATAGTTTGGAAGCTTTGCTCAGCAATAGCTTGCTTCCTGGCCTGAGCCTCAGCTGTGACTAACTGGGCTTGAACTTCAGAAAGTTTGGAGATCAGATCTTTGATTTGAGTCTTATAGTTAGTCTTTTCATGTTTCAAAAGAGATACAGTTTTCTCTAACTCATCAATTTTCCTTTGATAGTCAGATCCAGTTCTTTTAAAGTCAGATTTTAGCACATTTAAAGACTCAACCTCAGATCTGATTTCCGAAATGTAATCCTTATACAATTTAACTTTAGCAATACAGGCAGCAGTACAAAGATGTTCATATACCTGATCATCATCTGTTCCGGCCATGAGTGCTTGAGCGGGAGTCACATCCTGTACCATGAAGCTCCAGTCAACTTCCTGAGCAACAACAGCTGTTTCAGTTGACTTTTCTTCATGCTTGGGAGCAGTGGGATGTGTGGAGGCCTGTGGGGTTCCCGGGTTGTTCTTGGGAGCCTTGCATTCCCTAGCAAAGTGACCAAGTTGGTTGCAGTTGTAGCACCTTGCTTTGCTCTTATCAAACCCAAACTTGCTGTTGACTGGGTTTTGAGGGAATTGCCTTCCAGTTCTCTTGAAGAACTTCTTTGCTCTGTAAGTTAAAAGAGCCATCTGCTGGCCAATGTCCATATACTCCACATCATCTGGACTGAAGCACTCAAGATCATTAAAGCAGTATTGAAAATCACCAGAGTGTCCACTTCCAGAGACAAAGGCACAACTATCCTGAAAGGAGTTGTGTTGAACCTTTTGAGACTTTGGAGTCTCAGGTAGAGTGATGAAGGGTCCAGTATGTGAGTTGTCAGGGTAGCATAGCAACTGATGTTGTGGTTCCATGCTTTCCCTTTCAACCACATGAAGGGCTGAACTCTGTTGGTTATTGGAGTGGTCAGAGGAGTTCTGCATGTTCATCTCCATCTGAAATGCACTTAGGATACCATACAACTCTATGAGAGAAAGAGTCTTAAGATCCGAAGTTCTCTTGATGACAACACAGTAGTGAGTCCATAGTTTAGGAAGAGAAGACATGAACTTCCTAACTATGTCTCTGTTCTCAAGAGCTACTCCAATATCCGCCAGAGTATCTACTAGCTCAACATACCTGAAGTATTGTTGAGTCAAGGTCTCACCAGCCTTGAAAGTAAAGTTCTCAAACTGCTGCTTCAAGAGATCTTTCTTGTTCTCTTGGGTTTCCTTGGATCCCTCATACATCAGCTTCAATGCTTCCCATAAATCTTTAGCAGTCTTGCACTTCTTGAAGCGTCTGTAGACGGAGTTGGGGAGAGCAGTTTGGAGACAAGTCATAGCCCTTTGATCTAGCTCTATTCTCTTCCTGTCTTCCTCTGAGTAATCATCAACATCTTTTGGAATGATGCGATTACCAGTGGCAGATGTAGTGCTTGGTATGAAAGGACCATTGACAATGGAGTCCCACATCCTTGAGTCTTGACACTTGATAAAGCCTTCCATCCTGATACACCATGTGTCAAAGTCTTTAGGGGTGATCATAGGGGACTTGGTCAAGGTACCAGTTTCCATATCAGCCTTGGAGAGAGCAGCCATTTGAGTGGGTGGATTGTGGTGAGGAGTGAAAAACAGGTTGATTAGGATGGTAAGATCTCACAATCAAGAGCCTGGAGCTCTGATACCAATTGCAGGATCGGATTTCGGGTGGTTTTCTCTCAACTCATTTTGAATCAACACTCAGCAAGCAGTCTATAAAGAGTTGATCATAATATAACAAGTAACAAGCAGTAAGAAAATTAACACAGCAGGTAAATTTTCAAGGTACTTTTATATATTGCTTCTCAACTAAAAGGATTACAAGACACTTGGACTCAAATCGCTTACTTGAAGAGTTACATGGAGAAGATATATATAATGCTACCTACAGCCGGATATACTTTGATACCAGCTGGACACCTCTAACCTTACATCTATACTACAAGACTCTAGGTGAGGTCTTTTAGACATTTTGTCTGAAAGTTGGTAGTCAGGACATGTCCCTGACTTACCTTTTGTCACCAACTAAAGTTGGTAACATGTACTATCATAAAAAGGTGAACAGTAGAATAAAGTATGGTCAACAACATGGCTCTTTAGGAAGATGCCATGCTGTATCAGAGGTCTGCAGCGGACTGTCAGGGACCATACTTTTCTCTGCTGGACATAGCAATGTCTTCCGAAGGATAAAGTGCTTCGGAAGAATAACTTCTTCCGAAGCCACTTATACTTCGGAAGACTGCTTCTTCCGAGGCTTGGAGTCTTCTTTGTCTTCGGAAGCAGACTTTGTCTTCAGCTCTTTCATCAGACTTTTTCTTCGGAAGCTCTTTCAGACTTTGTCTTCGGAAGCTCTTTCAGACTTTGTCTTCGGAAGCTCTTTCAGACTTTGTCTTCGGAAGCTCTTTCATCAGACTTTGTCTTCGGAAGTTCTTTCAGACTTTGTCGTCGGAAGTTCTTTCAGACTTTGTCTTCGGAAGCTGTCCTTCAGACTCTCGAAAGATCTCTTCTCAGCTTCGGAAGCCTTTGAATGTAGTACCAAAAGATGACTATGAAGTGATTTTGGTTGCACCAGCCTTATCATGATCCAACAGTGCCTGATGTTGATGTTGTCTGATCAGCAGCCGGAGGAACAGGTTTAACTGATGTGTCCGGATCACTGACCAGAGGAGTTGTCACCACATGGTCCTTTATTGGATTATTATTGATTGGACGTTGTTTGGTGTTCAGAAGAATATCATGTGGTGGAGGCACAACCTTATAACCCAAACCTCCCCGTTGTTGCGTTCCTTAACCAAGTTTTCAAAATATGTATAGAACTAGCAAGACTGTGAAGTTTTTGTTTTAAAGACTCATTTTTAACTTGTAAAATTGATTTGTCCTTTTTAGTTTCTTCAATAGTCTTTAAATAGAACTTAATGTCATTTTCTTGGTTGAATGCAACAACTTCAGTTTCTTTTAACTGTTTCTTTAATGCATCAATCTATTCCTTATAGCTACTATCATTTTGTTTTAAGACTCTGTTTGCCTCTGTGCACAATTTTAAGTCATTTAGTAAGTTATCATTATGATCTAATAACCTAGCAAATTTCAGATCAATGCTTTCCCTAATTTATCATATTCAACACAAGCATGTTTAGCAAAAAATTCATCTTTTGATGCTACCTGTGCCGATGTAGACGTTCCTACCATGAAAGCATTTTGAGACTTTGGTTGTGCTTCAGATTTAGCATTCAGCTCATTTTCAACAATTTGATTTACAACAGCTAAGGTCTCATCCATATCAGCAGTATCATTCTCAACTGAGTTCTCCCCCTCACTTGCTGAGTCTTCATTCAGATCTTCAACAGATGCAATGTTGGCTTCACTATCAGATAAAAATTGGAAGGACTAGTCCTGTCCTTCATCACCTTGAGCTACCATTGCCTTTGAGTCACTGCTTGTTGAGGCTGTCTTTTTCTCTTTCTCTTGTTTGTTGAAAGACGAGAACGGGTTCCCATTGCCGGTCTTCTTAGGTTTAACACATTCCCGCTTGAAGTGGCCCTTTTCTCCACAGTTGAAACAGGTGACTTTGGACTTGTCAAATCCAAAAGTAGTATCTTTGGTAGCCACCAGATTCTGTCCTGTCTTCTTCAAAAACTTCTTTGCTCGTCGCACAGCACTTGCAAGAGCCCACATTATGTCCATCCTCTCCAGTTCATTTTCATCCACCAGCTCGTAGTCTTCATCAGCCAGGTGACAATTCCTAATTTTCCCTGCTACTAAACCATCATAGGAATGAACCACAGCAGCAAGTAGGTCCATGTGCTCCTTAGCCAAGTCCACAGTTACTTTTCCCAGATTATCTGTCACTAACTTCGTTGATTGAGTAACTGTAGAGCTTTGTTGAACCCCTGATGACACACGTGACTCACCACCGGACGATGAGCTTTGTTCAGTTACAGATGATGCTTTGGACACAAAAGCAGTTTGCAGAGGAGCGCCGGAGGATTTAGCAGTTGAAGTAGGAGTAACATTGTAGAGAGATGGATCTTGAGTGTATGCTCCTTTCTTTGTCCTGTACTTGTGCCTCACCTCTTCTTCTCTCAGTTTCAGGATGAAATCATTTATATCTAAAGTTTCCAGCACTGAGTTATATCAAAGAGTAGAAATGAACGAATCCCACTTCTCTGGTACACCGTCAGCCAAGCTTGTCACTTTTTCTTCCTTAGACGTTGTAACACCATGAGTGTGAAGTTCACTCATTAAATGGTAGAAGCGATCGATGATATCATCCAAGCTTTCATTCCCAATAGAAGAGAAGTTGTCAAATTCTTTCTTCAACGCTTTTGCCTTTAGTGACTTAAGTGTTGAATTACCTTCGTATCTCTTCTCAAGAGCATTCCATAATTTTTTACTCTGCTTGTGTTCTGAATATTGATGGAAGATGTCTTTGGGAATTGACTGGGTCAACATTGCGTAAGCTTACTTCTCTACATTATAAGCAACCTTTTGTGCATTACTCAGACCACTCAAGGTCAAGGGTATTCCATCAGCACCAACTGACATATTGTAGCCAGTTTCAATAGCGTTCCAGAGATTGGTATCCACTCCATTTAGATGAATTTCAAATCTTTGCTTCCACTGAGGAAATTCATCAATAGACAGTAGCTTAGGAGGTTTATTATGGTTCCCAATCTCATTTTCTAGTAGCAAAAGGTTCTGGATCCTTGAGTCCTTTCCTGCTGAGTATGTGAAATTTTCGAAGTCCATTTTGTCTTAGTCTTTAACTTGAAAAACAAACTGTGTAGGCGACTGAGATGGGTGACTGAGAGGCGACTAAGACAATCACTGTGCGATTGAACTGAGTCATACGACTAGGCAGGCGATTAAGGCTGTTGTGCGACTGGACAGATCGACTGAGTCAATCGTGCGATTGAACGGGCGATTGAGTTCAGTCGTACGATTGGACTGGGCGATTGAGTTCAGTCGTACGATTGGACTGGGCAATTGGAGTTCAGTCGTACGATTGAGATAATCGTGTGACTGAGACTGCTGAAATCGAGATTTTTCACACACCTTGACCTAAAACGTAATTTTTGACAGCCTAGTCGGCTGCAACTCGAACAAGACTTAATTTTCAGAACATGCACACGTAAAAACTTGATTTTGAGCAGAAAGAAAGGATCTTTTCGCTTAAAAACGTTGACTTTTTCAAAAACAAGATTGAATCCACGAAGAATCAAGAGCCAAAGCTCTGATACCACTTGTTAGGACCGGGTACAAACGGAGTACTAACTGATTCAAACGTGAAACCAGATCAAATAGTGCGGAATCCTATTTGATTAGCAATCCAATCAGGGAGAACGTTAATCCGATCAAAACTATCGATGAGAATAAGTTAAGAATTGATTAGAATCGATCAGAAACGTTCTGTGAAGTTGGAATGGACTCTCTGGACGAACAGGAACGGCTAGGGTTGATAATTCTCAAAGTGTTATATTTTTCTACGAACTAAGTGGTAGTTATAGGTTACAGCTCTCATTCGTACGACTGAGCCAAGCGACTGGCTCAGTCGTGCGACTGAGTTATATGACTGAACCATTCGTATGACTGAGTTAGTCTTATGACTCAATCGTGTGTTTGATCCAATCACCTGGTTCAGTCGTGCGATTGGCCCATTCGCATGGTCCAGTCGTGCGACTGAATCAGAACACTTAGTTAAACACATTCTTGAACCTTAAATTATTCAGAACATGTCTAACAACTCTATAACTTATATAACATGTTCATATATACGTGTAACAATAAACAATATTAATAGATATGACATTAAACAATCAATCAAACATTCATTGAAGAGTTTTTCATTACATTGATTCAACATTACATATGTGTTACAAGATGAAAGTCTATTACATTGAAGCTCACTAAACTAGAACTGGGGACATGTGTACCAACAATTTATCAGTAAAGTAGAAAATCAATTAAACCGAAAAGTGAAAATTATTAGAAGTGATAATGGAACTGAATTTAAAAATGCTAATATTGATATGTTTTGTTAAGAAGAAGGTATTGCTTATCAGTTCGGTGCTCCTAGAACTCCATAACAAAGAGTTGCTGAAAGGAAAAACTAAACGTTGATTGAGGCCGCATGTTCCATGTTAGCAGATACAAAGATTCCAATCACTTTCTGGGATGAAGCCGTATCCACTGCGTCTTTTGTGTAGAATCATACATTACTTATGAAAGAAAAATAGACAACTCATTATGAGTTGATGTTTGGCAGCAAACCTACTATAGATTTTCTTAAGTCTTTTGGTTTTCCAGTTTTGATTTTAGATTCAAGTGACTAACTAGGAAAATTTGATGCAAAATCTGATGATGGATTTTTCATTGGATATTTGTCGGTATCAAAAGCCTTTAGAGTTTATAATTCTAGGATGAATGTTATCCTTGAAACTTTTAATGTTAAATTTCTTGGAAACTCATTTTCATTAGTTGCTAATGGTCCAACTTGGTTTTTTGATTTAGATTCTTTATCAAACCCTTTCAATTCTAATTTGTTTGAAACTCCAGGTGAGAAAAAGAAACAAGTAGGAGATCTCGGATCTTTCAATGATGATTCTGATTCTGATGATATGGATGATTCTAGCCCAGATTATCTATTCTTTTGTTTGTTAAAGATCCTGTATTTTGTTCTGAATCTCATGATCAATTCAACAAGCTCAAGAACATTGCGTTTCTAAAAATTCAAATGTTTCGCAACCAATTCCTAATGATGATCCTGAAATTGTACAACCTGAGTCCAGAACTTCTTCAGTTTCTGATGGTGTAGTTGTTACTGATAATCTTGATTACTTTATCAATTCACCGACTCAAGTTCCTAATTTCACTTCACATACTTCGAACTTATTACAGCAGCTTTCCGATTTGAACAAGACTAATCTAGATGTTAATGTTCAAGAGATGAGATTACAACCTCTCGTGTTCACAAGAACTATCCTACATCCCAGATTATTAGTCTGTTGAATGAGAGAACTACAAGCAGTCATTCAAAACAAGCAAACTTCTACTTATACTCATGTTTTCTATCTCAAATTGTCCCTAAAAACATCACAGAAGCATTACCGGACAATAGTTGGATTGAGGCAATGCAAGAAGAGTTATGATAGTTCTGCAAACAGGAAGTGTGGAAGCTTGTGGATTTACCTGAAGGAGAGAATGCCATAGGCACCAAACGGTTGTACAGAAACAAGCCAGATGATCGGGGAATTGTTGTTCGCAACAAAGTGAGTGTAACACCTCGTATTTTCAGGTTAACATTGTTTCTGTTACCTAAATTCATGCCGTCATTTGATACTATTAAATCAAATTTAATGAATGTAAATAATATTTATTATTATTATTATTATTATTATTATTATTATTATCATCATCATCATCATCATCATCATCATCATCATTATTATTGTTAATAATTAACTAATTCTACCAAAACAAATACAAATCTTAAGAAACAAGTTATACAAAATTAAGGGACTAAAAATGAAAATTGGCAATTTGAATGAATATTAAACATAGTCTCCCTTCAATCGTGTAAACCCTCACCCGTAACCCTACTTTACAGATCAAAACCATTGCCGTCGCCCATCTGCAAACCACCATAGCCATCGGTCAAGCAACCATCTCCAGTAGCCCACTTTGTTACCAACAGTTCGACATCTCACCCGTTTGCAATCGTGAGATACTTGGCAACCGCAAGAAACCTTACGAAGGTTTCTTTCTCCCGACCAAAACCGCAACCGTAGCTATCTCACGGCGACTTCCTTCCATCTTCGGCACCATCACTAACGTCTTGCTGTCAACCGCAGCCCCTCGACGACAACCCTACATGGTACGTTTCTTCGTTGTGTGTCACTTTACGGTTATGGTTAAGGGTTTATTCCTTACTTCTCGGCTACGTTACGATTCAAGTTGGTTGATCTTGAACGTTTATCGTGGTTTGGCGTTCGGTTTAGTGCGTGCGTGATCTGCGATTGTAAGTGTGTTGCATTGTGTATGTATTCTGCGTATATATGTACCAAATTATGTGTGGTGTGCGTGTATCAATATATACATATATGCGGCAATTGCATTTCGTGTATGAATTTTCTTTGCAGCCGTGAGTTGTTGTTGATTAAGTGTTCCTCTAAGATTTTCTTTTCTGCCATGTGAGTGGGTGTTGGTGTGTGTTTGTTGTGTGAGGGTGGGTATATCTGTGGATGAACATGCATGAATAATGGGGTATGGTGATGTGTAAGTGGATGTCTATGAGATGTGTGTGCAGATTTATGGTGTGTACGTGTGAGTTTGTTTTGAATGTGTGTGTGTGTGCGCTCATTGTGAGTGCATTAGTGGTGTGCATAATATATATTACATGTGTGAGTGTGTATGTCATGTGTGTTACATGTGTGAGTGTGTATGCATGGATGGTTGCATGTGTATGTAATATATATTATATATGTGTGTATAGTGTATATTATGGGGTGTATATATATATATACATATATATATATATTATATGTAGGTAATATATATTGTACGTGCGTTGTGCTGTGTGGGTGAAGTGTTATGAAACATAGGGTTTTGTAGTAAGAAGTCATATAATAAGATGTATAAAGAGTGCCTTATTACGTGATCTAGTATAAGCAAGAGTAGTTGGGTTGTATGCATTTAAGGTGATTTAGTGTTTGAGTGTGCTTGCATGTGAAGAGGGAAAAATCGATAGTTTGTATCTTAACCGAACCATGACCGCGAAACCGTACGACCCATTGTCAATATATGACAATAATTATATAATAAACGTTCATCTAGGTTGTTCAGAAACTTAATCGTTCGTGCTTGTACTTATTGATTTTTGTCGTGCATTTAATGTGAGTTCTGAGCGCCACTTTACTTACTTTCTTGGGGTGAAAGAAACATGTGTTCAAACTCATTTTAATTGATCAGGATTACTGTAATATCACTTGTTTACTAGTGTTATACCATTTAAGTCCTCATACTCGAACCATTAATGTACATATTATAGCGAGGTAATTTCGAGTAGATCTACTGGGTTTGACAAACCCCACCCGGGCTAGTCGCGCTAGCACAACCATATGTCAAACAAGTGTTTAATTGACATAATTTGTGTTTCTATGACCTAGTATTCACAGCCGAGGCCTTCCTTTACATCATCAGCTTCGGTTGCGAACTTCATACACTTAGTAACGTGTTAAGTTGACTAGCTATCTATTGATATTACTTTGTTTACTGTATCTATTTATCTTATGTTCTGTTTATCAAAACATGTGAACTCACCAACCTTGTGTTGACACTTAGCATTTTTCTTCGAGGTACCTAAGGCCTGCATAATAGGATCATCTCTCATTGCATTTCATCATTGTCTGTGTCCACTAAACCCAATTACTTTTGCTATCAACTTATACTTATTTTTGTTTTGTACGTGTTTGTGCCATTGGATACAAATTAATACGCTTCCGCATTTACTATTATGTTTTCTTAATTAACTCTGATTTGGAAAGTTTTATCGTTAATGAGTAATTATGTTTTTTATAAATATTGTGTCGTTTGGTGTAACTAATGGCTGAGGTGGTGTAACTAATGGCTGAGATCCTGGTATGTCACGCGCCTAATGGTAACACGCCGTTTGTGGAAATTGAGGGTGTGACAGATTGGTATCAGAGCCAGGTTATAGTGAACTAAAATTGTACATCTCATTTGCATTGTGTTTTAGACTATAGCTGGATTTGCATTAGTTACACACACATAGATTATTAAGTTATACTTGCTTGTTTTGCTTGCTTGAGAACTATATGCTTTAGTGTATTCCTATGAGTGTTCGACTACAGGGATGGTGTTTTCATCTTCTTATGCTAAGTCTAAGGGAAAAGGTCAGTTCGTCTTGATTTCCTGTTGTTACCGCCTGTTCCTTAGTACGGGTGACTCTGAGTTACTGTAAGTCACGAGAAGGTTAATTACAATTACTGATTCACCGTACCTTTTACATTATACATCTTGAAATCGGATACAATACCATTGGTACCTGACTTGGATGGTTCATTATGAGCATGTTTTGCCTCCTATTGAATGCTCTCTTGAATGAGAGCTATTTCCGTCATTCTTTCTTTACCTAGCTTACCACTTCTCTTCCCTGTCCTATAGAGCCAAAAGTATCTACACTGGCTGTTATCATATACATTGGGAGATAACTTATTTGGGTTTACTTACGATAATACTATCTTACCCATCTAACCTGAGTACATAGGCGGTTTCTTGCCCAAGTGAATGTTTTTCCTTACTAATTCCTTCATACAATTTTGGTTAATTGACCTTTTGTTTAATGATAATATCTTTGATACTTCTATCGTTGATAACACTCAGTTCTTGACAAGGTATGTTAGCTTGGATGGGAGGAACCAGGGGTGACAATACAAAGCAAATTGATAGTACGGGTGCACACGTAATTGTAATTTGTCATGCATGATAAGTTTGGCAAACCCTGTCGGATGATAATAGTCATAGTCAGTACAAATTTTAATTTCTATACTTTGAGGACGTGAGAGTATCAATCCGTAAAAAAAACTCGCTAATGATATGGAAGCAATCCTCCATCTCTATTCGTATGAAAGTTTTCATCTATCTAGAGCCTTAATAGAATTTTTATTAATCAGGAGAAATTTGTTGAAAAACTCTTCAACAGTTTAAACTGCAAGATTATTAATCAATCAGAACTCCAGCTGATGTCAATAACAAGATTGAACCTGATCCGAAAAGAAAATCAGATGACCAAACTCTATACAGATCTATGATTGGATCTTTGATGTATCTTACTACATCTAGACCTGATATAATGTATGTTGTTTGTGTTTGTGCCAGTTACCAATCTAACCCGAAGGAATCTCACCTAATCTCTCTTAAACGAATATTCAGATATCTTAAAGGAAAACTGACTTTAGGGTTGTATTATCCTTATGAAGGAAACTTCGAGTTACATGGATATACAGATAGTGATTATGGAGGATGTTGCCAATATCGTAAATCTACGACGGGTGGTTGTCAGTTTTTGGGTCCCAGATTAGCCTCATGGCAATGTAAAAAACAAACAGATGTCTCCGTTTCAACCGCAGAAGCTGAGTAAATAGCTGCTTCAGTATGATGTTCTCAAACTCCTATTTACATTGATAACACCACTGCTATGTTTATCACAACTAATCCTGTCCAGCACTCAAAAACTAAGCATATCGAAATACTATATCATTTTCTTAGAGATAACTCTGAAAAAGTTTTAATCATTTTGATTTAAATCACAACTGAAAAATAGTTGGCTGACCTATTTACAAAATCCTTTTTACCAGGTCGTTTTGAGTATTTGGTCGAGTCAATTGGACTCATTAAACATGTTTGAAAACTGGTTTTGATCGTGTCAAGAGACCTTTTTACAAGAATGTTTTGATCACTTGATTGATTTATTTTGGTTGTCTGAATCATAAAAAAGAAAAGAACCCTCCCCTAGATGAAAAAGAAAAATAAAAGAGAAACTGTCAAAGTTGACTGCCTGATTGTATATATTGTGTGCGCATGCTCAAAGGAAAAAGAAGAAGCAAATACAAAAAAAAGAAAATTGCAAAAAGAAAAGAGAAAAATATAAAATAGAAACCTACAAATATAGAGTTTATTTGTTTATTTATTATTTTAGGAATGAATATGTCTTTGCAATATGTGAGAAATGATAGATACATTGGTTTTGATCGGTTGCATACTCTGCTTGCTAATAAAGTCTAACGTGATCAGATGTGATGTGCAGGTAAGCTCATGCAATTATGCTAAAAAAGAAAATTCTTCTGATTAAACTAAATCAATTATATATTCATGTTTATGCATCTTAGTACCAATAAGTAGTGTTGGCTTATCTAATTGATTGCTTGTAAAGTCATAAACTCACACCTGATGGCGATATGAATAACCATGAGATCTGTTTAAAGCATATGTTCACTTCTTTGTTATGAGTTACTATAGACCTAAAATGACGTGGTATCCCTTTTTGTAAGGCATTACAGACTTGGGTATTCTCACCTGATGTAAAAGGTGACAATGTAATCCATTCAAAAAGTCAAAAATGGATGCGCCATGATTCTTTATGGATTATCACTATCTATTTCTTTGTGAAACGGATTCGGAGATTACCTAATGGTTCG
The DNA here is from genome assembly GCA_024085815.1 of Flaveria linearis. Taxonomy (NCBI): domain Eukaryota; kingdom Viridiplantae; phylum Streptophyta; class Magnoliopsida; order Asterales; family Asteraceae; genus Flaveria; species Flaveria linearis. Next base: position 61,958,717 of record CM044003.1, on the reverse strand, counting down.
TCCATGGTGGTTTTCTTAGAGATTATCAAATGGTTCACTCATGATGATTTTCTCATTGACCTAAACATGAGATCTGGTTATAAGTATATGTCAGGTTAATAAGTTGAGAAAAGTGCTTTCTTGCATCCTTGACGAGGGTCAAGATGTCCAAGTCTAAGTGTGGGTTACATTACGTCATATCTAATCGAACCTTAAGCAACCCAAGAATTGAAAAGTAAGTGTGCTGATAATCTTGACCATAATCACTCATTTTTTTGTCCTTAGATCTTGTGCCTCCTCTTCTACGAGAACGCTTGCCTGGAGCACACCTGATCAGGATTTAATCACTGTCTATGACTACCCACCATTTTATTTTATTTTAATGTGTAGACCTTAACAGATATGATCTCACTGCAGGCATGTGATTCAAAATATGTATAGTAGATTTTTATTCTGCTTTAATTTTGATTTTGCATGATTTTATGTGTGCAGACATTTTGCTACTAATTGGTGTGCTATACTTGCAAAATAAAACAAACTAATAAGTTTGTGAACTTAAAATTTTTGGGATAGTAAAACTAAAAAAGAGAAAATCAATGAAAAGCGTCGAAATATGAAAAAGGAATAAAAATAAAGTGCTTTGGATGAAAAGGATTAATCTACAATTCAAGCATGTGTGTGTTTGATATGATGCAAAAATGAACCTGAAAAGAATTCAAAATAAGTGGAAAAGCTTCTTGCAAACAAAATAAAAAAATAAGACTAGTTATGTTTTGAAAAGTTTCAAAATAGAGACTAAAATGACAGGAAATTGTTTGAAAAATAAAAAAAAATGTTTCAAAGTTGACTTTCAAAAGTCAAAATATGCTTGGTTGGTGATTAAATTGAAAATTCATGTTTAAAAATTGATAATATAAGTTTCAAATGCTTTGTGGTGATCTTGAACAAAAAGAATTTGATATAATTAAATTTAAGTGTAATTAATGTTTATCTTGGGTGATAGTCAAAATTTGACCAAGTGTTGAGATAATGCGCATGAATAGTGGTAATGTGCACAAATAGTGTTTAGATGAATGCTATGAAAGTTTCCAAGTGTTAAACTCATGGAAGGTTTCTCATGTACCTGAATGGTGCTCAAAAGCCTAAACCAGGAGTATGATGAATTTCAAGAATTTGCCCAAGTGTTGGGCGTCTTAGTCAAGTCCGTGCGCCTAAATAGTTGTCATGTTGCTGAAAATGGTTAAGTGTTGAGCGTATCAACTTAATCTCATCCGACTAAATAGTTTTAGACTTTCCAATGTAGCTAGACATTTGAATGTGATGTTTTTCAACAGGTTCTCATGCGCCTGAATAGTATTCAAACTTGCAAGCTGCTTAGATGTCTAGTGATGTTGAAAATATTCTAAGTGTGGATGTTTTATGAGGTTCATGTGCCTAAACAGTTCTAATGTGAACTAGGTTCATGGAAAATGACCAAGTGTAGGTGTTTCTCTGTTGCCATGCGCCTGAATAGTGCCTAAGCGCCTGAACAGTACTCATGCGTCTGAAGATTGCTAAGTATGCAGTGCGTCTAAGCCCCATTCGTCTTAACAGTTGTCATACACCTTCACAGTTTTCATGCGCCTAAGGCTTTTTACATTTATATATATGCAACACTTTGTAGTTTTCATTATTTTTCACACACTCAAGCTCTCTGTTACATTCATTCTTCACCCGATACACTCATACACTCATCATTTGATTGTTACATGTTAATCCGTGTGATATATATATATATAGTCAATGAATCTAAACATCATTTTGATCTTATAACATCAGATTTCATTACCTGATTCAGTCTTTGATTGGGCGTTTGATCTCTATTGAGGCGTTCAAAGCCTAGGGGTTTAGAAACTTGTAATCTATGATTTAAATATGTTATAGTAATTAAATTTGAACATCAATTAGTTGTTATAACTTGTTTTCGAATAGATTGCTATAATCAAAACCCAATTTCATCATCATGTGTTCTTGATGATTTAGTGTTTATCAGTTAGTCCATAAGAACAAGAACCGAACAGTCATTTCAAATTTTTCATTAAAGTTGGTGTCTTAATCATCATAATTCACCTATTCAACTAATATTGAGAAGATATTACTTGATTTTGCATACTTTAAATCTTTTAAACTTAAACTTGAATGTGCTCTGCTCATTGTAGAGTGTATTCAACCCTTAGAAATTTTAAGTGTAAATTGATTAAGTTTTAAAACTTAAAATATGCTAACTCAATTGAAACTCAAACTATGTTCATGTTTCATGGTGTATTACTTGGTTAATCATAAATGTTTTAATTCAAATTTGTAACCAGTGCATGCTCTGTTTATCTAATAGGTTGTACAAAACGCTTAGAAAAGTTATTAATTCAAATGTGCTTAATATTTTGTTCTGTAACACTCGGAAATTTTATTGGTTAAAAGAAAATAAAAGAAATGAGAAAAGAAAAACAAAAGTGTTTAGAAAGAAAAGAAAAGAGGCCTAAGTGGAGGGGCTAAAATGTAAAAAGGACAAAATAATATTATTATTACGTTAAAGTGGGCATGGGCGCCCGCTTCTCTGTTACATCATCTGCTCGGCAGTTTTAGAGAGAGAAAGCAAAAGATCTTCGACTTTAGAGAAAGAAAGTAGCTAAATTTAGCCAAGGTAAGCAAATTTTAGCATAATTGACTCGGTTTTAGTTGTGTTTTTTATTAAGAAACCGAGAGTGCATGTTCTTATGTATTTTTATATGTTTGGGTTTGTGTGTTTTGACATGCATAGGTGTTTGAATTCATGTACAAGGAAGTTTGGGGAAGTTTGGGGAAGTTTGGCTTGTTTGCTACAAAAGGTTAGTTTCTAGACCCCGTCTTTTACTTGTTTTTACAACCTTTTGGGGCTGAAAATGCATGTACAAAAGATTTTATAACTGTTGTATATCTAACTGTATGTGTGCATGTTTGTATGTTGACTATGGTTGTAAATGTTTGTTTGAGGTTTAGGATGGGTGTAACAAGCTTAGAAAAGGTTGAAATGATGTTTGGGGTTGAAAAACAACTTAGAAACATGCAAGTCGGTGGTCATGCGCCCAAACAAGGCCAATGCACCAAGATAATTTGCCTTAGAAAATGACAAGAGAGGTCGGGAAAATGGACTTAAAAAGTTTAAGTAGGGCTGATATGCCGGAATAGTACCCGATACGCCCATTTTTAAGCCTTAGAATGACTAAGTGTACCCCATGCGCCTAAACAGTAGTTTATGCGCCTAAGTTTTGGCTGAAACGCCTAAGTGTGGGGTCATGCACCCTAATAGTGCTCCTGCGCCTAACATGTTTGCTCAGGCGCCTAAGTACATGCTCGTGCACCTGAATAGTAGAAACACCTAAAATTAGGCTGAAACACCTAAGTGTTAAGTCCATGCGCCCAAATAGTGCTGAAACGCCTAAACAGGCCTCATGCGCCTGCATAGTGTTGAAACGCCTAGAACACTTAGAATTTTTCTGAGATTTTTGGAAAGATCAGAATTTTAGGGTTTTAACCCTAGTTTGACTTAAGGCTTATATGTGCCTAACTTATGCATGGTTATGTTCTGTTCTTATGTTCTGAAGATCAAGTATAGGTTGGACTCACCTTAAATTAGTTTATAGGTATATTTCTATTAATAGGATTAATGTTAGTTTACTTTTGTAAGTTGATTAGTTTAGTTTATGATATTTTATAGTCCAGCGAAACTGTGAGCGAAACTGTATTTTCCCTCACAGTCAGCTGTTTAGTATACCCAGCGAAACTGTTGTTTCTGCCGGGCGAAACTATAGTTTCGGCAGCACAGTTTCACAGTCAGTGAAGCTGTCTGTGAAACTAAGACTGCTATAAATAGAAATGATCTTGTTCATTGTTGGGGGATCCTTGCAAAAACCCTAATAGAGTATTTGTGTTGCAAGAGTCATTTGTAAGCTGTTATTCACTGATATACATTGAGCTTATCTTCTTTTAATTGTATTGTTGCTTTATGGATTATATTTGAATACATTTTGGTCATTATTGTTCATCTAAATCATTGTGTGTGTCGTTATTTCTAGTATCGAACGATTCAAACCTTCATTTGTACTGTAAATCGATCATATGGACCAACAAAATGGTATCAAAGCCTTAGTGCTCTTGATTGTTTGAGGTTTTTGGTTGTTTTTGTTCAATACCACTATTTCTTCAATTCTAGATCAAATTTGAGTGTATTTGATACAGAAGTTGATTGAATTTTGCTTGCTTTTGGTTGGGAAAGATCTGTGAATCATCAGATCTCAAATCCATTAAGATTTGAATGATTTCAGGTTGTTTTCGGGGTTTAAAGGGTTTTTAGATTCTTCCAGCGAAACTAGAGATCTTTCTGCCAAACTGTCATTTTCTTCCAGCGAAACTACAATTGTTTCACACTTGTAGTTGTTCACAGCTTTTCTACGAAAGTTGAAATTCTGAACGAAAGTTCAACTGTGCTTGTGTCTCATTTCAAGCAAAATTGTTGTCGAAAGTACCCTGAATGAAAGTTTAAGCTTGTTTCCTGCAAAACTCTCAGCAAAACTAAGCACTTTATTGCTTCCAGCTAGCGAAATTGCTGCCGAAATTGCCACCGAATTTACCATTTCCTCAGCGAAACTAGTTTCTGTTAAACTAGCTCTATGAAATTATCTTTTTCTACGAAACTACATTTCTCTTTAGCGAAATTAGCATGTCAAAGATGACTTTTCTCACTCTTGCTGATTTAGAGAGTGTTGCTCCCAATAGAGCTCCAAGACTTATAAACGGGGACAACTTTGAAGACTGGAAGAGATGTCTCAAAGCCTTTTTCTTCTACACCAACCACAACCAATCGGAATCTATTATCACTGGTTCGCACAAGCCAACAGTTACTGTTGGTGGTACCGTATCTCAAAACATGGATCCTGCCACATTCATCGAGAAGGATTAGAAGCTGATTGATCGAGACCAGAAAGCTTTTGGAGCATTAACTCTGTGTCTTGCACATGATATCTATAATCGATTTGCTGAACACAAGGATGCAAAATCTTTATATGATGCATTGTGTGAATTCTATGATGGAAATGAAGATCTTTAGAAGGACAAGAAAGCCCAAGCTCAGAAGGAGTTCATTTCATTTGTCGGACATAAAAATGAAGACCTCACTGACATCACCAATCGATTTTTGTCAGTATCAAGTACTCTAAAGAAGTATGATGATCAGTTGGGTAATCATGAGTAGGTGAATAAGCTCCTAGACTCTCTAGCACCCCAATGGAGCTGAGAAGTAAGAATGTTGAAGCAAGAGAGAAACTTTGCTGATTACAAGCTTATGGATGTAATCAACAAACTAAAATCCTTTGATTTAGATCTGAAGAGATAGGAATTTAATCAGACTATGATGCCTACATCCGGTTATTCTCAGAATGCTTCATTACTGTCTTCTGCTGCATGCTCTCCAATGCAGGCATCTAGTCAAGGCAGAGTACACACCGGTGATTATTCTAGAGGTTGTGGTAGTACTGAGAGATATCAAGCGAACTTGAAAGAAACTGTTGAAACTTCTGTTCCATTTGAGACAATGGCTCTTTTTGGTATGTTCGTTCAGAGTTATGAAGCTCTTGTAGCTGGGGATTTGAAAGGAAAAGGAATGATGATGGAGGATATGTATCAGGTGGATCCTGATGATCTTGAAGAGACTAACATTCAATGGCAAATGGCAATGTTGACACTTAGAGCCTGAAGATTTATGGAGCGCACTGGCAGAAAGAATTTTGGAGGTCAAAGTTCTAACTCCAAACTTGGTTTTGATAAGTCTAAACTGAGGTGTTTTAATTGCAAATAGTTGGGACACTTCAAACACGAATGTCCACTGCCAATTGTCACTGACCCTGGTAATTCAGGAGTTCCAAAATGTTTCAAGTTGGGGTAAAGAGGAAGCAATTCACAAGAAAGAGACCGCATTGATTTCTAACTTTGAATGGAGTGTTGAAGTTGAAGAGACGAGAGAAGAGGTTAATAAAGCACTGGTAGCTGAGATTGTGGAAGAGGTGATGAAGGTGAATCGTGAGGATGACTTTGATCTATTCAAGAAATTTAAGGATGAAGTTGAAGTGTCTGAGGAGATAAAGTAGGTTGAGAAAGTGAAAGATGGTGATATGGAAGAGATCAGGAAGGAAGGAAGTCAAACCACTGACTTAGAAAAAGAAAAAGATGATGCTGCTACCACTGTCGAGGAAAACAAGTTGAGTACTCTGGTGTGTCAATGCGAGAAAGCACTTGCAACTGAAAAGGTGGTGATGGGACATCCCTATGAGATAATTCAAGATATGTGTTCATCAGCTTGCAAAATCAGGTTATTTGGGGTCTATAAAGCTAATCGTTTATTGATTGATAATGAAAAGGATTTGAAACGAATTATTGAGGAGCTTAAAATAAACGAGTCTAAATATTTTGTTAAATTAAACGAGGCTTTAAAAGAGATTGATCACTTAAAAAGAATAGTTTTGGAAAGAAATGTTAGAGGTTAATAATTTGACTGAAAGGGTTGCTCTTGCGGAGTTTGAAACAAGCAAGCTTCGGTCAAAGCTTGATAAATGGACTATATCGGGAATGAAACATGACGATTTATGTAAATCTCAATGGGGAGCTAGGATTAAAACAGGTTTAGGATATGAAAATGCTAAGTTTTATCCTCCTCCTAGTACTTACTGTTATTCACCTATGCCTGTTCCTCATCCTTCTAATGATTTGATCCAAATAGATACTAACAGTATGTCAGCAGGTTTAGAAGGTGTGAACCCTAAGCATGTTCGTGAGGACTACGATTATGGACCGACTAGCGGGCTTGGATGCTCTAGCCTTAGCACAACTGAATCACAGCATTCTGTTTTAGATCATAAATCTAGTTTAAATTATGTTTTTGTCTCTAGTGATTCTGTAAAAGACTTTATTTCTTCATGTTATAGTGATGTTTTTGTTTCATCTTTGAATTCTGTGGATTGTGATGTCGCTACACCTTCTAATTGTGTAAATCTTGTGACTGATATCACTGTGAAGAGTGATGAGGAAATTAAAATTAATTATTTTGAAAAATTCTTTTCTCACCCTATTCGATCTTTTACTCCAGCTAAAATTTCTGTGTCAAATGAAAGGGTTATATCTTCGTCTGAGGCAAGTACAAGTGGTACTTGTACCACATGTATTTCAGATGACATCTCATCTTCTTTTGTAGATAATCACTATTTTTCAAATAAAAGCAGATCTATTGACATGTATAAGACATACAGTGATGTTGATTCTAGATTGTCTGAATGTGATGAGGAAATATGCATTGATAAAATCCCAACCTCATTACATAATAGACCCAGATTAAAACCACATTGTTTTCGATGTGGTAAAGATGATCATGTAGTCAAGCACTGTCCTCAGCTTCATCGTAGACATGTTAATAGAAATTCTTTTGGGAATAGGTTAACTCAATTAGTTAATAATTTCTTTTGTAAGAAATCTGTTTCTCCTAAACCAAAAGCTGTTCAAACTTGGGTTCCTGTTTCACCTGGTTAATATTTTCCTTGATATTCCTGTTGGAGTCATCCACTAAAGTTGTAAATAGTGTATGGCATGTTGGTAGTGGATGCTCCAGACATATGACGGGACTTAAAGAGCTATTGACCAATTACCGAATAATCAATGGAGGTTACGTCGCATTCGCCGGCGACAAGAAAGGAGGGAAAATGATTGGTCAAGGGGAAGTTTCCAATGGCTCTCTCACCTTAGAGAAAGTCAACTACGTACCTGAGCTAGCATTCAATCTGTTGAGCGACTCTCAGATTTATGATAAAAGCATTCCGGTCCTATTCAAGTCCAATGAATGTCTCTTTTTGAAATCTGAGATTGATATTCCAGATAATATGGTACTAATACGGGCTCCAAGGAAGCATGATACATATCTTCTTGATATGAGTTCAAAGGATTCAACATCTACCATCACCTGTCTTTTGTCCAAAGCCTCCACCTTTGAGTCTTTCTTATGGCATCGCAGATTAGGCCACCTTAATTTTAAAAATATAAACAAATTAGTTAAAAACAATCTTGTTAGGGGATTACCTTTAAAAGACTTTTCTGTGGTTGAAAGATGCATGGCGTGCGCAAATAGAAAACAACTTAAGAAACCACATAAGCCGAAAATTGAAAATAGCATATCAAATCCCCTTGAGTTGTTACGTACTGATCTGTTTGGCCCAATCAGCGTTAAATCAATTGCTAAGAAATCTTTCTGTCTTGTGGTTACAAATGATTTTTCTAGATACTCCTGGGTGAGATTTCTTGCTCACAAAGGAGAGACTGCTGAGGAGCTATAGAAGTTAATCCTTTCGATTGAAACGATAAGTAAGAGGAAGGTTATGGCGATCCGAAGTGATAACGGTACTGAATTCAGAAATCAGATCTATGATTCATTCTGTGCTGCCAAGGGAATTTTAAGACAGTACAGTGCTGCAAGGACCCCTTAACAGAATGGTGTGGCTAAATGAAAGAATTGCACCCTCATTGAAGCTGCTCGTACAATGCTAATAGAATCCTCCTTACCTATCATCTTTTGGGCTGAGGCGGTGAATTGTGCTTCATATGTTCTCAACAGGGTGTTGATCGTCAAGGACAAAATGAAGACTCCTTATGACTATTTCATAAGAGAAAGCCTTTAATTGACTTCTTTCAACCATTCGGTTGCTCGTGGACTTTATTGAATACACAGGCGCAGAAGACAAAGTTTGGTGCCGTGTCTGATGATTGTTATTTTGTGGGCTATTCTTCTTCTCAAAAGGCTTATCGGGTATATAACAAGAGAACACGTATTGTTCAAGAGTCATTCTATGTTGATTGGCAGGAATCTAATTCCTTTGATGTTCGATCTGAACCCGCATGGTTCTTTGACTCCGATATGGTGTTCAACTCATTTAATCTACCAGTTTCTGATGATGATGCGTCCATCTCCTATGTTCAAACTAACATTATTCCTCCAACTCCATTACCTGTCGAACCTCCTATTACTCCAACCATACCTGTAAATGATGCTACATTAGTTGATGTTGCATCTTCTTCATCCTCTTTTGATCTTCCACCCCCACCTATGTCAGTATCCCTTCCCTCATCACCTACATGTATCACATCTCAACCGACATTTCCCATACCTCCAATTCACTCTACCTCACCATCACCTTTATCTTCTTACCTTGAACTACTCATCAACAATCCTTTAGCCAACTATCCACACACACCCCACCCATGACTGTCGATTTCAGAACCTTGAAAAATCATCCACATGATAGCATCATAGGATCTATCACCGAAAGGATTAACTTTTGTCTATTCTCTTGTTTTATATCACAAATCGTCCCTAAAAAGTTCATGCGGCTCTTTAGGACCCTTGCTGGGTTGAATCAATGTAATTAGAGCTATAACAGTTCAGGAAATTCAAGGTGTGGGCTTTGGTTGATCTTCCACCAAACAAATGCCCAATTGGCACAAAATGGGTGTTTAAAAACAAACCCGATGATCGTGGCATTGTGGTAAGAAACAAGTCCAGACTGGTGGTCCAGGGTTTTGCTCAAGAAGAAGGGATTAACTACACTGAAGTCTTTGCGCCTGTCGCCCGCCTTGAAGCCATCAGAATCGTTTTGGCGCATGCTGCCCATAAGCAATTTAAGTGTATCAGATGGATGTCAAATGTGCATTTCTTTATGGAGACATTGACGAAGAGATATATGCATGTCAACCACCTGGTTTTGAGGATCCAGATTTTCCAGACAAAGTCTACAAGCTTGATAAATCTCTTTACGGTCTTCATCAGGCCCCTCGAATTGGTATGAGACTTTAACACAATATCTCTTAAGCAATGCTTTTTCTCGTGGCACTATCGATATGACTTTATTTAAGAAGGAAGTAGATGGTGAGATGTTGATTGTGCAAGTATACATCGATAACATTATTTTTGGCTCCACCAATCCAAAGTTATGTCAGGAGTTTGAGGAAGTCATGCATAGTCGATTTGAAATGAGCATGATGGGAGAGATGTGCTTTTTCCTCGGGTTGCAAGTTGAACAAAAGCCAGAGGGAATTCTCATTCATCAAGAAAAGTATATTAAAGAAATGTTGAAGAAATTCAAGATGGATGACACTTCTTTTGAGATGACTCCTTTTACTGCTCAAACCTGCCTCACTCCTGATGAGAATGGGAAACCGATTGATCCTCATCTTTACAGATCCATGATTGGTTCCCTTATGTATCTTACAGCAAGTCGTCTGGACATCACCTTTGCTGTAGGATATTGTTCTCGATACCAATCAGCCCCGAAAGAGTCTCGTGAAAAGGCTGTCAAACGAATCTTTCATTATCTAAAGGGCTCTTCTCGTTTAGGTCTTTGGTATCCTCTCTGTTGGACCAAAAGAACCAATGAGCCAAGATCAGGAAAACCTCTAAGTCCCATATGACATCACAACAACTGCTGAAGACCTTTATCAGCAGTTTGACAAAGTCTGAAGAATCAACAACTGAAGATCAAAGATCTGAAGTACAACAGCTGAAGATCAAAGATCTGAAGTACAACAGCTGAAGATCCCAAAGTGCTGAAGATAAGTATTGAAGTCTGAAGTACTGAAGCATACAATTACTGAAGACTTCAAGTACTGAAGACAAGTGCTGAAGATCAAAAGCTGAAGAACTGAAGAACTAAAGATCAACTACTGATGCACAAAGTTTGAAGACAAAGACTGAAGACATCAGCTGATGACATCTACTGAAGTCATCAGCTGATAAATCATCTGAAGACCAAAGTCTGAAGACCAAAGTGCTGAAGCTTCAGAGTTTGTCACAACAGTTGAAGAAGTCTTCTTCAGTTGTTGTGATGGTTTTACTTTTCAGTTGTTTTATGTTTTTCCTTTTCAGTAGTTTGTACAACAGCTGAAGAGTTTGTTCTTCAGCTGTTATAGTTCAGTAGTTTGTAAATGACTAAAGAGTTTGTTCTTCAGTCGTTGTACCTTTTTAGTAGTTTCTTTTCAGTACTTGTAATAGGTAGAACACAACATTGTAAGAAGATGTCAGCTGTTGTGACATCTTCAGTAGTTTAGGTGTTCTATCAGTAGTTAGTTAAATAACAGTCGATGTCAGTGGTATGTGACATCAGCATAAGTCATTTTGCCTATGAAAGGTAGATGACCTAATTGTATTTTGTGCCAAAACGTGTGAGCAAAAAGAATATTATTCCTTTTAGGCAGAATTGTTCTCTCTCTCTACATTTACTTTACATGCAAAATCCTTTATGTTCTTGTTGTAATTGCTAATTCTCGTGCTAAATCCGCTGCGAATACAACCTAATTGATCATACTAGAGGCTGAGATCCTGTCAAATGGTATCAGAGCTGGTTAATCATTGATCGATTTCACTATTGATCATTTGAAACTGCTCTTTTGATCTCTACGTTTGATCGAATTAGCTATAGAGAGAGAGATTCTGCTGTTTCTGGCCGTAAACTTGAGGTTCTCTGGTGGTTTTGAGCTACATTTGTTTTGTTTAAACTTGATTTTGACTAAAAACTGAGATGACGACACCAACGAACGATCCTCACAATACTGGTTCCTCAACCAAACCTCTGATGCTTGTGAGGAATGAGTATAACATATGGCAACGTCGTATGCTTCACCACTTGTCTGTCAACAGTGCTGGTTGTTGGAAGTCAGTGGTGCATGGACCATACAAGCCTATGGTGAGTGTCCCTGAATCAAATGAACAGGTTCCGAAGAAACCTGAACAATATTCAGACGAAGATCTTAAGCTGTTCGAGATTGATGCTAGAGCCCATGGAATTTTAGCTATTGCTATTCCAAATGAGATTTATTCAGTGCTTTTGCATCATGAAACTGCTCATGACCTATGGGTTGCTCTGAAGGAACAATTCGGAGGAACCGATTCGGTCTTAGCAAATACTAGGGAAATCCTCGCCCAACAATATGAGACATTCTCTCATAGGAAGGGTGAGACTCTGACTCAGCAGTTTGAGCGGTTTTCTTGTTTGATCTCTGAGTTGAAGATGGTCAAACAAGAGTACTCTAACAGCCAGATGAACAACAGATTCCTCAGATCACTGCCTGAGAGATGGGACACTTATACTATTGTCCTACGCTCCAGTGCAGACCTGGATACTCTATCTCTCACCCAACTTCATGGGAAAATGCTCACATTTGAGAGAGAGATAGAGCAAAAGAGGACGTTGTCCACCTCTGGCAAGCTCACTGATGACTTTGTCCATGGCAATGGTGCCTTGATAAGTCAGGAGTCTGAATATGCTGCATCAGAGAGTTCTTATGATGAGCATATTGATTTCTCTACCAACTCTGAACAAGCTTTTGTTGGTGTTAGTAGTAGTTCAGGAAGTAGCAGTGAAAATCTGTGCTTTCTGATGGAGGACTTGAAGGGCATTCCAGATGATGATCTGGAGGAGATGGATATTTTGAACCAAATGGCAATGATAAATATCAGATCTCAAAAGTTCTACAAGAGAACTGGCAGGAAATTCGCTGGTCTCTCTGGCAAAACCAAAGTTGGTTTTGACAAGAGCAAGTTGAGGTGTCACAAGTGCCAAAAGCTTGGACACTTTGCTAGAGAGTGTAGATCATCTGGATCTAACTCCTCTACACCCTTTGTGACTTTTCCAAGCAATAGCTCACAGCACAGAGGGCAACATTCCTCCAGTTCTGGCCATCCATCACAAGCACAGGCATCACCTGCTTATTTTGTGCCTCAAGGTCATATGCCATACCCATACCCCTGCTACTATGTGCCTCAGCCCAGTCAAACTCAAGTACCTTCTGCTCAGCCACCTCATGCTCTTCCTGAGCCTCAATCTTCCCAATCTCATCATCAAACACAACCTCAACAACACAGCTTCTTCACCCCAGGAGTTGTTGACTGGAGTAGTCTGCCAGATGATCTATCTGGTCAGGAACAACTACTCCAAGGTGCTGGTCAACATGGTGGTGATAATCCTTTTGGAAATCTTGCTCTAATGGCCCTTGAGTCTGCTGAGGGGTCATCATCCAATGCTTCATCGCAGGTATCCTCTGAGGCCAAAGCCAAGCTTTGTTCTGAATCATGCATAGCAGCATTTGCCTCTATTAGAGAAGCAAATGTAGCTTTAATAGATAAAAATCTTGAGCTAGAGCAAACAATTTCCAAAAAGAAAGCTGAATTTGAGGCTGCACTTAATGAGAAAAATGATGAGATATATAAGCTTAAATGTCAAATAAAAGATGACAAAGCTAGGGAAGATGTACTTCTAGAAAAGTACAAGGACCTCAAGGAAACTCTTGCAACCACCCAAGTAGAGTGTGATCGATGGGTGCAATCATGCAAGGGTTTTGAAATGCTTCTTAGCAAGCAATCAGCTTCCAATGTGAAGTTTGGCATTGGTTATAATCACACTGCTCCTCCTACAGATTTTACTTCAAGAGCAGAAGTTGAATCTGATGGAGAGAGCAATAACCAATCCTTCTCATCATGTGACCTACTATCTTCTGATTCAGCATCATCAGAGATAGAAGTCAGCATTAACTCCTGCCAAAACCAATCAGCTGATGCTACAACAGCTGATGGTTCAAATGCTGACTGTCATATGATCAAAAGGTTGATCAACTCAGGTGTTGTCTCTAGAAGTACTGAAAGTACTAGAGAGCAAGTGATAAAATCTGAAGTTCAAACCTCAACTATTGCCAGCACTGAAGAGAAGAAAACTAACAGTAGAAAAGGTTTGAAGACAACTAAAGAAGAGATCAAGAAAGCAGGTACTACAAAGAAGAAAACTGCTAGTACTGATAACAAACAGCTGAAGAACAAGTCTTCAGCAGTTTCATCTTCTTTAGTTGATTATCAACATAAGATGAAGAAGAAGCCATGTGAAGTATGTGGCTTGTTCAATCATCTTACTGATGATTGTTGGTACAAAAGGGGATCCAAACTCAAACAAAAAGAGAAAGTTAAAGAGCAAATATAATAAAATGAAGAATGAGTTTAAGACCAAGTTTGTACTAGCAACATCAAAGCCTGAAATCCCTAAGCCCAAAGCTAAATCTAAAAAGAAGGTAGGGGTTGCTCAGGCAACAGCTGAGGTTGCTCAAAAGAAGATAGTGCAACATAGGAATCCATCATCAGCAAGTCCTAATGTGTCTGAAGAGCTGAAAGCTTTATCACAAAGTCAGACACAACTGGTGATGATGGTTCAACATCTAATGGGAAGAGTCAACCATTTAGATGCTCCTGTGTTGAAACCACAGAAAAGGAAGTCCAAGCCAAAGGGTTCCTCTTCTGCACCATCTCCTTCACCTCAGACTGTTACAAATAACAAACCTGTTAGTGTTGCACCTGTAGTTGAGAACAGACCCAAAACCAAACAGGTTTGGGTCTCTAAAACTAACTAACATGTGGTTATGATTGAAGCGTTTTTCAACATGCCAAAGAAGCATCTGGTATGTAGACAGTGGAGGATCTATGCACATGACAGGAAGCAGATCCCTTCTTAATGACTACTCTCAAGGAAAGAAGGAATTTGTCTCCTTTGGCAATGATGCAAAGGGTTACATCATCAGAAAAGGCTTTGTTTCCAATGGGGAAATAAGGTTTGATGATGTTAACCATGTGGAGAATCTCAAGTACAACCTCTTGAGTGTCAGTCAAATGTGTGATAAAGGCCATGTTGCCCTTTTCACAAGCCAGAACTGTCAGATTCTGTCATCCAAAGTTCTAAATTTGATTGACAAGGTGTTAGATGAATACACTCTCCTGAAGGCCAACAGGACAGGAAGAGTGTATGCCTTAGATCTTTCCAAAAAGATAGATCTAAAAGGCCATCCTTGCCTATTCTCCAAGGCCTCTCCTCAAGAATCTACTCTATGGCATAGAAGGCTGGGGCATGTTAGTTTCAAGAACATGAATCAGCTGATAAGCCATGGTTTGGTAAGAGGATTGCCTTTGAAGGAGTTCAAGTGTGAAGATAACTGCACTGCTTTCTTAAAAGGAAAACAACACAAAGTTTCATTCCCTTCAATAGAAGAACCAAAGTCCACTGCCTGCTTGCAGCTTCTGCACATGGATCTCTTTGGTCCTGTCAGAGTGATGAGCATGGCAAAGAAGAAATACTGCCTGGTAATTGTGGATGATTATTCCAGGTTTGTATGGACTTTCTTCTTGCACTCCAAGGATGAAGCAGCCAAGACTATCATGAACTTTGTGTTATTTGTAGAAAAGCAGTATTCCCTGCAGGTCAAGTGTGTGAGGAGTGACAATGGAACAGAGTTTAGAAACCACACACTTGATGACTTCTACCTGTCCAAGGGAATTAAAAGGCAGTTTAGTATTCCTAGAACTCCTGAGCAGAATGGAGTGGTTGAGAGAAAGAACAGGACTCTCATTGAAGCTGTAAGGTCAATGCTAGCTGACTCAGGGCTGCCACTGACCTTTTGGGCTGAAGCTATCAATACAGCTTGCTATGTACAGAATAGAGCTTTAGTGAATAAGAGGTTGATGAAGACTCCTTATGAAGTTCTTCATCATTTGGCCCCTCTGATTTCATTCTTTAGAGCCTTTGGGTGTCCATGTTTTATTCTCAACACTAGCAACCCACTCCAGAAGTTTGCTAGTAAGGTGGATGCAGGGTATTTTATTGGTTATTCATCAACTTGCAAAGCATACAGAGTCTTTAACTGTAGGACAAAGACGGTTGAAGAAACTCTGCATGTTAAGTTTAATGAATCTCCAAAGGACAAGATTCCACAAAACCCTATGGAGTTGTTTGATCTGGACATACTGCAATATGTTCCTTATCAACCTCCAGCTGTTGAGCCTGTCAACAATTCTCCATCTGGTGGTACTGATGATGATGTAGTCAGTACTCACCTCTTCAGGTTTAGTGACAACCTGCCTGAGTCCACTAAACCTGATGCTCCTGTAGCCTCAGCAGCTCCATCCATAACAAATGCTGATGAGATTTCTGTTTGCTCTACTTTATTTGAGCTGCCATCTTCTACATGGTTTCAAGAATCTCCATCACCATCTGTTGCTGCTGATGGGTCTACAAACACTTGCACAGACATTATAGTCTATCAAGAGCTGAAGAATCACCCCACATCTCAAATCATTGGTGATATCAATGCTTGAGTTTCAACCAGGAATCAATTGTCCAACTTCTGCTTCTATGCTCTCTTCATCAGTCAGCAAGAGCCAAAGAACTATCATGTTGCTTTAAGAGACAATGGATGGGTGGGAGCTATGCAGCTTAAGCTTCTTCAGTTCAAGAAACAGCAAGTGTGGGAGCTTGTTCCATTACCCCAAGGTAAGTGTGCAATAGGCACCAAATGGGTATTTAGGAACAAAACAGATTAGAAGGGCCAAATAGTTAAGAACAAGGCCAGGCTGGTTGTTTAGGGGTTTGCACAAGAGGAAGGCATCGATTATGATGAGACCTTTGCCCCTGTGGCCAGACTGGAAGCAATCAGACTGTTCTTAGCTTATGCTGCCTTTCACAGTCTTAAGGTCTATCAAATGGATGTCAAAAGTGCCTTCTTATATGGTAAAATAAAAGAAGAAGTTTATGTGTGTCAACCACCAGGCTTTGAGGACAATAAACATCCTGATTGGGTGTATAAGCTTGATAAGGCTCTTTATGGGCTGAAGCAAGCTCCTAGAGCTTGGTATGAGACACTCTCAACTTTTCTAAGTTCACTAGAGGCATAATTGATAAAACCTTATTCACCAAGACTGTGGGACAGCATAAGCTCCTTGTTTAAATTTATGTAGATGACATCATCTTTGCATGTTCTGATCTCAATTTGTGTGAGGAATTTACAAGGCTCATGAAACAAAAGTTCGAAATGAGTGCTATGGGAGAATTATAGTTCTTTCTAGGTTTGCAAATCAAACAACAGGCTGATGGTATCTTTATTCATCAGTCCAAATACACCAAAGATTTGTTGAATAAGTTTGATTTACAAACCTGCAAGCCCTGTTCTACTCCCATGAGCAGCATCACACAACTAGATGTAGATCAGAAAGGTAAAGCGGTTGATGAAACCCTTTACAGATGTATGATTGGGTCCTTAATATACCTTACAGCTTCTAGACCAGACATCATGTTTGCCACATGTGTCTGTGCTAGATTTCAGGCTGCACCTAAAGAATCCCATTTGATTGCAGTCAAAAGGATCTTTAGATATCTGCAAGGTACCCATTCACTAGGTCTTTGGTATTCAACTGGGCATTCTTTCAAATTAGTTGCTTTCTCTGATAGTGACTATGCAGGATGCAAAGTCACCAGAAAATCCACTTCTGGTGTTTACCAATTCCTAGGCAATTGTTTAGTTTCTTGGCAGAGTAAGAAACAAACATCAATTGCTACATCCACTGCTAAAGCTGAGTACATTGCTGCTGCAAGTTGTACATCTCAGGTACTTTGGCTTCAGAACCAACTTTTGGATTATGGCATTACAGAGACTAAGACTCCATTGTTAATGGATAGTGCTTCAGCTCTTTGCATTGTTAAAAATCCAGTCTAGCACTCTAGGACCAAACATATAGAGATCAGACATCATTTTATTAGGGATTGCTATGAAAAAGGTCTGATTGATCCAAAGTTTGTACCTAGTGCTGATAAGCTTGCAGATATATTTACTAAGCCTTTAGACAGTGCCACATTTCAAAACTTGGTAATAAGGCTTGGTATGCTGCAGCTAGAATAATTTGACCAATAATGATGCTCTCAGTTCACAAATACTGATGAGCATTAGTATGCAAAGGTCAAATATAAGTACTGATGAGTAATTGAGTCTTCAGTATTTTCACAACTACTGAAGACCAAAATGCTTCAAAGTACTGATGTACATTATTTGTTGAAAACAACTGATATAGTGAGGTGGATTACAACTACTGATGTACAATTTTCAAACAAATAAGTACTGAAGAACAAATTTTGTTCACAACTACTGATGTGTAATCTTACACAAGTACTGAAAGACAAAATTTGTTCACAAGCTCTGAAGAATTTATCAGCACTTGTGAACATCTGATCATAAGAGCTGAGGAATAAATATTCACAAGAGCTGAAGGGCCAATGAAACATCTGAAAGTCAAGCCAAAGAGTTGATGAGTAAATGTGAAGGTCAGAATGAAACAACTGAATTGACGGAAACAGCTGATGAGTAACTTTACTCTTCAGCTGATACCTACATCTGCTGTTTCATACCCAAACAACTGAAGGACAAAACCATGTCTTCAGTAGTTTCACAACTACTGATGATTAACACCAAGTCCTCAGTTGTTTACAACAACTGAAGCAATACCATGTCTTCAGTAGTTCATAACTACTGATGTCAGTAGTTTACAACTACTGAAGGCTAACACCAAGTTTTCAGTTGTTACAACGTATGAAGATGAAAACCATGTCTTCAGTAGTTTATAACTACTTATAAACTACTGATAACTAACAACAAGTCTTCAGTTGTTTACAACATCTGAAGGACAAAACCAAGGTCTCAGTAGTTTCAACTACTGAAGACTCACACCAAGTCCTCAGATGTTACAACCACTGAAGGTTAAAACTACATCATCAGTACTTTCAACAACTGATGACCAAAACCTTCAGTAGTTTTCTTTCAGCCTTTGCCATACCCTATAAATACCCAACCTTCAGAGCTTTTCATTCTCACTTGACCTAACTTTTCAAAAACCTCTGAACTTCCAATACACCATTAATGGCACCCATGCAAATCAAACCTCGATACAACTGTGTCGCATACCTTACGAAATCGCCTTTCTGGTCTAAGTTTCATAATGTCGTCGACCTAATGAACGACTCACCATACCAAACGGCATTTCTTCTAAACCCCACCATCTACACCGACTCCCTATCGGAGTTCTGGATGAACATCACCGTCCAAACCGGAGAGAACGATGGCGAGGTCTCTCTCCGGTCCTCCATAAACAACCACCCCGTGGTTATCACTCCAGCTACTATTCGACAAACCCTAAAGCTGGAGGATGACACCTTCCCAACCTCTTACCCCAAAGGCACCCTCAATCTATCTTTCACAGCCAACGACTATCAGGGTGACCTCTCTACCTCCAGCTTGTTGAAGAAACACTTCCCAGATCCTCAACGTCTCATATTCCATATGGTGAATGTGTGTCTGGCCCCTAAAACATCTTCATGGGACCAGATGTCAACAAGGTGGCAACAGGTATTATATTCTATCTTTGAGAAACAACCACTTAATTTTACAGATATCATATTTTTGGAACTCAAAGACATGGCTGCTAAACCTTTTGCAAACCGATGGATTTTATATCCTCGGTTCATTATGGCCATGATAGAAGACCAGCTTCATGCTGAGGGACTTGTTGGCACTGGGGTCCCTGCCATGGCTGTTCTAGCTGAGGTATACTCCAGGCACAACACCGACCAATCACTCAAACAGGCTGCCAAGCTGCGAAAACCCACGCAGCTGGAACCCACAGCCTCCACCTCCAAATCCAAAGTCCCCACCAAGCCAAAAACCAAAAAGAAGCCAACAAAGGCTACTCAGGGAAATGAGTCCACTAAGGATGCCCCTGCAACACAAAGGCAGGAAGTGGCTGCTGGTCAGATTCTCCCAGCAGTCACCACGACTCCACCCACCACAACCGCACAGGTTTCCTCTCAACAGGAGCCTGATGAAACCACTTCTGGGGCAGCCACAAATCTGGAATCTATCTCACTTAAGAAGATTGCCATTGAAATGCACATTCCTCCCCATGTGCAATCTGCTTCAAGCCCATCACCCACTGAAACCGCCCCACAAAGCCCTACACTCATAATCGCCAAAGTATTGACTCACCTCAACACTCCACCCTCTCCCCAGAAACCAATCACAACTGGGGAAACTCCAACCGAAGAGAGGGTGGACACAAGTGTTGGTGAGAACCCACAACACAGAGAGTCACATGTCCAATCTCCCAGTGTGGCTAGGGAGATAGGACATTCTGGTGAAGCTGCCACTTCCTCTGCATCAACATCTGAGCAGGGTGAAGCTGGTACCATAAATAAGACCTCACCAGAGGCAACTGCCGATGATGGATACAATCCGGAGGCTGGAAGTCCCCAGTACCAAGACCAAGGGGCACATGCAATATCTGAGCCACACTCAGTGCATGTACATCCTGACCCTGTCAGGAGGTCAGGTGATTCAGTGCAAACTGATGATGACCTGTGCTTCTTCTATGATGTAGTTGCACAAAACACTATCTTAGAGGATGAGGTAAGCAGACTCAAAGAGCTGCTTGCCAAAATGTCTCAGGATAGAAGTCCATCTGCCACCATTGACCCACAGATGGCACCTTCACCCGAAGGTCTCATATACACTCAACCACTCCCACAAACTCAGCCACCTGCCCCTGCTTCTGGCACTAGTTCTCATGAACAGAACCCTCCTGAGCAGCTAGATGCTATCTTCCAGAAATCCCTGCCTCTCATCACACCTATAATCATAGAAATTGTGATGAAAACCATTGATGAGAGGCTTCCCACTCATATACAACCCATGGTGGAGGTTGCAGTAGCCAAGGCGCTTGCTGATAGTCAAGCCCCAACCAATGCACCCAAAAGGGGGAGACATCAGTGAAAGCTAAGAGGAAGAGGGTGGAGGAAGAGAAAGAGGTGAGGAAAGAGGTGGAAAAAGAGAGGGTGTTGGTAGAGGAGACTGGTAGGGTGAAGGGGAAGGAGAAGGTGAGGGAGGAGAGAGCTGAAATAGAAGTGGCTGAAATCCAAAAGGATTTCAGTATCACTTATCAAAAGAAGAGAGGAGAGAAGGAGGGAGAGAAGGTAGGGAAGGGTGATCCTGATCTAGCAGCCCTTGTCAAGGAAGCTGATGCTGAACAAAGCAGATCAATGGACTCTGTCATTGATCAGCTGTTCAGGAAAGGCTTTGACATGGACACTGCCTTGCTAGATCAGGAGATTAGGAAGATGGAGACAAGGGAGATAGAACACCGATGGTCTACTTATAGCCAAGAGGATAAAAAGAGACTCGAGGCTATGAGTAGATTCATTTCGAAGTATCTGGGGAGGCCAGTTCTTGATGTCAAGGCATGGACGAGGGACAGAATCTTGGCTATAGCCACCAAGATCTGTTCGGCTGGTGATTTCACAAAAGGGCTGGTCGCTGAAGCCCTTTCTGAAGCCGGTGCTGGGAACAGGAACCTGCTAGTAAAACAAACCAAACCTACCCTTATCTCTAGGTTACTCGCAAGGCCTGCCAACATTCCTACGCCAACAACCTAAACACAACCCACAAAACCAACCCCTTCACCATCAAAACCCACGACCAATGATCCACCCTTGCAGAAGAAGAGAAGGGTGTTGAGGCTGCAAGAAGAAGAAGAAGAGGAGGATGAGGAGGATAGACTGCCTCTTTCTGCAGTTATTCCTCTACCCAAAGCCAAACCTAAAACCATCACTCCCACCTCACAGATGGATACTGTGAGGGTTAAGTTAGAAGAAGAAGAGCAGCAGAAAAGACATGATGAAGAGATGCTGAAAAGCATTGACAAAGCCTATGCTGCTACTTCTTCTATACTTAACATGAAGAAGGAAGCTCTGAGACTACTCACTCTTAAGCAAACCTTTCAATATGATAAAGATAGAGTGAGAACTTGGCCTGATCCTAGGGTGGCTCACAGGATAATTAAGAAAGAGATTCCTGTGAGATACAAGAGCCAACTTAAGAGAATCGTAGATGAAGTGATCTCTGTGGCTCTTGTAATAACACCCTGGGAGATAGTAGAGGAGTTCGAGAAAGCCTATAGAGCTAAGCAGCCACCCCAAACAATGTTGGACAATAGGGTGGTGAGGAAGGGCTTAGTCTATAAGAGGCTTGAGCATAGCTCAACTTGTTGCTAGAAGGAAGACACCTAGATGAATTCGCCTATAGGCAAGTTACAACAGTTGAGCTCAAGAATGGCAAACAGGCCAAGTTTGTCTCAGAGCTGTACGGCCGTGAAGGATTATTCGAAGGTGCGGCTGAGGACCTATCCAAAGAAGAACAAATCACATTCCTCAGAGCCTACACCAGAGAATCCTACAGGCTCATACGTGGGAGGTAAGTCTCATGGATGGGACAACAGCCCTGTGTCCAGTTCCCAAGACAGGGCTCCCATCCATACTTAGCCAAACAAATATCAGAGACTTTCTCCCAGGCCAGTGCTTATCAGGGTCAACTTCTGATCTGATCCAGAAGGAAATAGACCAATATTTCTGCCAACAATAAGTGGGACAATAAATAACTTAGAGGTTTTAGCTGCATTGGTTCAGGGGGAGTTTATTGGACCAAAAGAACCAATGAGCCAAGATCAGGAAAACCTCTAAGTCCCACATGACATCACAACAACTGCTGAAGACCTTCATCAGCAGTTTGACAAAGTCTGAAGAATCAACAGCTGAAGATCAAAGATCTGAAGTACAACAGCTGAAGATCAAAGATCTGAAGTACAACAGCTGAAGATCCCAAAATGCTGAAGATAAGTGCTGAAGTCTGAAGTACTGAAGACTTCAAGTACTGAAGACAAGTGCTAAGATCAAAAGCTGAAGAACTGAAGAACTGAAGATCAACTACTGATGCACAAAGTCTAAAGACAAAGACTGAAGACATCAGCTGATGACATCTACTGAAGTCATCAGCTGATAAATCATCTGAAGACCAAAGTCTAAAGACCAAAGTGCTGAAGCTTCAGAGTTTGTCACAACAGCTGAAGAAGTCTTCTTAGTTGTTGTGATGGTTTTACTTTTCAGTTGTTTTATGTTTTTCCTTTTCAGTAGTTTGTACAACAACTGAAGAGTTTGTTCTTCAGCTGTTATAGTTCAGTAGTTTGTAAACGATTGAAGAGTTTGTTCTTTAGTCGTTGTACCTTTTCAGTAGTTTCTTTTCAGTACTTGTAATAGGTAGAACACAGCATTGTAAGAAGATGTCAGCTGTTGTGACATCTTCAGTAGTTTAGGTGTTCTATCAGTAGTTAGTTAAATAACAGTTGATGTCAGTGGTATGTGACATCAGTATAAGTCATTTTGCCTATAAAAGGTAGATGACCTAATTGTATTTTGTGCCGAAACGTATGAGCAAAAAGAATATTATTCCTTTTAGGCAGAATTGTTCTCTCTCTCTACATTTACTTTACATGCAAAATCCTTTATGTTCTTGCTGTAATTGCTAATTCTCGTGCTAAATCCGCTGCGAATACAACCTAATTGATCAAACTAGAGGCTGAGATCCTGTCACTCTTGATGGGAATTTTGACTTACATGCCTACTCTGATAGTGATTCTAATGGCTGCTTGTTAAACCAAAGGTCGGTTACTGGAGGCTGTCAATACTTGGGCAATTGCCTGGTATCATGACAAAGCAAGAAACAGACCACTGTCTCTCTCTACAGGAGAAGCAGAATACATTGCCGCCTCTAGTTGTTGTTCTCAAGTGTTATGGATTCAACACCAGATGATTGACTATGGGATCAACTTTCTCCATACACCATTGTTTTGTGATAACGAAGCAGCCATCGGCATCGCCAAGAATCCTATTCATCATTCCCGAACCAAGCACATCGAGACACGGATTCATGCAATCCGTGATGCTCAGGAAAAGGGTTTCATTAATATTATTCCCATTGATACAAAACATCAAAAAGGAGATCTTTTTACGAAAACTTTTGATAAACCTCGTTTTTATGAATTGATTTCCATGCTGGGATTAATATCCTTTTAAACCCATTTTTCTTTAAAACTTTCTACGTCAATATTGTTTATATTTCTTTCGTAATTATATTTTTTCTTTCTTTGTTTTCGATATGCTACATCGCCCTTCGCCATTCTATCTTATTTTAATAAAAGAAAAACAAAAAAAATCAAATTATATATGATATATATATATAGCTTTTAGAAATTTCTTCATCCTGTTAGTCGTTGAAATTTCGGGGGAGAATAATAAATAATAAATAACTGCTTCTCTTGTTTTCTTTTGCAGAACTTATGACCCTTTGTGATGTCTGAACAATATGAAGGAGGTCAACAGTATCGTGTTGGGATTTGCTTGATAGGCTCAGCCCGAAAGCAAAGTAGATAGTACTCCTGTAGCTTAACTAAAAGAATAAGAAACATGATTACTCAGATCATCCCCTTGACATCTTTGGTCTTCATAAAGTTTCAAGTCCTTGTTTAAAAAGGATTGAGAACGGGGCATCTCTGTGTTGTTTTGTTCTTGTCTTATGTATCCTTGTCTCTAAAAATACCCATCTGTTCTCAAAAGCTTTACGCTTATCCATCTTTGTACCTTAGAAGCTTCTTTGTGTACTGTTGCGTTTTATGTTTGTGCTCATCTCCTCTGTTGTATGGTGGTACTGACCTGGAGTGATGATATCCTCTGCTGTACAGAAGTACTGACCTGTAGCTCTCATTAGCACCCAAAGTGATGATCTCCTCTGTTGTACGATAGTACTGACCTGGAGCTCTCATCGACACAATATGAACAACTCCTCTGCTGTATGATAGTACTGACCTGGAGTGTTCATCAGTACAAGATGATGATCTCCTTTGCTATACGTGAGTATTGACCTGGAGCTCTCATCAATTTCTGTCAATATGTATCTTGCTTCTTCTGAAAAAGGATCTTTGTTGTACGTCAAAACAATTAATCAATCAGTCGATGTCATTCGTTCAAGAAATCATGAGGACAGGATAAGTTTCTTTGCCAAATGTCTGTGGGGACTGAGTCATTCAATGTCTTCTTTAAATTAACCGACAACATGATAACAACAGCTACGGTTTACTTGTCGAAAAGAAGAAGGCATGGGCTTAAATAGGACAAGTATATCTGCAATCTCACCGAACTATGACTCTCCAGAAGATTCCTTCAGCTTCTCGTTCTTCCCTAAGCTCTTTTCTTTGTTTTTGTTAAAAACGATATGATGTTTGGTGTGATCGTGTGGGGCTTTTTCTTTTGCTTTTGCTTTTCCTTTTTTTGTTGTGTTTATTTTGTCTTAAATTCTTTTATTTTATGTTTGCTTTTAATTTTTAATTTTAAATGAAAAGAAAACAATTTTTTAATTTTAGGGTTTCCTGCGAAATTATATTTTCGCTGGTAGTTTCGCTAAGCGAAACTGTAGTTTCGCCTGGCAAGATTACAGCTTCGCTGACACTTTCACCCTGGTTCTTTTGCCCATTCCTTTGCTTAGTGAGACTATAGTTTTGCTGCGAAACTATTCACTGCGAAAGTATAGATCCTTCTGCGAAACTACCTACTATTCAAGTCTTTCTCCAAAACTGCGTTTTTTTTTCATAGTTTCGAGAAATAAGGGTTTTAGGTTTTTCAGAGGTTTATTTAGCGAATCTGCATTTGTGTGTTGGTTTGGGTTACTTTTGCACTGATACCTCTTGGCAAGTGAGTTTCGAACTCAGGACCTTAGTTATTTTTAGGTTTTAATCATTCAACGGGGTTTACTTTGATTGAGACCATTGGGTTGTATCGCAATTCATACTGCGAAACTACCTATTGTCCAGCAAAACTGAACGAAAGTTCTTGATTATTCTGCGAAACTGTGCAGTTTAAGCTGTTTGAGCGAACTTAACAGTTTCGCAAAACAAAACTCAGTTTTGCAGCATTATTATCTTTTCTTAATATTATTTTTTATATATCATGCTAACTTGTTCTACCTGGTTTTCTGTTTAAATGGCTAATCTCAAGTTTGATGAGAGGAACAACATCACGACCATTTTATATGATAGACACCCGAAAGCTGCTGGGTTTAGAGACTGTATACGGTGGTTGCAGAGATCCCCGATTGCTTACGCTATCTCACACTCCACCACTATATACCATTTGCACATCCGAGACTTCTGGCGTACAACCGTGTATGATACAAGGGGATACTCACAGAGGATTGTAGCCAGAGTATTGGAGAATAGCTGATTATTACTGATAAGGTTATATCTAGAGTATTGAGGCTAGATGAGGATTCTGGAGAGGAGGTTGAATTATCTGACTAGGAAGTATTTGATGCCTTCCGCTCAATGGGATATGAGGGTCCTCCTTTCGGGACGAGAAAGGAAATCAAAAAGTCCTTTCTCTCCAAGGAGTGGAGACATATAGCCCATGTTTTTATTATGTGCTTAGATCATCGTAAAGGTGGATCAGACGGGCTGAACCTGGATTGGGCTAAGGCAATGGTGATATGTTGTAGGGGAGAGAAGGCCAATATAGCTAACTTGATATTTGAGTGCATGGCTAAGAATGTGATGGCCCTGAAGGTGGACAAATGGCTACTATACCCTTGATTCCTTTAGATGATCATAGATGACCTCATTCCTAACGTTTCAATACATGGAGAGGTAAAGAGATTAGTGTAGATGATCATAGATGACCTCATTCCTAACATTCTTTACAGATTCAGTATGAAGATTACCATCTGTGGGAGAACATGTATCTCCAAAACGTTGGGCTTATATTAGGAGGGTGATAGAGTCTGAGGACAAACATGCTGAGGAGACGAGATAGAAACAGACTGAAGCTGTAAAGAAGAGGAAGAGATATGAAAAGGAAAAGGATTATGTTTTTGAAGATGAGGTTCATGAGATGACGTCTGAGGCCAGGGCTGAGAAGGAGAAGAGGGCTAAGAAGAGAGCCGATATTGGAGAAACTGAGAGGAGGACCAAACAAAGACATTAAACCTTTATAAGCCCTCACAAAGTGAAGGAAGGGCAGGATTATATGAGGATGTAATCAGGAACCTCAACACATCTCTCTCCAATGAATTGAGTATAATCAAGACAAAGCTTATTAATCAGGAGATAAGGGAGAAGCAGAAGATAAAATGCTGGAGGGTATGACTAAGATGCTGATTGATGAAAACAAACTGATCAAAAGACTGCTTGAGGAGGTGAAAGAGTTAAAAGCTGCAGCCGGCCTGCCCAATCAGCTAACTCAACATGAGTTAGATGATTTGACTGATATTTCCAAGTACCCATTTCTGAATATGGGTACTTCTTCTAGGGCAGGAGAGGGCACATCGGGTGCAGGAGCAGAAGAAACAGGAGGGTCGGAAAGAAGAACAGAGGGTGAGAATGTGGAGCATGTAGAAGAGGTGATTGAGGCTGGGTTTGTAGATGTTGGTATAAACTTTGATGATTTTATTGGAAAGGAGAGAATAGCAAAATAGACTAAAGCTACTGAGAAGACAATTAAGAAGGGATTAGTAGATGAGGAAGAAGATGATGAACAACTGGTAGACTATGATTCTGAACCAGAATACTATAAGGTGGATGAAAGACCTCTGACTTATGTGTTCCAGAAGGGGAATGATGAGAATGACATGATAGAGATGGAAAAGGAAGATGGTTTGTGAAAGAAAAGGAGCCTGAAGAACTGACTCCCCTATTCCAAAACATGGAAGGGTTGAGGAAAAAGGAGGCTGATAAAAGGATCATAAGCTGGAAGTACAACCCTGACCTCAAGATATTTATGATTAAGAGGAGAGGGGGAGGCATCACATATCTACATAAAAGGAAGGCTTTCAAGACCTTGCCAAAATGGGATCTGAGAAGATTGGCAGTTTTGCCTCTACTTGATGCCGATCTAAGTGAAAGGGCGAAGTTGTTAGAGAAGGAGATAAAGAATGGACTGAACGACAACTTTGATTCTTTCGGGTTTATGAAGGCTGAGCGGAAAAGGTCAAAGAAGGACAAGGATTGGGAGACGGAAAGGGAAAGATTGTGTTGAGTGTGAAACCCCCAAAGACTATACACAGAGTTAGGCTGACGAATCCTTCCCCCCAACAACTATAAGGATTCGAGAAGTGGTTTTATGATAACAATACGGGGGAGGCGGTGATCAGGGTGAGGGATGGAATAAAATATAGGCTTTTTGATCCAATAGAGCTTTTTGGATTCTCTAATGAAGACCTGCTTGTTCTTTATGAGAACCATATTAAAGCAAGAGCATGGGAGGAGATGAGGAAAGAGGCAAGCCTATTTGTGATAGTGGCTAATAAAGTGAGAGGAGTGAGAGCCGAGGTGAGAGAGCTGGCGGAGAAAGTGAGAGCTGATGATTATCTTAACATGGAGATCTGGGACTTGACAAACCAATTTGCACAAGCTAGTGCTCGTCCCAAAGGAGCTGATGAAGCAGGAGGTGACCAGAGTGGATCAGTTGCTGAAGCTCACAAGAAGAACAATGCAGGTGCTGAGAAAGATAAATCAGATGCAGGAGCTGGGGAGACTGGAGCTGAATAGAGACATCAAGACAAGAGAAGTCGGTGAGATCCAACCCAGGGGGAGTATTGAAGATCAAGTATAGGTTGGACTCACCTTAGATTAGTTTATGTGTATATTTCTATGTAATAGGATTAATGTTAGTTTACTTTTGTAAGTTGATTAGTTCAGTTTATGATATTTTGTTGGGTTTTGTAGATGTTTATCAAAGTCATATTAACCATTAATATTTCAAAACGCAGCGGAGTTATAATCTAAAACCATTTTGATATTAGTTGATTTATGCATCAAATACATATGTTAAAACAAAACACATGAACAAAGGATCTTTATATGAAAGAACATGCTATCAAACAACCATTCAAAACATCATATAATACCTCCTAGAACTCGTAGATGAAGAGGGAAGATGATGATTGAAAGCTAAGTCTTCAATGTAGAAGACCTCAAGAGGTGATACCCACAAGCCCTTCTAAGACACCTACTTGTTAGGTAGTAAAACACCAACTTGCTTCTCTTCTTGTAGATCCGAATCTACCCAAATAAATCTGAATTTTGAGGCTTGCAAAGCTGAATTTTTCAGCCAAGATGAAGGAGAGAAAACTTGCTTGTGTGTGTAAGAAAAGGTGTGATTATGAAAGAGTGTAAGAGTGTCTTTACTCTTGCATGAACCAAGACTAAAAAGGGAGGATTCCCTAGGCCAAGGGACGGCTGAAATTGGATCCCCAAAGTGGGTTTCCCTCCCATTTTTCCTTTTATAAAATGTTACACTCTTACCCTTTGTTTTATAAAATTAAAACCCCTTTTAATTTTATAACACTAGCACACTTTTATTTGTCATTGTTTAACTAACTTAAATAATGAAACAAATGATTTCTAATGAACAAATCATCCACATAATATTGTTCATTTACAAAAGCAATGTTTTAGAAAACCCGTTTTCTAAATTGGTGTTAATATTTATTTGTATGATCTCATCAACGAACAAATATTTATTGGTGTTTGTTTGGCTTGTTATTGGGTATGACCCAACTTGGATCATAACGTACTAACCACATCAATCTTATATGTGTCTTGGGCATATAAGATCCAACAATTTTGTAGTCCAGTGAAACTGTGAGTGAAACTGTAGTTTCTGCCGGGCGAAACTATAGTTTCGGCAGCACAATTTCGCAGTCGGCGAAACTGTCTGCGAAACTAAGACTGCTATAAATAGAAATGATCTTGTTCATTGTTGGGAGATCCTTGCAAAAACCCTAATCGAGTATTTGTGTTGCAAGAGTCATTTGTAAGCTATTATTCACTGATATACATTGAGCTGATCTTCTTTTAATTGTATTGTTGCTTTATCGATTATATTTGAATACATTTTGGTCATTATTGTTCATCTAAATCATTGTGTGTGTTGTTATTTCTGGTATTGAATGATTCAAACCTTCATTTGTACTGTAAATCGATCATATGGACCAACATGTTCCCTATATATATTGATGTGTGACTTTACGTGGTGTGTTTATGATTTTAAACGTAAAGTATTATCATTAAAGAAAGAGATAAGATTAAATATAATAAAAGTGGAACATAAAGAACGAATGAAAGAAGAGGCCTGCAAGCAGAATGAAAGGAGGATCACAATTCATAAGAGTTGTCAGCTCAATTGTGTGTATAATAGCGTGCGATTTTGGCTAACCCATGAGGGTTCATACACAAGGGGATCAGTCTTGGTGACTGATCCATAGTACGAAACAGGATCCTTGTCACTCTACCCCAGAAAATGATGAGGATTTGTGCCTGGATATGATGAGGCTTCGTGCCTGGATATGATGAGGCTTCGTGCCTGGATATGATGAGGCTTCGTGCCTGGATATGATGAGGTTTTGTGCCCGGAATGGTGGCTTCGGGCAACGGGCTTTGTGCCACGAAGTAAAGAGGCTTTGTGCCCGGAATGGTGGCTTTGGGCCATGATGGGGGTAAAGTTTGAAAGGATCCAGAAACAGTGAAAGATAATGATAAAGTACGAAATGAACGAATACGTAAGATAATGATAAAGTGTGAAACGAATGAATACGTGCGATAATGAATGATGAATAAGGTTATGCCTTGTTGTATGAATGATGAATGATCACGTACGAAAGTAAAGAGAGTATTTTGATAAGAAAGAGTATTTTATTGTATAAACTTTATAATGTATTTCAAGATTTTAAAACTAGAACTCACTCAGCAACGATGACTTTTATGCATTTTCAGTTGACAAGTAATGTTGCTAAGGATGGTACACGGGGAGGCTACTCGCCAGGGCAAGATTAGCATCCATTCACAGATAATAATATTGTTGTTTTGTAACGCAAATGAACGATACTTTTGTAATTTCCCAATGTTGTATTACTTAACATCAGTAATTATCAATGAAATGAATGGTTTTTGTTAACTCACTTCCGCTGCTTATTTTATGAATTATGTATTATATATGTAATGATGCGATGATTGTGCAACTGTGATGTCTCTGGGAATGGGGCCTTACATGTTCAATGTAAACAGATGGCAAATCTTAAGTTCGAGCCTAGGCATAATGTAGCAGCCCTTTTAAATGAGGATGTTCATGAAGTGGTTGGTTACGAAGAAATGATCAGATTTCTATTGAGAACAAAGTATGTGTACTCCATGTGTGCTTAATCGGTTATTTATGCTTGTCTTATCATAAGATTTTGGAGAATTGCAGAAATTGCTATAGATGATGCAGGAGGGAAAGTTGTTAGGGGTTTTATCACCAATTACCATATGATGAGGTTGTTGGACCCTAAAAGGATCATACCTGCCAATTCAAGTGGTGGTTGATGGTTGTTTTGTTGGCAACATCCCACATCCACATAAGAAGACAAGTGTTGGCTATCCGTATTGGTATATGCGGATGACCAAAGAACAAATGCTGACTAGTATTTGTGCTTCTGCATATAGAAACGCGGACAAACAGAACAAATGCAATTAAGTATTTGTTCTTCCGTATTAACCAATGCGGATACACAAAGAAATGCTGACAAGTGTTTCTTCATCCGTATTTGTCAATGCTGATGACCAAACACTTTATGCTGAAGACAATCAAAAAATGCTGATGAAGCCCAAGGCATCCGCATTAGTTAATGCGGATGGTCAACCACAAATGCTAATAAAGACTTTTGTACAGGTTTATGTCAACCTATAAATAGAACAAAATATCCATCATATGTAAGTTTTTCATTTTGTAAGATACCTAGTACCCTAGTTACGAGGTTCAGTGGTTGTCATTTCACTATTGTGAAAAACCCTAGCACCAATTGTAACTTCTTTGTTCACCAATCAATATACAAAGCATTTTTGAGTATATTTTCAACATTTATTGTTCTTTGATTTGTATTTCCGCTACTTAATCATTGACTCAATCATCATATTCGATCCTTGTTGAAGTCACATCAATAGAGAATTTAATTCTCGGACCCAGTCAATTGGTATCAGAGCTTTGGCTCTCAGATTCATCTCAAGATTTGCTCAGATCTTAACTAAAAATCGATTGATCTGGTGGTTGAGTTGTTTATTAACAAGTCTTAACTGTTAAGAAACATAAAACTGAAAAATACCAAAAAACTTCATCTTCTTTCACTGATCTTCAAGATGAACAAACTGCAACTCATCAGTCTTGTTCAAATTTGTGACAAAAACCAACAAAAACTACATAAACTCAACAAAAGTAACTAAGAGACACAACTGCTGCTGTACAAAAAACTCTACTGCTATTACTACTCATAGAAACATAAAATATACTGAAACCATGGACTGTTTGAACTTTAGGACATAAAATCAACTTAAAACATACTCGAACAATCTAAAATCAGTTTATTAAACATGGATTCTATTAACTTTGCTAAACTTGGTCATGCTTCTTAACCACCAATGCTTAAAACAAAAATCTAAGTTTAAGCAATGGAAAATCTGGTTTAGAAACTATATTACAGGTGTTGATCCGGATTATTGGATATCAATATGCATAGGGCCTTACATCCCAGTGCCATTGAATGTTGACCAAGCTGCACAATACAAGATCGTCACAATCCCTATTAAGGACCCAAATCTTAATCTTGATGATGATGATTATAAAAATATTAAGATTGATCTTAAGACCTACTCCACTCTAAATCAGGCTTTAAAGATGGATATCCTCAAAAGATTAGAAAATACAGCACAACAAAAGGTGTATGGGATGCACTACAGATCATGTGTGAAGGTAGCAGTGAGGTGACTGAGATTAATAAAGCCAAGCTGATCAATCAATATGAAAACTTTCATAACACCAAAGGAGAATCTATTTCAAAACAGCTTCATAGATTTGTCCAATTGGTAAATGATTTGGAGATTATAGGGGTCACTTACAAGGAGAAAGAAATGAACAAGAAAATGCTGCACAGTCTACCTGAGAGCTGGAAGCAGAATGTGACCATGCAAAGAAATACACTTGATTTGGAGAGCACAAGCTTAGATATCATTATAGCCAAAATTGAAGCTCTTGAGCTAGATGAAAGAAGCAGAGACTTGAGTGGACCTCAAGTTATCAAGGCATACAAATTCCCATCAAAAACTCATTTTGTGGAAAATGACTTCATAACTGAAGAGGATGATTTTCCATCCTCTAGAGATCAATTCGGGATCACTGGATTCATTGCATCATCTCAACAACACAAGTAATCATCTCCGATTCCATCCACCTCAACACCCACTAGCATGCCTGTTGATCAGAAGTCTGAAGAACAAAAGGCCACTTATAATGCCTTTGTTGCAAGTTTTGAGGCATACTTGGGAGGAAGACTCACTTCAGCTCACTTAATTCAAGAAGATTTGGAAGAAATAGATCCAGATGATGTTGAAGAAATGGATTTACAATGGCAAATGGCCATGATTGCTATTAGAGAAAATAAATTCTTCCACCAGAGGGAAAAAGCTATGCTTGAATGAGAACACCAAGCTTGGTTATGACAAATACAAGGTGAAGTGTTTCAACTGTGGCATGACTAGTCACTGCCCAAGGGAATACAATGCACCCCGTAGAAATAACAACAACTACCAAAGAAGCTCACATAGTCAGCTATCTTCTCAATTAACCTCAACTCCTCAATGAAGTCATCATAACTAATTTTAGAATTAGCTTCATTATCAACCATCATATCAAAGTTAGCATCAACTGACTCAGCAACCCTATGGAAACAGCTAGTCAACCTCAAATGCACTTGTCATTAGACAAGATGGAGTATGTGACTAGAGTCTATATGCAGAGGAAGTCAAACCTCAATATCAAAATTATGCACTCATGGCTCACATCAATGATAGCCCATCTCCTATGCCATCCGAGGGTCGTCCATATAGGTCCAACAGCCTATGGTATGTGGACAATGGATGCTCTCGACACATGATAGGTGATCGTTTCCTCCTTCATGACTTCAAGCACATTGAAGGAAAAACTATAGAATTTGGTGGAGATTCACAAGGTGGTAGAATTACCAGTGAAGGATCTGTGATGAATGGATCATTGAGCTTTGATAGAGTGAATTACCGCAAGCAGCTAAACTTCAATCTACTTAGCGTATCCCAAATCTTTGACAAGAATATTCAATCTACTTAGTGTGTCCCAAATCATTGTTACATTTTGACACTCATAGGAAGAATAATACTTATGTCTTAAACCTTAATTATGAACATCCTAAAGAAGAAATATGTCTCGTGTCTAAAGCATCATTTGATGAGTTACAACTTTGGCACAGACGCTGGGACACACAAATTTCAAAAAAAAAATGAACAGATTGGTCAAAGGAAATCATGTTATTGGTTTACCTAAAAAGAATTCCATTTCATTGACCAGTGTTCTGTACGTCTCAAAGGAAAACAACACAAGTCGTCTCACAAACCAAAGCTTGTGAATGCAAACAATACTCCATTGAAGCTACTTTATATGGATATTTTCGGACCAACTCATGTTATGAGTATTGGAAAGAAACAGTATTGCTTAGTGATCATTGATGACTATTCACATTTTACATGGGTCTTCTTTTTACTTCATAAAAATGAAGCATCACAAATAATAAAGGACTTCATCACTAAAATTGAGAACCAACTTGATCATAAAGTAAAATCAATTAGAAGTGATAATGGTACTGAATTCAAAAATGAAGATCTAAGTTCATTTTTGTACAACCAAAGGCATTGCTCATCAATTGCAGCTAGGACTCCTCAACAAAATGGGGTAGCCAAAAGGAGAAATAGAACACTAATTGAAGTAGCACGAATAATGCTAGCAAATGCTAAACTACCTATTACCTTTTGGGCAAAAGCAGTTAACATATCTTGCTTTGTACAAAATCAAACTTTAATAATCAAAGAAAGCAACAGAACACCATATGAACTTCTCTTTCACAGAAAACCATACATGGGATTTTTCAAGTTGTAAGGCCCCGTTCCCGGGCACCTTACGGTTGGTCCTTCATCGCACATAAAACATTTTAAAACGTATATTTACTTTGCAGCGGAATTTAAAACTTTCATTAATAACTAAAACATGTCATTTCATAACATTACAATTCTTGTTTTGATCTCAAAATACAATGACATGTCAAAATATGGATGCCAGCCTCATCAACTGAGTAGACGTCTCGTGCCATCCTCAGCAACACTACCTGTCAACTGGAAACACATCAAAGTCAGTGTTACTGAGTGAGTTCTAGTTTTTTATATTAAAACATACTTTACTTACCATCAAAACCATTCTTACATACTCACGATCATACGTACACGTAGATAATATTATTATTATCTTCATCATTCATTCATTAACTCTAGTTCGTGTACCGTTCATCGTTAACGTTCACGTTCTTTCTTAACTCTTTCTTTCGTTCGTACGTTTCCTACTTTCATTCATACATTCGTTACATACGTCCGTACGTACATTACATTCATTCTTACGTTCATTTCATTTATTCGTACGTTCATTACTTTCGTGCATCCTCTATCTTTCACTTCCTTCTAGATCCGGTCACACTTTACCCTCTTCATGGCACACAGCCATGATTACTGAGGTCGAGTGACAAAGATCCCGTTTCATACGTCATCATTATGTTCCTTCTGTTCATTACTTGCATTCGTTCGTTCTTTAGCTTTCATTACGTTCATTATCTTTCATTCATTTCATACTTTCTTTCTTTCACGATTACCTTTCTCATTCATCAACTCACGCGATACTCCCGACTCATGCCCGAAGACTGATACTGTGCCGGGGCCTGCTCACAAGCCCCCGACTCATGTCCGAAGACTGACACAGTACCGGAGCACGCGTTCCGTTCCTCATTCATCTCATCTCACTCTCTCGCACTACTCCCGACTCATGTCCGAAGACTGATACTGTGTCGGGGCCTGCTCACAAACCCCCGACTCATGTCCGAAGACTGACACAGTACCGGAGCTCGCGATCCTCTACTCATCCAACTAGATCCCGTCTCATGCAATATCCCCGACTCATGCTCGAAAGCTGATGCTGTGCCGGGGCCTGCTCACAAACCCCCGACTCATGTCCGAAGACTGACACAGCACCGGGATACGCGACAAAGATCCCGTCGAGTCAATCCCCTGGATTGAACTCCATCCGAGTCTGTTGCAACGCAAAGTTGCTCACCTCACTGTCTCGTCTCATGCAATATCCCCGACTCATGTCCGAAGACTGATACTGTGCCGGGGCTTGACAAACAAACCCCCGACTCATGTCCGTAGACTGACACAGTACCGGGATATGCGACAAAGATCCTCTTTCGAGTCTGTTGCGACACAGAGTCGCTCACCTCATACATACACTCATTAGCTTTACGTTCATTCATTCGTTCATTAGTGCATGCACTCATTCATTACGTTCCTCTTTCATTATCTTCCACTTTACGTTACATACTACTTTCAATTCATTCATTAACGTTCAACGCAAAGCCCAGGGAAGACAAACATACAATAAATAAAAGGAACATACACATAATCATAAACATACATCATCACCATACAGGCATCATCACATATTCATAACACACATCCGACATACAATGCAATCACACGTACCGCCAGACATACCTCACACATAACATCATGCGCGTCATCATCGTCAACTCATCATCATACATTGTCTTACATTATCCATACCTAACTCATCATCTACAACCCCGAGGGTTCGAGTCTAAGTCCGCACTTTTCGAAGGTCGGATAATACCACGGACATTCGGGCGTATGGACACCCTTCAGTCGTCTGGCCTCCATGCGATAGGCCTTTCATTCGGGTGACTAGACCTTCGTTCGGGTGGCTAAACCTTCATTCGGGTGTCTAGACCTTCATTCGGGTGACTAAACCTTCATTCGGGTGACTAGACCTTCATTCAGGTGACTAAACTTTCATTCGGGTGACTAGACCTTCATTCAGGTGACTAAACTTTCATTCAGGTGACTAGACCTTCATTCAGGTGACTGGACCTTCAGTCTCCCCCCATTCAAGAGACTGGCCTTCAGTCTCCCCCCATTCAGGTGACTGGCCTTCAGTCTCCCCCCATTCAGGTGACTGGCCTCCAGTCTCCCCTCATTCATGTGACTGAGCTCCAGTCTCCCCTCATTCGGGCGAATGAGCTCCAGTCTCCCCTCATTCGGGTGACTGAGCTCCAGTCTCCCCTCATTCGGGCGACTGAGCTCCAGTCTCCCCTCATTCGGGCGACTGAGCTCCAGTCTCCCCTCATTCGGGCGCATGAGCTCCAGTCTCCCCTCATTCGGGCGACTGAGCTCCAGTCTCCCCTCATTCGGGCGACTGAGCTCCAGTCTCCCCTCATTCGGACGACTGAGCTCCAGTCTCCCCTCATTCGGGCGACTGAGCTCCAGTCTCCCCTCATTCGGGCGACTGGGCCTAGCTGATGCAGGATGGAGTTCATCCCGACTGCAGCCGAGGGTTTTCGGCCCTCAAACCCTTCCAGACCTTGTTTGAGCTCAAATTAGCCCCTCTAATCCATAGGGAAACATACCTCGACCTCATACAAGCCTATCCTAGTCCGGGATCAAGCCCTAAACGTACCATACACATACACATACGTACATACACGGGTTAAACACCCAAAACTCGAAAAATAGGGTTTCAGATGTGTTCCAGCCCCAAAATCATTCAAAAACGTGTAAAAGAGGGGTCTTAGAACTCACCTTAGTAGCCTCCTCGGTTAGGGCTTCGATTTGACCCGCTATATGTCGATTTTGGCTCACGAACCCGCTTGAACCAACTTTCTTCTTCTCTTTTTCCTCTTTCTCTCCTTCTTCTCTGATTTTGCAAGTATGGGGAGAGGGTAAGGGCTGCCCTCTCCCTTAAATACCCCTCGTCCAATCGCCCGAGCTTCATGCGATTGGACCTTCAGTCGTCCAAGATCTATGCGATTGAACTTTCCAGTCGTACGATTGGGCTCCAGTCGTGCGATTGAGCTTCAATCGCATGACTTCCATGCGATTGGACGCTCCAGTCGCATGACACTGAAAATTTAAAATTTCCGGGCGTTACAAGTCCTCCCCCCTTAAACGGGTTTCGTCCCCGAAACCTGTTGTTCCTTAAACCTTCGCGGGCAATACTGTCTCATCTCTTTTGAAGTCTAACACTTGGAATCCTATCGCTCTACATCGTTTGTCAACATTCAACTTTGGGTTTATCTTGGACTATCGACATCGGTAACCCATGCATACTGATCAATGTTCATTTGACCAGCACCTGCGACTTCAAACATGCCATGTAGAATACGGTTACTACATCACAATATCCGAGCAAAGGCTCGGCGTCATAATCATTGAGCTTCAGAGCATCACTGGGAACCTTCAGCTTGAGTGTGTGAAGAACAAGGCCTTCAACTTGTGTAAAGTTGCTGCATGCACAATCCCAGGCTGAAACTGTTCCTCAGATAACGGGTGACACAGCTTTCTTAATTGCATCGCTCAATCCTCTAGGGCATCAGCTAACCTAGTGGATCCACTAATAGTAATCTCTACATCGAAGGGCTCATCAATGTTTCTTCTCCTAACATGCAACTCACAACAGAGGGCAATAGGGACGTACCACTACTAGCATCACATTCAAGCCGTATATGCACAAATTTAAATCACCGGAAACGTACCTGACGTTAAGTCGGAGTCCGCTCTAGCCTCCTCTTCGTCATGGCAAAGCTTTAGCCTTCACCCTTTGTTCTTCTTTCTCGCACTAGAGCATCCCGCCTTTGACTTCTTACAGTCCCTACTCATATGTCCAGCCTCACCGCAGTTGTAGCACTTAGCCACACGGCAATCCCTTGCCCTGTGACCTTCCTTTCCACACTGAAAGCAAACGTTCAGTCCCCATTTGCATTCCCCTTCATGACCTCTACCACACTTCTTACATACCTCACCCTTCCTTATTATCCTCTCCCGATCATCAATCCTCATCATCTTACCTTCAGTCACCATTCCACCATCACTATCTCGCCTTCCCCTCCCTTTCTTATCATAGGCTCGCTCCCCCGCTTCATCTGTTTTCGCTATCGTCTCCCGCTCGTCATACAACCTTCCCGCCAAATCCACTGTCGACCTGAAAGTACTCGGTCGAGCGGAAATCAAATGCCAACGAATTTCGGCTGGCAGCCCTTGAATATACCGGTTGATCTTTCGAGACACCGGCGTCACCTGCTCTGGCACCAACCGCGCCATGTCGTTAAACTTGGCGGTGTATTGTTGGTGGGTCATCGTCCCCGCTTCCAATTGCAGGAACTCCCTTTCAACTTTATCCATTTCACGGCGAGGACAGAACTCCTCAATCACCAGCCTTTTCAACTCTGACCATCTCATCCTTCCGATAGCCCGACTACCCTCAGCTTGGACTATATTGTCCCACCAGCATAAAGCTGAGTCCACGAAAGAATGAGTGGCAAATTTAACTTTCTGATCTTCCCGACACTCACTAATTTCCAGTACCGCTTCCATCTCTCTGACCCAACGATGAGCGGCAGTAGCATTGCCGTTACCATCAAAGGTTGGGGGCTTGCATCGTTGAAACGCCCCATAGTTACAGCCTCGTGCCGCCACCGGCGCAGGCTCCTCCTCCTCTTCCTCCTCATCGGAGAAAACCATTTCAGTCTCCATCCGTCTCCTTCCGCCAGAAGGTCTACCCCTTTCCTGTCTCTCCTCATTCCTAACAGCCTTTATCACTTCAGTCACTACAGACGGTAAGATCGTCTGCATGACTTGGTGTACCTCTTCCACAACCGCCTCTCTCATCGAGGCTCTCAAATTTGCACTTTCGTCTGCTCCCTCCCGATGAGGAGTCTCGTGTTCTTCATGAACCACCTTTTCAGCTCTAGACCTTCCTCTCGTGACTCGTGGTTCAGTGCCACGTCCGCCACCACCTCCACCACGTGAAGCCTTAGAAGTTCTACCACCGGCCATCCTCTATAACACACTGAAAGATTCAAACACTAACACGGTCATTCAAAGGAAATAGCTCAGTTTATGTCAAGTATAGTAAGTCCCTAATTACAGTGATCAGTTGTGATTAGCCACTTACTCTACTCTTCGCACCCCGAGCATTACCTATCCTGACTACATCAGTGTCTAAATCTATCAGTACACATAAACACATAACATGCGCACATAATGCCGGTTAACTTTAAGAAAATACCTGATGGCACGTAGCTACTCAGTTTGGCATCCCTTCCCTTTTTGTCCCATTCTCAGTTTAAGTTAAGGTTTATTTTGAAAATTTACCCGCTTCACTTAAACTTTTGCTCTGATACCAACTTGTAAGGCCCCGTTCCCGGGCACCTTACGGTTGGTCCTTCATCGCACATGAAACATTTTAAAACGTATATTTACTTTGCAGCGGAATTTAAAACTTTCATTAATAACTAAAACATGTCATTTCATAACATTACAATTCTTGTTTTGATCTCAAAATACAATGACATGTCAAAATATGGATGCCAGCCTCATCAACTGAGTAGACGTCTCGTGCCATCCTCAGCAACACTACCTGTCAACTGGAAACACATCAAAGTCAGTGTTACTGAGTGAGTTCTAGTTTTTTATATTAAAACATACTTTACTTACCATCAAAACCATTCTTACATACTCACGATCATACGTACACGTAGATAATATTATTATTATCTTCATCATTCATTCATTAACTCTAGTTCGTGTACCGTTCATCGTTAACGTTCACGTTCTTTCTTAACTCTTTCTTTCGTTCGTACGTTTCCTACTTTCATTCATACATTCGTTACATACGTCCGTACGTACATTACATTCATTCTTACGTTCATTTCATTTATTCGTACGTTCATTACTTTCGTGCATCCTCTATCTTTCACTTCCTTCTAGATCCGGTCACACTTTACCCTCTTCATGGCACACAGCCATGATTACTGAGGTCGAGTGACAAAGATCCCGTCATCATTATGTTCCTTCCGTTCATTACTTGCATTCGTTCGTTCTTTAGCTTTCATTACGTTCATTATCTTTCATTCATTTCATACTTTCTTTCTTTCACGATTACCTTTCTCATTCATCAACTCACGCGATACTCCCGACTCATGCCCGAAGACTGATACTGTGCCGGGGCCTGCTCACAAGCCCCCGACTCATGTCCGAAGACTGACACAGTACCGGAGCACGCGTTCCGTTCCTCATTCATCTCATCTCACTCTCTCGCACTACTCCCGACTCATGTCCGAAGACTGATACTGTGTCGGGGCCTGCTCACAAACCCCCGACTCATGTCCGAAGACTGACACAGTACCGGAGCACGCGATCCTCTACTCATCCAACTAGATCCCGTCTCATGCAATATCCCCGACTCATGCTCGAAAGCTGATGCTGTGCCGGGGCCTGCTCACAAACCCCCGACTCATGTCCGAAGACTGACACAGCACCGGGATACGCGACAAAGATCCCGTCGAGTCAATCCCCTGGATTGAACTCCATCCGAGTCTGTTGCAACGCAAAGTTGCTCACCTCACTGTCTCGTCTCATGCAATATCCCCGACTCATGTCCGAAGACTGATACTGTGCCGGGGCTTGACAAACAAACCCCCGACTCATGTCCGTAGACTGACACAGTACCGGGATATGCGACAAAGATCCTCTTTCGAGTCTGTTGCGACACAGAGTCGCTCACCTCATACATACACTCATTAGCTTTACGTTCATTCATTCGTTCATTAGTGCATGCACTCATTCATTACGTTCCTCTTTCATTATCTTCCACTTTACGTTACATACTACTTTCAATTCATTCATTAACGTTCAACGCAAAGCCCAGGGAAGACAAACATACAATAAATAAAAGGAACATACACATAATCATAAACATACATCATCACCATACAGGCATCATCACATATTCATAACACACATCCGACATACAATGCAATCACACGTACCGCCAGACATACCTCACACATAACATCATGCGCGTCATCATCTTCAACTCATCATCATACATTGTCTTACATTATCCATACCTAACTCATCATCTACAACCCCGAGGGTTCGAGTCTAAGTCCGCACTTTTCGAAGGTCGGATAATACCACGGACATTCGGGCGTATGGACACCCTTCAGTCGTCTGGCCTCCATGCGATAGGCCTTTCATTCGGGTGACTAGACCTTCGTTCGGGTGGCTAAACCTTCATTCGGGTGTCTAGACCTTCATTCGGGTGACTAAACCTTCATTCGGGTGACTAGACCTTCATTCAGGTGACTAAACTTTCATTCGGGTGACTAGACCTTCATTCAGGTGACTA
This sequence comes from Flaveria linearis, assembly GCA_024085815.1. Taxonomy (NCBI): domain Eukaryota; kingdom Viridiplantae; phylum Streptophyta; class Magnoliopsida; order Asterales; family Asteraceae; genus Flaveria; species Flaveria linearis. The sequence goes on along the minus strand of CM044003.1, from coordinate 61,916,556 downwards.
AACTTTCATTCAGGTGACTAGACCTTCATTCAGGTGACTGGACCTTCAGTCTCCCCCCATTCAGGAGACTGGCCTTCAGTCTCCCCCCATTCAGGTGACTGGCCTTCAGTCTCCCCCCATTCAGGTGACTGGCCTCCAGTCTCCCCTCATTCATGTGACTGAGCTCCAGTCTCCCCTCATTCGGGCGAATGAGCTCCAGTCTCCCCTCATTCGGGTGACTGAGCTCCAGTCTCCCCTCATTCGGGCGACTGAGCTCCAGTCTCCCCTCATTCGGGCGACTGAGCTCCAGTCTCCCCTCATTCGGGCGCATGAGCTCCAGTCTCCCCTCATTCGGGCGACTGAGCTCCAGTCTCCCCTCATTCGGGTGACTGAGCTCCAGTCTCCCCTCATTCGGACGACTGAGCTCCAGTCTCCCCTCATTCGGGCGACTGAGCTCCAGTCTCCCCTCATTCGGGCGACTGGGCCTAGCTGATGCAGGATGGAGTTCATCCCGACTGCAGCCGAGGGTTTTCGGCCCTCAAACCCTTCCAGACCTTGTTTGAGATCAAATTAGCCCCTCTAATCCATAGGGAAACATACCTCGACCTCATACAAGCCTATCCTAGTCCGGGATCAAGCCCTAAACGTACCATACACATACACATACGTACATACACGGGTTAAACACCCAAAACTCGAAAAATAGGGTTTCAGATGTGTTCCAGCCCCAAAATCATTCAAAACGTGTAAAAGAGGGGTCTTAGAACTCACCTTAGTAGCCTCCTCGGTTAGGGCTTCGATTTGACCCGCTATATGTCGATTTTGGCTCACGAACCCGCTTGAACCAACTTTCTTCATCTCTTTTTCCTCTTTCTCTCCTTCTTCTCTGATTTTGCAAGTATGGGGAGAGGGTAAGGGCTGCCCTCTCCCTTAAATACCCCTCGTCCAATCGCCCGAGCTTCATGCGATTGGACCTTCAGTCGTCCAAGATCTATGCGATTGAACTTTCCAGTCGTACGATTGGGCTCCAGTCGTGCGATTGAGCTTCAATCGCATGACTTCCATGCGATTGGACGCTCCAGTCGCATGACACTGAAAATTTAAAATTTCCGGGCGTTACACAAGTCAGATCATTTAGGAAAGTTTGCTTCAAAGTCTGATGATGGATTCTTTGTAGGTTATTCCTTAGTCTCAAAGTCTTTTAGAGTGATTAATCCTAGATTAAACATAATTGATGAATCAACTAATGTTTAATTAAATGAACATTCATTTCCTATAATCTGCTAGATCTTCCAGAATAATAGAAAGAAGAGGTGATTTTCCCATGATTTCTCCTACTTCTGCTGATCAACCAGATGAAGATGTTCCTTTACAAGCTGATCCTGTCAGACAAACACAACAAACTTAGAGTGTTTCAACTGAGGCTGGTCCAACTTCAATGCTAACTATTGGACCAAAAGAACCAATGAGCCAGATCAGAAAAACTTTTAAGTCCCACAGACAACAACTGAAGAAGGCTACATCAGCTGAAGACGAAGACATGTACCGAAGACAATGTCTGAAGTTCAAGTATTGAAGACAAAGTATAAAGTTCAAGTACTGAAGATAAAGTCTAAAGATCAAGAACTGAATACAAAGTCTGAAAGTATCTACTGAAGACAAAGTCTGAAGTTCATCTACTAAAGACAAAGTCTGAAGTTCAAGTCTTCAGAGGTTGTCACAACAGCTGAAGTAGTACTCTTTAGTAGCTGTGATAGTTTTATTTCAGTAGTTTTCTTTTGTAGTTTCAGTAGTTTGCCTTCAGTAGTTTGGTTAATGTAAAACGTCTGAAGAGCTTGTTCTTCAGACGTTGAAGTTTCAGTAGTTAGTACTAGTTTAGACTTAGCTTTTATTGTAAGAAGATGTCAGCTGTTGAAGACATATTCAGTAGTTTTGTTTATTTTTTCAGTAGTTGTTGTATAACGGTTAGATGTCACTATCAAGTGACATCTGCTGACGTCACCTTCCTTTATAAAAGGAAGGTTGACCTAATTTGTAAAGTTCCGAAGCATGTGTTGAATGAAAACATTCCTTTTTACAGAAATACTTTCTCTCTCTATAATAGTACTGTTTCATTGAAATATCATTTGTGTTCTTGCTTGAATTTCATCTAATTCTTATACTATTCCGCTGCGAATCAAATCTAATTGATCAAACTAGATCTGAGATCCCTTCAAATGGTATCAGAGCCGGTTAATCATTGATCGATTTAACAATTGATCATTGAAACTGCTCTTTTGATATCTAAGTTTGATCGAATTAGCAAATTTGCAAGAATTGGTTATAGAGTTTGATTTTTGGTTGCTTCCAGTAAATTAATTTGAGGTTCTACACGTTTTTGAGCTAGATTTGTTGAAATTTACTTTGAATTTGCTTGAAACTGAGTAAATGGCTACTCCAACAAATGATCCTCATAATACTGGCTCCTCAACAAAGCCTCCGATGCTTGTTAGGAGTGAGTATAACATATGGCAACGCCGAATGCTCCAACACCTGTCAATCAATAGCGCAAGTTGTTGGAAGTCTGTGGTTCATGGACCATACAAGCCTATGAGTCTTCCGGAGAAGAATGAGATGGTTCCAAAGAAACCAGAGTAGTATTCGGATGAGGATCTAAAACTGTTTGAAATTGATGCTAAAGCCCATGGAATTCTGGCCATGGCACTGCCTAATGAAATCTATTCAGGGCTTATGCATCATGAAACTGCTCATGATCTCTGGGTTGCTCTGAAGGAACAATTCGGAGGAACTGATGAGGTTTTGGCCAACACTAGAGAAATCCTTGCCCAGCAATATGAGACATTCTCTCATAGAAAGGGCGAGTCTCTGACTTAGCAGTTTGAGTGATTTTCCTATTTAATATCTGGATTGAAAATGGTTAAACAGGAATACTTAAACAGCCAGATGAACAACAGATTCCTCAGATCCCTGCCTGAGAGATGGGACACATATACTATTGTCCTACGCTCCAGTGCAAATCTAGACGCTCTATCTCTCACCCAACTTCATGGGAAACTATTGACATTTGAAAGAGAGATAGAACAGAAAAGGAAACTGTCTTCATCTGGGAAGCTCACTGATGACTTTGTACTAGTAAATACTACACTGGTTGGTCATGAGTCAGAGTATGTTACATCAGAAGGTTCATATAATGAGCTTATAGATTTATCTACAAACAGTGGAGAACATGCTTTTGTTGGTGTTGATAATTCAGGTTGTGTTAGTGATAATTTGTGCTTTTTGATGGATGATTTGAAAGGGATTCCAGATGATGATCTGGAAGAGATGGATATTTTGAGTCAAATGGAAATGATTAACATCAGATCTCAAAAGTTCTACAAAAGGACTGGTAGGAAATTTCCAGGTCTCTCTGGCAAAACCAAGGTTGGTTTTGACAAGAGCAAGTTGAGGTGTCACAAGTGCCATAAACTTGGACACTTTGCAAGAGAGTGTAGATCATCTGGATCTAACTCCTTTGCACCCTTTGTGACATTTCCAGGCAATAGCTCACAAAACAAAGGGCAACATTCCACCAGTTCTGGTCATCCCTCACAACTTCAATCATCTCCTGCATATTTTGTCCCTCAAAGTCCTATGCCATATCCTTACCCCTGTTTCTACACGCCTCAGTCCAATCAGGTTCAAGCACCCATAGCTCAGCAACCACATGCCCTACCTGAGCCTCAACCATCTCAATCTCAATCTCAACCACAACATAGCTTTTTCACCCCTGGAGTTGTTGATTGGAGCAGTTTACCAGATGACATTTCTGGTCATCATGAACAACTGTTTCCTGGTGCTGGTCAACATGGTGGTGACAATCCCTTTGGAAATCTTGCTCTTATGGTCCTGGAGTCTACTAATGATTCATCCTTAAATGCTTCAACATCACAGGTATCACAGGTATCTTCAAAGGCTAAGGCCAAGTTGTGTAGAATCATGCATAGCCACATTTACATCAATTAGAGAAGCAAATGTAGCTCTAATCAATAAAAATCTTGAGCTAGAGACAACAATTTCCAAAAGAAAAGCTGAGTTTGAGTCTATTTTAAATGAAAAGAATGATGAGATTTCAAAATTAAAATGCCAAATCACTGATTATAAGGCAAAGGAAGAGGTCATGTATGAGAAGTATAAGGACCTCAAAGAAACACTTGCAGATACCCAAGTAGAGTGTGAACGCTGAGTAACATCATGCAAGGGGTTTGAGATGCTTCTTAACAAGCAAACAACTTCAAATGTGAAGTTTGGGATTGGTTATAATCACACTGCTCCTCTTACAGATTTTACTCCCAAATTAGAAGTAGAATCTGAAGGAGAAAGCAATGACCAATCCACCTCATCATGTAATTCATCCTCTGATAATGCACCAAAATTAGAGGTTGAAGTCAGCATTAATACCTCAGAAAACCAATCAGCTGATATTGACACAGTTGAGGGTTCTAATGCTGACAGTCACATGATCAGGAGAGAGTTGATCACTTCAGGTATTGTCTCACATAGTACTCAAAGTACTGATAGGCAAGTCACAACACCTGAAGAACAAACCCAAACTACTGAAAGTAAAAAGGGTTTGAAAACTGCTAAAGAATTTATCAGGAAGTCTGAATGTACTGATAGAAAACTACTGAAGAAAAAATCTTCAGTAGTTAAGAATCCTTCAGTACTTAACACAAGTACTGAAAGGAAGAAAGTACTGAAGAACAAATCTTCAGTACTGTCATCTTCTTCAGCAGTTGATTAACTGAAGATGAAGAAAAAGCCACGTGAAATATGTGGCTTATTCAATCATATTACCAATGATTGCTCGTACAAAAAGGGTTCAAAACTCAAAAAAGATAAGAACATCAAAAAGAAAATTAACAAAATGAAAGATGAGTTTGAAACCAAGTTTGTACCAGCGACATCTTAACCTGAAACCACAATATCCTTGAAGAAATCCAAAAAGAAGGAAGGGGTTAATCAGGAAACAGCTGAGGGTGTTCAAAGGAAAATGGTGCAACACAGGAATCCATCAAAGTAAAGAACTGATGTGTCTGATGAACTGAAGGCTTTAGCAATCAATCAGACACAACTTGTTGTGATGGTTCAACATCTACTGGGGAGAGTCAACCAAATAGATGTTCCTGTGATTAAACCACAGAAAAGGAAACCCAAGTCAAAATCAAAGGAATCCTTTTCTGCACCATCTCCACCACCACAAGCTGTTACTCATGAAAAACCAGTTAGTGTAAAATCTGTTGATGAGAACAGACCTAAAACCAAAATGGTTTGGGTCTCAAAAGCTGACTAGTTTCTTGTGATGAATGCAGGGGTCTTCAGCATGCCAAAGAAGCATCTGGTATGTGGACAGTGGAGGATCCATGCATATGACAGGGAGCAGCTCTCTTCTTAATGACTACTCTGAAGGAAAGAAGGGGTTTGTTTCTTTTGGTAATGATGCTAAGGGTTACATCATCAGCAAAGGCTTTGTTTGTAATGGTGAAATAAGGTTTGATGATGTCAACCATGTGGAGAATCTCAAGTACAATCTCTTGAGTGTCAGTCAGATGTGTGATAAAGGCCATGTTGCCCTTTTCACCAGTCAGAACTACAAGATTCTGTCTTTTAAAGTTCTGAGTTTGATTGACAAGGTATTGGATGATCATACTCTCCTAAAGGCCAACAGGACAGGAAGAGTATATGCCTTGGATTTGTCAAAGAAAATCGATCTAAAAGGCCATCCTTGCCTGTTCTCCAAGGCCTCTTCTCAGGAATCTAAACTATGGCATAGAAGGCTTGGTCATGTGAATCTTAAAAACATGAACCAGATGATCCATCATGGTTTAGTGAGAGGACTGCCAATGAAGGAGTTCAAATGTGATGACAACTGCTCTGCTTGTTTAAAAGAGAAGCAACACAAAGTATCTTTTCCTTCAACAGAAGAGCCAAAGTCCATTGCATGCTTGCAATTACTACATATGGACCTTTTTGGTCCTATAAGAGTGATGAGCATGGCAAAGAAGAAATACTGTCTTGTAATTATGGATGATTACTCCAGATTTGTATGGACTTTCTTCTTGCATTCAAAAGATGAAGCTACACATGCCATTATAACTTTGTGTTGTATGTTGAAAAACAGTATTCCCTTCCAGTCAAGTATGTGAGGAGTGATAATGGCACAAAATTTAGAAATCACACACTTAATGAAATCTACTTGTCCAAGGGAATCAAGAGGCTGTATAGCATTCCAAGAACTCTTGAACAAAATGGAGTAGTGGAAAGAAAGATCAGGACACTTATTGAAGCTGCTAGGTCAATGTTGGCTGATTCAGGTTTGCCATTGACCTTTTAGGCTGAAGCTGTCAAAACAGCTTACTATGTGTAGAATAGAGTCTTGGTAAATCAGAGGCTGATAAAGACTCCTTATGAAGTGTTACATCATTTGGCCCCTCTGATTTCATTCTTTAGAGCATTTGGGTGTCCCTGTTACATTCTTAACATAAGTAATCCACTTCAGAAATTTGAATCAAAGGTGGATGCAGGGTACTTTGTTGGATATTCATCTACTTGCAAGGCATACAGAGTTTTCAACTACAGAACAAAGACAGTGGAAGAGACTTTGCATATGAAGTTTAATGAATCTCCAAAGGAAAAAATTCCACAAAACCCTGTGGAGCTATTTGATTTGGACATACTGCAATATGTTCCTTATCATTCTTCAGCTGTTGTAGTTCCTGATAACTCATCACCAACTGCAAACAGTTCTCCACCTGGTGGTACTGATGATGATGATGCTAGTACTCACCTTTTCAAGTTTAGTACTCAACTGCCTGAGTCATCTAAACCTGATGCTCCTAGAGCTTCAGCAGCTCCATCCACAAGAAATGCTGATGAGATCTCTGCATCATCTACTTCATTTGAATTGCCATCTCCTTCATGGTTTCAAGAGTCTACATCAACATCTGCTGCTGCTGAATCTCCTACAAACACTTGCACAGATCTCATTGTTTATCAAGAGCTGAAGAATCACCCAATGTCTCAGATCATTGGTGATATCAATGCTGGAGTTTCAACCAGAAGTCAATTGTCCAATTTCTGCTTCTATGCACTCTTCATCAGTCAGCAAGAGCCAAAGAATTATCATGTTGCATTAAGAGACAATGGATGGGTTGAAGCCATGCTACTTGAACTTCTTTAGTTTAAAAAGTAGCAAGTATGGAAGCTGGTTCCTCTACCCCAAGGTAAGTGTGCAATATGCACTAGATGGGTGTTTTGGAATAAAAATGATGAAAAAGGTCAAATTGTCAGGAACAATACCAGACTGGTTGTCCAAGGGTTTGCACAAGAAGAAGGTATTGATTATGATGAAACCTTTGCCCCTGTAGCCAGACTGGAGGCAATAAGATTGTTCTTAGCTTATGCTGCTTTCCATAATCTTAAAGTTTTTCAAATGGATGTCAAAAGTGTATTTTTATATGGTAAAATAAAAGAAGAGGTTTGTGTGTGTCAACCACCAGGTTTTGAGGATAATAAGCATCCATATTGGGTGTATAAGCTTGATAAGGCTTTATATAGGTTAAAACAAGCTCCTAGAGCCTGGTATGACACATTGTCTAATTTTCTTCTTCAAAATAATTTCACTAGAGGCTCCATAGATAAAACGTTATTCATAAAGAAAGTAGGACAACATAAGCTACTTGTTCAAATTTATGTAGATGACATCATTTTTGCATCCTCTGATCCATAGTTGTGTGATGCATTTACAAAATTGATGCAACAAAAGTTTGAAATGTGTGCCATGGGAGAATTACAGTTCTTTCTGGGTTTGCAAATCAAACAAAGAACTGATGGAACTTTTATTCATCAATCAAAATATACAAAAGATCTTTTGCACAAGTTTGAGTTACAAAACTGTAAGTCCTGTTCTACTCCCATGAGCACCACCACACAACTGGATGTTGATCAGAAAGGTAAAGCGGTTGATGAAACCCTTTACAGATGTATGATTAGTTCCTTGATGTACCTCACAGCTTCTAGACCAGACATTATGTTTGCAACTTGTGTCTGTGCCAGATTTCAAGCTGCACCTAAAGAATCCCATTTGATTGCAGTCAAAAGCATCTTTAGATATTTGCAAGGAACTAAATATCTAGCACTTTGGTATTCCACTGGGCACTCTTACAAATTGGTTGCTTTCTCTGATAGTGACTATGCAGGGTGTAAAGTAACCAGAAAATCAATATCTGGTGGATGCCAATTTCTAGGCAACTGTTTGGTTTCTTGGCAGAGTAAGAAACAAACTTCAGTTGCTACATCCACTGCTGAAGCAGAGTACATTGCTGCTACAAGTTGTACATCTCAGGTACTCTGGCTTCAAAATCAATTATTGGATTATGGCATTACAGAGACTAAGACTCCATTATTAATGGATAGTGCTTCAGCTCTTTGTATTGTTAAGAATCCTGTCCAGCATACTAAGACCAAACACATTGAGATCAGACATCATTTCATCAGAGATTGCTATGAAAAAGGTCTAATTGATCCAAAGTTTGTTCTTAGTGCTGATGAGCTTGCAGATATATTTACTAAGCCTTTGGACAGTGCAATTTTTCAAAATCTTGTGCTAAGGCTTGATATGCTACAGCTGGAATAAATTGACTAATACTATACTCTCAGATCACAAGTACTGATGAACATTAGTATACATAAGTCAAAAATAAGTACTGATGAGTTATTTTGTCTTCAGCATTTTTCATAACTACTGAAGTGTTATAAAGACTGAAGACTAAAATACTTAAAAGTACTAAAGTACACGATTTGTTGAAAAGAACTGATGAAGTTACAACTACTGATGTGGTTATAACACCTGATGCCTTTTCTAACAAATAAGTACTGAAGAACAAATTTTGTCCAAAAGTACTGATGTGTAATCTTACACATATGTACTGAAGACAATATTTGTTCACAAGTTCTGAAGAATAATTTATTTCAACAGATCTTCTGAACATTTGTTCAGAAGAGTTGAAGAATAAATATTCAAAAGAGTTGATGACCAATGAAACATTTGAAAATCAGACAAAGTCTGATAAGTAAATGTTGAGGTCAAAATGAAACAACTGAAGCCCATGAATTGACGACAACAGCTGATAACTCTACTCTTCAGCTGATTTAAACAACTGATGTTTCATTTCAAAACAAGTGAGGCCAAAACCACGTCTTCAATAGTTTTCAATTACTGATGACTAACACCAAGTCTTCAGTTGTTTACAACCTCTGAAGGTTAAAACCATGTCTTCAGTCGTTTTCAAACTCTTGATGACTAACACCAAAACCTTCAAACGTTTTCCATCAGCCGTTTCATAACCATACCCTATAAATAGCAAACCCTAACTTCAGAGTTTTTCATTCTCACAACCCTGTTATTCAAAAACTCTGAACTTCCCTCCTGCATTAATGGCGGCCATGCAACTCAAACCACGTCACAACTGTGTAGCTTACCTTACCAAATCGACTTTTTGGAACAAGTTCGATGATGCCATCGATCTGATGGTTGAATCCCCATACAAAACGGCCTTTCTTTTGAATCCAATCATACACGCCGAATCCCTAAAACAATTCTGGACAAACATCACCATCATAACTGGTGAGAATGATGCCGAGGTCACTCTCCAGTCATTTGTTAACTAAAAGAAGGTGGTCGTCACTTCTGAACTTATTCGACAAACCCTAAATCTTAATGATGCCACCTTCGTCACTGAATATCCTAAGGGCACAACTGACTTATCTTTCTCCCATTATGGATACAAAGGGGACCTAAGTTCTACCAAAATCATGAAGAAGTACTTCCATGACCCTCAACGCCTAATCTTTCACATGGTCAATGTATGTCTTGCCCCCAAATCATCTTCATGGGATCAAATGTCTTCTAGGTGGCAGCAGGTATTGTATTCTATCCTTAAACAACAAAATCTAAATTTTTTTGAAATTATCTTTTTGGAATTAAAAGATATGGCTTTGAAACTTGTGGCTAACAGATGGATATTATATTCAAGGTATCTTATGGCCATTATTGAGAATCAATTAAAAGCTAAGGGCCTTGTTGGCCTAGGAGTCCCTGCTATGGCTGTTTTGCCTGAAGTATACTCCAAGCATAACTCAGACACACACCTAAAAGAGGCTGTCAAGCTTCTAAAACCTAAGCAGCGGGAAGCCACAACCTCATCCTCCAAATCCAAAGTCCCCTCCAAGCCAAACATAAAAAGCCCAAAAAGGCTACTCAGGGAGTTGAGTCCCCTGAGGATGCCCTTGCACCACCAAGGCAGGAAGTAACTACTGGTACTAATACCCCAGTGGTTACAGAGACTCTACCAGCCACAACTGCTCAGGCATCCTATCAACAAGATCCTGAAGCAACCACTTCTGGGGCAGCCACATTTCTAGAACCTTTCTCACTTGAGAAGGTTACCACTGAAGAGCACCTTTCTCCCCAGGTGCAAACTGCTTCACTCCTATCTCCCACTGCAACCGCTCCACAAAGTCCAACACTTATAATTGTAAAAGTGTTGACTCAGCTTAACACTCCACCCTCTCCCCAGGCACCTATTACTACTGGGAAAACCTCAACCATTAAGGGGGAGGATTCAAGTGTTACTGATAGCCCACAGCACAGGGATTACATAGTTCAATCTCCCCGTGTGGAGGAGGAGATTAGAACATCTAGTGAGGCTGCCACTTCCCCTGCTTCAACACATGAACAGGCTAAAGTTGGTAACATCTCTAAGACCTCACCAGAGGCAACTGCTGATGAAGGACAAAATCCTGAGGCAGGAAGTCCCCAGTTCCAAGATAAAGGGGCACATGTGAATACTGATCTACACTCAGCACATGTTATCCTGATATAATCAGGAGGTCAGATGATTCAGCAAACACTGATGATGACTTGGGCTTCTTCTATGATGTTTTAGCCCATAACACTATTCTTGAGGTTGAGGTAAGTAGACTTCAAGAACTACTTGCCAAAATGTCTAAAGAATTAAGTCCATATGCCCACATTCACCCACAGATGGCACCTTCTTCTGAAGGTTCCCCATACACAGAGCCACTCCCAACTACTCAGCCACCAGCCTCTGCTTCTAGCACCATTTCTCAAGGACAGAACCCCTCTGAGCAAATGGTTGCCATCTTTAAATCTTCCCTGCCTCTCATCACACCCATCATCACTGACATAGTGCATCAAGCCCTTGATGAGAGGCTCTCCTCAAACATACAAACCCTAGTTGATGATGCAGTGACTAAGAAACTTTCTGACATTCAAACCCCTAAATCCAATGCAACCAAAAGGGGGAGTCTAAGTCAATGAAAGTAGTCAAAAGGAAGAAGGTTGAAGAAGAAAGGGAGAAAGAGAAGAAGAATGAGAAGGAGATGGAGAAAGAGAAGGAGATGGAGAAGGGAAAGGAGATGGAGAAGGGGACAAAAAAAGAAAAGGACTTTCATGTCACATACAAGAAGAAGAAGGGTGGTGAAAAGACTCCTGATGAGATGAAGTTAGATGAAATGATTAAAGAAGCTGATGAGCAACATAGCAGGTCAATGGATAAAATTATTGATCAGCTATTCAGACAAGGTTTTGATACTGCTAAGCTTGACTCTGAGATCAGGAAGTTGGAGATTCAAGAGATTGAACATCGATGGGCTAGCTACAGTGAGAAGGACCAGGAAAGGCTGGAAGCCATGGTCAGATTTATATCAAAGTATTTGGGGAGATCAGTTCTTGAAATGAAATCATGGACCAGGGACAGTATCTTGAAGATAACCAACAAGATCTGTTCGTCTGAAGCATTCACCAAAGGATTACTCATTGAAGCCCTCAGTGAAGCTGGTGCTGGGAACAGGACTGTTCTAGCAAAGTGGTCCAAAGCCTGTCTTACAAAAAAATGCTAGAGCAGCCTGTACAATCTCCCACACCAAAACAACCAACATCATAACCCACAAAACCATCTCCTTTACCCAAGAAACCAACTCAAACTGCCAATGATGCACCCAAGAGGAAGAGAAGGGTGTTGAGGCTTCAAGAGGAAGAAGAAGAAGAAGATGATGATGAGGACAGGTTGCCTCTCTCAGCTGTTATCAAATTGCCTGAGCCCAGGAGTCAACTAATAAGAATCACACCTGACATCCAGAGGCAAATGGTAAAAGATAAGCTGGAAGAAGAAGAACAACATAAACTACATGATGAGCAGTTGTTGAGTTTGGTTGACAAAGATTTTCCTCACACTTCATCGATTCTATCAATGAGGAAACATGCTCAGAGGTTATATGCTCTCAGGTTCACTTTTCAATATCAGAAGGAGAGAGTAAGAATCTAGCCTGATCCCAGGGTGAGTCATAGAATTCACAAGAAGAACATTCCACATAGATACAACGGCCAAGTGAAGAAGATTGTAGATGCAGTGATCATGCTAGCCATTGTAGTATCACCCTGGGAAATCCTAGAAGACTTCAAGAGAGCCTATAAAGCTAATCTTCCCCCATAAAAGTTGTTAGAAAACAAAATAGTGAAAAAGGGGTTAATTTATAAGAGGCTTAAAGAAGTTAACATAATGAGCTCCAGTAGTTACTAGAAGGTAATCACCCTGATGAATTTGCTGTAGGGATTTAACATGTTTATCAAAGTTCATATAATCTTGTTTATATGAAAAACGCAGCGGATTATTTGTTTTAAAACATGTTAATATGATGATTATTAGATCCACTTAATAAGCAAACCCCAAACCATGGATCATTATATGAAATGCAAACAATGAAATGAACATAGGATGTTTAAAATACAACCTTTGGAGCTGCTGGAAATCGAGATTCTTGAGGTGAAAAGGATGAGTTTTGTGGCTGAAACTTCAAGCTAGAAGTCCTCAAGAGATGATACCCCAAGCTCCTTCAAACACCCCACTTGCTAGGCCTTGTAACACCAACTTGAAAGCCCTCTTGATAGTCGATTTTTCCAGCCAAGAAAACTAGTTTGAAGGCTGAAAAAACCTTGTATTCCCAGCTCTAGAACTCAGTTTCTAGAGAGAGAATTGAGAGAGTTCAAAGTGCTTTTGTGTGTGTAAGAGAAAGGTGTATTGGTAGAAGAGAGTTGTAGTCTCAAGAATGCATGTATCAAGAACCAATAACATGATCTTCAAGCCCCATGGGCGGCCGAAGTTGGGGACCCACTTAGTGGGTTTCCCTCTCATTTTATTTAATTAAAAGATACACTATCTTGCATTCTTATTTTATAGAGTATAACCCTTATATTTTATAAAATGTAACACATCTTCGTTTGATATTATTCAACTAACTTAAATAATAAAACAACTAATTCCCATGAACAAATTATCCATATAATGTTGTTCATTTACAAAAGGAATGATTTAGAAAACCCGGTTTCTATATTGGTGCTAAATATTTATTTGTGTGTTCTTATCAACGAATACATATTTATCGGTGTTTGTTTGGCTTGTTATTGGGTATGACCCGACTTAGATCATATCACACTAGCCACATCAATTTAATATGTATCTTGGGCAGATCAAATCCTTTAATCTCCCACTTGCACAAGATTCATAGAAGATTGATGTGTAAGGCCCCCTTCCCGGGCACCTCACAGTTGGTCATTCACAGCATAAACATTCATATATTATAAATTAAAGCAGCGGAATTAATTTTAACAAAAACCCATTCATTCATTTTAAACACTGTTGCTAAGCAATACATTCTAGTTCATAAGTCACAAAATAATTAGTTGCATGAATTACAAAACAACAGTGTTATCAAAACATAAATGGGTGTCAGTCTTGCCCGCCAAGTAGCCATCCCCGTGTGCCACCCTCAGCAACCTGTTACCTGCCAACTGGAAAATACATAAAAGTCAGCGTTGCTGAGTGAGTTCTAGTTTTGTAATTAAAATACTTTACTTCTCATTCCAAAACGTTCGTTATGCATATGTGATCACACATCGTACGTACACGTAGGTAATTTCATTATTATCTTCATCATTCGTTCTTTAACTTTCATTTGTCAAGCATGCAAATCTCTAAGGGTCACCTCTCTTCTCTGCCCTCATGGTTCCAACCCATGAGCCGACAAAGCATATCGTATCCGTCTGGTGCCCCTATGGCTCTCAGTCCATAGACCGACACCTGGTGCCCCTATGGCTCTCAGTCCATAGACCGACACCTGGTTGCCCCTATGGCTCTCTGTCCATAGACCGACAACCTCGTTGCCCCTATGGCTCTCTGTCCATAGACCGACAACGTCTCATCCGGGGTCACGTTAACCCGGGAGTGATCGTCACCACTCCTGCTGTAACAACTATCCCGTGACAGGTCACAAAGACACTGCCCCGTTGTTCTTAAGGCAACTATGGCTCACTATCCATAATCTACCATAAGGCTCGTAATAGGCCTAGTTACTAGAACCAAGCACCATTTCCAAGACTTCTTAACCGTCAATTCCATCTCGTGCCCTTAGACCATGCAAGACTTTCGTTCATTCATTTACGTTCCACTTCTCTTTATCATTAATCTTTCACTTTATTAATGATAATACTTCTTCGTAAGGTTCTAAACATTCTTCATCATGTCATTTCATACATAACAATATTTAAATAATAATATTGTTAACAATAATAAAATACTGATAATAGCATCGGTAATAATAAGGGTTAATCATTTATCATCATTACATGCATAAAACATCATTATTAATTAACCCTAGTCATTAATCATGCGAAACCCTACTGCACAAACTCCTAGAAAATTCTGTTAAAAATTCTAAGTGTTTGGGCGTATGAGCCCTGTTCAGTCGTATGAGCCCTGCTTAGTCGTATGAGCCCTGCTCAGTCGTATGAGCCCTGCTCAGTCGTTTCATTCCCCAGACTTAGGAAATTTCTACTGGTCATACGACCACTGTTCAGTCGTTTAACCCCCATACTTAGAAAATTTCTACTGGTCATACAACCATTGTTCAGACATATAACCCATACTTAGAAAATTTCTAACGGTCATACGACCACTGTTCAGTCATATAACCCCATACTTAGAAAATTTCTAATGGTCATACGACCACTGTTCAGTCATATAACCCCACACTTAGAAAATTTCTAATGGTCATACGACCACTGTTCAGACATATAACCCCATACTTAGAAAATTTCTAATGGTCATACGACCACTGTTCAGACATATAACCCTTAAAATCTTTCTAAGGCAAATTTCATGGGTCGTATAAGCACTATTTAGACATATCACCTTGTACTTGGTTTTCTAAGTCAAAGTTTCAGACATATGACCACTATTTGGTCTTATTAGTCGTATTAGCAGCCTAATCATGTATCTAATTCATATCCCAGTCCCCAAACAACATAATACTTAGTTCTAAACATGTACATACAATACTAAGCATGAATCATAACATAAATCACTAACATACATACGCATGCACATACAGGCAACATTCATAATAAGTGTAAAACATTTTACATGTATTTCCAGCCCCAAAAGTTTGTAAAACATGTGAAATACGGGGTCTAGAACTCACCTTTGTGGTTCTCCCAGTTTACACTCCTCACCCAAGCTTCTTCAAACGGTTCTAACACCCAGAAATTTTCTAAACACACATTCGAACACATACAAACACATGTAAGCATATAACCGAGGCTAAGGTTAGCCAAGAACAACTTAAAAACATTAAACTTTACCTAAAAATCGAATTCTTCTTCTTGTTCTTCAAAAATCCGAAAGTTTCTCTGCTTTCTCTCTCTAAATGACCGAAGATGGTGATGATGTGAAACAAGAGTGGGAGGCCATACCACCTTTTCATGTAAATAAATATGAACTTTGCACATTTGGCACTTTTTGCCCCTCCACTTAAGTTAACTTTTGCTTTCTTTCCTTTTCTTTCCATTTTGTTCTTTTAATTTCTTTAATAAGAGATTACGGGTGTTACAAGTCCACCCCCCTTATATAGGTTTCGTCCCCGAGACCTGTTATTCCTCAAACAGTTGTGGGTAATGTTGCCTCATCTCCTCCTCAGTCTCCCACGTAGACTCGGATCCCTTCCTGTGCTTCCACTGTACACGCACAAGGGGAACCACTTTATTCCTTAACCTCTTTTCTTTACGATCAATGATTGCCACTGGTTGCTCCACGTAGTTGAGCCTCTCATCCACCTCGATATACTCCAGTGGAACAATCATATCTTCATCAGCTAAGCACTTCCTCGGATGAGATACATGGAATGTGGGATGAATTCCACTTAACTCATCTGGCAGCTCAAGTCGATAGGCCACCTCTCCTACTCGTGCGACAATTCGGAAAGGTCCTATGTATCTCGGACTTAGCTTACCTCGTTTCCTGAATCTAATGATTCCCTTCCAGGGCGAGACCTTCAACATGACTCGGTCACCAACCTTGAACTCTATCGGTCTTCGCCTCTTCTCAGCATACGACTTTTGCCTATCTTTTGCCGCCTTCATGAAGGCTTTGATCTTTTCCAATTTCTCAGTCGTTGCTTCAATCTCCTCAACACCTCCCAGTTCTTTCTGCCCAATGTCGCCCCAACATACGGGCGTCCTACATCCTACCGTATAGCATCTCGTAGGGTGGCATGCCAATACTGGCATGATAACTGTTGTTGTACGAGAATTCTGCTAGCGGCAGATGGTCGTCCCAACTCCCTCCAAAATCGATCACGCACGCCCGAAGCATGTCTTCAAGTGTTTGGATCGTCCTCTCAGATTGACCGTCTGTCTGAGGGTGATATGTTGTACTAATGTGTAGCCTCGTCCCCATTGCATCATGAAATCTCTTCCAAAACTTGGAGGTAAACCGGGTGTCACGATCAGACACAATAGACACCGGCACACCATGACGAGCTACAATTTCCTTGATGAACAGATCCGCCAATCTTTCAGATGAGTACGTTTCGCGGATCGGTAGGAAGTGGGCACTCTTCGTCAGGCGGTCAACTATCACCCATATAGCATCATACCCTTTAGGGGTACGTGGTAACTTCGTGATAAAGTCCATGGTGATTTGCTCCCACTTCCACTCGGGTATATCCAACGGTTGGATCTTCCCGTAAGGCTTCTGGTGTTCTTCCTTTACTTGTAAGCAAGTTAGGCATTTACTCACGTACTCCACTACGTCACGTTTCATACCCGGCCACCAGTAATCCTTCTTCATATCGTGGTACATTTTGGTAGCACCGGGGTGAACGGAGTATCGAGTCTTATGGGCCTCATCCATGATCTTTTCACGTAGATCCCCGTATCGAGGAATCCACATTCGCCCGAATCGGGTCTTAACACCTAGAGTGTTCTCGCCCAATTCCGTGACTAGACCTCTCATCCTTTCGGAGTTAAGACAATCTTCTTTCAAAGCCTCGTCTTGAAACTCCTTAACCTTTGTCATCACATCAGAGGTCATAATCAGCTGATAAGCCTTCACCCGAATCGGCTCATGCCTTTCCTTCCGGCTAAGGGAATCTGCCACCATATTGGCTTTGCCCGGGTGGTAATGGATCTCACAATCATAATCTTTTATCAGTTCCAACCATCGCCTCTGCCTCATGTTCAGATCTTTCTGCTCGAAGAAGTACTTCAAGCTTTTGTGGTCGGTGAAGATTCTGCACTTCGTTCCGTATAGATAGTGCCCCCAAATCTTCACGCGAAGACCACCGCAGCTAATTCCAGATCGTGTGTGGGATAGTTGACCTCGTGGGTCTTCAGCTGTCGAGATACATAGGCTATCACCCTTCCATGTTGCATCAATACGCAACCTAGCCCAGAATAAGATGCATCTGAATAGACCACTAAGTCTTCATTTCCCTCGGGCAATGTCAAGACAGGAGCTTGTGTTAGTCTCGTCTTCAACTCCTCAAAGGCCGTCTCCTGCTCTCGACCCCACACGAATTTTACGTCCTTGCGGGTCAATTTTATCAATGGTGAGGCTATCTTGGAGAAGTCTTGAATGAATCTCCAGTAGTAGCCCGCCAATCCCAAGAAGCTACGAATCTCGGATGGCGTCTTTGGTGATTTCCATTGCATCACAGCCTCGACCTTTGCTGGGTCCACCATGATTCCCTCTGCATTTACCACGTGACCCAGAAATTGCACCTCGCGTAGCCAAAAAGCACATTTGGAGAACTTAGCATACAGCTTCTCCCTTCTCAAGGTCTCCAACACTTCCCGAATATGACCGGCATGCTCTTCTTCGCTCCTCGAATAAATCAGGATATCGTTGATGAACACAATTTCTGATTTATCTAACATTGGCCGACACACTCAGTTCATCAAATCCATAAAAGCAGCTGGCGCATTGGTCAACCCAAAAGACATGACGAGAAACTCGTAGCGACCGTAGCGCGTCCGAAATGCTGTTTTAGGAATGTCCTGCTCCTTTACCTTCAATTGATGGTAGCCAGATCGAAGATCTATTCTCGAGAACCAACTGGCACCCTGGAGCTGGTCGAACAAGTCATCGATTCTCGGTAACGGATACCGATTCTTTATTGTCAACTTGTTCAATTCACGGTAGTCGATACACATTCTCATGCTACCGTCCTTCTTTTTCACGAATAAGGCCGGAGCACCCCAAGGAGAGATACTCGGTCTAATGAAGCCCTTATCAAGCAACTCTTGCAGTTGCTCCATCAACTCCTTCATTTCTGTCGGAGCCAGTCGATACGGTGCTTTAGCAACAGGTTGGGCACCGGGTATCAAGTCGATCTGGAATTCGATTTCGCGGTCAGGTGGCAATCCCGATAAGTCTTCCGGGAATACATCTGGAAACTCACACACAACCGGAACGTCGGATAGTTGTGGTGTTGGCGTTTCCTCATCCTTTACGTAACAGAAGTAGGCGCTGCACCCACGCCTCATACACTTGCCTGCCACCGCCATCGAAATCACCTTCGGAATCATCGTTACCCGATCACCGTATATCGTTACCGGACTTCCGTCAGATGTCGTCAGCCTGATCATCTTCTTTCGACATACGATATTCGCTTCGTAGGTTGCCAACCAGTCCATTCCTAACACCGCATCAAATCCACCTAGGGGTATCACATGTAATCTAGCAGCAAACCTATGGCCTTCTAACTCTATGGCACAGTCCTCTATCACATCCGCAACTCTAGTGGACTTACCAATAGCAGTTTCTACATCAAAGGGCTCATCAATGCATTTACTACTAGCAGGCAACTTAACACAGAAGGTAGCAGAAATGAAACTCTTACTAGCACCAAAATCAAATAACAGAGAAGCAAGAGTTTGATTTACTAGAAACGTACCTGACACAACATCGGGGTCCGTCCTAGCCTCCTCCCTGGTCATAGTGAAAGCTCTGGCACTTGTCTTCTGCCCTTCAGTCCCGGCCGTCTTCTTTGCCCCGGAACTCCCCACCCTCAGCTTTCTACAGTCTTTGCTCATATGGCCCGCCTCACCGCAGGTAAAACACCTCAGCTCCTTACAATCCTTCAAGACGTGGCCCGGATTTCCGCACTTGTAACACACTTTGAGCCCCATTCTGCACTCACCCGTATGCTCCTTCCCGCACTTGCCACACCTTTTAGGCCCCGAGCTTGATGACCCCACCTTACGGTCATCCACTCTCATCCTTTTGTTGTTCGGGGTAAAGCCACCACGCCCGTACCGCTTCCCATTCCAGTTCCGGTCACCCCCACCAGCCTTCTTCACCTCTGCATCCGCTACCTCCCTCTCATCATAGAGCCTCCCAGCCAAATCCACTGCCGACCTAAAAGTGCTTGGTCGTGCAGCAATCAAATGCCTACGAATGTCGGCTGGCAGCCCCTGAATGTACCGGTTAATCTTGCGAGATACCGGGGTCACCTGATCCGGCACCAGCCTCGCCATCTCATTGAATTTAGTAGTGTACTGCTGGTGGGTCATGGTTCCCGCCTCGAGTTGTAGGAACTCCCTCTCAATCTTATCAAGTTCCCTGTGAGGACAGAATTCCTCAATTACCAGCTTCTTCAACTCGGACCACTTCATCTTCCGATGGCCCTGCTGCCCTCAGCTTGGATGATATTGTCCCACTAACATAGTGCTGAGTCAGTAAAGGAGTGGGTGGCAAACTTCACCTTCTGATCTTCCCGGCACTCACTGATCTCGAGTACCGCTTCCATCTCCCTTACCCACCGATGTGCGGCAGCAGCGTTGCCATTTCCATCGAAAGTCGGGGGCCTGCACCTCTAGAATGCCCCGTAATTGCATCCCTTGGTCGTCACCCCTACCACCTCATCTTCCTCTTCATCAGACACTACAATCTCAGGATCCGGTCGTTCCTCCTCTCCCTTGCTTTCCTTTCCAGTCGACCCTCTCCTGTCCTCCTTCTCCTTCCTCTCCACGTTCCTCATAGCTCGAATAACATCGGTCACTACAGATGGCATAACTGCCTGTAGGACCTGGTGTACCTCATCAGCAATCGCCTCCCTAGCTGAGGCATTTAGACTAGCATTCTCTGTTTCTTCATTCCGGTCAGGAACCTCGGGGTTCACAGGAGTCGTCTTAGGAGCTTTAGCACTGCTCCTAGTCGTACGCGGACGACCTCTACCTCTAGCAGCCTTAGAAGGTTTCTTCCCAGCCATTTTCCTATGCACTATAAGATTCAAACACTAAAACAGTCATTCAAGGAAACAGCTCAGTTTATGTCAAGTATAGTAAGTCCCTAATTACAGTGGCCAGTTGTGATTAGCCACTTACTTTACTCTTCACACCCTAAGCACTTCCTATCCTGACTACATCAGCATCTAAATCTACTAAGAACACATAAATCACATAGCACACGCACATAACACTGATTAACTTTTAAGAAAAACAATACCTGATGGCATATGGCTACTCGGGCTGACATCCCTCTTTCCTGTCCCATTTTCAGTTTAAGTTAAGGTTTATTTTTGTAAATTTACCCGTTTCACTTAAACTTTAGCTCTGATACCAACTTGTAAGGCCCCCTTCCCGGGCACCTCACAGTTGGTCATTCACAGCATAAACATTCATATATTATAAATTAAAGCAGCGGAATTAATTTTAACAAAAACCCATTCATTCATTTTAAACACTGTTGCTAAGCAATACATTCTAGTTCATAAGTCACAAAATAATTAGTTGCATGAATTACAAAACAACAGTGTTATCAAAACATAAATGGGTGTCAGTCTTGCCCGCCAAGTAGCCATCCCCGTGTGCCACCCTCAGCAACTTGTTACCTGCCAACTGGAAAATACATAAAAGTCAGCGTTGCTGAGTGAGTTCTAGTTTTGTAATTAAAATACTTTACTTATCATTCCAAAACGTTCGTTATGCATATGTGATCACACATCGTACGTACACGTAGGTAATTTCATTATTATCTTCATCATTCGTTCTTTAACTTTCATTTGTCAAGCATGCAAATCTCTAAGGGTCACCTCTCTTCTCTGCCCTCATGGTTCCAACCCATGAGCCGACAAAGCATATCGTATCCGTCTGGTGCCCCTATGGCTCTCAGTCCATAGACCGACACCTGGTGCCCCTATGGCTCTCAGTCCATAGACCGACACCTGGTTGCCCCTATGGCTCTCTGTCCATAGACCGACAACCTCGTTGCCCCTATGGCTCTCTGTCCATAGACCGACAACGTCTCATCCTGGGTCACGTTAACCCCGGGAGTGATCGTCACCACTCCTGCTGTAACAACTATCCCGTGACAGGTCACAAAGACACTGCCCCGTTGTTCTTAAGGCAACTATGGCTCACTGTCCATAATCTACCATAAGGCTCGTAATAGGCCTAGTTACTAGAACCAAGCACCATGTCCAAGACTTCTTAACCGTCAATTCCATCTCGTGCCCCTTAGACCATGCAAGACTTTCGTTCATTCATTTACGTTCCACTTCTCTTTATCATTAATCTTTCACTTTATTAATGATAATACTTCTTCGTAAGGTTCTAAACATTCTTCATCATGTCATTTCATACATAACAATATTTAAATAATAATATAGTTAACAATAATAAAATACTGATAATAGCATCGGTAATAATAAGGGTTAATCATTTATCATCATTACATGCATAAAACATCATTATTAATTAACCCTAGTCATTAATCATGCGAAACCCTACTGCACAAACTCCAAGAAAATTCTGTTAAAAATTCTAAGTGTTTGGGCGTACGAGCCCTGTTCAGTCGTATGAGCCCTGCTATGTCGTATGAGCCCTGCTCAGTCGTATGAGCCCTGCTCAGTCGTATGAGCCCTGCTCAGTCGTTTCATTCCCAGACTTAGGAAATTTCTACTGGTCATACGACCACTGTTCAGTCGTTTAACCCCCATACTTAGAAAATTTCTACTGGTCATACGACCACTGTTCAGACATATAACCCCATACTTAGAAAATTTCTAACGGTCATACGACCACTGTTCAGTCATATAACCCCATACTTAGAAAATTTCTAATGGTCATACGACCACTGTTCAGTCATATAACCCCACACTTAGAAAATTTCTAATGGTCATACGACCACTGTTCAGTCATATAACCCCATACATAGAAAATTTCTAATGGTCATACGACCACTGTTCAGACATATAACCCTTAAAATCTTTCTAAGGCAAACTTCATGGGTCGTATAAGCACTATTTAGGCATATCACCTTGTACTTGGTTTTCTAAGTCAAAGTTTCAGACATATGACCACTATTTGGTCTTATTAGTCATATTAGCAGCCTAATCATGTATCTAATTCATATCCCAGTCCCCAAACATCATAATACTTAGTTCTAAACATGTACATACAATACTAAGCATGAATCATAACATAAATCACTAACATACATACGCATGCACATACGGGCAACATTCATAATAAGTGTAAAACATTTTTACATGTATTTCCAGCCCCAAAAGTTTGTAAAACATGTGAAATACGGGGTCTAGAACTCACCTTTGTGGTTCCCCAGTTTACACTCCTCACCCAAGCTTCTTCAAACGGTTCTAACACCCAGAAATTTTCTAAACACACATTCGAACACATACAAACACATGTAAGCATATAACCGAGGCTAAGGTTAGCCAAGAACAACTTAAAAACATTAAACCTTACCTAAAAATCGAATTCTTCTTCTTGTTCTTCAAAAATCCGAAAGTTTCTCTGCTTTCTCTCTCTAAATGACCGAAGATGGTGATGATGTGAAACAAGAGTGGGAGGCCATACCACCTTTTCATGTAAATAAATATGAACTTTGCACATTTGGCACTTTTTGCCCTCCACTTAAGTTAACTTTTGCTTTCTTTCTTTTCTTTCTATTTGTTCTTTTAATTTCTTTAATAAGAGATTACGGGTGTTACAAGTCCAGCCCCTTATATAGGTTTCGTCCCCGAAACCTGTTATTCCTCAAACAGTTGTGGGTAATGTTGTCTCATCTCCTCCTCAGTCTCCCACGTAGACGCGGATCCCTTCCTGTGCTTCCACTGTACACGCACAAGGGGAACCACTTTATTCCTTAACCTCTTTTCTTTACGATCAATGATTGCCACTGGTTGTTCCACGTAGTTGAGCCTCTCATCCACCTCGATATCCTCTAGTGGAACAATCATATCTTCATCAGCTAAGCACTTCCTCAGATGAGATACATGGAATGTGGGATGAATTCCACTTAACTCATCTGGCAGCTCAAGTCGATAGGCCACCTCTCCTACTCGTGCGACAATTCGGAAAGGTCCTATGTATCTCGGGCTTAGCTTACCTCGTTTCTTGAATCTAATGATTCCCTTCTAGGGCGAGACCTTCAACATGACTCGGTCACCAACCTTGAACTCTATCGGTCTTCGCCTCTTGTCAGCATACGACTTTTGCCTATCTTTTGCCGCCTTCATGAAGGCTTTGATCTTTTCCAATTTCTTAGTCGTTGCTTCAATCACCTCAACACCTCCCAGTTCTTTCTGCCCAATGTCTCCCCAACATACGGGCGTCCTACATCTCCTACCGTATAGCATCTCGTAGGGTGGCATGCCAATACTGGCATGATAACTGTTGTTGTACGAGAATTCTGCTAGCGGCAGGTGGTCGTCCCAACTCCCTCCAAAATCGATCACGCACGCTCGAAGCATGTCTTCGAGTGTTTGGATCGTCCTCTCAGACTGACCGTCTGTCTGAGGGTGATATGCTGTACTAATGTGTAGCCTCGTCCCCATTGCATCATGAAATCTCTTCCAAAACTTGGAGGTAAACCGGGTGTCACGATCAGACACAATAGACACCGGCACACCATGACGAGCTACAATTTCCTTGATGAACAGATCCGCTAATCTTTCAGATGAGTACGTTTCGCGGATCGGTAGGAAGTGGGCACTCTTCGTCAGGCGGTCAACTATCACCCATATAGCATCATACCCTTTAGGGGTACGTGGTAACTTCGTGATAAAGTCCATGGTGATGTGCTCCCACTTCCACTCGGGTATATCCAATGGTTGGATCTTCCCGTAAGGCTTCTGGTGTTCTACCTTTACTTGTAAGCAAGTTAGGCATTTACTCACGTACTCCACTACGTCACGTTTCATACCCGGCCACCAGTAATCCTTCTTCATATCGTGATACATTTTGGTAGCACCAGGGTGAATGGAGTATCGAGTCTTATGGGCCTCATCCATGATCTTTTCACGTAGATCCCCGTATCGAGGAATCCACATTCGCCGAATCGGGTCTTAACACCTAGAGTGTTCTCGCCCAATTCCGTGACTAGACCTCTCATCCTTTCGGAGTTAAGACAATCTTCTTTCAAAGCCTCGTCTTGAAACTCCTTAACCTGTGTCATCACATCAGAGGTCATAATCAGCTGATAAGCCTTTACCCGAATCGGCTCATGCCTTTCCTTCCGGCTAAGGGAATCTGCCACCATATTGGCTTTGCCCGGGTGGTAATGGATCTCACAATCATAATCTTTTATCAGTTCCAACCATCGCCTCTGCCTCATGTTCAGATCTTTCTGCTCGAAGAAGTACTTCAAGCTTTTGTGGTCGGTGAAGATTGTGCACTTCGTTCCATATAGATAGTGCCCCCCTAATTCCAGATCGTGTGTGGGATAGTTGACCTCGTGGGTCTTCAGCTGTCGAGATGCATAGGCTATCACCCTTCCACGTTGCATCAATACGCAACCTAGCCCAGAATAAGATGCATCCGAATAGACCACTAAGTCTTCATTTCCCTCGGGCAATGTCAAGACAGGAGCTTGTGTTAGTCTCGTCTTCAACTCCTCAAAGGCCGTCTCCTGCTCTCGACCCCACCCCACGTCCTTCACAATTTTTAACAGGCTATCTTGAGAAGTCTTAATGCCAATCCCAAGAACCCGAATCGGCTCATGCCTTTCCTTCCGGCTAAGGGAATCTGCCACCATATTGGCTTTGCCCGGGTGGTAATGGATCTCACAATCATAATCTTTTATCAGTTCCAACCATCGCCTCTGCCCCATGTTCAGATCTTTCTGCTCGAAGAAGTACTTCAAGCTTTTGTGGTCGGTGAGACTTGCACTTCGTTCCATATAGATAGTGCCCCCAAATCTTCAACGCGAAGACCACCGCAGCTAATCCAGATCGTGTGTGGGATAGTTGACCTCGTGGGTCTTCAGCTGTCGAGATGCATAGGCTATCACCTTCCACGTTGCATCAATACGCAACCTAGCCCGAATAAGATGCATCCGAATAGACCACTAAGTCTTCATTTCCCTCGGGCAATGTCAGGAAGGAGCTTGTGTTAGTCTCGTCTTCAACTCCTCAAAGGCCGTCTCCTGCTCTCGACCCCACACGATTTTACGTCCTTGCGGTGTCAATTTTGTCAATGGTGAGGCTATCTTGGAGAAGTCTTGAATGAATCTGTAGTAGCCCGCCAATCCCAAGAAGCTACGAATCTCGGATGGCGTCTTTGGTGATTCCATTGCATCAGCCTCGACTTTGCTGGGTACCATGATTCCCTCTGCATTTACCACGTGACCAGAAATTGCACCTCGCGTAGCCAAAAAGCACATTTGGAGAACTTAGCATACACTTCTCCCTTCTCAAGGTCCAACACTTCCCGAATATGACCGGCATGATCTTCTTCGCTCCTCGAATAAATCAGGATATCGTCGATGAACACAATTACTGATTTATCTAACATTGGCGACACACTCGGTTCATCAAATCCATAAAAGCAGCTGGCGCATTGGTCAACCCAAAAGACATGACGAGAAACTCGTAGTGACCGTAGGCGTCCGAAAAGCTGTTTTAGGAATGTCCTGCTCCTTTACCTTCAATTGATGGTAGCCAGATCGAAGATCTATCGAGAACCAACTGGCACCCTGAGCTGGTCGAACAAGTCATCGATTCTCGGTAACGGATACCGATTCTTTTGTCAATTGTTAATTCACGGTAGTCGATACACATTCTCATGCTACCGTCCTTTTTTTCACGAATAAGACCGGAGCACCCCAAGGAGAGATACTCGGTCTAATGAAGCTCTTATCAAGCACTCTTGCAGTTGCTCCATCAATCCTTTATTTCTGTCGGAGCCAGTCGATACGGTGCTTTAGCAACAGGTGGCACCGGGTATCAAGTCGATTGGAATTCGATTTCGCGTCAGGTGGCAATCCCGATAAGTCATCCGGGAATACATCTGGAAACTCACACAAACCGGAACGTCGGATAGTTGTGGTGTTGGCGTTTCCTTATCCTTTACGTAACATAAGTAGGCGCTGCACCCAGCTCGTACACTTGCCTGCCACCGCCATCGAAATCACCTTCGGAATCATCGTTACCGATCACGTATATCGTTACCGGACTTCCGTCAGATGTCGTCAGCCTGATCATTTCTTTCGACATACGATATTCGCTTTGTAGGTTGCAACCAATCCATTCCTAACACACATCAAATCCACCTAGGGGATCACATGTAATCTAGCAGCAAACCTATGGCCTTCTAACTCTATGCACAGTCCTTTATCACATCCGTAACTCTAGTGGCTTACAATAGCAGTTTCTACATCAAAGGGCTCATCAATGCATTTACTACTAGCAGGAACTTAACAAGAAGGTAGCAGAAATGAAACTTACTAGCACCAGAATCAAATAACAGAGAAGCAAGAGTTTGATTTACTAGAAACGTACTGACAAACATCGGGGTCCGTCCTAGCCTCCTCCTGGTCATGGGAAAGCTCTGGCACTTGTCTTCTTCCCTTCAGTCCGGCCGTCTTCTTTGCCCCGGAACTCTCCACCCTCAGCTTTCTAAGTCTTTGCTCATATGGCCCGCCTCACACAGGTAAAACACCTCAGTCCTTACAATCCTTCAAGACGTGGCCCGGATTTCCGCACTTGTAACACACTTTGAGCCCATCTGCACTCACCGTATGCTCCTTCCCGCACTTGCCACACCTTTAGGCCCCGAGCTTGATGACCCACCTTACGGTCATCCACTTCATCCTTTTGTTGTTCGGGGTAAAGCCACCACGCCGTACCGCTTCCCATTCCAGTTCCGGTCACCCCACCAGCCTTCTCACCTCTGCATCCGCTACTCCCTCTCATCATAGAGCCTCCCAGCCAAATCCACTGCGACCTAAAAGTGCTTGGTCGTGCAGCAATCAAATGCCTACGAATGTCGGCTGGCAGCCCTGAATGTACGGTTAATCTTGCGAGATACCGGTGTCACCTGATCGGCACCAGCCTCGCCATCTCATTGAATTTAGTAGTGTACTGTGTGGGTCATGGTCGCCTCGAGTTGTAGGAACTCCCTCTCAATCTTATAGTCCCTGTGAGGACAGAATTCCTCAATTACCAGTTCTTCAACTCGGACCACTTCATCTTCCGATGGCCCTGCTGCCTCAGCTTGGACGATATTGTCCACCAAATAGTGCTGAGTCAGTAAAGGAGTGGGTGGCAAACTTCACCTTCTGATCTTCCGGAACTCATGATCTCGAGACCTCTTCCATCTCCCTTACCCACGATGTGCGACAGCAGCGTTGCCATTTCCATCGAAAGTCGGGGGCTGCACCTCTGGAATGCCCCGTAATTGCATCCCTTGGTCGTCACCCCTACCACCTCATCTTCCTCTTATCAGACACTACAATCTCAGGATCCGGTCGTTCCTCCTTCCCTGCTTTCCTTTCCAGTCGACCCTCTCCGTCCCCTTCTCCTTCCTCTCCTCGTTCCTCATAGGTCGAATAACATCGGTCACTAAGATGGCATAACGCCTATAGGCCTGGTGTACCTCATCAGCAATCGCCTCCCTAGCTGAGGCATTCAGACTAGCATTCTGTTTCTTCATTCGGTCAGGAACCTCGGGGTTCACAGGAGTCGTCTTAGGAGCTTTAGCACTGCTCTAGTCGTACGCGACGACCTCACCTCTAGCAGCCTTAGAAGTTTCTTCCCAGCCATTTTCCTATGCACTATAAGATTCAAACACTAAAACAGTCATTCAAGGAAACAGCCAGTTATGTCAAGTATAGTAAGTCCCTATTACAGTGGCCAGTTGTGATTAGCCACTTACTTTACTCTTCACACCCTAAGCACTTCTATCCTGACTACATCAGCATCTAAATCTACTAAGAACACATAAATCACATAGCACACGCACATAACACTGATTAACTTTAAAAAAACAAACCTGATGGCATATGGCTACTCGGGCTGACATCCCTCTTTCCTGTCCCATTTCAGTTTAAGTTAAGGTTTATTTTTGTAAATTTACCCGTTTCACTTAAACTTTAGCTCTGATACCAACTTGTAAGGCCCCTTCCCGGGCACCTCACAGTTGGTCATTCACAGCATAAACATTCATATATTATAATAAAGCAGCGGAATTAATTTTAACAAAAACCCATTCATTCATTTTAACACTGTTGCTAAGCAATACATTCTAGTCCATAGGTCACAAATAATTAGTTGCATGAATTACAAAACAACAGTGTTATCAAAACATAAATGGGTGTCAGTCTTGCCCGCCATAGCCATCCCCGTGTGCCACCCTCAGCAACCTGTTACCTGCCACTGGAAATACATAAAGTCAGCGTGCTGAGTGAGTTCTAGTTTTGTAATTAAAATACTTTACTTCATTCCAAAACGTCGTTATGCATATGTGATCAAACACGTACGTACACGTAGGTAATTTCATTATTATCTCATCTTCGTCTTTAACTTTCATTTGTCAAGCATGCAAATCTCTAAGGGTCACTCTCTTCTCTGCCCATGGTTCCAACCATGAGCCGACAAAGCATATCGTATCCGTCTGGTGCCCCTATGGCTCTCAGTCCATAGACCGACACCTGGTGCCCCTATGCTCAGTCCATAGACCGACACCTGGTCGCCCTATGGCTCTTGTCCATAGACCGACAACCTCGTTGCCCTATGGCTCTCTGTCCATAGACCGACAACGTCTCATCGGGGTCACGTTAACCCGGGAGTGATCGTCACACTCCTGCTGTAACAACTATCCCGTGACAGGTCACAAAGACACGCCCCGTTGTTCTTAAGGCAACTATGGTTCACTGTCCATATTTACCATAAGGCTCGTAATAGGCCTAGTACTAGAACCAAGCACCATGTCCAAGATAACCGTCAATTCCATCTCGTGCCCCTTAGACCATGCAAGACTTTCGTTCATTCATTTACGTCCACTCTCCTTATCATTAATCTTCACTTATTAATGATAATACTTCTTCGTAAGGTTCTAAACATTCTTCATCATGTCATTTCATACATAACAATATTTAAATAATAATATAGTTAACAATAATAAAATACTGATAATAGCATCGGTAATAAGGGTTAATCATTATCTTCATTACATGCATAAAACATCATTATTAGTTAACCTAGTCATTAATCATGCGAAACCCTACTGCACAAACTCCAAGAAAATTCTGTTAATAATTCTAAGTGTTGGGCGTATGAGCCCTGTTCAGCGTATGAGCCCTGCTCAGTCGTATGAGCCCTGCTCAGTCATATGAGCTTCCCCAGCTCAAACGGTTCTAACCCCCCTTAGAAAATTTCTACTGGTCATAGAAATTTCTACTAACGGTCATACACTAAACATTCGTCATTAACCCCACACTTAGAAAATTTCCATACATAAAATAGAAAATTCACTGTCATATAACCACTGTTAGCCAATAACAACTTAAAAAATAAACCTTCTTAAAATCAAATCTTCATGCTTGTTCATAATAAGTGTCATGTAAATACGGGGTCTAGAAAAGTTTCTCACCCAATGGTCATCTCTAAATGACCGAAGAGGCTGTTAGCCAAGATGATGAAAGTTTCTCTGCTTTCTCTCTCTAAATGACCAAGAGTGGGAGGCCATACCACCTTTTCATGTAAATAAATATGAACTTTGCACATTTGGCACTTTTTGCCCTCCACTTATGTTAACTTTTGCTTTCTTTCCTTTTCTTTCTATTTTGTTCTTTTAATTTCTTTAATAAGAGATTACGGGTGTTACATGATGCAAGTAGCAAATAACGCATAGCAACGGTTTGCTACCCCTAATATATATGACTAAGTGCCATTCAATAACATCATCCTTTTCAAGTACTTTACTTGAATATGATTTAGGTTAATCAATCATTTATCCTTTTGTTTCAGATGTCATGTTAAATCACAGAGACACAAAATTGTCATTCTCCATTGATTTAACTTTAACAGGCCTTAGACATCTTTCTCTCAACGAATAAGAGGAACAAAGTCCATCTTGACTACATACGTCTCTCATAATCACCATATATCATACCTGAATTCAGCCTTATGTACTGCCAATTTTTCAGAACAGCAAAGTGCTAAGTCAAAGTACAATACTTGGTGAATATCAAGATCCAATATGTATCTCAGGTCTGAGGATACAATGATATTCTCCTTTACTCAATATCTCTTATGACTAATCACAAAGATTCCTTGTAGAAATAATTGTGAGTGGGTCGGTCCAATATCCATATCCCATAGATATCAATGAACCTTGGTAGCAACCTCTTGCTCTATATTCATACCTTATGAATATCAACCAATCCAATGTTCATTATAGTCTTGCATTCATAGTTGTTCCCACAAGTATGATCGACTACGGACGTTTAGAATAACTTACTTATTCACGGATTTAAACATGCTAAAATAGAAGAACAAATGAAAATTATAACCATATAATTAAGTCAAATAACATAAGTTCCAATATCCAAATACAAAATTTGATCAAGTCCAATCACTTGAATATCGAAGTCCTAAGGCAAAAGTATGACTTTCATGTTTTGACCTATCTAGGAGCTTCGTGAATGGATCCACAATGTTTTGATCGGTGTGAACTTTGCGAATACATATCTTTCCCTTTTCAACTTCATCCCTTATGTAGTTGAATCTCCGTTCAATGTGCCGAGTCTTTTGATGAGCACGAGGTTCCTTGATTTGAGCAATCATGCCCTCGTTGTCATAAAAGATCTCTAGGGGGTCTTGAATGGTAGCAACGACCCCTAGATCAGCAATGAACTTCCTAAGCCACACAGCTTCTTGAGCTGCCAATGAAGCGGCGATGTATTCTGATTCTGTTGTAGATAGTGCCACTACATCTTGCTTTGAGCTCTTCCAAGAGACCGCTCCTCCATTCATAATGAAGACATATCCCGACTGTGATCGAGAGTCATCTCGATCAGTTTGGAAACTCGCATCCGTGTAACCCTTTACAACGAGCTCCTCCTCACCAGATCCATATATTAAGAACATACCCTTAGTGTTTCTAAGGTATTTCAAAATACTCTTAATAGCCATCCAATGACTATTACCAGGATTCTGCTGATATCTACTGGTCATGCTTAGAGCACATGACACGTCCGGCCTAGTACATATCATTGCATATATGATGGATCCTATAACAGATGCATATGGGACTCCACTCATTCTTTCTTGTTCAACCTTTGAACTAGGGCATTAAGATGAGCTCAATATAGTCCCCTTTTGAATAGGTACCAAACCTTTCTTAGAATTCTCCATCTCGAACCTTTTCAAGATCTTATCAATGTATGCACTTTGTTTCAAACCTATCAGCCGTCTTGATATATCCCTATAGATCTTTATTCCCAAAATATAGGTGGCTTCACCAAGATCCTTAATGGAAAAACAGCTTCCAAGCCAGGCTTTTACACCTTCCAAGGTTGGAATGTCATTTCCAAATAGTAAAATGTCATCTACATATAATACAAGGAAGGTGACAGTGCTCCCACTAGCTTTCTTATATACACAAGCTTCATCAGCGTTTTTGATGAAGCCAAATTTCTTTACTTCATTATCAAAACGGTGATTCCAACTTCTTGATGCTTGTTTCAATCCATAGATTGACTTCTTTAACTTGCATACCTTGTTAGGATGTTTTGGATTGACAAAACCTTCAGGCAGTTTCATATGGACATCTTCCTCAAGATATCTATTAAGAAAAGCAGTTTTGACATCCATTTGCCATATCTCATAGTCATAATATGCTGCTATGGCAAACAATATCCTGATAGACTTCAGCATTGCCACAGGTGAAAAGGTTTCATCATAATCAACCCCTAGAGTTTGAGTGAAACCTTTTGCCACAAGTCTAGCTTTATAGGTATCCATGTTTCCATGCATATCGGTTTTCTTTTTGAAAACCCACCTACTTCCAACTATCTTGGATTTAAGAGGTGGTGTAACCAATTCCTGAACTTGGTTATCATACATGGATTGCATCTCAACGTTCATGGCTTCTTGCCATTTGTCAAAATCAGGTTTTGACTTTGCCTCGTGGTATGTGGTTGGTTCATCCGAATCTACCACATAGCATCAATCCATGAAAAATCCATATCTCTCAGGAGGAACACTAATTCTACTAGATCTGCGAACGTTTTGTGTATCTTGATCATCCATATGATCATTCTCAACATCCTCATGTTAATTGCTAGTATCAACCAATTGTGTATCATCTTGTGAATTTTGAACCTCTTCAAGTTCCACTACTCTTCCACTAGTTTCTTCCGAAAGAAACTTAGTTTCCAAGAACTCTGCCTTTCGAGCAATAAACACTTTCTGCTCTGTCAGATCATAGAAATAATATCCAATACAATCTCTAGGATATCCAATAAAGATACACTTTGTGGATCGGGCTTCCAGTTTGTTTTGAGTGTATTGCTTAGGATAAGCTTCACACCCTCAAACTTTCAAATATGATAATGATGGAACCCTTCCATGCCATACTTCAAAAGGTGTATTTTCCACTTTCTTGGTTGGGGCCATATTTAAAATACGGGCTGCAGAGAGCAACGCGAAACCCTAAAATGATAGAGGTAGTGTACTTCTAGCCTTCATAGATCGAACCATATCCAATAGAGTTTGATTCCTCCTCTCAGATACACCATTATGTTGTGGTGTTCCAGGTGGAGCAAGTTGTAAGACAATCCCACAACTTCTAAGATACTCTTGAAATTCACTACTTAGGTATTCACCTCCTCTATCTGTACGAAGAATCTTGACCGTTTTGTTGAGTTGATTTTCTACTTTATTCTTGAAGTTTTTTAACATTTGAAAAGACTCATGTTTGTGTCTTAACAAGTACACATACCCATAACGACTATAGTCATCGGTAAAGGTAATGAAGTATCTTTCACCATTCCTAGTCATTGGTTTAAAAGGTCCACATACATCTGAATGTATGATCCCTAATAAATCCTTTGCCCTTTCATTCGTCCCACTAAAAGGGGCCTTTATCATTTTACCTTGTAAACAAGACTCGCATACATCAAATGAATAATTTTCATGAGTTTTCAAAAGACCATTCTTTTGGAGTTTTTGCATACGATTCTTGTTTATGTGATTAAGGCGACAATGCCAAAGATAGGAATCACTCAAATCTAATTTGAGCCTTTTGGTGGTTGGTTGGTATATTGAGCTATCGTATGTTGTGTTTTCATGAACCAATTCATAAATGCCATTACAAGGCATAGCCTTAAAATAAAACATTATGATTTGAAGAAACATGAATATCATTGTCAACAAACTTGAAATCATAATCATATTGTCTTAAACGGGAAACAGAAATAATGTTCCTAGTCAAACTAGTAGCATATAATACATTCTTTAAAATGACTTCCAAACCACTTGGAAGCTTCAAAATGTAGTCTCCTTGGGCTTCCACGTGAACCTTTGCACCATTACCCATGAAGAGACTTATTTCCCCTTTTGCATAATGCTCACTTCTTTTGAACCCCTGCAACAAATTGCAAATGTGAGTTCCATATCCGGTATCTAATACCCTTATGTTAGAAGAAATAACATTTAGCTCAAGATGTATCATAAAGTTTGTACCCGAGGTTTGCCCGTCCCTCTTCGATCTCAACGCTTTGAGATAGACTGGACAATTGTGTTTCCAATGGACTACCTACCCACACTCAAAACAAGGGTCATCTTGAGCAACCTTTTGCTTCTTTTCTTTCGGCTTGGGCGGTTCCACTTTTGCTTTTTCCTTTCCCTTGACATGCCCCTTCCCTTTTGCAACGCTTGCCCTAGGGTCGGGGAGGTGCCTCTTCCTACTACCTCCTTCATTGATCATAAGGACCGGTAGAACCTTTCTACCCATGCACGCCTCGGCCATTTTGAGCATTGAATGAAGCTCACCAATGCTCTTGTCCCAACCATTCATGTTATAGTTCATAACAAAGCTATCAAACTTCTTTGATAGGGAGTAGAGGATAAAATCCGTTGCCAACTCGTTGGACACATGACAGTTAAGCCTTTCGAGGCGATCAATGTGGCTCTTCATCTTAAGAACGTAAGATGACACCGATTGGGTCTCATCCATCCGACATGCATGGAGTGCTCGAACGGTTTCGAAGCGCTCCACCCTTGATTGTTGTTGGAACATTTCCTTCAACTGGGTGATCATGTCAAGGGCATTATGGTTATCAAAGTCCTTTTGCAAGTCGGGAATCATACTCGCTAGCATGAGACATGAGACTTGCACGGAGTCCTCGGTGTACTTGACCCACTCGGTAAAGGCCTCAACGTCATTCTCATCGGGTTGATCGGGAATGGGATCGTCTAACACATAGGACTTCTTTTTTTTCTTGAGAACTATTCTCAAGTTTCGGTACCAATCCATGAAGTTCCCATGGTTTAGACGTTCCTTTTCAAGGATCGTTCTTAGTGATAGGTTATGGACGGTCGGGATTGCGTTGTTGTTGTTAGCCATCTACAATTTTACAAAGTTCAAATTTAGTATTTTGATATTTAAGCATTTTTAATTATTAATACCCTTTTATGTCTCATAGACAATTAATAATTAAAATCAAGAATCCAACGTTACATTTAAATATCGGTTAGGTGACCTTTATCCCTTTATTTAAATTAACAAGGTAGTCAACGTTTGACAATTGTAACCTATTACGATTTTTAGTTTTATGGGATCGTTTTAAACATCTCATGTTTTGTTTTGCATGTTTATCCCATCAACACCGTTTGTACGTCATGCTTCGGTGATCCTAATGCATGATTTCCAAATCAAGTCGTCCTACTTAGACACACGTGTGATTTTACTTATATAAGTGGTTAGGTGACCTTTATCCCATAAATATGGTAATTTCACCTCAACTTCACAAGTTTCTATATTTATGGTTAGGTGACCTTTATCCCATAGATAAGTTACAAGTGAATTGAGTGTCGTTTAAAAGGATGGTGTTAAACTTGTTATTAAAAGGGTTTTTGTAGTTTCTAAAATTCTAGTTTTAGAAAAGGCCTTTTATACCATACAACTTGTATGCATTCAAATGCATGGTATTATTTGAAAAACTATTTTCAAGGTTCCTTTTAATAAAACCCATTTTTATTAAATCATTAACCCTTAATAAACACATTTTATTAATCCCTTTAATGATTATAAAGAACCATTTTTATGCTTGATTTATCATAGTTGTTTAACTAGTTTGTCTTAATTGATGGTTTGTTAATCACATCCAAATATTCAAAACAAACATCAACATAAGAATTCAACCAAGCATAAAGAAACCATTCACATATGCATAACAAAGCGTACTAAATTGAGCACACTTGTTTAGCCAAAACAAGTGTGTCAAAAGGTCTTGTCCTAAGGGTTAAGAACATGACACAAGGTTGACAAAAGGACTCCCACTTGAATCCACATCTTCAAGCATCCTCTTTGTCCATCTTTTCTTCAAATATTGATCTTGAGCATCCTTACAAAATATGTATCCTAATACAATTTTTCTAGTAAAGGAAAAACTCCTAATCTATTTATTACAAACCAAGACTTGAAACATAAAATTAAATTATTACATAGCCAAATGAATATACCATGACAACCAATCAATCAATCCACAAGGTCTAGGCTTTGTTATGCATAACCAAAACAACATATCCAAATATTTACTTATCTTTCGAGTTTTGGGCAACCCCTTTTTAACCCATGTTCTTGGCCAACATTAACCAAGAACAAATGGGTTTTGTCCAAACAAACAACTATTTCATTATCTAGATTTTTAAAGATCCTTACATGCATAAAGTAATATCTTTAAAAAAATCAAAAGGGGTCACATTTCAGCCCTCTTACTCACGGCTATATGGTGTCACACACCACAAACCCATGAACTAG
Source organism: Flaveria linearis (assembly GCA_024085815.1). Lineage (NCBI taxonomy): Eukaryota > Viridiplantae > Streptophyta > Magnoliopsida > Asterales > Asteraceae > Flaveria > Flaveria linearis. The sequence goes on along the minus strand of CM044003.1, from coordinate 61,879,892 downwards.
CATGTCTTATACATGTATGCATTCGCATAAGTGGCTCTTGATGCCATTGTAGGGATTTAACATGTTTATCAAAGTTCATATAATCTTGTTTATATGAAAAACGCAGCAGGTTATTTGTTTTAAAACATGTTATTATGATGATTATTAAATCCACTTAATAAGCAAACCCCAAACCATGGATCATTATACGAAATGCATACAATGAAATGAACGTAGGATGTTTAAAATACAACCTTTGGAGCTGCTGGAAATCGAGAGTCTTGAGGTGAAAAGGATGAGTTTTGTGGCTGAAACTTCAAGCTAGAAGTCCTCAAGAGATGATAACCCAAGCTCCTTCAAACACCCCACTTGCTAGGCCTTGTAACACCAACTTGAAAGCCCTCTTGATAGTCGATTTTTCCAGCCAAGAAACTAGTTTGAAGGCTGAAAAAACCTTGTATTCCCAGCTCTAGAACTCGGTTTCTAGAGAGAGAATTGAGAGAGTTCAAAGTGCTTTTGTGTGTGTAAGAGAAAGGTGTATTGGTAGAAGAGAGTTGTAGTCTCAAGAATTCATGCATCAAGATCCAATAACATGATCTTCAAGCCCCATGGGCGGCCGAAGTTGGGGACCCACTTAGTGGGTTTCCCTCTCATTTTATTTAATTAAAAGATACACTATCTTGCATTCTTATTTTATAAAGTATAACCCTTATATTTTATAAAATGTAACACACCTTCGTTTGATATTATTTAACTAACTTAAATAATAAAACAACCAATTCCCATGAACAAATTATCCATATAATGTTGTTCATTTACAAAAGCAATGATTTAGAAAACCAGGTTTCTATATTGGTGTAAATATTTATTTGTGTGATCTTATCAACGAATAAATATTTATCGGTGTTTGTTTGGCTTGTTATTGGGTATGACCCGACTTGGATCATATCACACTAGCCACATCAATTAATATGTATCTTGGGCAGATCAAAACCTTCATTTGCTTACAGAGAAATAACAACTGTGGAGTTAAGAAATGGGAAACAGGTCAGATATCTATCTGAGTATTATGGGCCTAAGTTCTTTTTTGAAGGAGGAGCTGAAGAACTCACACAAGAAGAACAAATTGTCTTCTTGGAGGCCTATGTGAGAGAGTCTTACAGACTCATTGTAGGGAAGTAGGTTTCATTGATGGGGTAACAACTCTGTGTCCAGTTCCCCAAGACAGAGTTCGCCTTTGCTAATTAGGTCTACTGAAACCTCTTCCCAGGCCTGTGCTTATATTGGTCATTTCTAAGGTGATCCAGAAGAAAAAGACAACTTTTCTGCCTAATAAGTGTGACTCAAATAATCTTAAAGGTTTTGGCTGCATTGGTTCAGGGGGAGTTTGTTGGACCAAAAGAACCAATGAGCTAGATCAGAAAAACCATTAAGTCCCACAGACAACAACTGAAGAAGGCTACATCAGCTGAAGACATCAGCTGAAGACATGTACTGAAGACAATGTCTGAAGTTCAAGTATTGAAGACAAAGTCTGAAGTTCAAGTACTGAAGACAAAGTCTGAAGATCAAGAAGTGAAGACAAAGTCTGAAAGTATCTACTGAAGACAAAGTCTGAAGTTCATCTACTGAAGACAAAGCCTAAAGTTCAAGTCTTCAGAGGTTGTCACAACAGCTGAAGTAGTACTCCTCAGTAGCTGTGATAGTTTATTTTAGTAGTTTTCTTTTGTAGTTTCAGTAGTTTGCCTTCAGTAGTTTGGTTAATGTAAAACGTCTGAAGAGCTTGTTCTTCAGACGTTGTAGTTTCAGTAGTTAGTATTAGTTTACACTTAGCTTTTATTGTAAGAAGATGTCAGCTGTTGAAGACATCTTCAGTAGTTTTGTTTATTTTCAGTAGTTGTTGTATAACGGTTAGATGTCACTATCAAGTGACATCTGCTGACATCTCCTTCCTTTATAAAAGGAAGGTTGAACTAATTTGTAAAGTGCTGAAGCGTGTGTTGAATGAAAACATTCCTTTTTGCAGAAATACTTTCTCTCTCTATAACAGTACTGTTTCATTGAAATATCATTTGTGTTCTTGCTTGAATTTCGTCTAATTCTTATACTATTCCGCTGCGAATCAAATCTAATTGATCAAACTAGATCTGAGATCCCTTCACTAACTCCTTCTGATGAACCATTAAATGAAGTGATGATTCAAGAGCTAGCTACTGTTCTCATTGATACCGAGAGAAATACATATGATGATAGTGTTCAAAGTGCAGCAGATGCCCAAGCAGAAACCGGTGAAGCCTTTGATTACTTTGATAACTCTCCCACATCACAACCTGAAGGTGCCTCTTAACATGATGATCTGAATGTCTCCAACCTTGATGTATCACTTGTTGGTGACTCCATTCCAACCACCAGGGCACATAAGGATCATCTAGTGTAAAGCATCATTGGTGAATTAGATGAGTGGGTGACTAGAAGCAAGGCAAGTATTGATAGGTTCAAAATGGTTCGATCTGTGATGATAATGTAATGCAATGATTGATATAAACACAAAGTAATCAAACACAAGCCTGAAAGATCCGATCTGCCCAAGATACATATTAAATTGATGTGGCTAGTGTGATATGATCCAAGTCGGGACATACCTAATAACAGGCTAGACAAACACCTGCAATATTTATTTATTGATTTGATCAGTTAAATAAATAACACACCAAAACATGTAGAATATTGGTCTTCTAAATGAATGCTCTTAAGAAATTAATAAATAACATGGGTTTATTTATTTTGAGAGAGATTACTTTATAATTGTTATTTAATGGTTAATTAACAGTTATAAAATAAAATGATAACATGACATGTAAAGAAGTTACAAGTTAATTAAACTAAGTTTTAATTAATGTCATGTTAGAATTAGTTGAATGTACAAAATAAAAAATGTAAATGTTACAATTTTTATTTTGGGGTTTAATTAAATGAATTGGATGGTAAAAGAAAAAACAAAACCACCCATTGGTGGCAGCTCATTCTCGGCCCAAGGGCTGCCATGAGGCCAGCCAATTGGTTTTAAAAGGAACTTTTTCTTCTAGAAGCAAGAGACATGCAAACCATCATCCATCTCTCAAGTCTAGAGTGCAAACAAAAGCTTTCTTCTCTCCCTCTCTTGCTCTCGGAAATAACCAGAAAAGAAGGCAGAGTTTTTCAGCTTTGAAAGTGGTTTTAAAGCTGGAAATTGGTGTTGAAAATCCTAGCATCAAAGAGTGTTTCGTTGGTAGCTTGGGGTATCACCTTCTTGAGGTCTTCTTGCTTGAAGATTCAGCCACAAAGTTCATCTTTAGCACCTCAAGAAACTCGATTTCTAGCAGCTTGAAAGGTTGTATTCTAAACATCCTATACTTGTATTATTGTATGCATTTCGTATATGGATCCATGGTTTGGGGTTTGATTATCAAATGGGTTTAATAATCATTATGTTTACATGTTTTAAAACTAATAATCCGCTGTGTTTTTCATATAAACAAGCTTATATGAACTTTGATAAACATGTTAAATCCCTTCAATGGCATCAAGAGCCACTTATACGAATGCATACATGTATAGATTGTATAATTTCAGGGTTTTATGGTGTGAAACACCATATGACCGAGATATTAGGGCTGAAAATGGTTACCCTTTGTTTCATTTTAAAGATTATACTTTACATGCATGTAGTAATCTTTAAAACCAAGTCATATTGATGGAATGTTTGTTTTGTTTGGACAAAACCAAAACTTTCGGTTTTTTAAACCTTGGCCCAAAGTTTAAAGGTTTCAAAAGGGAACAATTTGAGCTAGAGATGTTTACATATTTGGATGTGTATTTGAAAGTTCATAACCTAGCCAATACCTTATGTTTGGATGTATATTTGGATGCATCTTGTGTTGTGATATTGGTTGATTATTAAAATTGGGTTGTAATATTTATTCATATGGGTTTGTAATCTATTTGTTATTTATGTTGGTTTGTAATAATAAGTAGATTAGTTGTAATTCTTTTACTACTAAAAATGTATTCGGATATATTTTTGTAAAAGAAGTTCAACGAGACTTGGGTTTTGGTTTGGGCCATTTTAGGCCCAAATGGGTCTCATAGCCCAAGATTGAATTTAAGCCCAATAACCAAAGCCAAAAGCATGGAGGCCCAAGGAAGGTAGGAGCTGAAGTTGGAGCCCAAAAGAAAGCCCAAATAAAGCAAAATGATGACAACACAAAATGGACACTTGATGCATGAGGATGCGGGATCAAGTGGGAGCACACCATCTCAATGCCTTGTGTCATGTTTGTGCTTTATAATAGACCCTCTTGGCACACTTGTTTTGGCCAACAAGTGTTGCCAAGTCCATTGGCTATGGTTATGAACTTGTGGTTGTTTTATTATGCATGTATGGTTGATTAATGTTCATATTATCTTATTGTGGAATTGGATAGTTAACAACAAGAAATCAACAACTCGCATAAAATTGGTTCCTTAGAAATCAATAAGAAATAAAAATTGGTTTTAATAAAGGTTATTGATTTCATAATTAAATGGGTTAATAAAAGGAATCTTGAAACAAGTTTTAAACAAACTACCATACATTTGAATGCATGCAAATGCAAGGTATGAAAATGGTTTCCAAACTAGAATTTTAGAAACTACAAAAACCCTTTTAAAACAAGTTTAACACCGTCCTTTTAAACAACAATCAATTCACTTGTAACTTATTTATGGGATAAAGGTCACCTAACCATAAATATAGAAACTTGTGAAGTTGAGGTGAAATTACCATATTTGTGGGATAAAGGTCACCTAACCACTTATATAAGTAAAATCACACGTGTGTCTAAGTAGGACGACTTGATTTGGAAATCATGCATTAGGATCACCGAAGCATGACGTACAAACGGTGTTGATAGGATAAACATGCCAAACAAAACATGAGATGTTTAAAACGATCCCATAAAACTAGAAATTGTAATAGGTTACAATTGTCAAACGTTGACTACCTTGTTATTTAAGTAAAGGGATAAAGGTCACCTAACCGATATTTAAATGTAACGTTGGATTCTAGATTTTAATTATTAATTGTCTATGAGATATAAAAGGGTATTAATAATTAAAAATGCTTAAATATCAAAATACTAAAATTTGAACTTTGTAAAATTGTAGATGGCTAACAACAACAATGCAATCCCGACCGTCCATAACCTATCACTAAGAACGATCCTTGAAAAGAAACGTCTAAACCATGGGAAGTTCATGGATTGGTACCAAAACTTGAGAATAGTTCTCAAACAAGAAAAGAAGTCCTATGTGTTAGACGATCTCATTCCTGATCAACCCGATGAAAATGATGTTGAGGCCTTTACCGAGTGGGTCAAGTACACCAAGGACTCCGTGCAAGTCTCATGTCTCATGCTAGCGAGTATGATTCCCGACTTGCAAAAGGACTTTGAGAACCACAATGTGTAAGGCCCCATTCCCGGGAAACCTCACAGTTGGTTAATCATAGCATAAAAATCTGTTTAATAATAAAACATTGCAGCGGAAGTAATTGAACATTCATTAAATACTTAAAACCATATCGTACTCATGCATTTGTCCTTTAATTGTAAACAAAACATGTCACTTGTTCTTAAATTACAAAGAAAACTTCATAAACAGGAATGCCATTCATATCTCCCCAAGTAGCTTCGTGGTGCCATCCTCAGCCTCAACGCTTACCTGTCCACTATTATGCATAAAAACTCAGCTACGCTGAGTGAGTTCTAGTTTTATATAAATAAGAAAATATAAGCTTCTATCCTCCATATAATGAACACGCGTACATCATACTTCAAAACATTACTTGCATCATATTAAACACGTTCATTATCTTTCGTTCTTTCATTATGTTTTCACTTCATCATAAGCGAGATTGCATAAAGCAAGATCTCCATGTTGATTGACAACGAATGTCAATCCCCGTCGGTACACGTTATCCATGGTCGCTACCCCCGACGGTTGATCGATCCCCGTCGGTACACATCTTCATGGTAGCTTCCCCCGACAGTTAATCCACACTGCTAGGCACATAGCCCGCTCATGAATACGGATCCATCGCCATACATCAAACTCACATAAGTGAAGTCTATCATAGTGCTTGCAAGACTTTTCATCATCAAAGGGCCCGGGGGTAACATTCGTTAAGTTTCACTTCTCATTAGTATTATCTTTCACTTAATATATATATATATATAATACTTTGATTATTAAGTACACAACACACCAAGTACTAGTCATCATAACACGTAACCGACCCTCCGCGGGATAGCGGGGGTTCGGGGGCGGCAGCCCCTGATAGCGGGGTCCTAGGGGCAGCAGCCCCTAGTGGGGTCCAAGGGGCAACGCCCCGAAAATTATTTGAGCTATTTAAATGTCACATTTTACTTTTGAAAAATGTATTTTCTTGTTAAAACACCTTGAAATCCTTATCTTGAAAACCTTATGTTTACTATGCATAATAGCCCCAAAAACATGGAAAAACGTTTAAATAAGGGGATCTAGAACTCACCTGAACTTAGCAATTAGCTTCAATCCTAAGTTACTTAAGCTATAGTCCAAATACTCTAGCTGCAAGAAAGTTAATACACAAAAACGTCATTTTCTTCATAAATTCGCCCACAGTTTCGCTGGCAGTTTCGCTGCCAATTTCGCTGGCGGTTTCGCTGTCAGTTTCGCTGGGCAGCACTTCTACCAGTTTCGCTGGACAGATTCGCTGCCTTGAGCGCCCAACTTTCATTGGTATTTCCTAGTTTTGCTAAGCCTAAAGGTCAACCTAGGCACTGGCGAACTTATCAGCGAAACTATAGTTTCACAGTAGCGAAACTGTAGTTTTGCTGGAAATCCTTTAGTTTCGCTGGATAAATGAATAGTTTCGCTGGATGAATACTTAAATTCGCTAGATCGGGGCCCAGTTTCGCTGGAAGAACAGAAACTAAGAACCAGCCCGTTTTTAACCCAAAATCCTAACTTTTTACGTCCAAATCCTTGGTTTACCATCCATGAAGCCATATCTAACCTTTTTACACGTTTTCATACGTAAAAATTTGACCTTTATGTGTTTCTTTGAACTTTTCAAAACCCCAAAACCCTAGAATCCGGGTTTGATCTACAGAAGGGTTTAGAGGTCGATTCTTACCTTGTTTGTTGCTCCTTTCCCTGAGATTTGATGCACAAACACCCAGATCTTCAATCCCTTGACCTTGAAAGTTTCGAGATTTCACCACTTTCTCTCTCTACTTCTCTCTCTACGAATTTGGTGGCTAGGGTTGATAATGTTGAAATGAATCTGATCATGCATTGTTTAAGGGCTGATTAGGGCCCTAAAACCCACCAACAGCTAGCCAATTAAGGCTAATTTGGTCCATAGCCCACCAGTTTATCCTTATTTCTTAAATTAACCCTTAAAAGCCCATTATTATTAAATGGCTTGTCTTCGGGAAATTTCAGGGCGTTACACAATGCCTTTGACATGATCACCCAGTTAAGGGAAATGTTCCAACAACAATCAAGGGTGGAGCGCTTCGAAACGGTTCGAGCGCTCCATGCATGTCGAATGGACGAGACCCAATCGGTGTCATCTTATGTTCTTAAGATGAAGAGCCACATTGATCGCCTCGAAAGGCTTAACTGTCGTGTGTCCAACGTGTTGGCAACGGATTTGATCCTCAACTCCCTATCAAAGAAGTTTGATAGCTTTGTTATGAACTATAACATGAATGGTTAGGACAAGAGCATTGGTGAGCTTCATTCAATGCTCAAGACGGCCGAGGCGGGCATGGGTAGAAAGGTTCTACCGGTCCTTACGATCAATGAAGGAGGTAGTAGGAAGAGGCACCTCCCCGACCCTAGGGCAAGCGTTGCCAAAGGGAAGGGGCACATCAAGGGAAAGGGAAAAGCAAAAGCGGAACCGCCCAAACCGAAAGAAATGAAGCAAAAGGTTGCTCAAGATGACCCTTGTTTTGAGTGTGGTGAGGTAGGCCATTGGAAACTCAATTGTCCGGTCTATCTCAAGGCGTTGAGGTTGAAGAAGGACGGGCAAACCTCAGGTACAATCTTTATGATACATGTTGAGCTAAATGTTATTTCTTCTAACACATGGGTATTAGATACTGGATGTGGAACTAATATTTGCAATTTGTTGCAGGGGTTCAAAAGAAGTGAGCATTATGCAAAAGGGGAAATAAGTCTCTTCATGGGCAATGGTGCAAAGGTTCACGTGGAAGCCCAAGGAGACTACATGTTGATGCTTCCAAGTGGTTTGGAAGTCATTTTGAAGAATGTACTATATGCTCCTAGTTTGACTAGGAACATTATTTCTGTTTCCCATTTAAGACAATATGATTATGATTTCAAGTTTGTTGACAATGATATTCATGTTACTTTGAATCATGTGTTTTATTTTAAGGCTATTCCTTGTAATGGTATTTATGAATTGGTTCATAATAACACAACATATAATAGCTCAATGTACCAAGCAACCACCAAAAAGCTCAAATTGGATTTGAGTGATTCCTATCTTTGGCATCGTTGCCTTGGTCACATAAACTAGAATCGTATGCATAAACTTCAAAAGAATGGTCTTTTGAAAACCAATGAAAATGATTCATTTGATATGTGCGAGTCTTGTTTACAAGGTAAAATGACAAAGGCCCCTTTTAGTGGGACTAATGAAAGGGCAAAGGATTTATTAGGGATCATACATTCGGATGTATGTGGACCTTTTAAACCCATGACTAGGAATGGTGAAAGATACTTCATTACCTTTACCGATGACTATAGTCGCTATGGGTATGTGTACTTGTTAAGGCACAAACATGAATCTTTTGAAATGTTCAAAATATTCAAGAATGAAGTAGAAAATCAACTCAACAAAACGGTCAAGATTCTTCGTACAGATAAAGGAGGTGAATACCTAAGTAGTGAATTTCAAGAGTATCTTAGAAGTTGTGGGATTGTCTCACAACTTACTCCACCTGGAACACTACAACATAATGGTGTGTCTGAGAGGAGGAATCGAACTCTATTGGATATGGTTCGATCTATGATGGCTAGAAGTTCACTACCTCTATCATTTTGGGGTTTTGCGTTGCTCTTCGCGGCCCGTATTTTAAATATGGCCCCAACCAAGAAAGTGGAAAGGACACCTTTAGAAATATGACATGGAAGGGTTCCATCATTATCATATTTGAAAGTTTGTGGGTGTGAAGCTTATCCTAAGCAATACACTCAGAACAAACTGGAAGGCCGATCCACAAAGTGTATCTTCGTCGGATATCCTAGAGATTGTATTGGATATTATTTCTATGATCTGACAGAGCAGAAAGTGTTTATTGCTCGAAAGGCAAACTAAGTTTCTTTTGGAAGAAACTAGTGGAAAAGCAGTGGAACTTGAAGAGGTTCAAGATTCACAAGACGATACACAATTGGTTGATACTAGCAATCAACATGAGGATGTTGAAAATGATCATATGGATGATCAAGATACACAAAATGTTCGCAGATCTGGTAGAATTAGTGTTCCTCCTGAGAGATATGGATTTTTCATGGATGGATGCTATGTGGTAGATTCGGATGAACCAACCACATACCATGATGCAATGTCAAAACCTGATTTTTACATATGGCAAGAAGCTATAAACGTTGAGATGCAATCCATGCATGATAACCAAGTGTGGGAATTGGTTACACCACCTCTTAAATCCAAGGTAGTTGGAAGAAAGTGGGTTTTCAAGAAGAAAACCGATATGCCTGGAAACTTAGATACCTATAAAGCTAGACTTGTAGCAAAAGGTTTCACTCAAACTCAAGGGGTTGATTATGATGAAACCTTTTCGCCTGTGGCAATGCTAAAGTCTATTAGGATATTGTTTGCCATAGCAGCATATTGTGACTATGAGATATGGCAAATGGATGTCAAAACCGCTTTCCTTAATGGATATCTTGAGGAAGATGTCCAGATGAAACAGCCTAAAGGTTTTGTCGATCCAAAACATCCTAACAAGGTATGCAAGTTAAAGGAGTCAATCTATGGATTGAAACAAGCATCAAGAAGTTGGAATCACCTGATGTAAAGAAATTTGGCTTCATCAAAAACGCTGATGAAGCTTGTGTATATAAGAAAGCTAGTGGGAGCACTGTCACCTTCCTTGTATTATATGTTGATGACATTTTAATATTTGGAAATGACATTCCAACCTTAGAAGGTGTAAAAGCCTGGCTTGGAAGCTGTTTTTCCATTAAGGATCTTGGTGAAGCCACCTATATTTTGGGAATAAAGATCTATAGGGATAGATCAAGACGGCTGATAGGTTTAAACCAAAGTGCATACATTGATAAGATCTTGAAAAGGTTCAAGATGGAGAATTCTAAGAAAGGTTTGGTACCTATTCAAAAGGGGACTATATTGAGCTCATCTCAATGCCCTAGTTTAAAGGTTGAACAAGAAAGAATGAGTGGAGTCCCATATGCATCTGCTATAGGATCCATCATGTATACAATGATATGTACTAGGCCGGACGTGTCATGTGCTCTAAGCATGACAAGTAGATATCAGCAGAATCCTGGTAATAGTCATTGGATGGCTGTTAAGAGTATTTTGAAATACCTTAGAAACACTAAGGATATGTTCTTAATATATGGATCTGGTGAGGAGGAGCTCGTGGTAAAGGGTTACACGGATGCGAGTTTCCAAACTGATTGAGATGATTCTCGATCACAGTCGGGATATGTCTTCATTATGAATGGAGGAGCGGTCTCTTGGAAGAGCTCAAAGCAAGATGTAGTGGCGCTATCTACAACAGAATCAGAATACATCGCCGCTTCATTGGCAGCTCAAGAAGCTGCGTGGCTTAGGAAGTTCATTGCTGATCTAGGAGTCGTTGCTACCATTCAAGACCCCTTAGAGATCTTTTGTGACAACGAGGGTGCGATTGCTCAAATCAAGGAACCTCATGCTCATCAAAAGACTCGGCACATTAAATGGAGATTCAACTACATAAGGGATGAAGTTGAAAAGGGAAAGATATGTATTCATAAAGTTCACACCGATCAAAACATTACGGATCCATTCATGAAGCTCCTAGATAGGTCAAAGCATGAAAGTCATACTTGTGCCCTAGGACTTCAATATTCTAGTGATTGGACTTAATCAAATTTTGTATTTGGATATTGGAACTTATGTTATTTAACTTAATTATATGGTTATAATTTTCATTTGTTCTCCTATTTTAGCATGTTTAAATCCGTGAATAAGTAAGTTATTCTAAACGTCCGTAGTCGATCATACTTGTGGGAACAACTATGAATGCAAGACTATAATGAACATTGGATTTGTTGATATTCATTAGGTATGAATATAGAGCAAGAGGTTGCTACCAAGGTTCATTGATATCTATAGGACATAGATATTGGACTGACCCGCTCTCAATTATTTCTGCATGGAATCTTTGTGATTAGTCATATAAGATATTGAGTAAAGGCGAATATCATTGTATCCTCAGACCTAAGATACATATTGGGTCTTGATATTCACCAAGTATTGTACTTTGACTTAGTACTTTGCTGTTCTGAAATAATGGCAGTACATAAGACTGAGTTCAGGTATTATATGAGGTGATTGTGAGAGACATATGTAGTCAAGATGGAATTTGTTCCTCTTATTCGTTGAGAGTTAGATGTCTAAGGCCTGTTAAAGTTAAATCAACGGAGAATGACAATTCTGTGTCTCTAGGATTTAACATGACATCTTAAACAAAAGGATAGATGATTAATTCACCTAAATCATGTTCAAGTAAGGTACTTGAAAGGGATGATGTTATTGAATGGCACTTAGTCATATACATTAGGGGTAGCAAACCGTTGCTAGGCGTCATTTGCTGCTTGCATCAATCTTCTATGAATCTTGTGCAGGTGGGAGATTAAAGGATCCGATCTGCCCAAGATACATATTAAATTGATGGGGCTAGTGTGATATGATCCAAGTCTGGTCATACCCAATAACAGGCTAGACAAACACCTCTATATTTATTTATTGATTTGATCAGTTAAATAAATAACAACACCAAAACATTTAGAATATTGGTCTTCTAAATGAATGCACTTAAGAAATTAATAAATAACATGGGTTTATTTATTTTGAGAGAGATTACTTTATAATTGTTATTTAATGGTTAATTAACAGTTATAAAATAAAATGATAACATGACATGTAAAGAAGTTACAAGTTAATTAAACTAAGTTTTAATTAATGTCATGTTAGAAGTAGTTGAATGTATAAAATAAAAAATGTAAATGTTACAAGTTTTATTTTAGGGTTTAATTTAATGAATTGGATGGTAAAAGAAAAAGCAAAACCACCCATTGGTGGCAGCTGATTCTCGGCCCAAGGGCTGCCATGAGGCCAGCCAATTGGTTTTAAAAGGAACTTTTTCTTCTACAAGCAAGAGACATGCAAACCATCATCCATCTCTCAAGTCTAGAGTGCAAACAAAAGCTTTCTTCTCTCCCTCTCTTGCTCTCGGAAATAACCAGAAAAGAAGGCCGAGTTTTTCAGCTTTGAAAGTGGTTTTAAAGCTGGAAATTGGTGTTGAAAATCCTAGCATCAAAGAGTGTTTCGTTGGTAGCTTGGGGTATCACCTTCTTGAGGTCTTCTTTCTTGTAGATTCAGCCACAAAGTTCATCTTTAGCACCTCAAGAAACTCGATTTCTAGCAGCTTGAAAGGTTGTATTCTAAACATCCTATACTTGTATTATTGTATGCATTTCGTATATGGATCCATGGTTTGGGTTTTGATTATCAAATGGGTTTAATAATCATTATGTTAACATGTTTTAAAACTAATAATCCGCTGCGTTTTTCATATAAACAAGCTTATATGAACTTTGATAAACATGTTAAATCCCTTCAAAGCCAATACTTCAAAAATTCATAATTGTTTTCATTGATAGTAATCAGAAATGGATACAATGTGTAAGGTGAATAATAACATAAAGTCAAACTGTCTCGAACACCTTCAATACTACACATGCTATCCTATTTATACTAAAAATGAAAACAAAGAAACATATTTACAAATTAGTCCTTATACTATTACAAAGACAAAATTGACTAATGCTAATCTTCAAACAGCACCAACAATACTCCCCCTAAGATTTGAACTTGTCTTCAGTCTATTGGAAAGTCTTCAGTGCTTTCCAAGTAGAAGACTTGAATATCTCTAACTCCTTCGGTGCTTTCCGAATAGAAGACTTGAATTTTGCTGCCAAAATGCCTTGTTCTAGCTTTGATTCATTTGTTTTAATTTCCTTCTTTTCCATCACTTCTAAAGTTTTTTGGATAATCCTGCTATATCAATATTTGCATATAACTCAACTGGTTTTGAATGGACATTTGAATGAGTCTCCAAAACACCTTCGCTTGAAATCCTCATGAATTATATATTCTTGATGTCTTTCTTGATAGTGTTTGCATATACAAGAGCTTTCTTTAAAGAAATTCTCTTCATAGCAGCATTCATTACTTTTATCACTATCATGAAGTCTTTTCTATCATTCTTAGCAGCGTCAGAAGATACTCTTTCAAATTTTTGTTTTGACAAGAATGATATATAACTTAGATGTAAGAGTTTAAGCTTAAAAACTCCAAACAACCATATCATGTCTTTGTCCCAATCATCCAAATTTCTTACAAGCATCAGTTGAAATGAATCAACATGATAAAACCATCTTAAAATTGGTTTTGAAGATTGAGTGCCATCTATTACTTTCAATCCAGGATTGGTAACTTTATCAAAGTACTGATCACGGAATGTCTCAAGATAACTTTCTTCTTCAGTTGAACTTGATGCTCCCTTCTTTCTTTTCTTTAACTACTAAAAGTATTCTTTGTCTTCTTGATCACATCGTGTTTGCAGAAAAGATGACATCCTTGAAATTCCTCAATCTAGAAGTTTTACAAAATTTTCTCCTCGAGGTGCCTTTGTAGGATTGATCAACGGTAATTTATGCTACTCCTTGAGATCTTGGATTGGAAGAGCAATGATGCTTGAATAAAGATGATAAACATCACAGATAGCATTCACTCTCTTTATCAAATATGCATCAAATACTTCATCATACTTCCATGCTATTATTTTCACTTCTTTTGTTTTATCAGGAACAATCATTGCTTTGAGCAATTCAGAAATTGATTGTCCTGTCTGCAACACGTTTCTCACAATATCTCCAGTAGATCTAGCTTTATTCCACAGTTGTTTCTGATCAACTGAAACATTATAAGCTTGTTGTTCATCTTCTGGAAACATCTGCATCAACTCTTTCCTCTTTTCATGAGTTCTTTTCACTAAGTCCTTAGATTTTATTTCATGAGGTTTCAAAATTCTTGTTCTCTTCCTGATTTCAAGGTATTGAGGATTATCAGTGTCAAGCACAATCATCCTATTGTTTTGCTTTTCATTTTCTGGAAAACTTCTTACTAAGTTTCTTAATGAAGTTCCTTGCAATCTATTCAGCTTGTTTCTCAGATAATTTCTCGATTGTAACCATATCTTCAATATTAACTCATGTCATCTGGATTTGGCTGGTGAAGCTCAGATGTTGGAATGTCATCAACATTAATACTTTCATTCAATGAAGTCCATTCTCCATGCTCTAAATTTATTTCATTTGGATCAGCAGGAGCAGATGACTTAGCTAATAAGCACTTTTCATATTCCTCATTTATTTGAGTCAGTGTTAGACCATCTAAAAATACTCTATTGTACTTTTTATTCACTAAATAATTATACCTTTCATGAAAATCCTTATGTATATCTTCTTGAAAGTCTCTCACCAGAGATTCAGCAATATCATGTATATCTTCATCTTTTAAAACTTCATCATACCAATCATCAGGAAAGTCAGAGTTTATATCATCTAAAGCTTCAATTTGTTTATGAATGTCACTCTCATCCACATTCAATACTTCATTAATAGACTTCTGCCATTTTGACTTTGGTTTATCAAATGATTCAGTCATGGTTTCATCAACTTTTCTTTTCCCTTTATCTGCTTCAGAGATTCTTTGAACCATAATTTCTTGCACTTCAGGTTCTATTTCTTCCTTTGATGGTAAAACATCAGGTTCTTTTCATTTATCTTTCAAGGTTTCTTTTATTTTCTCACATTCATCATTCAGAACTGATTTTTCTTCAAGATCTTTCATCAACATATCTTTTCTCAATGGCTCAGCTTTCAACATCTCATTCTCCTCTTTCAACTTCTTTATAATTTCTTCTAGTTCCTTATTTACTTCTTTCAATGAATCAAGAATGTCAACATCATGTACCTCTTCAGTTTGAACAGACATATTTTGTGCTATTTCAGGATGAGCTTCTTCTGATGAGTCAACAACAGATGTAGAACTTTGAAATATATGCTCTAACATCATTACATCAGTGTAATCAAAATCAAAATTATGTTGTTGCTCAAGTTCTTCATTTACATTTTCATCTATCTCATCACCTGCATGCACTTCTTCATTCACTTCTTTATCTTGATAATCACCAGCAGTTCTTTCTTCATTCACATCATTCATTTCCTCATCACCATGATCTGAAATGGTTTCCTCACTATCTATTTCTATGTCAGCCTCAGCTGCATTATCATCACCATCATTATCATCATCATCACTTGAAGAACTTTCATCATTCTCATGTTCATCATCATCATCATCTTCTTCATCTTCAGACTCAGATACTTCTTTAATTACATCATCAATTAGATCATTTGGATCTATAGGAGCATCCTCAGTCAAATAAAAGTGATCTTCATTGATGTTCATATCATCCCTAGCAACATTTCTAATATAGTTAAAATAGGAACATTCTGAGCACTAGTGATCATAGCTAATCTTTTATACACTATCTCAGACATATGTTCTAAATCAAATCTTTCACCACTGACTCCTTATGCATGAAAATCAGGGTTCTCTTCATTTATAATCATTTAAAGAAATCAAGGATACATCGAATACTTGTTTCTTTTTCCTTTTCCACATTGTAAACAAATCCATTAAAGATCAATTTAGCCATATTGAATCTTCTGTTAGTGGCTAAAGCTACAATTAATGATGCTATGTCAATAGCAAATGAATCGCAACCTGCTTCCCTCTTTGACATGCAGTGTTGAAATATGTAGCATAAAAACTTCCAATGATTATACACTCTTTCTATAAAAAAATGTTTCTTAGGAAAGTTGTTTGGGTGACCCATAGCCATGAATGTCTCTCTATATTCATTAAATGAAAATTCTGCTAAATCTTGTGGGTCATTGTTTCCCAATCTGAAAGCATTCCTTATAGACATTTCAGAGAATTTTACAATTCTATGATGAGTGATAAAACCTCTTAAGACTTTATTCTATCATTAACAATATCTACTTCAGTTGTTCTCCAGAACTTCTTAATCAATCTAGCATATATGGCTGGCCTTGCACACATAGCATATACATATCTTGTCCACCACAAGAATCTGATCATGTCTTCATATCCTACTGCATCATTAACATCTTCATTCAAAAATGCTGCAACATTGTGCTTTGGCTTAAATTTTAGTTCAGCCATCTATTAAACACAAAACAAATAGTAAGAATCAATGAACAACAAAGATTTAATTTTTATTAAGAATTGTCAAATTAGTTAGTAATTTTAAAATTTTTTAAAACTTGATGAATAACACTTAGAAAATTTTCTAAGTGTTGAACACACTATTCCGTAAGAACAATGATATTAAAATTCAAGTTTTAAAGATTTACAAGCTACTAAACATTAACGATCTTTAATAGAATCAATAGATTATTTGAATTTTTATGATTTACAACTTTATTTTTTATTGAAAATTAAAATGACTTTTCATTTCATGTGATCTTGAATGTCGACTTATGAACACCAAATCATCAACATAGTATGATAAAATCTTGTTTTGATTAACCCAAACTGAATGACGATGTGTATTAACAACTCATTAAAGTTAAATTTTGATGATTATCAAACATTTGATTCTCAATTTTTGAATTTCATCACTTGTTAGGGTTCATATGCCTGAATAGGTTTCGAACGCCTAATCAAATGTTGTGATTATGTTCTGAAATTTGATGTTTTAAGCACAACATGATGTGCGAAATCACTGATTTTACCTATTTAATACAAAGATTAAACTGAAATCAATCAATACTATGGTAATGAAGCAGTCGTATAAACTGATAGAACAGAGAGGTTTTTGAGTTAAAATGTGAAAATGATGAATTCTACCAAGTGTTGAATATATATAAGTGTAAAAACTCTTAGGCGCATGACCACTGTGTAGGCGTATGAGCAATGTTGAGACACATGAGCATACTTAGTCACATTTTATTAGAAAAGCCTTGGATGCATGTGAACTATTCAAGCGCATAGGCACTGTTCAGATGCATGGGTTAAGGCGCATGAGCACTGTTCAGGCACATGGGCATTGTTCAGGCACATGACATTGACAAAACGCCTAACACTTGGTCAATTTCATGAAACCTCAGTCCACATGTGAACTGTTTGGGCGCTTGAACCTTTCAGGTATCCATACTTAGAAATATTTCAACTTTGGTACTGTTTAGACGCATGACAACTGTTCAGGCTCATGATGTTGAACCAAAACGCCCAACACTTGTAAAAATTTCAAAAATTTCATCATACTCCTGAAATGGACTTTTTGGTACTGTTCAGGCGTATGGGAACTTTCATACGTCTAACACTTGGAAATTTTTTACAAATTTTATCAAAATACTATTTATGCACATGAACACTGTTCATCACTTATCACACATTATTCAATTGTTAAATTATTATTTTTAATTTTCTATAAAGCACAAAATTAAAATTTTTTACAAATTTATTTTATTAATTAATTAATTTATTTATTTATTTATTTTAAACAATATCCCTTAATTTTAGTCTCTATTTTTGAAAATTTTCAAAAATACAAATGATCATATTTTTTATAACAAGAAGCTTTTCCACTTCCTAAATTATTTTTAGGTTCATGTTTTTATCATATCCAACACATATATGCTTGCCATATATAGTTTCATCATTTTCATCCAAACATTTGATTTTTATGATTTCATTTTAATTTTACTCCCCCTAAACCTTTAAGTTGACAAGCTTAGAAGTTTATTGATGATGAAAATAGAGTAACCAATCATTATCAACATGCCTGCACTTAGAAAATCATGCAAAATTAAAAATAAAGTAGAATAAAAGTCTACTATATACATAATGAATCATATGTATATAGTTAGATCATATCAGTTAAGATCAGCACATTAAAAAAAATAAATTATGCATAGTCATAGACAATGGTTAAATCCTGATCAGGTGTGTTCCAGGTTTGTGATTTCACAGCAAAGAAGACATAAGAACCAAGGACAGACAATTAGTGTTTTTGGCAAAAGGATCAGCACACTTACTTTTTCAATTCTTGGATTAATTAGTGTTTGATTAGAGATGACATGATGTTACCCACACTTAGAGAGATCAACTATCATCAAGGTATGCAAGAAAGCACATCTTCTCAACTTATTAACCTGACATATCTTTATAACCAGAGCTCATGTTTATAATTTTGAAGAGAATTATCATGGATAAACCATTTGATAATCTCTAACCATCCATTTGAATGGGTTGTGCACATTGGCATCTTTTTGCATCAGGGGAGAATATCCAGGTCTTTAATCACTTACAACAGAGGATATCTCAACACTTCAGGTCTATGATCACTCATAACAGAGAAGTGAGCAGATGCTTGAAACAGATCTCATGTGTTGGACCAAAAGAACCAATGAGCCAAGATCAGGAAAACCTCTAAGTCCCACATGCCACTGCAACAACTGCTGAAGACTCCCATCAGCTATTCTGACAAAGTCTGAAGAATAAACAGCTGAAGTTCAAAGAACTGAAGTACAACAGCTGAAGATCCCAAAGCACTGAAGACAAGTACTGAAGTCTAAAGTACTGATAAACACAAGTACTGAAGACTTCAAGTACTGAAGACAAGTGCTGAAGATCAAAGTCTGAAGAACTGAAGAACTGATGAACAACTGCTGATGCACAAAGTCTGAAGTCAACGACTGAAGACATCAGCTGATGACAACTACTGAAGTCATCAGCTGATGAAACATCTGAAGACCAAAGTCTGAAGACCAAGTGCTGAAGTTTCAGAGTTTGTCACAACAGCTGAAGAAGTCTTCTTCAGTTGTTGTGATGGTTTTTCCTTTTCAATAGTTTATTTTTGTTTCAGTAGTTGTACAACAACTGAAGAGCATGTTCTTCAGTTGTTATAGTATCAGTAGTTATAAACGACTGAAGAGTGTGTTCTTCAGTCGTTGTAGGATTTCAGTAGTTTACTCTTGTCAGCACTTAGGAAATTTTGTAAGATGTCAGTTGTTGACATCTTCAGTAGTTTTATGTTTTGTCAGTTGTTATTTGAATATTCAGTGATGTCAGAAAAAGGACATCACGCCCATCCTTTTGCCGCCTATAAAAGGATGGGTAACCATACTGTTTTAATCGCCGAAACGTGCGAACCAATAGAACATTTATTGTTTTGCAGAAACTCTTCTCTCTATGTTCATGCTTTAATTTGAAATATCTTTTATGTTCTTGCTTTAATTTCTAATTAATGAGCTAAATCCGCTGCAAACATAATCTAATTGATCAACGAGAGAGGCTGAGATCCTGTCAAATGGTATCAGAGCAGGTTAATCATTGATCGATCTTACCATTGATCATTTGAAACTGCTCTTTTGATCTCTCAGTTTGATCGAATTAGCAATTTGCAAGAGTTAGTCATAGAGAGTGAGTTTCTGCTGTTTCCGGCCAAAATCTTGAGGTCTTTTGGTGGTTTTGAGTTACGATTGTCGTGTTTAAACTTGTTCTTGACCAAACCCTGAGATGACAACACCAACCAATGATCCTCACAATACTGGTTCCGCAACCAAGCCTCCGATGCTGGTTAGGAACGAGTATAACATATGGCAAAGACGTATGCTGCACCACTTGGCTGTCAACAGTGCTGGTTGTTGGAAGTCAGTGGTGCATGGGCCATACAAGCCTATGGTGAACGTCCCGGAATCTAATGAACAGGTTGCGAAGAAACCTGAACAGTATTCGGACGAAGATCTAAAGCTGTTTGAAATTGATGCTAGAGCCCATGGAATTTTAGCCATGGCCATTCCAAACGAGATATATTCAGGGCTCTTGCATCATGAGTCTGCTCATGACCTATGGGTTGCTCTAAAGGAACAATTTGGAGGAACTGATTCGGTCTTAGCAAACAATAGGGAAATCCTTGCCTAACAATATGAGACTTTCTCATATAGAAAGGGTGAGACTCTGACCCAGCAGTTTGAGCGGTTCTCTTGTTTAATCTCTGAGCTGAAGATGGTTAAACAAGAGTACTCCAAAAGCCAGATGAACAACAGGTTCCTCAGGTCATTGCCTGAGAGATGGGACACATATACCATTGTCCTACGCTCTAGTGCTGACCTTGACACTTTATCTCTCACCCAACTTCATGGGAAACTACTCACTTTTGAGAGAGAGGTAGAGCAAAAGAGGAAGTTGTCATCTTCTGGCAAACTTGCTGATGACTTTGTCCAAGGTAATGCTGCCTTGATAAGTCATGAGTCAGAATATGCTTCATCAGAAAGTTCTTATGATGAGCATATTGATTTCTCTACAAACTCAGAACAAGCTTTTGTTGGTGTCGGTAGTTCAGGAGGAGGTGGTGGCAACTTGTGTTTTCTGATGGAGGATTTGAAGGGCATTCCAGATGATGATCTGGAAGAGATGGATATTTTGAACCAAATGGCAATGATAAATATCCGATCTCAGAAGTTCTACAAAAGAACTGGTAGGAAATTCCTAGGACTCTCTGGCAAAACCAAAGTTGGTTTTGACAAGAGCAAGTTGAGGTGTCAAAGTGCCAAAGGCTTGGACACTTTGCAAGAGAGTGTAGATCATCTGGATCTAACTCATCTGCACCCTTTGTGACTTTTCCCAGCAATAGCTCACAGCACAAAGGGCAACCTTCCTACAGTTCTCCCCATCCATCTCAAGCACAAGCACCACCTGCTTATTTTGTGCCACAGGGTCATATGCCTTATCCTTACCCCTGTTACTACATGCCTCAGCCTGGTCAACCTCAAGCACCCCCGGCTCAACCACCTCATGCTCTTCCAGAGCCTCATTCTTCCCAATCTCATCACCACACACAACCTCAACAACAAAGCTTTTTCACCCCAAATGCTGTTGACTGGAGTAGTCTACCAGAAGAGCTATCTGGTCAGGAACCACTACTCCAAGGTGCTGGTCAACATGGTGGTGATCAACCTTTTGGAAATCTTGCTCTGATGGCCCTTGATTCTGCTGAAGGGTCATCATCCAATGCCTCATCTCAGGTATCCACTGAGGCAAAAGCCAAGCTTTGTTCAGAGTCATGCATAGCAGCATTTGCTTCTATTAGAGAAGCAAATGTAGCTTTAATAGATAAAAATCTTGAGCTTGAGCACACTATTTCCAAAAGAAAAGCTGATTTTGAGGTTGTTCTAAAAGATAAAAATGATGAGATTTACAAGCTCAACTGCCAAATCAAAGATAGTAAAGCTAGGGAAGATGTACTTCTAGAGAAGTACAAGGACCTCAAGGAAACTCTTGCGACCACCCAAGTTGAGTGTGATCGATGGGTGCAATCTTGCAAGGGTTTTGAAATGCTTCTTAGCAAGCAAACAGCTTCCAATGTGAAGTTTGGCATTGGTTATAATCACACTGCTCCTCCCACAGACTTCATTTCAAGAGCAGAAGTTGAATCTGATGGGGAGAGCAATAACCAATCCTTCTCATCATGTGACTTACTATCTTCTGAATCAGCATCATCAGAGATAGACTATCACATGACCAAAAGGCTGATCAACTCAGGAGTTGTCACTAGAAGTACTGAAGGTACTGGAGAGCAAGTGACAACATCTGAAGTTCAAACCTCAAATACTGTTAGCACTAAAGAGAAGAAAACTAACAGTAGGAAAGGTTTGAAGACAGCTAGAGAGGATACCAGGAAAGCAGTCACTAGGAAGAAAACTGCTAGTACTGATGACAAACAGCTGAAGAACAAGTCTTCAGCAGTTAAATCCTCTTCAGCTGATGATCAGCATAAGATGAAGAAAAAGCCATGTGAGATATGTGGCTTGTTCAATCATCTTACTGATGATTGCTGGTACAAAAGGGGTTCCAAACTCAAACAGAAGGAGCAAATTACTGAGAGCATCAATAAAATGAAGAATGAGTTTGAAACCAAGTTTGTACTGGCAACATCCAAGCCTGAAATCCCTAGGGCCAAAGTTAAATCCAAGAAGGTAGGGATTACTCAGGCAACAGCTGAGGTTGCTCAGAAAAAGATGGTACAACATAGGAACTCATCATCAGCAAACTCCAATATGTCTGAAGAGCTGAAAGCCCTATCACAGAATCAGACACAATTGGTGATGATGGTTCAGCAGCTAGTGGGAAGAGTCAACCACTTAGATGCTCCTGTGTTGAAACCATAGAAAAGGAAGTCCAAGCCAAAGGGTTCCTCTTCTGTACCATCTTCTTCACCTCAAGCTGTCACTCACAACACACCTGTTAGTGCTACACCTGTAGCTGAGAACAGACCCAAAGCCAAGCAGGTTTGGGTCTCCAAGACTAACTAACCCATGGTTGTGTTTGCAGGGTTCTTCAACATGCCATAGAAGCATCTGGTATGTAGACAGTGGAGGATCCATGCATATGACTGGAAGCAACTCCCTTCTTAATGACTACTCTCAAGGAAAGAAGGGATTTGTTTCTTTTGGCAATGATGCAAAGGGTTACATCGTCGGAAAAGGCTTTGTTTCCAACGGGGAAATAAGGTTTGATGATGTTAACCATGTGGAGAATCTCAAGTACAACCTCTTGAGTGTCAGTCAAATGTGTGACAAAGGCCATGTTGCCCTTTTCACAAGCCAGAACTATAGGATTCTGTCATCCAAAGTTCTGAGTTTGATTGACAAGGCATTGGATGAACACACTCTCCTGAAGGCCAACAGGACAGGAAGAGTGTATGCCCTAGATCTTTCCAAAAAGATGGATCTAAAAGGCCATCCTTGCCTATTCTCCAAGGCATCTCCTCAAGAATCTACACTATGGCATAGAAGGCTGGGTCATGTTAATTTCAAGAACATGAATCAGCTTATAAGCCATGGTTTAGTAAGAGGACTGCCTTGAAGGAGTTCAAGTGTGAAGATGACTGCACTGCTTGCTTGAAAGGAAAACAACACAAAGTTTCATTCCCTTCAATAGAAGAACCTAAGTCCACTGCCTGCTTACAACTTCTGCACATGGATCTCTTTGGTCCTGTCAGAGTAATGAGCATGGCAAAGAAGAAATACTGCCTGGTAATTGTGGATGATTACTCCAGGTTTGTATGGACTTTCTTCTTGCACTCCAAGGATGAAGCAGCAAAGACAATAATGAACTTTGTGTTACAAGTAGAAAAGCAGTATTCCCTACAGGTCAAGTGTGTGAGGAGTGACAATGGAACAGAATTTAGAAACCACACACTTGATGACTTCTACCTGTCCAAGGGAATTAGAAGGCAGTTTAGCATTCCAAGAACTCCTGAACAGAATGGAGTGGTGGAGAGAAAGAACAGGACCCTCATTGAAGCAGCAAGGTCAATGTTGGCTGACTCAGGGCTACCACTGACCTTTTGGGCTGAAGCTGTCAATACAGCTTGCTATGTACAGAATAGAGCCTTAGTAAATAAGAGGTTGATGAAGACTCCCTATGAAGTTCTTCATCATTTGGCCCCTCTTATTTCATTCTTTAGAGCCTTTGGGTGTCCTTGTTTCATTCTCAACACTAGCAACCCACTCCATAAGTTTGCTAGTAAGGTGGATGCAGGGTACTTTGTTGGTTATTCATCAACTTGCAAAGCATACAGAGTCTTCAACTGTAGAACCAAAGGGGTTGAAGAAACTTTGCATGTTAAGTTCAATGAATCTCCAAAGGACAAGATTCCACAAAACCCTGTGGAGCTGTTTGATCTGGACATACTGCAATATGTTCCTTATCAACCTCCATCTGTTGAGCCTGTCAACAGATCTCCATCTGGTGGTACTGAGGATGATGAAGTCAGTACTCACCTCTTCAAGTTCAGTGACAACCTGCCTAATTCCACTGAACCTGATGCTCCTGTAGCCTCAGCAGCTCCATCCACTACAAATGCTGATGAGATTTCTGCTTGCTCTACTTCATTTGAGCTGCCATCCTCTACATGGTTTCAGGAATCTCCATCACCATCTGTTGCTGCTGATGGGTCTACAAACACTTGCACAGATATCATAGTTTATCAAGAGCTCAAGAATCACCCCACTTCACAAATCATTGGTGATATTCATGCTGGAGTTTCAACCAGGAATCAATTGTCCAACTTCTGCTTCTATGCTCTCTTCATCAGTCAGCAAGAACCAAAGAACTATCATATTGCTTTAAGAGACAATGGATGGGTGGAAGCTATGCAGCTTGAGCTACTTCAATTCAAGAAACAGCAAGTGTGGGAGCTTGTTCCATTACCCAAAGGTAAGTGTGCTATAGGCACCAAGTGGGTATTCAGGAACAAAACAGATGAGAAGGGCCAAATTGTCAAGAACAAGGCCAGACTGGTTGTTCAAGGGTTTGCACAGGAGGAAGGAATCGATTATGATGAGACCTTTGCACCTGTGGCCAGACTAGAAGCAATTAGACTGTTCTTAGCTTATGCTGCCTTTCACAGTCTCAAAGTTTATCAAATGGATGTCAAAAGTGCCTTCCTATATGGAAAAATCAAAGAAGAGGTTTATGTGTGTCAACCACCAGGCTTTGAGGACAATAAACATCCTGATTGGGTGTACAAGCTTGATAAGGCTCTTTATGGGCTGAAGCAAGCACCTAGAGCCTGGTATGAGACACTCTCAACCTTTCTTCTAGAGAACAAGTTCACTAGAGGCACCATTGATAAAACCTTATTCATCAAGACTGTGGGACAACATAAGCTCCTTGTTCAGATTTATGTTGATGATATCATCTTTGCATCCTCTGATCCAAAGTTGTGTGATGAATTTACAAAGCTTATGAAGCTGAGATTTGAAATGAGTGCTATGGGAGAATTACAGTACTTTCTGGGCTTGCAAATCAAACAACTGGATGATGGAATCTTCATCCATCAGTCCAAGTATACCAAAGAGTTGCTGAATAAGTTTGATTTACAATCCTGTAAGCCCTGTTCTACTCCCATGAGCAGCATCACACAACTAGATGTTGATCAGAAAGGTAAAGCGGTTGATGAAACCCTTTAAAGATGTATGATTGGGTCCTTGATGTACCTTACAGCTTCTAGACCAGACATCATGTTTTCAACATGTGCTTGGGCTAGATTTCAGGCTGCACCTAAAGAATCTCATTTGATTGCAGTCAAAAGGATCTTTAGATATCTGCAAGGTACCCAATCACTAGGTCTTTGGTATTCAGCTGGGCATTCTTGCAAATTAGTTGCTTTCTCTGATAGTGACTATGCAGGATGCAAAGTCACCAGAAAATCCACTTCTGGTGGTTGCCAATTCCTAGGCAATTGTTTAGTTTCTTGGCAGAGTAAGAAACAAACATCCATTGCTACATCCACTGCTGAAGCTGAGTATATTGCTGCTGCAAGCTGTACTTCTCAAATACTCTGGCTTCAGAACCAACTTCTGGATTATGGCATTTCTGAGACTAAGACTCCATTATTAATGGATAGTGCTTCAGCTCTCTGTATTGTTAAGAATCCAGTCCAGCACTCAAGGACCAAACATATTGAGATCAGACATCATTTTATCAGGGATTGCTATGAGAAAGGTCTGATTGATCCCAAGTTTGTACCTAGTGCTGATGAGCTTGCAGACATTTTTACTAAGCCCTTAGATAGTGCCACATTCCAAAATCTGGTCCTAAGGCTTGGTATGCTGCAGCTTGATTGATTTGGCCTATGCTGGTTCTTGGAGCTCACAACTACTGAAAAGCAAAGGTCAAATATAAGTACTGATGAGTAATTTAGTCTTCAGCTCTTTCACAGCTACTGAAGACTAAACTGACTCAAAGTACTGATGTACATTATTTATTGAAAAAACAACTGTAGTGAAGTGGATTACAACTACTGATGTATGATTTTCAATAAATAAGTACTGAAGAACAAATTTTGCTCACAAGTACTGATGTGTAATCTTACACAAATACTGAAGACAAAATTTGTTCACCAGCTCTGAAGAATTTTATCAGCACTTGTGAACATCTGATCCCAAGAGCTGAAGGCATATTCACAAGAGCTGAAGGGTCAATGAAACATCTGAAAGTCAGCCAAAGAGCTGATGAGTAAGTGTGGAGGCTAGTATGAAACAACTGAATTGATGGAAACAGCTGATGAGTCATTTCTCATCAGTTGATAACAACAGCTGATGTTTCATACACAAACAACACAAGGACAAGAGCATGTCTTCAGTAGTTCATAACTACTGACATCAGTAGTTCACAACTACTGAAGACTAAAAACCAAGTCCTCAGTTGTTTACAACAGCTGAAGCAAAACCATGTCTTCAGTAGTTCACAACTACTGATCTCAGTAGTTTACAACTACTGAAGGCTAACACCAAGTCTTCAGTTGTTCCAACGTCTGAAGAATACTAGGTCATCAGTAGTTCATAACTACTGAAGGCTGACAGTAACTCTTCAGTCGTTCACAACATCTGAAGGACAAAACCAAAGTCTCAGTAGTTTCAACTACTGAAGACTAATACCAAGTTCTCAGATGTTACAACCACTGAAGGTTAAAACCACGTCATCAGTTGTTACAACAACTGATGACTAACACCAAAACCTTCAGTAGTTTTATTTCAACCTTTGCCCTACCCTATAAATACCCCATGTTCAGAGCATTTACTCCTCACTTGACCTAATCCTTACAACCTCTGAAATT
This sequence comes from Flaveria linearis, assembly GCA_024085815.1. NCBI lineage: Eukaryota > Viridiplantae > Streptophyta > Magnoliopsida > Asterales > Asteraceae > Flaveria > Flaveria linearis. The sequence continues at coordinate 61,852,788 of CM044003.1, read as the reverse complement.
CCCATACACCATTAATGGCGAACATGCAACTGAAACCTCGACACAACTGTGTCGCCCATCTCACCAAGTCGCCATTATGGCCCAAATTTCATCAAGCCGTCGATCTCATGCACGACTCACCTTACAAAACGGCTTTTCTTTTGAACCCCACCTTATACACCGACTCCTTGATGGAGTTTTGGACCAATGTAACCGTCCAAACCGGAGAGCAGAATGCCGAGGTCTCTCTCCGGTCCTCCGTCAACGGCAAACCGGTGGTTATCACTCCAGCTACTCTACGCCAAACCCTAGAGCTGGATGATGCCACTCACCCAACCTCCTATCCCAAAGGTACCCTTGATCTCTCCTTCACATCTCATGACTATCAGGGTAACCTCTCCGCCTCCACCTTGTTGAAGAAACACCTTCCTGACCCCCAACGACTGATTTTTCACATGGTGAATGTATGTCTGGCTCCCAAGACCTCTTCGTGGGACCAGATGTCCACAAGGTGGCAACAGGTATTGTATTCTATCCTTGAGAAACAGCCTTTAAATTTTTCTGAAATTTTATTTTTGGAACTCAAGGACATGGCCACAAAACCTTTTCCTAACCGTTGGAACTTATATCCACGGTTCATAATGGCCATGATCGAATACCAGCTTCAGGCTGAGGGACTAGTTGGCACTGGGGTCCCTGCCATGGCTGTTCAAGCCGAGGTATACTCCAGGCACAACTCCGACCAAACACTGAAACAGGCTGGCCGGCTGCGAAAACCCACGCAGCTGGAACCCACAGCCTCCACCTCCAAATCCAGAGTCCCCACCAAGCCAAAAGCCAAAAAGAAGCCCACAAAGGCTACTCAGGGAGATGAGTCCCCTGAGGATGCCCCTGCCACACAAAGGCAGGATGTGCCTGCTGGCTCGATTCTCCCAGCAGGTACCACGACTCCACCCACCACAACCGCACAGGCTTCCTCTCAACAGGAGCCTGATGTAACCAATTTTGGGGCAACCACATTACTGGGGTCTTCCTCACTTGAGGAGGCTGCCATTGAAGAGCACAGTCCTCCCCATGTGCATACTGCTTCTAGCCCACATACTGAGGAGACTGCCCCACTAAGCCCAACACTGGTAATAGCCAGAGTGCTGACTGATCTGAGCACTCCACCCTCTCCCCAGAAACCTATTACAACTGGGGAGACTCCAACCGAAGAGAGGGTGGGCACAAGTGCTGATCAGAGCCCACAGCACAGAGAATCAGTTCACTCTCCCAGTGTGGCTAAGGAGAGAGAACAATCTGGTGAGGCTGCCACTTCCCCTGCATCAACATCTGAGCAGGGTGAAGCTGGTAACATCTCTAAGACCTCACCAGAGGCAATGGCCGATGATGGATCCAATCCGGAGGCCAGAAGTCCCCAGTACCAAGAACAAGGGGCACATGTCATTACTGAGCCACACTCAGGACATGTTCATCCTGACAATGTCAGGAGGTCAGGTGATTCAGCTTATGCTGATGATGACCTGAGCTTCTTCTTTGATGTAGTTGCTCAAAACACTATCCTTGAGGATGAGATAAGCAGACTCAAAGAGCTGCTTGCTCAGATGACTCAGGATAGAAGTCCATCTGCCACCACTACCCCACAGATGGCACCTTCACCTGAAGGTCTCACATACACTGAGCCACTTCCACAAACTCAGCCACCAGCCCCTGCTTCTGGCACTAGCTCTCAGGGACAGAACCCCCCTGAGCAGCTGGATGCTATCCTCCAAAAATCCCTACCTCTCATCACACCCATGCTTAAAGATATAGTTAACCAAACCCTTGATGAGAGGCTTCCCACATACATACAACCCATGGTGGAGGTTGCCATATCTAAGGCTCTTGCTGATAGTCAAACCCCAACCAATGCACCCAAAAAGGGGGAGACATCAGTGCAAGACAAGAGGAAGAGGGGTGAGGAGGAGAAAGAGGCAGAGAAAGAGGTGGTGGTAGAGAGGGAGTTGGCTGAGGAGACCAGTAGGGTGAGGGAGAAGGGGAAGAGGAAAGTGAGGGAGGTAGAGCAGATAGGAGTGGCTGAAATCCAAAAGGATTTCAGTTTCACTGATAAGAATAAGGGAGAGGGAAAGAAGGTGGCTGATCCTGATCTAGCAGCCCTTGTCAAGGAGGCTGATGCTGAACATAACCGTTCAATGAACAAAGTCATTGAACAGCTGTTCAGGCAAGGCTTTGACAAGGACACTGCTTTGCTAGATCAAGAGATCAGGAACATGGAGAGGAAAGAGATTGAATACCGATGGACTACTCATAGCCAAGAAGAAAGACAAAAACTTGAGGCTATGAGTAGGTTCACTTCGAAGTATCTGGGCAGACCAGTCCTTGATGTTAAGGCATGGACCAGGGACAGACTCTTGGCAATAACCACCAAGATCTGTTCGGCTGGTGATTTTACCAAAGGACTGGTTGCTGAGGCCCTATCTGAAGCCGGTGCTGGGAACAGGACACTGCTAGTAAAGCTAACCAAACCAGCACTTATCTCTAGGCTACTAGCAGTGCCTGCCAACATTCCCACACCAACAACCAAACCACAACCCACAAAACCAACCCCTTCACCATCAAAACCCGCAGCCAATGATCCACCCTTGGTGAAGAAGAGAAGGGTGTTGAGGCTGCAAGAAGAAGAAGATGAGGAGGATGAGGAGGATAGTCTGCCACTTTCAGCAGTTATACCTCTACCCAAAGCTAAACCACAAACCATCACTCCCACCTCACAGCAGGACACTGTGAGGGTTAAGTTAGAAGAGGAGGAGCAGCAAAAGAAACATGATGAGGAAATGCTAAAAAGCATTGACAAATGTTATGCTGCTTCGACCTCTATAATAAACATGCAGAAAGAGGCTCGGAGATTATTCACCTTGAAACAAACTTTTCAATATGAAAAGGATAAGGTGAGAACTTGGCCTGACCCAAGGGTGGCTCACAGGATAGTCAAGAAGGACATGCCTGTGAGGTACAAGAGCCAATTAAAGAGAATTGTAGATGAAGAGATCTCTGTGGCTCTTGTAATACCACCCTGGGAAATAGTAGAGGAATTCGAGAAAGCTTATAGAGCCGGCCAATCACCCTTTTCAATGCTAGATAATAGGGTGGTTAGGAAGGGTCTGGTCTATAAGAAGCTTGAGAATTTCCAGAGAAATGAGCTCAACCTGTTGTTGGAGGGTAAACATCCTGATGAGTTTGCTTATAGGCAAATCACAACAATTGAGCTCAATAATGGTAAACAGGTCAAGTTCATCTCAGAGCTGTACGGTCGGGAGGATTATTTGATGGTATGCCTGAAGAACTGTCCAAAGAAGAACAATTGATCTTTCTTCAGGCTTACACCCGAGAATCCTACCGACTTGTACATGGGAGGTAGATCTCATGGATGGGGTAACAGCTCTGTGTCCAATTCCCCAAGACAGAGCTCCCATCCATACTTAGCCAAACAAACACTTGAGACTACCTCTCCGGCCAGTGCTAATCTGGGTCAACTCCTAATCTGATCTAGGAGGAAATAGACCAATCTTTATGCCACCAATAAGTGGGACATCCAATAATTAGAGGTTTTGGCTGCATTGGTTCAGGGGGAGTTTGTTGGACCAAAAGCACCAATGAGCCAAGATCAGGAAAACCTCTAAGTCCCACATGCCACTGCAACAACTGCTGAAGACTCCCATCAGCTGTTCAAACAGCTGAAGTTCAAAGAACTGAAGTACAACAGCTGAAGATCCCAAAGCACTGAAGACAAGTACTGAAGTCTAAAGTACTGATAAACACAAGTACTGAAGACTTCAAGTACTGAAGACAAGTGCTGAAGATCAAAGTCTGAAGAACTGAAGAACTAATGAACAACTGCTGATGCACAAAGTCTGAAGACAACGACTGAAGACATCAGCTGATGACAACTACTGAAGTCATCAGCTGATGAAACATCTGAAGACCAAAGTCTGAAGACCAAGTGCTGAAGTTTCAGAGTTTGTCACAACAGCTGAAGAAGTCTTCTTCAGTTGTTGTGATGGTTTTTCCTTTTCAATAGTTTATTTTTGTTTCAGTAGTTGTACAACAACTGAAGAGCATGTTCTTCAGTTGTTATAGTATCAGTAGTTATAAACGACTGAAGAGTGTGTTCTTCAGTCGTTGTAGGATTTCAGTAGTTTACTCTTGTCAGCACTTAGGAACTTTTGTAAGATGTCAGTTGTTGACATCTTCAGTAGTTTTATGTTTTGTCAGTTGTTATTTGAATATTCAGTGATGTCAGAAAAAGGACATCACGCCCATCCTTTTGCCGCCTATAAAAGGATGGGTAACCATACTGTTTTAATCGCCGAAACGTGCGAACCAATAGAACATTTATTGTTTTGCAGAAACTCTTCTCTCTATGTTCATGCTTTAATTTGAAATATCTTTTATGTTCTTGCTTTAATTGCTAATTAATGAGCTAAATCCGCTGCAAACATAATCTAATTGACCAACGAGAGAGGCTGAGATCCTGTCATCATGGTTATTCATATCACCACCAGGTGTGAGGTTTGTAACTTTGCAAGCAATCAATCAGATAAGCTAATACTACTCATTAGTACTAAGATGAACACACATACATGCATAGTTGATTTAGTTTAATCCTAATAATTTACTTTTTTATTATAATTGCATGTAAGGCCCCGTTCCCGGAGACCTCACAGTCGGTCAATCATTGCATTATTACATAAAACAATACATAATTTATAAAATAGCAGCAGAAGTAAGTTAACAAAAATCATTCATTTCATTGATAATTACTATTGTTAAGCAATACAAAATTGTTTAGGTCACACAAGCATCATTTAATTGCATTACAAAAAAACAATAATATTATGCGTGAATGGATGTCAGTCTTGCCCTGCCGAGTAGCCTCCCCGTGTGCCATCCTCAACAAAATTAACTGCCAACTGAAAATGCATAAAAGTCAGCGTTGTTGAGTGAGTTCTAGGTTTAAAGTACTGAAATACTTTATAAATTTTAAATATATGAAATACTCTTCCGTAATTACATACTTTCTTTACTTTTGTACATGAGCATTCATCGTACATACAACAAGGTATAATCTCATTCATCATTCATTGTCGCACGTATTCGTTCGTTTCGTACTTTATTATTATCTTTCACTGCTTCTAGATCCTGTCAAACTTTACCCCCATCGTGGCCCGAAGCCACCATTCCAGGCACAAAGCCTCATTGTTTCCTTGCACACAACCACTTCACATCCAGGCACGAAGCCTCATCATTTCCGGGGTAAATTGACAAGGATCCTGTTTCGTACCATGGAATGATCCCCCTGTGTGTGAACCTTCATGGGTTAGTCAAAATCGCATGCTATAATACAGACAGTTAAGCTAACAACTCTCATGAGTTGTGATCCTCCTTTCATTCGGCTTGCAAGCCTTTTCTTTCATTCGTTCTTTATGTTCCAATGTCATTATCATTAATCTTATCTCTTTCTTTAATGATAATACTTTCTGTTTATAATCATAAACACACCACGTAAAGTCACACATCAATATATATAAGGAGCATAAGAACAGAACATAACCATGCATAAAATAGGCACATATAAGCCTTAAGTCAAACTTGGGTCAAAACCCTAAAATTCTGTTATTTCCAAAAATCTCAGAAAAATTCTACGTGTTCTAGGCATTTTAACACTATGCAGGTGCATGATGCCTGTTTAGGTGTTTCAACACTATTTGGGCGCATGGGCTTAACCCAGGCATTTTCAGCCTAAGTCTAGGCGGTTCTACTGTTCAGGCGCATGAGCCTGTACTTAGGAGCCTGAGCAAAAAGTTGGGCGCATGGGCACTATTGGGGCGCATCACCCTATACTTGGGCGTTTGGGCAAAACTTAGGCGCATGAACCGCTGTTCAGGCGCATGGGGTACTGTTTGGGCACATCAGCCGCACTTTCACTTTCTAAGTCAATTCCCCAGTACATGAGCCCTATTTGGGCGCATGACCACACTTAAAATTTTCTAAGGCAAATTCCTTAGGCGCATGGGCCCTATTTGGGCGCATGACAACCTACATACATGTTTCTAAGTTGTTTTTCAACCCAAAACATCATTTTAACCTGTTCTAAGCTTGTTACACCCCTTCTAAGCACTAACAAAGCATAAACAACCAAACAATCTCAACATACATACGTAAATACTTACGGGCATACACACAAATTTTGTAAAAATCATTTATATACATTTTCAGCCCTAAATAATTTACAAAAAACAAGTAAAAGATAGGGTCTATAACTCACCTAGGCTGCTTCTAAGTTCAACTTATTCGAAGTTGAACTTTCAATGGTTTCTAACACCTAGACATGCCAAAACACATAATCCGAACACATATACACACATAAGAACATGTAGAACTCAGTTACATGGTCAAAAATCCATAAAACCGAACCAAAATATCATAAAACACTTACCAATTGCGATTTCAGCCCTTTTCTCCTTGAAAACCCAAGAGAACTTCACCTTTTTATTCTTCTCTCTTTTTTAGTCGAAAAAGCAGAAGTTTGGTGTATATACATGGGCGGCCATACTCAAAATATAATAAAATATTTGACTTTTGTACTTTTTACACTAAGCCCCCTCCATTTTGGCTTCTTTTCTTTTCTTACAAGATACTTTTCTTTTCCTTTTTCTTATTTCTTTTCTTTCTTTTGTTTTTGACAGAATTTCCGGATGTTACAAGTCCACCCCCTTAAATAGGTTTTGTCCCCGAAACCCGTCACTCATCAAATAATTATGGGTAATGCTGTCTCATCTCTTCTTCAGTCTCAAACGTAGACTCCAAACCCTTTCGGTGTTTCCACTGCACACGCACCAGTGGAACCAATTTATTCCTCAGTCTCTTCTCTTTTCAATCAATGATTGCCACTGGTTGCTCTACATAATTATGCCGTTCATCCACCTCGATATCCTGTAGTGGGACAATCACATCTTCATCGGCTAAACACTTTCTCAGATGAGATACATGGAATGTCAGATGAATTCCACTTAGCTCATCAGGTAGCTCTAACCTATAGGCCACCTCTCCTACTCGAGCAATGATTTGGAAAGGTCCTATATACCTCGGGCTCAATTTACCTCGCTTTCGGAATCGAATAATCCCCTTCCAAGTTGAGACCTTCAACATAACTTAGTCGCCCACCTTGAATTCGATCGGTCTACGCCTCTTGTCGGCATACGACTTCCGTCTATCATTCGCCACTTTCATGAAGGCTTTGATCTTTTCTAACTTTTCATTTGTAGCCTCGATCACCTCAAGGCTTCCTAACACTTTCTGTCCAATGTCACCCCAACATACCGATGTCCTACACCTTCTACCGTATAGCATCTCATAAGGAGGCATACCATTGCTGGCATGATAGTTGTTGTTATATGAGAATTATGCTAACCGTAAGTGATCATCCCAATATCCTCCAAAGTCGATCATGCATGCTTTAAGCATATCCTCGAGTATCTGAATTATCCTCTCAAACTGACCATCAGTCTGAGGATGATAAGCCGTGCTAATGTGTAGCCTCATCCCTATCGCATCATGAAATCTATTCCAAAACTTGGATGTGAACCGGGTGTCACGGTCTGACATGATAGACACTGGCACACCATGACGAGCTACAATCTCCTTAATGAACAGATCCGCTAGTCTCTTGGATGAGTATGTCTTATGGATCGGTAGGAAGTAACCACTCTTTGTCAGTCGGTCAACTATCACCCAAATGGTATCGCACCCCCTTGCCGTGCGGGGTAACTTTGTAATGAATTCCATGATGATGTGTTCCCACTTCCACTAGGGTATATCCAATGGTTGAATCTTCCCATATGGCTTTTGGTGTTCTACCTTCACATGTAACCAAGGCACTTACTCACATACTCCACTACATCGCGCTTAATACCCGGCCACTAATAATCTTTCTTCATGTCCTGGTACATCTTCGTGGCACCGGGATGAATCGAGTATCAAGTCTTGTGAGCCTCATCCATAATTCGCCCTCGTAGGTCTCCGTAACGAGAGATCCACATTCGTCCAAAACGAGTTCTAACTCCGAGTGTATTTTCTCCCAATTCTATGACTAGACCTCTCATTCGTTTGGAATTAATCCGATCCTCTTTAAGCGCTTCATCCTGGAACTCCCTTAACTATTTCATCACATCAGCCGTCATAACCAACTTATAGGCCTTCACTCGAATCGGCTCTGGTCTCTCCTTCTGGCTAAGGGCATCGGTAATAATGTTGGCCTTACCCGGATGATAGTGGATCTCACAATCATAATCTTTGATCAACCCTAACCACCTCTTCTGCCTCATGTTGAGATCCTTTTTCTCAAAGAAGTGCTTCAAGCTCTTATGGTCGGTGAAGATGATGCACTTCGTCCCGTATAAGTAGTGCCTCCAAATCTTCAACGCGAAGACCACCGCTGCAAGCTCTAAGTCATGAGTAGGGTAGTTGACTTCATGGGTTTTCAGTTGTCTGGATGCATAGGTAATTACCCTTCCTCGCTGCATCAGCACGCAACCCAGTCCCGAATAGGAAGCATCTGAATAGACCACTAAGTCCTCACTTCCTTCAGGTAATGTCAAGACAGGAACTTGAGTCAATCTCGTCTTCAACTCCTCAATATCATTCTCTTGCGCTGGACCCTATACAAACTTCACATCCTTGCGGGTCAATTTAATCAAAGGTGAGGCTATCTTAGAAAAGTCTTGGATGAATATTCTATAATAACCCGCCAAACCCAAGAAACTACGGATCTTGGATGGCGTCTTTAGAGACTTTCATTGCATCACTACTGCAACCTTTGTCGGGTCCACCATAAATCCTTCAGCATTAACGACATGACCCAAAAACTAAACCTCACGCAACCAAAAAGCACACTTACAAAATTTAGCGTACAACTTCTCTCTCCTAAGCATCTCAACACCTCGCGAATGTGGCAGGCATGTTCTTCCTCACTTATCTAATAAATCAGCATATCATCGATAAACACAATCACTGATTTATCTAGCATTGGCTGACATACTCGGTTCATTAAATCCATCAAGGCAGCTGGGGCGTTAGTTAGACCAAAAGACATAACGAGAAACTCGTAGTGTTCATAACGCATACGGAAAGATGTCTTAGGAATATCTCTCTCTTTTACCTTCAACTGATGGTAACCAGATCAAAGATCTATCCTTAAGAACCAACTGGCACCTTAGAAGCTGATCAAACAAGTCATCAATCCTCGGTAACGGGTATCGATTCTTCACCGTCAACTTGTTCAGCATACGGTAGTCGATACACATCCTCATACTACCATCCTTCATCTTTACAAACAAAATCGGAGCACTCTAAGGGGAGATACTCGATCGGATTAACCCTTTATCCATCAACTCCTACAGTTGAGCCATTAGTTCCTTCATCTCGGCAGGAGCTAATCGATATGATGCTTTGGCAACGGGTTGAGCATCGAGTATCAGATCAATCTAGAACTCAATCTCATGACCCGGTGGCATACTTGGCAAGTCTTCTGGGAACACGTCCGGAAAATCATGCATGAACGGCACGTTGGATAGTTGTGGTACTGATGCATCCACTTCTTTCACGTAGGCCAGGTGGGCACTACATCCACGTCTCATTTACTTCCCTGCCACCGCTATCGAAATCACCATTGGAACCGTAGTGACGCGATCACCGTAAATCGTCACTGGACTTCCATCGGCGCGACTAATCGAATCATCTTCTGGCGACACATAATGTTTTCCTCATAGTTTGTACAACATCGAATCCACCTAGGGGCATCACATGTAATTTAGCAGAAAACTTATGACCTTCTAGTTCTATGGCATAGTCCTCTATCATATCAGTAATTCTAGTAGACTTACCAATAGCATTTCCTACATAGAATGGCTCATTTATACTTCTACTACTAACACGAAATTTAGCACGAAAAGCAATAGAAATGAAACTCCTACTAGCACCAGGATCAAATAACAAAGAGGCACAAGTTTGATTTATAAGAAACATACCTGACATGACATTGGGGTCTACCCTGGTCTCCTCTGTGGTCATGGTGAAGGCTTTAGCATTTGCCCTCTATCCTCCTTCTTCCGGCTTCTTCTTCATCCCAAAACCATCGGCCCGTGGATTCTTGCAATCTTTGCTCACATGGCCCTCCTTGCCACAGTTATAACACCTGTATAACTCCACATATCTTCGCCATATGACCGGGCTTCCCACACTTGAAGCACACATTCACTCCCCACTTGCATTCACCAGTGTGCTCCCTCCCACATCTGCCACACTTTTCTTCATCCCCGAGCTTCATGACACCACCCTACGGTCATCCGCCTTCATCCTTTTGTTGTTTGGAGTGAAACCACCACATCTAAACCTTTTCCCACTCCAGCTCCTATCATCACCACCTGTCTTCTTCACCTCCACTACCACCACCTCTCTCTCATAGAATAACCTCCCAGCCTGATCCACTGCCAACCTAAAATTGCTTGGTCGGGCAGCAATCAAGTGCCTGCGAATGTCAGCTGGCAATCCCTGGATGTACTTCTTGATCTTCCTTGACACCAGCATCACCTGATCCGGCACAATCCTTTCAATCTCATTAAACTTGGTGGTGTATTGGTGGTATGTCATGGTGCCTGCCTCCAGCTGTTGTAACTCCCTCTCTATCTCGTCGAGTTCCCGATGAGGATAGAATTCCTCAATTACCATCTTCTTCAACTCTTCCCATCTCATCCTCCTAATGGGCCAGCTACCCTCGACTTGGACAATATTGTCCCACCAACATAAGGCCAAGTCCACAAACGAGCGAGTAGCAAACTTCACCTTCTGATCTTCTTGGCACTCACTGATATCAGGTACCACCTCCATCTCCCTCACCCACTGGTGAGCAACAGTAGCAGTGGAATTCCCATCAAATGTTAGGGGCTTGCATCTCTGAAATGCCCTATAGTTACAGTCCTGTGCAGTTTCTTGCACAGCTTCTTCCTCCTCCTCCTCCTCACTAGAGACAACCGTCAAACTCTCCGGTTATTCTCTTTCTTCTCCCCCAATGGTCCTTCTTCTTCCTTTCTTTTCATCCTCCCTCATAGATTTGATCACTTCAGTCACTACAAACGGAAGAATCATCTGCATGACTTCATGTACTTCCTCTACCACTACCTCTTTCATCGAGGCCCTTAAGTTTGCACTCTCATCACCACCTTCCTGATGATGGATCTTGGGCTCTTTACGGGCCCTCTTAGTAGTCTTAGCCTTTTTTCTCGTAACTCGCGATTCAGCACCACGTCCACCGTCTACTCCATCCCTAGAGCCCTTGGACGACCTATCTCCAGCCATTCTCTAATCACTATAAGATTTAAACACTAACACGGTCATTCAAGGTAATAGCTTAGAGTATTTAAACACTAACCGTGTACTCCACCCCTAGTGGAACAACGGTCATTCATTGTTCATTATCGCACGTATTCGTTCATTTCGTACTTTATTATTATGTTTCACTTTTTCTAGATCCTGTCAAACTTTACCCCCATCATGGCCCGAAGCCACCATTCCTGGCATAAAGCCTCATCATTTACTAGCACATAGCCACTTCATATCCAGGCACGAAGCCTCAACATTTCTGAGGTAAAGTGACAAGGATCTCGTTTCGTACTATGGATCAGTCACCAAGACTGATCCCCTTGTGTGTGAACCCTCATGTGTTAGCCAAAAATAGCACGCTATAACACACAGTTAAGCTGACAACTCTCATAAGTTGTGATCCTCCTTTCATTCTGCTTGCAAGCCTTTTCTTTCATTCGTTCTTTATGTTCCACTTTCATTATCATTAATCTTATCTCTTTCTTTAATGATAATACTTTACGTTTATAATCATAGACACACCACGTAAAGTCACACATAAATATATACAAGGAACACAAGAATAGAACATATCCATACATAAAATAGGCACAAATAAGCCCTAAGTCAAACTAGGGCCAAAACCCTAAAATTCTGTTCTTTTCAAAAATCTCAGAAAAATTCTAAGTGTTCTAGGCGTTTTAACACTATGCAGGCGCATGAAGCCTGTTTAGGCGTTTCAGCACTATTTGGGCGCATGGGCTTAACACAGGCATTGTCAGCCTAATTCTAGGCGTTTCTACTGTTCAGGCGCATGAGCCTGTACTTAGGCGCCTGAGCAAAAAGTTAGGAGCATGGGCAATATTGGGGCGTATCACCCTTATACTTGGGCGTTTGGGCAAAACTTAGGCGCATGAACCACTGTTCAGGCGCATGGGGTACTGTTTGGGCGCATCAGCCACACTTGCACTTTCTAAGTCAATTTCCCCGACCACATTTAAAATTTTCTAAGGCAAATTCCTTAGGCGCATGGGCCCAGTTTGGGCACATGACAACCTACATACATGTTTCTAAGTTGTTATTCAACCCCAAACATCATTTTAACATGTTCTAAGCTTGTTACACCCCTTCTAAGCAGTAAAAAAGCATAAACAACCATACAATCTTAACATACATGCATAAGTACTTACAGGCATACACACAACTTTTGTAAAAATCATTTATATGCATTTTCAGCCTCAATTAATTTATAAAACAAGTAAAAGACGGGTCTAGAACTCACCTAGGCTGTTTCCAAGTTCAACTCCTTCTAACTTGTACTTTCAAAGGTTTCTAACACCTAGACATGTCAAAAACACATAACCCGAACACTTATACACACATAAGAACATGTAGAGCTCAGTTACATGGTCAAAAATCCATAAAACTGAACCAAAAACTCATAAAATACTTACCAATTGTGATTTCAGCCCTTTTCTCCTTGAAAACCCGAGAGAACTTCACCTTTTTCTTCTTCTCCCTTTTCCAGTTGAAAAAGAAGAAGTTTGGTGTATAAACATGGGCACCATACTCAAAATATAATAAAATATTTGACATTTGTACTTTTTACACTTAGCCCCCTGCACTTTGGCTTCTTTTCTATTCTTACAAGATACTTTTCTTTTCCTCTTTATTATTTGTTTTCTTTCTTTTATTTTTTACAAAATTTACGGGTTTTACATTGCATGAGATTGCCTACACATCATATTTGATCATGTCCGACTTTAGTAACGAGTGAAATATGCAACTGATCAAAACTAATATACTATAATTTCTCACATATTGAACAAACAGATTCAATTCTAAATAATATATCAAAAAATACTCTATTTTTGTAATTTTTGTTTTAAAATTTTCTATTTTCTTTTACCATTTTCTATATTTGTATTTTCTTTTATTGTTTAACACACGCACACACACAATACATACAATCAGGCAGTTATAGGAGAGGGTTCTTTTCATAGTATGATTCAAATATAATATGAAACTGAAACGTGTAATTAAACATGATTTATGAGACCAATTGACTCAACCAAATACTTAAACCTACCTGGTAAGAAGGCTTTTGTAAATAGATCAGCCAATTGTTTTTCAGTAGATATTTGAACCAAAATGATTAAACCTTTTTCAGAGTTATCTCTGAGAAAATGATATCAAATTTTGATGTGTTTTGTTTTGGAATGTTGGACAGGATTAGCTGTTATAAACATAGCTGCTGTGTTATCAATGTAAATATTAGTTTTAAGAAAATTGAACCCGTAATCCAGCTGTTCGTTTTGTAACCAAAGAATTTGAGAACATCCTGCTGATGCAGCTATGTACTCAGCTTCTGCGGTTGAAACAGAGACATTTGTTTGTTTCTTGCACTGCCATGAGACTAATCGGGGACCTAAAAACTGACAACCACCAGTTGTAGATTTACGATCATGACAACATCCCCTATAATCATTATCTGTATATCCATGTAACTCAAAGTTTCCTTCATAAGGATACCATACCCTAAAGCCAGTTTTCCTTTGAGATATTTGAATATATGTTTGACAGCAATAAGATGAGATTCCTTCGGGTCTGATTGATACCTGGCAAAATAGACATAAACTGCATACATTATGTCAGGTCTAGATATAGTAAGATACATCAAGGAACTAACCATAGATCTGTACAATGTTTGGTCAACAGTTTTTCCTCTCGGATCAGGTTCAATCTTGGTTTAACGTCAATTTAAGTTCTGATGGATTGACAATCTTGCAGCTTGAACTTTTTTAAGAGTTTCTCAACAAATTTCTCCTGATTAATAAAAATACCATCTGCAGACTATTTTACTTGTAATCCAAGGAAAAAATTAATTTCCCCCATGGAACTCATTTAAAAACGAGACTTCATTGTTTCCTTAACTTCATTGCATAATTTTGGACTTGTAGAACCGAATATTATATCATCAACATACACCTGAACACATAATAGATCATCAACATCCTTCTTTATAAATAAAATTGGATCAATTTCCCTCTTGTGTTTCCATACTGGATCAAGTGTTGTGATAATATATCATACCAAATTATAGGAGCTTGATGAAGACCATAAAATGCTTCACTAAGCTTATACACACGATGAGGATATTCTGAATCTTCAAAACCTGGAGGCTACTTGACATATACATCCTCAGTTATTGGCTCATACAAGAAAGCACCTTTCACATCCATCTGGTTCTAACAACCGACCCCGAGGTTAACATTCTAAACTTTGACCCTCCACAATTATTGTTACAATTATTAATATCCGTTATATTATTATTACTAATACTTTATTATTTCTATGATTATTATTATTATTGTGTGTTCACTTTTCCTTAGATAATTCTATAAGTCTAGCCTTAGTCTAGAATTGTTAAGTGATTCTAGAAAATGTTAATCTATGTTATAAATAAGAGTTATAAATTAATAATTGATATGTGTTTATACATACACATTTTCGGCAGCCTTAGTCTAGAATTGTTAAGGGATTCTAGAAAATGTTAATCTATGTTAGAGATAAGAGTTATAAATTAATAATTGATATGTGTTTATACATACACATTGTATGTGTTTATACATACACATTTTCAGCACGCATACATGTATATGTAACTTTACACTTAAAACTTGTAAAACTAGAATTTACCATCTACTACCCTACCAACAATTATACAACACAATAAATTACACAAAAAAAAATTAAAAACACCCACACCCACACCCAATCTCAGTTGCCCCCTTCTTCCCCAATCCCCTCCTTCCCTTAATACCCCAAAACCCACTTCCACACACCACCATCTTCACATCCTCCCACACATGCAAACCCATTCAAACACACACTTCTATTCCTCTTTCTCTAGGCCTTCTTATCCAAAACACACACACACCACTTCACATTTCAGGAAAATCTCGAAGAACATCAAAATTTCATCATCATCCAAGCATAATCCGAGCAAGAAAGTGACATTGGAAGGATCCTTGTGCGTGGTTTCTACAAGAACAAGGTACTCTAGCCTTTGTTCTAGAATTATCATCAATTCTAGACCATCTAAACTCTCAAAACTCATGGTCCATTCAAAGGGTAAGCATGAACACACCCGAATCAAGTTGTTTCTTGTGTTTTAATTCAATAAACTACCAAAACCCTTACTTTCTTGTTTCTAGCAGAAGCTTGAGGTTTAGAACTTGTTCTTTAGGAGCTCTTAACATCACATGAGGTATACATTATGATAAGTTGGTAAATCGTTGGTTGGAACACAAGTTAACACCTAGAAAACCCTCTTTTTACATGAAATAACACCATTTAGGACATGTTTGAAAACCCACCCAACCAAGTCTTGAAACATGCTAAAAAACATTAACAACATAAAAACCTAATTTGAAAGCTACAAAACGATTAGGTGATGTTTGGGAATGATCAATAAGATTTACACATGTGTAAATTGTGTAAATAACCTAGTAAGAGCAACATATATGTGTTTCATGCTAGATCCAAGAGTTTTGATATAAGCTCACTAGGTTAGGCAATATGAAATGTTCTAAGTTGGTGTTGATGTCTGGAAATGTAAAAAGGATGGACTAGTAGACAAAATGAGCTTGTTTGGAAACCCGACAAATGGTAAAATCTCTCAAAAAACTAGAAAAACAAAGAAAATTACCATATTAAAAACAATTCCAGGATCTAATATAAAAATCATGGGCATAATGGTCAGATTCAATGATATTTGGGTTAAACTCATGATTAAATAGAATGAATCGTTAAAAACGGGACTTAACCGGGTAATTTTTGGGGAAAATCCTAAAAGTAATAAAAGAGACCTAAAATCCATTTAGAACAAAAAAATTTAGTAAGTTAAGGACATTGAGTCAAGAAATAGATGAAAACTTGGATAAAAACGTATTCGGACGCTCATTTCCGGGTAAAAATGCGTTTTAACGAGTAAATCAGAAAAATGAAGTTTTTAACCAAAAGATTACAAAAACATATTTTTAACAGCTTATTAAGCTTATTATAAGTCATTAAATTATATTTAAAGGTTAATTGGATGAAAACATAATAATTTAGAACAACCTATTAAAATCTTCGGTTTTACCGTAACCGGTAACTTGAATTTTGTGTTTTTAACCTCTCCAGATAAAATCTAGAAATAATAAATTTAAATGATCCTAAAAGTAATATAAAACAACTATTAGTTAATAAGGACGATATTTGTGTCAAGGAATGGAAAGAATGCAACTTTGGGTTAAAAATTGTAAATTCTGAAACTTGAGGGATCAAAGTGTAAATTATACAAATATAACTAAATTTCAGTAACTATATGACCAGAAATGATTATTAAACTTATTATTATGTAAACACATTTATAGGAGTCATAAGAACTTGTCATTCCATTGCCAAAACCCTAACTTTCCTAAAATGGAATCTTTTTGACGCAAACTTCTAACAAACAAAGCCAAGTGAGCTTATAACCATAAAAATACATTTAGTTACACTTCCAATAGTCTAAGAACATATAACTTACCACTTTTTTCTTGATCATAGGGTTCTAGGACTTGAATCATTTATATGACTGAAGAACTGTTGATTTACCTAAGGTGAGTTCTAGTGTTCCCTTTTTACTACTGATTTGGGATAAAACATGCTTTGTTTGAAATGAAATTATTATTGTGCTATAGTTTGATGCTTATATGTTGTGGATAATGTTTGAACTTTCTTATACTTGTATCACAACCATTAATTTTTATGTGAACCGCTTGTTTTATATGGGTAGATTTACTTGGGGAATCCCCCACACACAGTGCCTTCCATACAGGTAGGGTACCCCACTAAGATCCTGAGGGACTGTTTGTGTCATGTGATAGGTTTTTATAAGATATCATGGTGAACCATCCAGTAGATATGGTGCACTATATGAGGCTCAGTTCTCCCTATGGGATTAACTGGTATAAACATAACTTTAGAAGAGGCTAGCTGGGACTGAGTGCAAGGTTGATTGTGACTCCACAACAATGATACTTATGATTTTAAAATCAAGTCATGGATTCTAGAAAGTCCTTTTGTTTTTGTGAATCCAAGGATCGCAATGAGGAATTATCAGTATTAGAATGGAATCAAGTTAATGATTGCGTAATGATCATTAACCGTTGCTTAATTGTTTTGTTTTATAATTAATTATCAAAACAAAATTAATGTTAGGTATGATGAACATAATTATATCTAAGCAATAATTAAGCAAACAAGAATTGATTCAATCGTATTTCATTAAACAATAACTGCTTTGAACGTGTTGTTGGTGATGTATTGATGTGATGACGGCTAGGGTTTGATTGTGTGAATCGATGTGATGTTTTGTGTTTGGCCGTATTAATGTTCTTGTGTTCCATCTATTTGATGTGAAACCTAGGACTCATAGTTATAGACAATATTATTTTGTTAAGAAAACATTGGATTTCTTGGGAATCAAAATTGACTCTTTGACTTGTTGACTTGTAACACTTATATATTACAAGTCCAAGGGTTTTTGTCTTCCGTAGCAACTTTGTCTTCCGCAGGAACTTTTGCTCTTCCGTAGGAACTTTGTCTTCTGTAGGAACTTTTGCTTTTCCGCAGGAACTTGTTCTTCCATAGGAGTCTTCACTTCATCTTCTCGTGGTGATTCCATCAGTGAATACTGATGTTTATCCGTAGACAATCTTTGGATGCTTTGTCTTGTAAGAAACATATCTACGGAAGAACACAAATGTTCATCCGTAGATGTTTCTTACACTTAGCCGATTTCAAGACTTAACTAAGTATAATGCTTTTACCTGTCATCATACACATAAATCAACACATGTATGGGCTAACTTATATACATAACACATACATCAAGAGTGAATTACAATCATAATGTATTGATTAAAGTTCTAAGCCTATACAGAATGATCTAGACCTATTGTTCCTAGATCTAACAATACTCCCCCTTAGGCTTAGATACTTGTAATTAGTTCTTCAAAACCAAAAGCTCCTTTACCCTTGCAATGATTTTGTTATAGAAGTATGACACAGTAGTCTTCTGATCATCGTATTTGTAGTTGATCTTCATATTGCTGATCTTCTTCAGAGTTTCAAAACCAAGCCCCAGAACATCTTCTTCCGTTGTAAGAGTTTCCAGAACATTGTTATTGTTTACTATTTCCAACTCATCTTGCTCTGAGATCCTTAGTTCTGAGACTTCTTCCAAGTTAGCTCCTTTCAACAGTCCAGCATTATGTCTTCTTCTGTTGCATGCTTTAGCATGTAGTTTATCAACCACTTGAATTACATGGACATGTAAGAATAGGTCATTCTGTGCTCTTTCATCAGTCAGCTTTAGGAAGAATTTGTCATGTAAGTATGAAGTGTAGCTGGGATGGAGCAACTTGATTTCCATAGGATCAAAGATCCTGATCTAATCAGCTTTCTTGTTCTCAGCATTACTTGGCAGTACTAGTTCTTTGTTTTCTCAACATATCCCCATTCTAATATAGGATATGTGTATTGTTTTCAATCAATTGACTTTATTGCTGTTGTTTTTCTACTGTTATATCCAATCCTCTTTAGAAATTCATCATCAACTAATTCAGTGGCATTGGATTTAATCATTTTCATTCCTTGTATTCTCTTCTTGTGTTTAGCATCCTCTCTTTCTACCTCTTTCAACACATAATCTCTAAACTTAGTCTTTAATTTACCCACCAGTGTTGAGAAATCTCTTCCTCTTGGGTGAATTGGATAGTTAGTGATGATCAGAGTTATAGATCTCTGAGGTCACTTTTAGGAAGGCACAATACTAGAAATACATCATGGAAGTATTAAATCCTTCCAGATGTCCTTTTTATTACTGCACAATCCTAGACTGGATCATATTTCCAGGCCATGATCCTGTTTTCCTCCATAGAGCTGGGAGTTGTGAGATGTTTAAACAGCTCTATCAAAGTACACTCTGCTCAGTAATTTCTCTAACTGTTGTTCCAAGTGGCCATACTTTGCCAGGTATCACTTCTCTTGGTTCTCTAATCAGTTTATCTTTCCCCTTGTGTTGGTCTTTACTTTCAACAATGTCAGGCTCAGCAGGGACTTTGTTATGGCGCTCTACAGCTGGGTTTGGAGCTTTAGTTTGAAATTTCACACCAGTTTCAAGCTCAACACTCATCACATGCTCCATCATCCTTCTGAGCTCACCAACTTTTCTTCCTTTAAGCTCATGCATTTTGTAGTTATGACCTTGAAACCAACAGGACATGTTGTATTTGCTTAGCTTTGCTATTTCACAGTGACCTAAATCTTTCTTGATTTTCTGAATTGATTGGAAAGTAATGAATACTTCAAAGTCACTGTTGGGGATCATAAAACTTGCTAGCTCAAACTCTTTTAGTAGATCTTTCAGTTCAGACATGTTCATCCTCTCAACCATGTCATATGGAAACCTATGGTTGATCAGGGTCACAAAAATAGATGACTCATGCCTCTCATCCAAGATGTCTTTAGTTGTAAGTAGGTCATCAGCCTTTGAATCCTTTGGTTCTTTTGGAGAGTCCATATTGATAAGCTCATTCCATTCTTCATCACTGTCACTATCCTTATGAGAAATTGTCTTCACAATAGATAAATCTACTGAAGGAGTGTGTTTAGGGGATGTAGGCCTTGACCTTTTAGGTGAATCTTCAACATTGAACACCTTCTTCTGAGTAGCACATAAGTACTTCCTCTTCCTGGAATATAGAATAAGGTGCTTAGAGGTCTTAGAAGATTCTTTTGATGGTTATGTTAATGGAGCAACATTTTACTCAAGAGCACAGACTTTCATCTTTAGTTCTTCAATCTCTTCATCTTTTCTTTTTGACAAAGCAGATTGAGCGGAGAGAGAGTGGTTACATGATCAGCTTCCAATTCCAGCTTCTCTTTTCACTCTTCTCGTGCTTTACTGACTCTAGAAGTCCTTTTTCATGCTGAAGTAATGCATCAGTTACTTCATTGTTGCATTATGCATCTTCTCTTACTCTTTTGAGTCTTGCTTCTTGTTTCATCAGCTCATCATCCTTTTCTTTTATTACTCCCTTCAACTCTTGTACTCTTTGCTTCCTTTTGTTTGATTTGATTACAAGTTTATTATACTCAGCCACCAGGTAACTTTTGCTTACAGGGATGTCCTTGTCACTGAGATCATCTTCATGGTAGGAAATTACATCAACAAAGTTGCCTTTTTCTTCTTCTTCTTCTTCATGTCCAGTAGCAGTCTCATCATCATTGACTTCAGTGGGTGCCACACTTGCTGAACTTGAGTAGGGCTCAACTGTTTGATCTGCTGGCTCTTGATGTTGATGTTGAGATAGTTGCTGAGGATCAGGGATTAGAGATATTGGTTAAGTGTGATCAGAAAACACTAGGTTTTCTAAGTTGGTGATGGACAGTGGAATGGTGCTATCTTGAGATATCAACTCAATCTCACCAGCGTAAACTGGGTTTTGAGACTGAGTATCCGAGATACGCTCAGTGTGAACACTCTCAGGAGTTTGATGTTTAGGTGTTTCAGCTTGCTGATGGATAGGTGATTGATTGTGGATTGTAGAGATTGGTTGGGTGTGTTAACTAACTGATTGAGATTGTGGTGGTGATTCTTGTTGGATGGGTGAGATGGCAGGGTGATTTGACTGGCTACTGAGTGTTGTTTAGGAGATTGATGATGGTAAGTGGGTGATAGATGGGGTGAATGTGAGTAATGGGGTGAATGTGAGGCTTGCACAGAGTTAGTAGATGACTCTTCTTGCAGGTCTACCCAAACCAGTTCTTGTGGGATGTTGGCATTAGCATCCACCACATGAGCAAACATGGCATGTCTTCCCCTTGGTATTTACCACTGATCTTGTTAAGCACAGATCTATCCAAATGGGCTTGCACAAACACATCACCATCTCTTGCCATCCCAGGAAGCTCCTACATTAATTATCAGTTGTAGGAACCTTAGGAACATATACATCTTATCATCCTTCTGTTTTCTTATTTGAATACGTAGACAGTTGAAGATGTACTTTGAGTAGTTGTATGTTTTTCCCTCAAAGATCCCTATGATTCTAGAAGAGACGCGTCTTGAGAATCTATCCAATACGGATTTTCTGTTTGAGATACACTTAAGATAAGTGTGACATAGGAACGGGTAGGGCTTGCAAAGTCTCCCCTTCTTGATCTCTCCCTTATCAAAGTAACCATCATATCCCATTAGATAGAATATGTTCTCAATGTACTCATGTTCAAAGACGTCTGAATGACCTATTTCATGATCTCCCAACTCTAGTACCCTTCTGATGGTCTGTTCATCTATTCTTAACTATTCATTCGTAATCTCAGCATGAATCACTCCTGTTTCTCCATCGTTATATATTCTAGCCGAGTTCTAAAAATCAGCTATGTGTGAGTGTACGATCAGCAGATTCACCATCAGGGCATAGAACAATCTTGAGCGACGTAAGAATCTGATGATGTCTCGACACCCTTCCGATACAGGGTCATCAGCATTGACAAATGCGCATACGTTGCGCTCTCTTGCAAACCTATTCGTCATTTTCAAAACAATGATCTGAGATCACAATTATGTGTTTGCTTAAGGTTTTGATTTGGTAATTTTGAATGTTTGTGAAAGGGGGAAAAGAGAGTGAGCTTTTCTAGGTCGGAAAAGAGAGTGAGCTTTTCTAGGTCTGAAAAGTGCTCTGAAAAAGTGAATAATGAAAGTTTTAAGTCAAAAACATAATTTATACTCCCAGACACATTAATTTCATTTATTTAATTAAGTGGGTCCCACTACCTTTTTACCCTTTCCATGGAAGTTATTTATTCTGAAGATTTCAGTTCTTCCATAGGACATCTGCGGATGCATAACATCTGCGAATGCCTAACTATCAAGTACTGAAATAGAATTTGAAGTATAACTTGATTATCCATAGATTACCACTCTATGAACATAGATTATACTTTTTAAAATATTAACACATCCGTAGTTTACCAATTCTACTCATGGTCATATTTTATTTGGTTAAGTTTCACGCTGTAGCTTCTACTGATGCTGAAATTTCATTATAGCTTCTGTTGATGCCGAAATTTCACAGTATCTTTTGCCGATGCTTAGAATGCGCTGTTTGAAACTTCTTTTGATTGTATGGTCCTAATCAAGTGATATAACCATTTATTGCTATTGGACCTTATTGACTTTGTTTGCATGACAATTGTGCACAAGAAGGTTTATATTTTGAAAAACTTCATATATCCTGCAACCAAGTTAGTGCTCAAGTTCTAATTCCTTCTTAGTTGGTTGATCAAAATTCAGATTTTATTGTTTTCATGCATTAACTGCTCCCTCTAAATTTATGATTAATGATAAGATGTTGCATTCATCATAAATGTAACACCCGGAAATTTTTCTAAGCGAGTCAAGTAATAATAATGGGCTCAGACGAAAAAACATTTAATAAATATAAAATGGTTGTGGGCATTAGACCGAGTTAACCCTTCGGGTCACGAGTTTAACGAGTTTGGGGTCGCGGGAACGCCTGGTATATATATATAGATGGATCAGCTGAAAAACTCTCATTTTCACTCAACACCCATTTCTAGAGAGAGAAAGTGTAGAGAGAGAAAGTGTCGGATCGAGGCTCGGTTGGTCAAGAATCGAAGGCTGGTGTTCGTGGACTCCTAAACAGCAACAATCAAGGTAAGAAACGTAGTATAATTGCTCCATTTGGTGAAAAACCCGGGTTTGGGTTTTTGGGGTTTTAAAAGTGGCAAGAATTGCCCAAAAACGCACATTTTAGGGTAATAAAACATGTAAGAAGCTTAGATTTAGGTTCCTGGATGATAACCCAAGGGTTTGGGTGGAAAAGATTGGATTTTTGGGTTAAAATGAGCTGATTCATATATCTCAGCTCGTTCTGCGAATTTAAGCACTCGTCCAGCGAAACTGTAAGTTCGTCCAGCGAAACTATGAGATTCTCAGCGAGACTACAGTTTCGCTGCAGCGAAACTATGCTTTCGCCTTGGTGAAAACTATTGATTCTATGATAACTTCGCTGATGCCCAGGTCGACCCTTAGACATTGCGAAACTAGGGAATCCCAACGAAAGTTAGGCGCTCAAGGTAGCGAATCTGTCCAGCGAAACTGGCAGAAGGCTGCCCAGCGAAAGTAGCAGCGAAACTGCTGATTTGCCCGGCGAAATTATGGGCGAAATTACGGGCGAAACTATCGGCGAACTTAGTAGCGAAATTAGGCAGAAATTAACTCTTTTGAGTGTTAACTTATCTGCAGGCAGCGTAGTGTGACCCACGTCTTTAAAGCTTGATTGAGAAGCTGCTTGTCAAGCACAGGTGAGTTTCTAGGACCCCTCATTTCCTTGTTTTAAATGATTTTGGGGCTGGAACACATATAAACCTGTTTATTGAAATATGTATGTATGGCCCATTTGGGGTATAATGTTGTGATGTACGTTTAAGGTGGGATAGTGGACTTGGGCGTGTTGTATGAGGTCCTAGAATGAGTCCCCAAGGTCTAGGAGGGATAATTAGGGTTGTTGTACCCAAAATGATGCATAGTTAAGTCCCGGCTTCCGGGAAAGATACGGAAGTAAGTGCCTGTAGATGACTGATGATGTATGCTATGTATGTATGATGCTATATGTATGATGCTATGTATGATGATGTATGTATGATGGGTGTGTGTTCCTTATGATGATGTATGTATATCTTTCACGACTCATGTATTATGACGATGAACGAACAAAGTATTATGTACGTAAAATGAAAGATAATGAAAGAGGAACACGATGACGAATGCATGTATTAATGAATGAATGAATGAGTGAAACGATGACGAATACATGCATTAACGAACGAATGAATTAAGTCTTGCAAACATTGAATAGGTCAATTGGTCCTTATTTGTGATTGGCCATGGTCATGGTACCACTACCGCTTACCTACTAGTACTGTGGCATACGCTTAGATTCACGACCCAGTAGCTAAGGCTACTGTGGCATACGCTCTATTGTTTCACGGCCCAGTAGCTAAGACGGATCGGGGTATAGCATATGGTATTGGTACATTAGAATTCAATGTGCAAGTAAGAATGAAACGGGATCCTTGTCATTCGACCACAGCAATCATAGCCGAATGCTATGAAGTGGGTAAAGCCTGACAGGATCCATACGAGAAGTTAAAGATGATGATGTATAACGAATGATGAAGATAATAATGAATATTATCTCTGTGTACGTATGATGTATGATCATGTGAAAGAACGGTTTCTAAAGGAATATAATACGTTTATTATAAAACTAGAACTCACTCAGCAACGCTGACTTTTTATGTGTTTCCAGTTGGCCGGTAGTGTTGCTGGGGATGGCACGAGGCGGCTACTCAGCTCTTTTGGAATGGCATTCTCCTTTTGAATATGCTGCCACGCAATGTGTTGTGGGTCCATAATGCATGCAACACATTATGTTGCATGCCGTTAGGAGATCCCTTAGGGTTCCGATGTACGGGACTACTTAAGGAAATCTCCTTTATGATGAAAAATATTATATTTTTATACTAGAGGTCACTGTTATGACCCTATGATTGCTGAGGATTCACATAAACGAGATTATCCTCGGTTTCATATGCTTCAGCAGCAATCATAGTAAAGCTAGGCAATGTAAAGAAAGCTTGTATTTTGTATTTAAAGCACGATGTAATGCATTGTAAAAGCTTTTATGATGAAATGAGGATGACTTTTTATCAACTCCGCTGCATTATTTTATTAAGTTTATATTAAATATATGTTTTATGTGCGATGACGACCAACCGTAAGGTGCCCGGGAACGGGGCCTTACAATAAATTTATCTAGAAGAATAGCATGAAAGGCATATGGCCGTCCAAAAGTGATGAAACCTACTAAGATAAAGGAAATACAACAAAAATAATAGAATTATTATGTACATGCATATATATAAGGGGATCATACTATGACACTAAGCTTCTTCCTATTTGATTTGTTTCATGAAATGTTATCTGATTCTAGACCTGATTGCAAGTATGTATTTGCACTTAAATCCAAACAAGAGTATCGTATTAACTAGGCATGTTGTTTATCATGTATTAATGTTTATTAGAGATTAATTGTCATGTGCTCCTCATTCAATTCACATTAGAGTTTGTCCTCCTTTTTGAGTCAAATAATCACTTTTCACACTTAGAATCTATGTACATAAGTTATAAATCCTATCTTGAGACAAATTTGATGTCTCATCAATGCTTTGTTGCTAAGGCTCTTTAGAAAATATACAATTGATCACAATGGATTCTTTTAAGAGCAAAGATATGATCATCATAAGGTCACCAGGTCTTTACTTACATAAAACAGAGGTGCCTTCAACCCAGGTCTTTGTTTACATAAAACAGAGGGTGGATGAGGATCATACTCTAAATCATAAACCCAGGTCTTTGTTTACACAAAACAGAGGGAGGATGATTTGCAAAGATAGAAGTTATAAAGTGTTTTACATAGTGTGCTTGGGTGAGTGATTTGATCACAGCAGGATAAAACTTACTTGCTTGATTCTCAAAATGGAGTTTCCCACAGATAGTCACCTTTTCATTACGTGAGGCATGCTCTTAGTGTAGTTTCCACTCAAGATGAACCTACTCACATATCAAAGTACCTTTTATCAGATTTAAATTAAGTTAATTACACAGGAAGTAAGCAAAGGCACAGTGTACTATCATTTCCCAAACATATGATATGCTAAATCAAAAGACATAATAAAGAACGACTATAATTTTTTTTGTATTTTTATATGTTTTTCTAAATGTTTTTGGATTTTAGAGATTACTATTTACAAGGAAAGTCACATGCTTTTCTTTGTTGATGATGATTAATCTAAGTAAATCATGCCCAAAAACTCAATTAGAAAATCAAATCTAACGGAAGTAAAGGCTTTAGTGAATAAATCAGCAAGCAGATTTGTTGTATGCACTTTGATTAACTGATTAAACCCTTTTCTGAGCAATCCCTCAAAAAATGGTATCTAATTTCAATCTGCCTTGTTTTGCTATGTTGAAATGGATTAGCAGTGATAAACATAGCAGCTAAATTATTAATATGAATTGGTGTTTGAAGGAAATTGTAACCATAATAAAGCAATTGGTTCTACAACCAAAGTACTTGCAAGCAACCAGCTGAAGCAGCTATGTACTCAGCCTCAGCTTTGGATACAGATACATTTGTTTGCTTCTTGCACTGCCATGAAACAAGTCTTGGTCCTATAAATTGACATCCACCAGTTATGGATTTTTTGTTGTTGGTGCATCCTCCAAAGTCACTATCTGAATATGAGTAGAGAATGAAATCACCATCGTTTGGATACCAAAGGCCTAGAGCAGGTTTCCCTTTCAGATATCTGAAGATTCTCTTAACAGCATTTAGATGAGACTCTTTTGGATTAGATTGGTACCTAGCACAAACACACACAACAAACATTATGTCAGGTCGGCTGACAGTTAGATACATAAGATATACTATCATTGATGTATACAATGTTTGATCAACAGATTTTCCAGTAGGATCAGGCACAATCTTGTCAATTGTTGAAGCAGGAGTTTTGCATTTATACAATGTTTGATCAACAGATTTTCCAGTAGGATCAGGCACAATCTTGTCAATTGTTGAAGCAGGAGTTTTGCATGAAGATGTATCAGCAAGATTGTACTTCTTCAATATCTGATGAATATATATTTCTCTTGATTTATAAATGATGCCATCTGTTTTCTAATGAACTTGGAGGCCAAGGAAGAAAGTCAATTCTCCTATTGAACTCATCTAAAACTAAAATTTCATTAACTCTTCAAAATTAACATACAGTCTCTTGTTGGTTGATCCAAATATGATGTCATCTACATATATTTGAACAACCAAAAGTTCTTAATGTTCTGGTTTGAGAAAGAGTGTCTGATCAATGGTTCCCCTATTGTACCCATGCTTGAGCAAGAAAGATGATAATGTTTCATACCACTTTCTTGGTGCTTGATGAAGACCATACAAAGCTTTGTCTAGCTTGTATACCCTATGTGGGTAGTCAGGATCTTCAAAACCAGGAGGTTGAGCTACGTAGACCTCTTCATCAATTTTCCCATAAAGAAAAGCACACTTGACATCCATTTTGTAGACAATGAACTTCTTATATGAAGAATAGGCTAGGAATACTCTGATGGCTTTAATTCTTGCAACATGTGCAAAAACTTCATCATAGTCTATCCCTTCTTCTTGAGTATATCCTAGAGCAATTAGCCTAGCTTTGTTTCCCACAATTATACCTCTGTCATCTAGTTTATTTTTGAAGATCCATCTTGTTCCAATAGGATGTTGACCTTTAGGAAAATCAACAAGATTCCAAACATTCTGCTTTTTAATTACTGAAGCTCTCCATGCATAGCTTCAATCCAGCTATTATCCTTTAGAGCAGTTGTGATGTTTGGAGGAACAACTTGTGAAAGAAAACAAGTAAAAAACAAATGTTTGCATTTCCCCCTTGGCTTCTTGTGGTTCTTGCATTTAGATCTCCAATTATGTTGTTAGATGGATGAGACTTGTGAATTCTGGTTGTTGGAATAGATTCAACTGGAATGGATGATTCCAAGTTAGTCATATCCATTAATGCAGAAGGATTCAGCTATGATGATGAATTTAGGAAGTAATCAAGGTGTTCTTCAGGTTTAGCATTGGAAGTAGAATGATCTTCTTCATTTGGTACATCAGCTGTATTGTGAATGTCTTGCGCAGGAACCTCTACGGAAGCATTTTGTTTGTCCGTATGAGTTACAGGAACATCTACGGATGGTATTTGTTGAGATGCTGATAACTCTTTGGAATGCAAAGAATCATCTTCAATGTGTGGAACATCTGCTAAGGCATTATCCATATCTTCGGATGAAGGATGATCTCTGCAGATGCAGAGTTATTAGCTGCGGATGCATTGTTGCCATTTGAGGATGTAGATCCATTTTCCTGTACTTATGCAGCATCATCATTGATATTGGTTGTTCCTTGATCCATGATACTTGATGTTTGTAGTCTTAGAGGATCAGCTGATAGTGATACTTCATTCAGATTTGGAGGA
The DNA here is from genome assembly GCA_024085815.1 of Flaveria linearis. Classification (NCBI taxonomy): domain Eukaryota; kingdom Viridiplantae; phylum Streptophyta; class Magnoliopsida; order Asterales; family Asteraceae; genus Flaveria; species Flaveria linearis. Next base: position 61,824,183 of record CM044003.1, on the reverse strand, counting down.
ACAAATGGATAACATGTATCAGTAGATCCTTCATTATTCAAATAACCAAAGTTAAATGAGTCTGTTAGTGCATCTATATCAAACAACCATGATGATCCTTTTACGGATGTAGTAAATAAGGATTCATCGAAAGAAACATTAGGAGTTTCTTCCATAATGTTTTGTTGTGAAATGTAAACCCTATATGATTTAGACGTTGAAGAATATCTAACAAAGAAACCACCATAGGCTTTCTCTGAAAATTTCCCAATTGTTCCTTTGTGTTTAAAACATATACATGACACCCAAAAGTTCTAAGATATCCTATGTAAGGTTTTCTTTTGAATAAAAGCTCATAAGGTGTTTTATTATGTTCTTTGACAATTAAGGTCCTATTTTGAACATTGCATGTTGTGTTCACAGCTTCAGCCCAAAAGGTGATGGGCAGTTGAGAGTCAGCCATCATTGTTCTCACTGCTTTAATGAGAGTTCTGTTTCTTCTTTTAGCAACTCCATATTGTTATGGACTTCTTGGTGCACTGAACTACCTTGCAATGCCTTTATTCTTACAAAAAGAATCTAAGTCAGCATTAACAAATTCAGTCCCATTGTCATTCCTGAAAATTTTAACTTTTAAATCAAGTTGATTCTCAATCTTAATGACAAAGTCCATTAATGTTTCTAATGTTCCACTCTTTTGTTTTACGAAAAATACCTATGTGAATCTAGTGAAACCATCCACTACCACTAAACAATATTACCTTTTTCCAATGCTCATTACATTGGTTGGACCAAAAAGATCCATATGAAGCAGTTTGACTGGTTTAGTGTTAGTATTGATAATTTTGGATTTGTGAGACACTCTGTGTTGTTTTCGTTCATAACATGAGGTACACTGGTTTGAACAATAAAATTCTTTCTTTGCCAGTCCAATGACTAAGTCATTTTTCACCAATTTATTCATGTTCTTCATGTTGGAATGAATAAGCCTTCCATGCCACAATTGAGATTCATCTTCTGATGACTTAGATAGCAGGCATGTTTCATGGCGTGTGAGTGTAGTATTATTCATATCCAAAACATATGTGTTTTCTTTTCTTGATGCTTTAAGAAGCATCCATTCTTCTGGAATTGAAAAACCTGGCTTAAGAATGTAACAATTAGTGTTATCAAACAATGTGGTATAATTTTGATCATGAATTTGAGACACACTTAATAAATTATACTGTAAATTTTCACAATAATTTACTTTCTCAAATTTGAGCACACCATTAGTTACCATTCCTTTGCCAACTATTTTACCTCCCTTCTTATCCCCACCAAATGCCACATATGTGGCATTTTTATGCATGAAGTCATGGAGAAGAGAATAGTTTCCTGTCATATGCCTAGAACAACCACTATCGACATGCCACTTGTTGTTAACTCTCCACAATTGTTCCTGCACACATAAATAAATCAATTAGAATTGACAATCCAAGCCTTAATGATCTTGGGTTTGCCAGCTGCCTAAAATTGTTATTCTTTCATGAATCAGTCTTGAAGTTTCAGTATTAATTTTAGTTTTAATTGATTCATTTTGTGTTGTTTGTGGTGAGGATGATTCTATTGAAGATGAGGTTGTTAAACTTGGTTCTGGTTTCTCAATCTCTTCTTCATTCACCTTGTCTTTCTTTGTTTGATGCTTTGGTTTTGACAGTGATCCTTGGTAGTTGAAAGTTTCACCATCTTTCAATTTTGCATGAGGTACATGAGTTCCTTTTTCAAAATTATCAAAGAAAGCATCATTAACATTTGACTCCTTTTCAGTCGAATCCACCTTTTAGTGTGGAGTTTTAGATTATTGAGATGATGTTCTTTTCTTCAAAGGTTTACCATTAGCAGATGTTTTCTCCTTTGGCTTTTGCTTTTGTTTTCGTTGCAACTTCTTTGGTTTTGAATCTTCTTGACTATCATTGGATTGAGAGTCTGATTCAGCCATCTTAGATTTTGACTTCTTTGTGCTCTTTGTCTTGTTCTCTTTGTTGAAATAACATTCCTGAGTTGAGTGATTATTTTTGTTACAAATTACACAGTGGTTGTTGAAGTAGCAGTCAGAGGTCATGTGATTGTTCATATTGCAAATAGAACAATAACTGCTGAAGTAACAATCTTCAGTATTGTGATTTTTCATATCACACCATTTGCAATACATTTCCTCAGATTCTTCATCAGAATCGATTACCTTCTTTTTCTTTTTCATCTTTTCAGGCTTCAAAACCTTTTCCAATTGTGCACTTGATTTGTCATTGCTTTTCCTTGTTACCCTGTTAAAGGATTCTTGTTTAACTTTTGATGATTTATGCTACTTGGAATTCACCACTTTCTGATTTGATTTGTTGGTAGTTGCTTTTGTCTTTGGCAGATTTTCTACTGATTTAGATTTTCCTTTCTACAGATCTTCTATGGATTCAGTAAATTTGGATTTCCGCAGATCTTCTACTGAAGAAAGTTTCTTCTGCCGCTGATGATCTGCTGATTGTTTCTTCTTTCCCTTATCTTCGGAAGATGTGTGTACTTCCTCAGTAGATTTGCACTGTTCTATTCCTTCAGTTGAAGGTTTTTGATGCTGATGAAGTTCTTTAAGTCCTTTATTTAACTGAGCTATTCTCTTGCAGATAGTCTTCAACATGTTTCCTTGTTTTGGTGGATATTGCAACTTTGTTTCTTCAAGAACTTTGGGAAGGATTGTTTCAATAGCAACATTCTTACCAATGTTCAGTTGATCATCACCATCTTCATCAGAATCATCCAAGTCATCACACTCATCAAAGTCAAATTCTGAGTCATCTTTTTTAATATTTTCTGATTCAGAAGACTTAGTTTCACTTACCTCAGTTTCATTGTTGTTATTTGGTTAATGAGATTTTGTTTCAAACTTGGTGCTTGGCACAAAATGATTTGACAAAGTGTTTGTCATTGTTTCAGGTAAAGTTGTGTAATTATCATTTATAGGAGGTGCAACAGCATTATATCCCAACCCATACCTGTTCTTTGATTCAATATAAGAAGCTAATAATTTCTCATATTGCTGAGATGAAAGTTGAAACTTCTGAAGTTTCACTTCAGCTGATGCATGATCAGCCATGGATTTGGTTAAGGAATTGGTCAGATGCTCAACTTGGGCTTTTAAACTGTAATTTTCGAAAACAAGTTTTGCTAAATCCTTTTCTAAAGAGTTAATTTTGATTTGATATAATTTATGTTCTCTTACATGAGATTCATTCAAAATCATTGTTTCTTTTACTTTATCAGCCAGTTGTTGAGCATTGACTCTATATCTTTCAACTTCCTCAACACATACTGATGAACACAGTCTATCTCTTACCTCTCTAGCCATTGGTGGAACTTTGTTCTCCATGTAAGCTATTAAGGCTTGATTCTCTTCCAAGACTTCCTTCTCATACATACTCCAGTCATAGGTTCCATCTTGTAGTATGATCAGCCCAGATTCTTTCGAATTACTAGGTCCTGCTGACTCATTTGTGGCTGATGGGATGAATTTGTTAGCTGAGGTTGTCTGAAAGGTCTTTAAGATGTTATTGGCTGATGAGATTGATGTTGATGAGACTGATGTTGTTGATGTTGTCTCAAGTCCGGATTTGATTGTTGATTACATTCTCTAGAGAAATGTCCATAGAGATTACATTTGTAACACCCTTACCTTTGACTTATCAATACCAATCTTTGATGTTTTACTTGCCGCAACCAATTTTTTGTTTCTCCTCAGGTACTGTTTGGCTCTATAAGCAATCATTGCCATTTGCCATTGAAGATCCATCTCCTCTACTATATCTGGATGTAATTCTTCCAAGTCCTGCTGGCAAATGTTGGCTGATGTTAAAGAGCTTCCCAAGTAAGCTTGAAAATTTGAACTAAAAGCTCGAAAGGCTGCCTTTTGTTCTTTAGAATCCATAATCACTGTGATGGGTTCTGCTTGGTTGTTCTATGATGAAGACTTTGTTGATGATGTAGATGCATCTCTTCTGTCAGCAGTTCTTCCTTTTTCCTTTCCTTGTTTACTTTGAGATGATTTCTTTAAAGGCTTTGATGCATAAAAACTTACTTCCTCTTCATATTCACTCAAAGTACAAGAATTGTCACTATCATTATTAGAAATAAAGGCACTTCCAGCACTTTTTGTTTCTTTAAAATGACAGGGAGTGACATGTGTTCTCACACTCTTGCTTCTTGAGTTCTCATCCATTTCAAGAGCTTCCACTTTAGCTACCAGTGTATCTAAACCAATTGATTTGAGATCTATGGTGTTCTTGAACATGGACACAGTTTGCTTCCAACTTTCAGGCAAAGTATGAAGCATCTTTTTGTTTAATTCCTCATTTGTGTACTTTAACTCCAAGATGCTCATCTCAGTAACAAGTTGTATAAATATATAGAGTTGTTGAGGAATTAATTCACCCTTAATATGATGAAAGGTTTCATATTGTGAACTCACCCTTAATATGATGAAAGGTTTCATATTGTGAACTAAGGGTGTCCTTCCTAACGCTTCTGATTTCATCACTCCCTTTACAGAGTGTATAAAGTATCTTCCACAAGGAATTTACTGTTTTGTAATTTTCACACCTGATTAAAATTTCTTCCGGTAAAGCCATACTAAGCAGACTATATGCTTTAATATCAACTTTGACCTTCTTAACATCATCAGGTGACAGGTCTTTTGTACTTATGGGTTGATTTTTGTCATTATAATCTGGCCCAAGGGTGGGTGGAATATATGGACCTTCATTTATTGATTCCTATAAGTCAGAATCAGTATAATTCACATGATTCCTGAATTTGATTTTCCAGGATTTAAAACCCGCCTTTGTTTCCAACTTTGGAGGTTGATATGATCCACCAAAGTTACCCATTTTAGTTAAAGTCTAAGAATTTAACTATAACAGAGTTTCTGTTAAGTAATGAACTAATCAGTGACAAAACTTAATTAGTGATAATTAAGTTATTGTGATCACAAATCAGTCAATCCCTTTAATGATATTTAATTATAAAATCAAGGATTTTGTTAATGTATTTGTTCAATTTAATTTGAACAATTAATGAAAATCAATCAATAACCCATATCTACTATTCAATTAATGTGAATATAGATCTAAGTTAACCAAGCAATGAAACAGTGCTCGCTGAAAGATAAATCACTGTTAAATCTAATGAAACAGTAGGCCTAATCAGCCAAAAACTGATAAAGCTAATGAAACAAGCAAACAATTAAACAATTCTAATACCGATAGATCAATCGATCTAAATCAATGAGCACTTGGATTTGATATCACCTGTGAATCCAAGGATCGCAATCAGGAATTATCAGTATTAGAATGGAATCAAGTTAATGATTGCGGAATGATCATTAATCGTTTCTTAATTGTTTTGTTTTATAATTAATTATCAAAACAAAATTAATGCTGGGTATGATGAACACAATTATATCTAAGCAATATTTGAGCAAACAAGAATTGATTCAACCGTATTTCATTAAAACTAAATAATGATTACAAATGAATAAATTATGAATGCTATAAACAATAACTGCTTCGAACATGTTGTTGGTGATGTATTGATGTGACGGCGGCTAGGGTTTGATTGTGTGAATCGATGTGATGTTTTGTGTTTGACCGTATTATTGTTCTTGTGTTCCGTCTATTTGATATGAAACCTAGGACTCATAATTATAGACAATATGATTCTGTTAAGGAAACACCGGATCTCTTGGGATTCGAAATTAACTTGTTGACTTGTTGACTTGTAACACTTGTATATTGCAAGTCCAAGTGTTTTTGTCTTCTGCATGAACTTTGTCTTCAGCAGCTCTTCAGCAGGAACTTTGTCTTCCGCAGGAACTTTTGCTCTTTCGCAGGAACTTGTTCTTTCGTAGGAGTCTTCACTTCATCTTCTCGTGGTGATTTCATCAGTGAATACTGATGTTCATCCGTAGACAATCTTTGGATGCTTTGTCTTGTAAGAAACATATCTACGGAAGAACACAAATGTTCATCCGTGGATGTTTCTTACACTTAGCCAATTTCAAGAATTAAGCAAGTATATTGCTTTTACCTATCATCATACACATAAATCAACACATATATGGGTTAACTTATATACATAACACATACATCAAGAGTGAATTACAATCATTCATTACATATATTGATTACAGTTTTGAGCCTATACAGAATGATCTAGACCTATTGTTCCTAGATCTAACAGTTTTTAAACTTTAAGAACTTGAATTCACCAACTTTTTAGTTAACACAAAATCTTTTGAGCATGTTTCAGGTAACCCCTAATGGATGTTGGCTTCATTGGAGAACTGGACTTGGACAACCTAGAATTATGACTACCCATAGCATTACTTGAATTGGAAACATTTTGAACAATTTAAATTGTAGTTGGTTAAACATTTGGACTTATGTAATGAATTTGTACTCTGTATGATGGGCTAGACTATTACAACCCGACTTTGGTAATAAAATGTAATGCCATGTGATTTCTCTCCTTCTGCGCTCTTATGATGGTTTGTTTCCACTGCCATGTTTGTTATCAGTTTGTAACGTCCCACCCTCCTTGGGCCCGGGGTGTGACAGATTGGTATCAGAGCCACAAGTTGTAGAGAAGTCGGGAATACCTTAGTAGACCCTAGGCTACAACCCTGATACCTTAGGAATGTCCTTGCTTTGGTATGTGTTGGAGTAAGCGGGTTGGATAAATTGATGATTACACTTGATCAACATAATCATGAACTTATCGAATGCTTAAATTCCAGCACAAAACTCCATGTGTAATTTTTGGAGTAGATGATTTAAGGAATTTTCTTGACAACGGTCAAAAGTTGATTTTAATTAAACTTTCATGCCAAATTTTTGCTTGATGATGCTACTGATAATTGATACCACGCAATCACTACTACTATTAGTACTATTATTATTATTGTCATCACCAATGAGAAACTAAATTACTCATGATAATTTTTACAGGATAACAAGAGGATGGCTGATAAGGGAAAAACATCTGCATACCTGACTGATGAGACTGCTCCAGTTAGGAATCTTGGGAGGACAAGGCCTCGAATAGAGTATGAGGCGTATCTAAGAAGGTGTGGACATCCGGCCTATATATCTGTGACCTCTGATGACAACGAGCCTTCTAAAGACTCATGATCGACATCCCCAGTCACGAGCCAAACGCGCTCCAACTCGCCGCACGTCGCCGCACCTACCCATTCACCTATCCCACCTTTTGGGGATAGAGGTGCACATGTTATCGCTCTCCCTCACAAGAGTGCTAGACCAGGACCTTCAGTTTCCTTTTGGATGCCTCCACCTCTATCTCCTCCTGGAAGTACTCCGATACCAGCACCTCCTATGATTGACCCGTCCAGACACCACCCGCACGACGAGCTTGGATGCCGCCTAGGCGTAGCGTGTATGATGGACCAAGTGTTCTTGCTGGCGACCCCTACTCCCAGTCTAGCCGTCAGGCTAGTGACTTTGGACCTTTTAAACATACTCTAAGTGACATATTGAAGACCATCCAGTGTCATGAGCTGACTCTCCAGCACGCCACTCGAACTTCCCAGTCTGCCCAATTTCAGGCGATGATGGCGTCACACAGTGTGCAACGCTTAGAGCAAGAGTAGAAGAAGAGGTTAGACTGGTTTGGGTGGTCAAAAAAGAAATGGCGGTGATGATATGATGATATTTGCCTGCTGGGCACTAGGTTTCGAAACTATTCTAAGAAACTATTTTATTTATCTATTTCAGAGACTATTATTATACATGGGGGTGATGGCACCTTCCAGTTTGTGATACTACAACACTATTACTACTATGTTTAGTTGATGCTATGTTTGAACTATCTAAGAAACTATTACTTATGATGCTAATATTACAGGGTCACTTGATTTGGATGGTAATATTATTATGTGTTAAAAAATTGATTTGTGTACTATGAATAATTCACCCCATGTTGGTTGATGAAATATATATATTTATGTCGCGTTGTATGCATTATACTTCCATGTAAGTGGTTAGCGCAACTAATAAGGGTAAATTCAATATAATGGAATATTTGAAAACAAAATATATAAGATGCCAAATCAATTTATCTACAATGCTAACAGAATGCCGAGCAGATGAGGAACTCGTATCGGGAGACGAGGAGCTGCTAGAGGTCAACATGAGGAAGCTAAATAGACCGGGAACCAACCACCTACTCCGCTAGGAACCCTACGTGGAGAAAATGTCAACCCTGAGAACGATAATGGGATTGCTAACCTAGTGGCACAATAGATTGCTAATGCCATTTCGATGATCAGCACCCAGATCAACACAGATCGGGGGAATGCAACCGGGAACAACGGACCCGGGAATGAGGAAGGTAATAATGATGACACCGAGGAAATAAGAAATGGGTGTTCCTACAAGACATTCATGGCCTGTAAACCGAAAGACTTCTATGGCACCGAGGCTGTATTAGATATTAGTGAGTGCAAGATGGAACACGTGGTAAGGTTTCCTTCGCAATCATTTAAAGGACCCGGACTGGAATGGTGGAAAACCATCATTCATCCTCAAGGAAGGAACATAGCAAGTCGAATGAATTGGACCGAATTCAGGGATTTGATAACCTACAAGTACTGTCCAATCAACCAGCTTGAGAAGCTAGAGTCTGAATTTCTAAGCTTAGAGATGAAAGACCCAAACTACATGTAATACATCAACTGTTTCCTAGATTTCCTCCGATTGGTGCCACATCTAGTGATGCCAGAAGCTAAGGGAGTAGCCCATTTCATTTGGGGACTACATCCTAGAGTTAGAGGCATGGTCCGTTCCTCCAGGCCAACAAACTTACAAGCTACAGTTGACTTTACTAATAGCTTGACTAATGACCTGGTTAGGGTGGGTTGGACAGAGCAAACACGAATAAAGGACAAGAAGAAAGTGATGGGTGAGATGAGAAAGTGGTTGATGTTAAGAAGGCGGTTGGAAGTAGTGGTACCCAATTGTACTTAGGCACAAGTCCCTTTTTATGGGCAAGAAATATAGTTATGGAGCAAGGCGTGATGATCAAGGTGGAAGGGCTCGGATATTATACTTAGGCACAAGTCCCTTTTGCAACAAGTGCAAACTACATCATCAAGGGGAGTGGAACCCGATGCCCTGTTTTAGATGCAAATGAACTGGTCACTTGATTAAGGATTGTACGTATGCGCCAGGGAAACAATGCTATGAGTGTGGTGATCTAAGACACATGAGGAATAAGTGTCCCAGGCTAGCAAGAGATAAGGATGTGACACCCAACAAGCCTAAGGGAAGAGCATTCGTGATGGACCCAAATGGTGCCCGTAAAGAACCTGATGTGGTTAACGATACGTTTCTCATAAACAACCAACCTGCTACCATTCTATTTGATACTGGAGCAACTGCTAGTTTTATTTCTACTACCTTTAGGCCTTTGATTGATTTCACAGCTTGCATCTTAACTAATGCATTTACCATAGAACTAGCTGACGGTAATGTAATAGAAACCAACAAAATCATAAAAGATTGCAAAATGGTCCTAGAGGGTAGTTCATTCAATATAAACTTAATTCTATAAAGTTAGGAGGTTTTGATATGGTAGTAGGGATGGATTGGTTGGCTAGAAATAGGGCTGAGGTCGTGTGTGATGAGCGTTCGCTTAAAATACCTTTAGAAGATGGGAAGTTGTTAGGAGTCCATGGAGAGAGAAACCACCCATTATGGCCCATGATATCCCACCTAAAGGCTACTAAGAGCCTTAAGAAAGGACACACATCGTTCATAATTTATGTGATGAAAGCCAGAAGGAAACAAAAAATTAAAGACATACCTATAGTGTATGAGTACTTGGAAGTATTTCTAGAAGACTTACCGGGACTCCCTCCAACCCGACAAGTTGAGTTCCAGATAGATTTAGTACCTGGTGCCGCACCGGTGGCCACAGCACCTTATCGACTCGCTTCGCCCGAGATGAAGGAGCTAATGCTACAAATCCAAGAGTTACTTGATAAGGGGTTTATACGAACAAGTGTTTCACCGTGGGGTGCTCCGGTACTATTTGTTAAGAAAAAAGATGGAACACTAAGAATGTGCATCAATTATCAGGAATTGAATAAGCTTACCATAAAGAACCGATGCCCTCTTCCTAGAATTGACGACTTATTCGATCAGTTGCAAGGAGCCAGCTATTTCTCCAAGATAGACTTGTGATCGGGATACCACTAACTAAAGATAAAAGAAGAAGACACCCCCAAAATAGCATTCAGAACCAGGTATGGACACTATGAGTACCTAGTCATGCCTTTCGGACTGACTAACGCACCAGCAACATTCATGGATCACATGAACCATGTATACCGTCCATATCTAGACAAGTTCGTGATTGTGTTTATCGAAGATATCTTGATCTACTCTCGAAGTAAATAAGAACATGAGAATCATCTCCGACTAATCCTTGAACTACTCAAGACCGAGCAATTTTTTATATGCAAAATTCTCCAAATGCGAGTTTTGGATGCGTGAAATCCAGTTCCTTGGGCATATAGTGAATAAGGATAGAACTCAAGTGGATCCAAGAAAAATAGAGGCCATCAAGGACCGGAAGATCCTAGAAACTCCTACCGAGATCAGACAATTCTTTGGTTTGGCTGGTTATTACAGATGGTTTATCAAAGAATTTTCACGAACGTACACACACTAACCGCTTTGACCGAGAACTTATGAGTGGAGAAAGGAACAAGATGAAGCCTTTAGTATGTTAAAGGAAAAACTATGCGGCGCACCTATCCTTGCCCTACCAGAGGGAATTGAGGACTTTGTAGTCTATTATGACGCTTCGCATCAAGGATTGGATGTGTGCTAGTGCAGCGGGAAAAGGTGATTGCCTACGTATCCAGATTGCTGAACGAGCATGAAAGGAATTACACGACACACAATTTGGAATTGGGTTCCGTGGTGTTTGCACACAAAATGTGGAGACACTACCTCTACGGTACTAAGTGTGTTATCTACACCGATAACAAAATCCTGCAGCAGATTCTGAATAAAAAGATGTTGAACATGTGCCAGAGAAGATGGGTAGAATTATTAAGCGATTACGAATGTGAGATTCGCTACCATCCCGGCAAGGCAAATGTAGTGGCCGATGCCCTGAGTAGAATGGAAACGGAGAAACCCCTTCGTGTTCGCGCGTTAAGGATGAGTGTGCATACTAACCTGGTCACTAGACTAAAAGTGGCACAAGAGGAAGCTCTAAAAAGGGATAAACTAGCTAAGGAGTTGTTAACTGGAATGGAAAAGCGTCTGGAGGTAAGCAATGATGGATTACACAAGTATGAGTGAAGAGCATGGGTACCAAAGAATGGAGGACTTAGAGAGGTTGATTTTAGATCAAGCCCACAAATCTATATACTCGATTCACCCGGGAAGCGACAAGATGTATCAAGATATAAAGACTCTGTTCTGGTAGCCCGGAATTGAGAAAACAATTGCCACCTATGTGGGAAAATGTCTGATTGGTAAAGGTCAAAAATCAAAAACCATCAGGAACTTTACAACAACCTGATGTATCAAGATATAATCGTTTTGTAGCTTTAAAATCAGGTTTTTCCTTTCCCTAATATGAACCTTGAGTCATCAAAGCCTTTCTGACTCGGCCTGAAGGAGAAACTATGCGTTTTTGGGATTTGCGTTGCAACTGTTGCAAAAACGGGTCTTTCAGTACCCCATCTTTCTTGCTTGCTATGAGCGTTACTGATACTCAGAACGGTCTTTCTAACATTCTAAACTTTGACCTCCAACTATTATTGCTATTATTATTAATAACTTTAATATAATTATTATTACTGTTGGATTCTTTCTATGATCATTATTCTGTGTTTATTTTCCTAAACACTAACGTTAGGTTTTTGCCTTAGAATAAGATAATTTAACGTTCTGAAATTAAAACTTTACACGTCAAAATGTTAGAATTAAATTGAATACAACTAATTTTGTGTAAACACACATGATTCATGAATTAATTATAATAATACACATCTAAAACATAAGAATGTTTAACAAGAAACTATCACCTAAAAATACTACACTACACAACAAAACTACACTACTTATATTAATTTACAAAAAAGAAAAATTAAAAACAACACACACACCCACTAACCTTGGCCGCCCCCTCACCACCCAATCCCTCCCTCTCTTTTCCACTTACACAACCACAACCACACTCCACCACTTTCCACACTCTCCTATACATGCAAACTTTCTCGATTTAAACTCCCTCACCTCTCTCTCCCTTTCTCTCGGCCTCCACCACCGAAAACACACACACGCACATTCATTTTCAGCCAAAAACTTGAAGAACACAAGTTTCTCAACATCATTCAAGCACAACACAAGCAAGAAAGTGACGTTTGGTGGTTGTTATGCATGGATTCTTGAAGATACAAGCTACACCATGTTGGGTTTTTAACAAGATTATCAAAGTCATATAAGACCATTTGTATGAAAAACGCAGCGCATTAGTTAGTTTCAAATCTTGTTATCAATGTGAATATAAAACTGATTTTACATATTAACAAACACCCAAACCAAGGATCCATATACGAAGTAAACATCCTTTCAACATCACAATCATATAGGATTCAAAATTACTACCTTTCAGGAAGTAATGATAGTGGAAGAGATGATGGATGAATGGCTAACCTTCAATGGAGAGGGCCTCAAGCTTGTATACCCAAGCCACTAACAGAACACCTTGTTTGCTAGGATTTGTTTGCATTTTGCACTACACAAGAATATGTTCTTATTCTTTCTTTCTTGTTTCAACCGAGAGCAAGAGAGAAGGGAGAAGGAGGAGAGTTTTTTTTGGTTAGTGGTCTATTGCATGTGAAATGGTTGGTGGGTGAAAGTGTGTGTTACAAGAACCATTTAAGGCATTCAAAAAATTCAAAACAAGGATCTTAATCCCCTTTAAATTTCGGTTGCCACCCCCTTTTTGGTTTCAATTCCTTTAATGATTTGGAACAAAACAAATCAAATAACATGTTACTATTTACAAATTTAATTAGACATGTAACACATTAACATGTTATAAGTTTCATGAAATATCTCATAGCCATTATCATACACATATTCTTTAACCAACTTTATTTGTATAAATAAATTATCCATATAATTCTTTATTCCTCAATTGCAAATATTTAGAAACCCATTTTATAAATATCATAAGTGTTAATATTTAATTGTCAGATCATATCTTACAATAAAATATTATTGTGTTTGTCCAGCTTGTTTTTGGGTATGACCCGACTTGGATCATAATGTACTAGCCACGTCAACTATAATATGTGTCTTAGGCAGACCAGTTACATCAATCTCCCACTTGCACAAGATATATAGAAAATTAATGCAAGTAGTAAGTACCGCCTAACAACGGTTTATTTCCCCTAATACATATGACGAGGTGCCATTCAATAACATCATTCATTTCAAGTACCTTACTTGTAATAATTTAGGTGAATCAATCATCTATCCTTTTACCACAGATGTCATGTTAAATCTAGAGACACGGAATAATCATTCTCTGTTGATTGAACTTAGCAGGCCTTAGACATCTCACTCTCAACAAATAAGAGGGACAAATCCCCGTTTGACCACATACGTGTCTCATAATCATCTTATATTACACTTGGTGTTAGCCTTATGTACCGTCATGTTTTAGAATAGCGATGAATTAAGCCAAAGCATAATATTCGGTGAATATCAGGACCCAATATGTATCTCAAGTCGATGGATACAATGATATTCGCCTTTACTCAAAATTACTTATGATCTATCACAAAGATTCCATGTACTAATATTTGAGGGTGGGTCAGTCCAATATTCATGTCCCATAAATATTCATGAACTTTGGCAGCAAACCCTTGCTGTATGTTCATATTGTTGGGTTTTGTTACATGTTTATCAAAGTAAGTTTAACCATTTAAACTTGAAAAAATGCAGCGGATATTAGCGGTTAAAAGGTATTTTATAATTTGAAAATTTGAACCATATTAACCCATAACAAACCCATAAACAAAGGATCATATAAATATGTGAAATGAAATGCTATCAAAACCGAAAAGAACAACCATAGGGTGTTCTTGAAACTACCTTTCAAGAACAAGATGATGTAGTATGGATGAGAAGAAGATGATGATGCTTCTTGAATGTCTAGCCTCCAAATAGAAGTCCTCAAGCTTGTATACCCACAAGCCTTAGCAAACACCTAACTTGTTAGGTAGTATAACACCAAGACTCAACTCCTTCTTCTAAAACACGAAATCAACCAAGATGATCTTCAAATTCAGCCAAGAAATTCGAAAATTTTAGGAGAGAAGAAGGAAAGAAGACTATTGCATGTGAGAAAGAGAAAAAGTATGTTATTCTTGCAAGAGTGCAAGAGTTATGAAGTCATGTATTAAACCAATTCCAAAACCAACAACCCCACACAAGGGGCGGCCGAAATGGCCCTTTTAAAATGGGTTCCCCTCGATTTTTCATTTTATAAAATTTGCACTCTTTTAATCATAAGATTTATAAAATTAAAACCCCTTTTAGTTTTATAATATTAACACACTATTATTTGTTATTATTCAACTTACTTAAAAAATATAACAAATAATTTCTCATGAACAAATTATCCATATAATTTGTTTTATTTCAAATGCAATGTTTTAGAAACCCATTTTCTAAATTGGTGTCAATATTTATTTGTGTGATCTCATCAACAATTAAATATTTATTGGTGTTTGTTTAGCTTGTTATTGGGTATGACCCGACTTGGATCATAACGTACTAACCACATCAATCTTGTATGTGTCTTGGGCATACAAGATCCAACAATCTCCTACTTGCACAAGATTCATAGAAGATTGATGCAAGTAGTAAATACCGCCTAAAAACGGTTCACTACCCTTAATACGTATGATTAAGTGCCATTCGATAACATCATCCCTTTCACGTACCTTACTCGAATTGTTTTAGGTGAATCAATCATCTATCCTTTTATCACAGATGTCATGTTAAATCCTAGAGACACAGAGTGATCATTCTCCATTGAGTTAACTTTATCAGGCCTTAGACATCTTACTCTCAACGAATAAGAGGGACAAATCCCATCTTGACTACATACATCTCTCATAATTTCCTTGTATTATACCTAAACTCAGAGTTATGTACTGCCATGTTTCAGAGCAGTGAAGAACTAAGTCAAAGTGTAATATTTGGTAAATATCAAGACCCAATATGTATCTCAAGTCAGAGGATACCAAATGATATTCTCCTTTACTCAAAATTACTTATGATCAATCAGGAAGATTCCATGTAGTAATATTTGAGATGCAGGTCAGCAACCCTTTGCTCTATATTCATCCATATGAATATCTACCAATCCAAGTTCATAATAGTCTTACCTTCATACTTGTTCCCACAAGCATGAACGACTATAGACGTTCTGAGTAATTGATTTACTCATGGATTTTAAACATGCAAAGTAGGAATATTAGTTGAACCATCATAACCAAATAATTCATTCAAGTAATAAAGGGTTACAATATCTAAATACAAAATTAAAGATCAAATCCAGTCACTAGAGTATTGAAGTCCTATGGCACAAGCATGACTTTCATGCTTTGCCTTTTCAGGAAGCTTCGTGAGTGGGTCCGTAATGTTTTGATCTGTGTGAACTTTGTGAATACATATCTTTCCCTTTTCAACTTTATCCCTTATGTAGTTGAATCTCCGTTCAATGTCCCTAGTCTTTTGATGTGCACAGGGTTCCTTGATTTGAGCAATCGCACCCTCGTTATCACAAAGAATTTCTAGGGGGTCCTGAATGGAAGGGACCACCCCTAGATCGGCAATGAATTTCTTTAACCATGCAGCTTCCTGAGCTGCTAATGAAGCGGCGATGTATTCTGACTCTATAGTTGATAATGCCACCACATCTTGCTTAGAGCTCTTCCAAGAGATTGCTCCTCCATTCAAGATGAAAATGTACCCCGATTGTGATTGTGAATCATCCCGATCAGTTTGGAAGCTCGCATCCGTGTAACCCTTTACAACGTGTTACTCCTTCCCAGATCCATAGATTAGGAACATATCTTTGGTCCTCCTTAGGTAGTTAAGTATGTTCTTAACAGCCATCCAATGACTGCTTCAAGGATTTTGCTGGTATCAACTTGTCATGCTTAAGGCGCATGACACGTCCGGCCTAGTGCATATCATTGCATACATGATGGATCCTATGGCAGATGCATACGGGATTCCCTTCATTTTGTCTTGCTTATCCTTTGAGCTTGGACATTGAGTCTTACTCAATATCGTTCCTCTTTGGATAGGTACCTTACCTTTCTTAGAGTTTTCCATCTTGTACCTTTTCAAGATCTTATCAATGTATGCACTTTGGTTCAAACCTATTAATTGCCTTAATCTATCCCTATAGATCTTTATTCCCAAAATATAGGCGGCTTCACCAAGATCCTTAATGGAGAAATAGATTCCAAGCTAGGCTTTTACACCCTTTAAAGTTGGAATGTCATTTCCAAATAGTAGAATGTCATCGACATATAATACTAGGAAAGTGATGATGCTCCCACTAGCTTTCTTATATACACATGCTTCATTATCGTTTTTGCTGAACCCAAATTTGATTATCTCTTCATCAAATGGTGATTCAAACTTCCTGATGCTTGCTTCAATCCATAGATTGATTTCTTTAACTTGCATACTTTGCTAGGATGTTTTTGATCGACAAAAACTTCAAGCTGAACCATATGGACATCTTCCTCAAGATATCCATTTAGAAAAGTGGTTTTGACATCCATTTGCCAAATCTCATAATCATAATGAGCAACTATGGAAAATAATATCCTAATAGACTTTAGCATTAAAACCGGTGAGAAAGTCTTATCATAATCAACCCCTTGAGTTTGAGTGAAACCTTTTACTACAAGTCTAGCTTTATAAGTATCCAAGTTTCCATGCATATCGGTTTTCTTCTTGAAAACCCTTACTTCCAACTATTTTTAAGTTAAGAGGTGGTTTAACCAAGTCCCATACCTGGTTGTCATACATGGATTGCATCTTAACGTTCATGGCTTCAAGCCACTTGTTACAATCCAAATTGGACATTGCATCATGATAAGTGGTTGGTTAATCGGAATCTACCACATAGCATCCATCAACGAAAAATCCATATCTTTCAGGTGGGTTACTAATTTTACCAGATCTGCGAACATTTTGTGTGTATTAATCAACTATTTGATCACCCTTATCATCCTCATGTTGAGTGTTAGTGTCAACCAAACATGTATCATTTTGTAGTTCTTGATCCTCCTCAAGATCCACTGTTCTACTGCTAGTTCCTTCTGTAAGGAACTTAGCTTCTAAAAACTCAGCCTTCTTGGTAACAAACTCCTTTTGTACTAATGGATCATAGAAATTATATCCCATAGAATCTCTAGGATATCCAATGAAGATACACTTAGTGTAACGGCTTTCTAACTTGTTTGAGGTGGGAGTCTTAACATAAGACTCGCAACCCTATACCTTTAAATATGATAGTGATGGAACCCTTCCATGCCATATTTCAAAAGGTGTCTTTTCCGCTTTCTTGGTTGGGGCCATATTCAAAATACGGGCCGTTGAGAGCAAAGCAAAACCCCAAAATGATAGAGGCAATGAGCTTCTAGCCATCATAGATCGAACCATATCCAATAGAGTTCGATTTCTCCTCTCAGACAGACCATTGTGTTGTGGTGTTCTAGGTGGAGATAGTTGTGAGACGATACCACAACTTCTAAGATGATCTCTAAAAGCATCACTTAGGTATTCACCTACTCCATCGGTGCGGAGAATTTTTATTTTCTTGTTGAGTTGATTTTCTACTTCATTCAGGAAGATTTTGAACATTTCAAAAGCTTCATCTTTGTGTCTTAATGTAACACCCGGATATTTTCTTTGAATCCGACGAAATTAGAAAAGAAATAAAGTCCAAAGTCGGGGGACCAAACTTATCAAAATGCGAGAAAGTTCGGAAGAGAAGGAGAATAAGAGGGGAGGGCAGCCCACACCCTCCCCACATCTCCAAAATTCAGCCAAAAGAAAGAAAGAAGAGAGAAAAAGGAGAAAAGAAGAAGAAAGCTTGGTTCGAGTGTGCAAAATTGTCGTGTAGCGGGTCTAGACGAAGCTCTTCTTCTTCCTGTAGTTTGTGTGAGTTCTAGGACCCCTATTTTACTCGTTTTCAACTGATTTGGGGCTGGAACACATAGTAAACTTGTTTTTGTATGTGTGTGTGTTTGACCCGTTTAGGTGTGATTGCGTGTGATACGTTTGGAGTATGTTTTCGGGCTTTTGTATGCTTGAATGGTGTTGTAGTATGCATTCCTAAGGATTAGGATGATTGATTTGAGCTTAGAATGGGTTTGGATGAGCTTGAAGGTCGAAAATGGAAGATTGGGATCGGGATGAACTGCATTGTGCATCAGCTAGGGCTAGGCGACCGACTGGAGGCCATTCGGCCGATTGATGTGCGATTGAAGTTCATTCGCATGACTGAGGTTCAGTCACACGACTGGGGGTCCACTCGCATGGGGGTCATGCGACTGAGAGCCCAGTCGCATAGGTACTCATCCGTATTAAGTCCATCCGCATGAGGTCCATTCGTATAAGGTCCACTGGCATATTGTTCAACCGCATGAGGTCCAGTCGCACGACTGGGTGTTCACTCGCATTGGTGTTGATCCGCATAGGTCCATTCGCATGATGTTCAGTCGCATGGAGGCTATACGACTGAAGGGTGCCCATACTCCCAAATAGGGTTGTGCACCCGAGGAGAAGTATAGTTTGATTACTGACTTTCAGGGGAAAGTGTAGATGTAAGTTTTGACGTGGAAGTTCCTGTAAGTACATGTAAGATGGCCGTTGAGGCCTTAGAAGTTATGTTGGGCAAGATAATGATGATGATGCATGATTATGCATGATGTATGTTATGTATGTATGATGTTGCCCTGTATGCTGATGCTATTTATGTATGATGATGTTCCTCGTTATGATGTATGCTTATCTTTCACATGGCTTTACGTGTTATTTTATGAATGAATGAAAAGTATTATGTAACGTAAAGTGGAAGATAATGAAAAGAGGAACAAAATGAAAGAATGCATGCATTAATGAATGAATTAATGAAAGCAAGAAAAGGCTTGCAAGCAAATGTATGGAGGTTCACACCCAATGAAGGGTGTTAGCTCAACTGTGTGCGGGTTAGCTAACCCAGAAGGATGCACACTGGCGTCCAATCCTTGTGGTTGACCATATGTATGGGATCCTTGCCGCTTGCCCTAGGTACTGGAATCAGCTTCGTGCACAATGTTCGAGGTCTATGAAAGACCTCAGGCCCAGTAACCAGCTTCGTGCACAATGTTCGGGGTAATGCACATGTCATCGAAAGTAATGAACGTACGAAAGAAAGTAATGAACGTACGAACGAATGAAATGAACGTACGAATGAAAGTAAGGAATGTACGAATGAACGTAAGAATTTATGAATGAATGTGAACGAAAGTAACGAATGTGAATGTTAACGATGTACGTTAAATGAACGAAAGTTAACGAATGAATGATGAAGATAATAATGATATCATCTATGTGTACGTATGATTTGTGATCACATGTAAGTAAAGAATGGTTCTAACAAAGGAAAAGTATGTTTTATTATAAAACTAGAACTCACTCAGCAACGCTGACTTTTTATGTGTTTCCAGTTGGCAGGTAGTGTTGCTGAGGATGGCATGGGGTGGCTACTCAGCTCCTTTGGATGGCATCCGTTTATATAATGCTTTTGTGACGTAATGCAATAATATATATTTTGTAATTGGTTAACGATGTATTATTTTGCAAAAGCTTTTATGATGAAATGAGATGTCCTTTGATCGATTCCACTGCAATGTTTACTAAAGTTAATGTAATTATGTGTTTTAAGTGCGATGAATGACCAGCTGCAAGCGTCCCGGGAACGGGGCCTTACAAGTTGGTATCAGAGCCAAAGTATATGTGTCGCTGGTAGATTTTGATACTGATGTAGTCAGGACAGGTAATGCTCGGGGTACGAAGAGTAAAGTAAGTGGCTAATCACAACTGGCCACTGTAATTAGGGACTTACTATACTTGAGATAAACTGAGCTGTTCCCTTGAATGACCGTGTTGGTGTTTGAATCTTTCAGTGTGTGATAGAGGATGGCCGGTGGTAGATCATCTAAAGTCTCGCGTGGTGGGCTTGCTGCTGCATCGCGGCCCAATAGAGGCAGGCCTAGAGTTGAAAAGGTGGTTCCTGAAGAACTCGAGACCCCTCATCCAGAGGGTGTAGATGAGAGCGCCAATCTGAGAGCCTCGGTAAAGGAGGTTGTAGTGGAGGAGGTTCATCAAGTCATGCAGACAATCTTACCGTCTGTGGTGACTGAAGTGATTAAGGCCGTAAGGGAAGGAGAGCGGAAAGAGAGGAACAGGTCCTCGGGAGGACGGGAACAACCAGAGCCTGGAACGGTTCCTTCTGATGATGAAGAAGAGGAAGAAGAGGAGCCTGCACCGGAGGTGGCATGAGGATGTAACTACGGGGCATTTCAAAGGTGCAAGTTCCCTGCTTTTGATGGTAACGACACCGCTGCTGATGCTCACCAATGGGTGAGAGAAATGGAAGCTGTTTTGAACATCAGCGAGTGCCGGGAGGATCAAAAGGTAAAGTTTGCTGCCCACTCTTTTGTGGACTGGGCTCTGTGCTAGTGGGACAATATTGTCCAAGCCTAGGGTAGCAGGGCTATTAGGAGGATGAGATGGTCGGAGTTGAAGAAGTTGGTTATCGAAGAGTTCTGTCCTTACCGGGAAATGGATAAAGTTGAGAGAGAATACCTGCAGCTGGAGGAGGGAATAATGACACACCAACAGTACACCACAAAGTTCAACGAGATGGCACGTCTGGTGTCGGATCCGGTGACGCCTCTATCACGGAAGATTAAGAGATACATTCTGGGTTTGCCCGCGGATATTAACAGGCACATGATCGCTGCCCGACCGAGCACGTTTAGGTCGGCAGTGGACTTGGCAAGGAGGTTATATGATGAGAGGACGGTAGTAGTGGTGGCTGAAGGTAGTAAGAAGGGTGGTGGTGATCGAAACTGGAGCAGAAAGAGGTTTGGTCGGGGTGATGCCTCGATGGGTAACAAGAAGGCACGGATGGATGATCGCCGTGTAGCCACACCGGGTACGGGATCAAAAAAGTGTGGCAAATGTGGGAAGGAGCACAGTGGCGAGTGTAGGTGGGGGTTGAATGTGTGCGTCAAATGTGGGAAGCAAGGTCATATGGCATAGGAATGTAAAGCAAGGAAATGTTTTAACTATGGCGGGGAGGGCCACATGAGCAGAGACTGCACGAAGCCAAGGGCTGAGGGTTCCGGGGTGAAGATGACAGGAAGTGAAGGACCGAAGGCGAGCACCAGGGCATTTACTATGACGCAAGAGGAAGCTAGGACAGACCCTGATGTCGTGTCCGATATGTTTCTGGTGAACCAAACTTTAGCTTCTGTGTTATTTGATTCGCGTGCCAGTAGAAGTTTTATTTCTACTGTTTTCTGTGCTAAACTGCCTGTTAGTAGTAGACGTGTTGACGCGCCCTTTGATGTAGAAACTGCCATAGGTAAATCTACCAGGATTTCTGAGATGATAGAGAACTATGATATGGAATTAGAAGGTTATAAGTTCCCTGTTAGACCGTTTGTGATGATCCTAGGTGGTTTTGATTTGGTTCTTGGGATGGATTGGTTGGTGGACTTCGAGGCGAATATTGTGTGCCGCAAGAAGATGATTCATTTGATTGCGCCCGACGGGAGTTCGGTAACTGTCTATGGGGATCGGGTCACGACGATCCCGAGGGTAATCTCAATGGCGGTGGCGGGAAAGTGTATGAGGCGTGGAATTAGCACCTACTTGTGTTATGTAAAGGATGTGGAAACGCCAACACCACAATTATCTGATGTACCAGTTGTGTGTGACTTTCCAGATGTGTTTCTCGAAGACTTGTCAAGAGTGCCACCTAACCAAGAGATTGAGTTTTAGATTGATCTGATACCGGGTGCCCAACCTATTGCCAAGGCACCGTATCGGTTGGCTCCGACGGAGATGAAAGACTTGATGGACCAGTTGCAAGAGCTGCTTGATAAGGGGTTCATTAGACCGTGTATCTCTCCTTGGGGTGCTCCGCTCTTATTTGTAAAGAAGAAAGATGGTAGTATGAGGGTGTGTATGGACTACCGTGAGCTGAACAAGTTGACGATGAAGAATCAGTACCCGTTACCGAGGATAGAAGATTTGTGTGATCAGCTTCAAGGTGCCAGTTGGTTTTTAAGGATCGACCTTCGATCTGCCTACCACCAGCTAAAGGTGAAAGAGCAGGATATTCCTAAAACAGCTTTTTGCAGGCGTTATGGTCATTATGAGTTCCTCGTTATGTCTTTTGGTTTGACCAATGCCCTAGCTGCTTTTATGGATCTGATGAACCGAGTGTATCAGCCGATGTTGGATAGATCAGTGATTGTGTTTATTGATGATATCCTAATTTATTCAAAGAGCGAGATAGAGCATGCCGGTCACATTCAAGAGGTGCTGGAGACGTTGAGAAGGGAGAAGTTGTATGCCAAGTTCTCCAAATGCACGTTTTGGTTGCGCGAGGTTCAATTCATGGGTCACGTGGTGAATCCAGAGGGGATTATGGTGGATCCGACAAAGGTGGAAGCGGTGATGCAATGGAAGTCTGCAAAGACACCATCCGAGATCCGTAGTTTCTTGGGTTTGGCGGGCTATTACAAAAGATTTATTCAAGACTACTCTAAGATCGCTTCTCCACTAACCAAGTTGACCCGGAAAGATGTAAAGTTTATGTGAGGTCAAGCTCAGGAGCAGGCATTTGAAGAATTGAAGGCGAGGTTGACCCAAGCTCCTGTATTGTCATTACCCGATGGAAGTGAAGATCTGGTGGTTTATTCGGATGCTTCCTACTCGGGATTGGGGTGCGTGTTAATGCAGAGAGGGAAGGTTGTAGCCTATGCACCCTGACAGTTGAAGGTTCATGAGGTTAACTATCCTACTCATGACTTGGAGCTAGCAGCTGTGGTCTTCGTACTACAGATTTAGAGGCACTATCTTTATGGGACGAAGTGCACTATTTTCACTGACACAAGAGCTTGAACTACTTCTTCGAGCAGAAGGACTTGAACATGAGGCAGAGAAGATGGTTAGAGCTCATAAAGGATTATGATTGTGAGATCCATTATCATATTGGCAAAGCCAACATGGTGGCAGACGCCCTTAGCCGAAAGGAGAGACCCTAGCTGATTCGGGTGAAAGCATACCAGTTGATTATGACCTCTGATTTGATGAAGCAAGTCCAATTGTTTCAAGATGAGGCATTAAAGGAAGATCATCTTAACTCTGAAATAATGAGAGGTCTGGTCGTGGAGTTGGGTGAAAACTCGGTTTGTGTTAGAACCCGATTCGGACGAATGTGAATTCCTTGTTTCGGGGATCTACGGGTGAAGATTATGGATGAAGCTCACAAGAATCGATACTCTATTCATCCCGGTGCTACAAAGATGTACCAAGACATGAAGAAAGATTATTGGTGGCCAGGTATGAAGCCTTGCATGGTGGAGTATGTGAGTAAGTGCCTTACTTGCTTGCAAGTGAAGGCCGATCATCAAAAGACGTATGGAAAGATTCAACCTTTGGATATACCGGAATGGAAGTGGGAGCACATCACCATGGATTTTGTTATGAAACTGCCACGTACTCCAAAAGGGTATGATGCTATATGGGTGATTGTTAACCGCTTAACGAAGAGTGCTCACTTCCTACCGATTCATGAGACATATTTATCCGAGAGGTTGCGGATCTTTTCATTAAGGAGATTGTAACTCGTCACGGTGTGCCGGTGTCTATCGTGTCTGATCGTGACACCCGGTTTACATCCAAATTTTGGAAGAAATTCCACGAAGCCATGGGGACGAGGTTACATATTAGCAGTGCTTACCATCCCCAGACTGATGGTTAGTCAGAGAGGACCATTCAGACAATGGAGGACATGCTTCGGGCATGTGTGATTGATTTTGGAGGAAGTTGGGATGACCACTTACCATTAGCTGAATTCTCATATAATAACACCTATCATGCCAGCATTGGTATGCCACCTTATGAGATGCTATACGGTAGGAGATGCAGAACACCCGTTTCTTGGGGTGATATTGGTCATAAAGAGTTAGGGAGCGTCAAGGTGATCGAGGCTACGACTGAGAAGCTTGAAAGGATCAAATCCTTTATGAAGGCAGCCAAAGATCGACAGAAGTCGTATGCTGATAAACGACGCAGACCGATTGAGTTTCAGGTGGGTGACCGGGTTATGTTGAAGGTCTCACCTTAGAAGGGTATCATTCGGTTCAGAAAGCGGGGCAAGTTGAGCCCGAGATACATAGGCCCTTTCCGAATCATTACTCGGGTAGGAGAGGTGGCTTATAGATTGGAGTTACCAGATGAGTTAAGAGTAATTCACCTGACATTTCACGTATCTCATCTAAGAAAGTGCTTGGCAGATGAAGATATGATTGTTCCACTAGAGGATATCGAAGTAGACGAACGACTCAATTATGTGGAGCAACCAGTGGCAATCATCGATTGAAAAGAGAAGAGGATGAGAAATAAAGTAGTTCCTCTTGTGCGTGTACAGTGGAAGCACAGGAAGGGATCCGAGTCAACGTAGGAGACCGAAGAAGAATGAGACAGCATTACCCACGTTTGTTCGTGGAATGACAGGTTTCGGGGACGAAACCTATATAAGGGGGATGGACTTGTAACACCAAGATATTTTCTTTGAAGCTGACGAAAGAAGAAAAGAATAAAGTCCGAAGTCGGGGGACCAAACTTGTCAAAATGTGAGAAAGTTCGGAAGAGAAGGAGAATAAGAGGGGAGGGCAACCCACACCCTCCCCACATCTCCAAAATTCAGCCAAAAGAAAGAAAGAAGAGAGAAAAGGGAGAAGAGAAGAAGAAAGCTTGGTTCGAGTGTGCAAAATCATCATGTAGCGGGTCTAGACGAAGCTCTTCTTCTTCTTGTATTTTGTGTGAGTTATAGGACCCCTATTTTAGTCGTTTTTAACTGATTTGGGGCTGGAACACATAGTAAACCCATTTTTGTATGTGTGTGTGTTTGACCCATTTGGGTGTGATTGCTTGTGATGCATTTGGATTATGTTTTTGGGCTTGTGTGTGCTTGAATGGTGTTGTAGTATGCATTCCTAAGGATTAGGATGGTTGATTTGGGCTTAGAATGGGTTTGGATGAGCTTGGAGGTCGAAAATGGCAGATTGGGTTCGGGATGAACTGCATTCTGCATTAGCTAGGGCTAGGCGACCGACTGGAGTCCATTCGGCTGATTGAGGTGCGATTGAAGTTCATTCACACAACTGAGGTTCAGTCGCATGACTGAGGGTCCAGTCGCATGGGGGGTCATGCGACTGAGAGTCCAGTCGCATAGGTACTCATCAGCATTAAGTCCATCCGCATGAGGTCCATTCGCATAAGGTCCACTCGCATATTGTTCAACCGCATGAGGTCCATTCGCACGTCTGGGTGTTCCTCCACATTGGTGTTCATCCGCATAGGTCCATTCGCATGATGTTCAGTCGCATGGAGGCCATACGACTGAAGGCTGCCCATACGCCCAAATAGGGCTGTGCACCCGAGGAGAAGCATAGTTTGATTACTGACTTTCGGGGGAAAGTGCAGATGTAAGTTTTGATTTGGAAGTTCCCGTAAGTGCATGTAAGATGGCCGTTGAGGCCTTAGAAGATATGTTGGGCATGATAATGATGATGATGCATGATTATGCATGATGTATGTTATGTATGTATGATGTTGCCCTGTGTGATGATGCTATTTGTGTATGATGATGTTCCTCGTTATGATGTATGTTTATCTTTCCCGTGGCTTTACGTGTTATGTTTATGAATGAATGAAAAGTATTATGTAACGTAAAGTGGAAGATAATGAAAAGAGGAACGAAATGAAAGAATGTATGCATTAACGAACGAATCAATGAAAGCAAGAAAAGGCTTGCAAGAAAATGTATGGAGGTTCACACCCAATGAAGGGTGTTAGCTCAACTGTGTGTGGGTTAGCTACCCCAGAAGGATGCACACTGGGGTCCAATCCTTGTGGTTGACCATATGTATGGAATCCTTGCCGCTTGCCCTAGGTACTGGAGTCACCTTCGTGCACAATGTTCGAGGTCTATGAAAGACCTCAGGCCCAGTAACCAGCTTCATGCACAATGTACGTGGTAATGTACATGTCATCGAAAGTAATGAACGTACGAAAGAAAGTAATGAACGTACGAATGAATGAAATAAATGTAC
This sequence comes from Flaveria linearis, assembly GCA_024085815.1. Classification (NCBI taxonomy): domain Eukaryota; kingdom Viridiplantae; phylum Streptophyta; class Magnoliopsida; order Asterales; family Asteraceae; genus Flaveria; species Flaveria linearis. The sequence goes on along the minus strand of CM044003.1, from coordinate 61,797,635 downwards.
GAATGAAAGTAAGGAATGCACGAATGAAAGTAAGAATTTATGAATGAATGTGAACGAAAGTAACGAATGTGAATGTTAACGATGTACGTTAAATGAACGAAAGTTAACGAATGAATGATGAAGATAATAACGATATTATCTATGTGTACGTATGATGTGTGATCATATGTAAGTAAAGAATTGTTATAACGAAAGGAAAGTATGTTTTATTATAAAACTAGAACTCATTCAGCAACACTGACTTTTTATGTGTTTCCAGTTGGCAGGTAGTGTTGCTGAGGATGGCACGGGGCGGCTAATCATCTCCTTTGGATGGCATCCATCTATATAATGCTTTTTTGATGTAATGCAACAATATATATTTTGTAATTGATTAACAATGTATTATTTTACAAAAGCTTTTATGATGAAATGAGATGTCCTTTGATCGATTCCGCTGCAAAGTTTACTAAAGTTAATGTAATTATGTGTTTTAAGTGCGATGAATGACCAGCTGTAAGCGTCCCAAGAACGGGCCCTTACACTTAATAAGTACACATAACCATATCGACTATAGTCGTCGGTAAAGGTAATGAAGTATCTTTCATTATACCTAGTCATTGATTTAAAAGGACCACATACATCCGAATGTATGATTCCTAATAAATCTTTTGCCCTTTCAGATTTGCCACTAAAAGGTGCCTTAGTCATTTTACCTTGTAAACAAGATTCACAAACATCAAATGAATCATATTCATTTGCTTTTAAAAGACCGTTCTTTTGAAGTGTTTGTATGCGCTTCTTGTTTATATGACCGAGACGACAATGCCAAAGATAGGTATCACTCAAATCCAATTTGAGTTTCTTGGTTGTGGTTTGGTACAATGAGCTATCATATAATGTGTTTTCATGAACCAATTCATAAATACCAGTAATAGGAATAGCTTCAAAATAAAAGATGTTATTTACAGAAACATGAATTTCATTTTCAATAAATGTTAAAACATAACCATATTGTCTTAATTGAGAAATAGAAATAATGTTCCTAGTCAAACTAGGAGTATACAAAACATTGTTCAAAATTGCTTCCAATCATTTGGAAGCTTCAAGATGTAGTCACCTCGGTCTTCAACTTGAACTTTTTCCCCATTCCCCATGTAGAGGCCAACATCCCCTTTCTTGAAGTCCTTACTTCTTTTGAACCTCTGCAATAAGTTGCATATGATCCGGTATCCAATACCCATATGTTTGAGGATATTAGAATCATGAAAATTGTACCTGAGATTTGCTTGGCATCCCTCTTTGCTTGCAACTCTTTGAGATGGATTGGATAATTTCTTGCCCAATGTCTAATCTCCCCACACTTAAAGCATGGGTCATTTGAAGCAACCTTTTGCTTCTTCTCCGGTTGTTTTGGTGGTGGCGCTCTTATCACTCCCTTCCCCTTCCCCTAACGTACCCTTTTCCCTTGGCAACATTTGCCTTGGGTGCGGGGTGAGGCCTCTTCTTGTTCCCACCTTCATTGATGGTGAGAACAGGTAAAACCTTTTTACCCATGGCCGCCTCGGTAGTTTTGAGCATAGAGTGAAGCTCACTTATCTTCTTGTCCCACCTGTTCATGTTATAATTCATGACAAAATTGTCAAACCTTTTTGACAAAGAGTTGAGGATCAAATCCGTAGCCAACTCTTTCGAGACGGGACAATTCAGCCTTTCAAAGAGGTCAATGTGGCTTTTCACCTTAAGTACATAAGATGAAACAGATTGGGTGTCATCCATATGACATGCATGGAGTGCTCGAACCATTTCGAAACGCTCTACCCTTGCTTGTTGTTGGAACGTTTCCTTCAACTGGGTAATCATGTCGTATGCTCCATGATGTTCATACTCCTTTTGGAGATCCGGAGTCATACTTGCCAACATGAGGCAAGACACTTGGACCGAGCCCTCGGTGTATTTTACCCAATTTATAAAGGCCTCCTCATCCTCCTCATTAGGTTGATCGGGAATCGGATCGTCTAAAATATACGATCGTTTCTCTTGCTTGAGAACAATTCTCAAGTTTCGAAACCAATCTATAAAGTTATTATGGTTTAGACGCTCCTCTTGGAGAATGGTCCTTAGTGATAGTGAGTGAGCGGAAGGGATATCATTATTTTCATTATTGTTGGTGGCCATCTATAAAATTTTAACAAAGTTCAATTTTAGTATTTTCGATATCATTCATATTTTAATAATTAAAACCCTTATAAGTGTCTTACATAATTTTAAAATCTAGAATCCAACATTACATTTAAATAGTGGTTAGATGATCTTTATCCCATTATTTAAATTAACAAGGTAGTCAACATTTTGACAATTGCAACCCTTTGCAACTTCTAGGGTATGGGATCGACTTAAACATCATATGTGTGGTCGGCATGTTTATCCCATCAACACCTCTGTAAACCACACTGTAGGTGATCCATTAAACATGGTTTGCAAATCAAGTTACCCTACATACACACACATGTGAGTTTTCCAACATAAGTGGTTAGGTGACCTTTATCCCACAAATATGGTATCCCCACCTCAAATCACAAGTTCCCACAAAATTGTTAGGTGAACTTTATCCCATTAAGAGTTTCCAAGTGACTCAAGTGTTGTGTAAGAGGATGGTGTTAAACTTGTTTATGAAAGAAATTTAAGTTTTCATAATTCTAGTTTAGAAAACTCTATGTACTTTGTATTTGCATGCTTTCAAATACAAGGTACCCTATGCTTCAATTTTAATAAAACCCCTTTTATTAAAATAATTAATCATTTTAATAACCTTTTATTAATCACTTAATGATAAAGAACCATCAATTTTCAGCTTGTTATGTTTGTTAATGAGTTTGTTATGCACATTCAAATATCAAACAACAACCATAGAACAAACAACCAAACAAGTATAATCATACAAACATAAGTACATAACCATAGCCACTAAGTTGACCACACTTGTTTGCCATCACAAGTGTTGTCATAAGGTCTTTCCTAAGGGTTAATATTGACACATCATATGTGTCCATGAACTCCCACTTGAATCCACATCCTAAACTTCAAGTGTCCATGTCTTTTGTGTCCTTCTTTGGGTCATCATCTTGTGCATCTTCTTTTAAAAAATTATATACTAATACAATTTTTCTAATAAATGAAATGCACCTAATCTATTTATTACATAACAAAATGAATAAATAAAATACAACCCAAAATACAAACACAAATATTACAACCCTTTCAAGACAAAACCAACATGACAAAATCACAATCAACCAAAACCAAAACCAAAACACATAAGGTCAAGGTTTTGTTATGCACCAAAATATGTATCATATACAACATCCAAGAACAACCATGAACCCCTTATTTCAGCCTTAAAGTTTCGGCCAACATGAACCAAAAATTTGAGGTTTTGTCCAAACAATATAATCAACCATTTGATATTAATCTTTCAAGGTTTATACTAAAGCATGTAAGATTAAACCTTGAAACATAAGGGATTCATTCACCCATAACAAAACAGCCCCTAATGGGTTGAAAAAGTCCATGAAAACAAGCTTTTCAGGAACTTTTGAAGCAAGCATTCAACATAACCGGCTCTGATACCATTATTGGGTTTTGTTACATGTTTATCAAAGTAAGTTTAACCATTTAAACTTGAAAAAATGTAGCAGATAATAGTGGTTAAAAGGTATTTTATAATCTGAAAATTTGAACCATATTAACCCACAACAAAACCCATAAACAAAGGATCATATAAATATGTGAAATGAAATGCTATCAAAACCGAAAAGAACAACCATAGGGTGTTCTTGAAACTACCTTTCAAGAACAAGATGATGTAGTATGGATGAGAAGAAGATGATGATGCTTCTTGAATGTCTAGCCTCCAAATAGAAGGCCTCAAGCTTCTATACCCACAAGCCTTAGCAAACACCTAACTTGTTAGGTAGTAGAACACCAAGATTCAACTCCTTCTTCTAAAACCCGAAATCAGCCAAGATGATCTTCAAATTCAGCCAAGAAATTCAAAAATTTTAGGAGAGAAGAAGGAAAGAAGACTCTTGCATGTGAGAGAGAGAAAGTATGTTATTCTTGGAAGAGTGCAAGAGTTATGAAGTCTTGTATTAAACCAAGACCAAAACCAACACCCCCACACAAGGGCGGCCGATATGGCCCTTTTAAAATGGGTTCCCCCCCATTTTTCATTTTATAAAATTTGCACTCTTTTAATCATATGATTTATAAAATTAAAACCCCTTTTAATTTTATAATATTAACACACTATTATTTGTTATTATTCAACTTACTTAAATAATGTAACAAATAATTTCTCATGAACAAATTATCCATATAATTTGTTTTATTTCAAATTCAATGTTTTAGAAAACCCATTTTCTAAATTGATGTCAATATTTATTTGTTTGATCTCATCAACAATTAAATATTTATTGATGTTTGTTTAGCTTGTTATTGGGTATGACCCGACTTGTATCATAACGTACTAACCACATCAATCTTGTATGTGTCTTGGGCATACAAGATCCAACACATACCTTATGAATATAAGCCAATCCAAGTTCATGATTGTCTTACCTTCATATCTGTTCCCACAAATATGAGCGACTACGGACATTAAGAATAATTAGCTTATTCAAGGATTTAAACATGCTAAAATGGAACATAACTCGAAAGTCATACTCATAAACCATAATCATATTAATGAGTTACAATAATAAATTTTCCGATATCCAAATACGAAATAGATCAAATCCAATCACTACAATAGCAAAGTCCTAAGGCACAAGTATGAGCCTCATGTTTTGGCCTTTCAAGGAGCTTCGTGAGTGGATCCGCAATATTTTTATCGATGTGAACTTTGCGAACACATATCTTTCCTTTTTCAACTTCATCTGTAACACCTCTGAAATATGACCCAATTGGAAACCTCAAAATATTATAAAACTCAATAAATGTCCTAATTAAGTTGGGCTTACAAAAGAAAACTTGGGAAATGAAACTATCCTTTTTGGGCCCAATAAGCCCAATAAGGGCCCGAACATACAATCAAGGCCCATTTGAGGCCCAAATGCATGTTTACGAACTAAATAAATGAGAAACCATGAAATAATTAATTATTATGTGATTTGAAATAATTATGGAAAGATCCAAACTAAAAACAGATTCTGAACCCATACGGGGTAAAATCCGGCGATTTAGCACATACTAACGTCTGAATTCCATCAGAATTTCTTATAATGGCTTGTCATCAAATCTAAATCATTGTTAATCTTAACTAATATCATAAATAATGCTTGCTAAAAGATTTTTCATCAAACATGCATAAGCAACGGAGGTACGTGAGTGAAGCGCGAATACCGGTTTTCAACGGCATTTAAATGTCATCTTATACGTCAACCAAGCCTCGTAACTCCGTAAACAATTATCTAATCATTGTTTATTATCATACCATATTAGATTGGTGAGTGATACGTTTTCCGGAATAAATGCGTTTCGAAACGCGACCGTGACGCGAACCGGGTTACGATCAGGTCAAACCCGAGAATTCGTCAGATAAGGTTTTAACGTGACTAACATGGGAAGTTAATACTGTCACACCCCCGCTTATAATGGAAACACGAGGATGTAACGGACGGGATCGTTATAACACTTGGTTAGTTTACAGAGACATAATAAATGCAAAGACCCACGTGTCATGACATCACCCGACATAATGGTGACTTGTGTCGTGGTTAGTCAGTTCCACGACTAGCATAGTCTATTGATTAATCAATATCAAATCTAGCATGAAATCCAACAAATAGAAATGTTCAACATAGTATTCATAAACGAGTTCAAATGATAGTCAAAACACTAGTGCAAGTCTATTGAAATCCTGAGGGTCTCCGCTAAGGCATCAGCTCTAGCTATCCTCTTTGATTATTTTCACCTGAAAAGATATGCTTAGAAGTCAACACATGGTTGGTGAGTTCACAGGTTTAAACATAAATTGATAACTTGTTGCTGTGTATGAGTTTATGAATCATAAGTGTATACAGTTTACCAGAAGGAAGATCACATGAGCATCACAACTAAATCTACGACGAACCACACAGCAATTGTCGTAACATATTCACCCAGGGGTCGATCATAACCACAGTCAGTCTCAACTAGTATACTAATATACGTGGGTGGGGTGTCAACCCAATAGTACTATCAATACCTGTCCGTCGGCTCCAACACCGTAGTTAAATAGTTGTGATTAAAGAACCACACAGAAACTCATGCATAAGATATAGCTTGCAAACAGTAACACGTTAATCCAAAATAAATTGAGTTCACAGCTAGAAAGAGTGAGCATACTTTTCCCCCAAGGATTTATAAAATTGTAATGAAAATGAGACCGTGAAACTCACCTTGAGAGAGTAGAAAACAAGGCATACAAAAAGCTTCCAAAAAATACGAGCAACATACGATCAAACGCCTATAATTAATTATAAATTAAATCTTAAAACACGTCTAGGAAGAATGGGTATGTTCGGTCGGTTTCGGGTTGGTTCGGGTCCGACTTGCGACTTACACTTAATTTATATACTTATTTAAAAACAATTATATGACTCGATTGTTCTAGTTATTAGTCACCCAAAAATATATATATATACATATATGTTTATAATTGATAAATATGTATATGTTATTATGTTCATCAATATACATATATATTTTTTAATGATTGATTACTCGTTTAATTAGACCCAAAAGTATTATATATGCGTACCTATTTTAACATGCATACATACCAACATCACACCAAATCTTACATGTACCTTTGTACATTTGATTGAGTTATACGCTCTAATTTTTATCTTTGTATTGATTTATACATATATATATAAATACCTATTAAAATACTAATCAACACACACTCACTATACAACTTATGTGTATACATGTATATACTATATATGTAAATACACACATGATTATATATATATATATATATTCATATACTATCACACAATACTATAATCATATATTAAAAATCAATTTTTAATAAACGTAATATGATCCACACAACCGCCTTCGGCTGTTGTATTGGATCTTCTCCACATACACACAAACACATTATGCATACATATGCATATATAGCATACACACACATATATGCAATTGTACACACTACACGCACAACACACACACTGTTACACACACACATCACACACACATCACACACACATATATATACCTATCTTCATCTAAACACACCCATATATATATATATATATATATATATATATATATATATATATATATATATATATATATGTATATATATATAGACACACACACACATGGCTGCGCACACACACATTCATTACCAACATATACATACCGAAACACCCACAATCGTCGCGCACACAGCAGCCTTCGGCTGCTGCGTTTTGTTCCCCTTAAACGACACACGCACACACACCCACGGTGGATGCACACCCACACGGTCGATGCTCGACCACGGTTTCAAACGCACACCCAACATGTTCATACATATATATGGCATACACACATATATATATATACACACTAGCGACTCATACATACACACACACACATATATATATATATATATATATATATATATCCAAACGCACACATCGCATATACTTACGCACACACAACAACACATACACATGCGCACACACAACAGCCGGAGGTTGCTGTGTTCGTGCCTTCCCTCGGTCCAGCGCGCACACACTACGACATACATACATACATACACATATGTATATATATATATACACACAGATACATTAGTATACGCAGCGGCTTGCTTCCTTCGATCGACACACCATCGACCACATTTTATATATATTTCATACATACGCGCACGTTTACATTGCTATATACATACATATATATATACATACAAACGAACATGCACACAACGCATCTATACATACAATCGACACTTCCATATATTTATATACGAGCAGGCATTCAAACGCAGCCTCTTAACGCATACAAGCCTCAGAAACATAGCACGTATGCATTACAACCGTATACACACATGAACGGATCGGGACCGAACATTAACAAAAACAACCGAAAAAAAACGAAACTCAGTTCACGTAGATCGTCTACCTTCAAAACGACTAAACGGCGAGTCGGCGGCAATTGATGACGGCTAACAGTGACCAGAGGCGCTCGAACGGTGGTGAAACGACGGTGAAGTCGCGAGAGGGAGAGTCGGCAGCGTAGGGTTGCGAAGGGGGGGGGGGGTCGACGGTTGTTTTGCAAATAAATGTGACATTTGGACTTTAGCCCCTTGACTATTTCAAAATTAATTCCCTCAAGTTTAATTAAATTACAATTTAGACCCTGAATTATTAATTATAATAATAACAATAATAATATAAATATTAATAATATAATCATAAATATTAATAGTAATAATAATAATAATACAAAAATAATAATAATGGTATAAGTAGTACTAGTAACGATTAATTTTATCAATTATCTTTTACGTAATAGTTGTCTAATTCGACTTATTATAATATTAGGGTTAACACGTAAAGCAGATACGACGAGATTAAATTCGAAAATGTATTAAGTATGCCAAAGTAATGAATGTACGAGGAGAGTTAATGAACTTTGTGTTAATTAACGGACCTGATGGTGACGGATATCAAAGTAATGATGGTGACGGATATCAGCTGGAGTTAGATCTAGAAGCTATATCCGTGAACAGATGCGGATATTTAAGTTTAATCTGGTCTTCCCGTTCCCACGTAAATTCGGACCCTCGCTTAGAGCTCCATCTCACTCTGACAATTGGGATCTTGCTACGTTTCAATCGCTTGACCTCCTAATCCATGATTTCTATTAGTTCTTCCACGAAGTGAAGTTTCTCATCTATCTAGATTTCCCCAATTGGAACATGAAGGGATCCATCAGCTAAACACTTCTTAAGGTTCGATACATGGAATGTATCATGCATGCCACTAAGCTCTTGAGGTAGCTTTAACCGATACGCCACATGACCAATTCTTTCAACGATCTCGAACGGTCCACCATACTTTGGAGATAACTTTCCATTTTTTCCAAACTATACAATCCCCTGACAAGGAGAAACTTTCAATAAGATACAATCACCCACGCTAAACTATAGAGGTTTCCGTCGATTATCGGCATTAATTTTTTGGCAGTATCTAGCTGTCTTAAGTCTATCCTTGATTTGTAATATCTTATCATTCGTTTCCTGTATGATCTTCGGGCCTGTCAGTTGACACTCACCTACTTCAGTCCAACATACAGACGATCTACACTTCCTCCCATACAACACTTCGAATGGAGCACATCCAATGCTGGTATGGTAACTATTATTATAAGAGAATTCGACCAACGGTAAATAAGTGTCCCAACTACAACCAAAGTCGATCACACATGCCCTAAGCATGTCTTCTAGAGTCTGTATAGTACGTTCACTTTGACCATTCGTTTGTGGATGATAAGCAGTACTTAGGTCTAATCGAGCGCCTATAGCTTTCTAAAGTCTGCCAAAACCGCGATGTAAATCGACTATGGCGATCTAATATAATTGACATAGGCATTCCATGCCTAGCCACGATCTCATTCACATATAGTCTCACCAACTTTTCCATCTTATAGTACTCGCGAATCGATAAGAAATGAGTAGATTTTGTCACTCGATCCACAATAACCTAAATCAAGTCATGCCCACCACTAGTTCTAGGCAACTTAGTGATGAAATCCATCGCTATATTCTCCCAATTCCATTCGGGAATTTCCGGTTGTTGCAACAGACCCGATGGTTTCTGATGTTCGGCTATGACTTTCGAACAGGTCTAACGTTTACTTACATATTTGCAATGTCCTTTTTCATACGTGGCCACCAATACAACTCCTTAAGATCTTGGTGCATCTTGTCTGCACCAGGATGAACAGAATAGTTGGACTTGTGCGCTTCGTTCATAACTAGGGTTCGAACATTTCCCCACTTAGGTACCCATATACGATCTATAAAGTACCGTACGCCATTCTCTTTATAATTCATCTGTTCATCCAATCCTCAAAATTCCTCACTTGTAATGTTCTCTTCCTTTAGTGCTTCACCCTGTGCTGTCAGGTTTGAGTTTTCGGGTTCGATTGAATAATCATTCCTAACGCTTTGGCACGTAAAGGTTCTACACGTTCCTTCCTACTCAAGAGATCAGCCACCACATTTTTCTTCCCTGAATGATATCAAATCTCACAATAATAGTCACTAAGAAGTTCTACCCATCATGTTTGGCGCATATTCAGTTCCTTTTGATCAAAAATGTGTTGAAGACTCTCATGATCAGTGTAGATAACGCACTTAGTCCCGTACGGATGATGCCTCCATATCTTAACTGTGAATACTACTGCGCCTAATTCCAGGTCATGTGTCGTATACTTATTTTCATGAACCTTAAGCTGATGCGAGGCGTAAGCAATCACCTTATCCTTTTGCATTAGTATACAACCCAGTCCTTGGTATGATGCATTGCAGAACACCACAAAGTCGTTAAATCCATCAGGAAGGGTTAATATCGGTGCGTTACATAACCTTTCCTTCAACATTTGAAAGGCCTCTTCTTGTTTATGACCCTAATCAAATTTCTTATCTCTGTGAGTTAACATCTTCAATTGTTGGGCAATCTTGGAGGTATGCAATCAATCGCCGGTAGTAACCAGCTAACTCTAAGAATTTCCGAATCTCCGAAGGCGTCTTAGGAGTGCCCCATTGCTTAACTACTTCAATCTTTCCAGGGTCAACATGAATTCCCTTCACGTTCACTACATGTCCTAGAAATTTCACTTCTCGTAGCCAAAATTCACACTTTGAGAACTTGGCATAAAGTTTCTCTTCCTTTAATAGCTCTAGTATCGTTCGTAGATGCTGATCATGGTCTTCTTTCGTTCGAGAGTAGATAAGAATATCGTCTATAAACACGATCACAAACTTATCCAGATATGGTTTACAAACCCTGTTCATCAAATCCATAAGCACTACAGAAGTGTTGGTCAGTCCAAACAGCATGACTAAGAAATCATAATCTCCATATCGAGTTTTAAATGCTATTTTCAATATGTCATCTTCATGAACCCTCAATTGATGATAGCTCGATCGAAGATCGATCTTTGAGAAGTACATTGATCCTTACATGCAACTGACCGAATAGGTCATAATTCTTGGTGAGAAGGTATACTTTTTGATAGTCAACTCGTCAACTTTTGATAATCTATACGCAACTGGAATGACCTATCCTTATTTTTAACTAACAAGGTCAGTGTTCCTCACAGCGAGTGATTAGGTCGGATAAGAATTTTATCCAAGAGCTCTTGCAACTGACTCGATAATTCTTGTATTGTCGATGGTGCTAACTGATAGGGTGTTCTTGTAACAGAATTAGTCATTTTGGAATTCTATCTCATGAGGAGGGGGCGATCTTCATAAGTTATTAGGAAAATCCTGTGGAAAATATCATACAATTAAAATATCTTTCAACTTTCTTTCTTTTGTTTTCTTTGCACCACATGTGCTAGAAATACGTAACAATCTTCCTTAGGCATCAACAAATCTTCATGCAAGAATTGAGTCTTAAATCCCTTCCAGGTCATTTTCATTGAATCTTAAGCACTTCACCATTTGATAGAAAATTATATACTACCTTCTCCTGATGGACTATCTCGGTTTCGTGCTTCGATTACCAATTCATACGACATCAAGTCTATGTCAAGGACATGATCTTCTTGTACTTCTTTACAACCTTTAATTATTACCATTCCCATCTCAACAGACTAACTAATTTCTAAGCAACTAGGGTTCATGACAATGAAGGAGTGAATTTGAAAGAATCGAAGTTATCTTCTACCAGTATCCAACAGATGTGTATTGATTGATGATAAGATATGTGCCTATAAAAACATTTGAGTCTTCTTGTCTACTTTACCACTAGCTTGCTTGCTCAAATCTCCAACTTTGTCCTACTACTCAACAGATTTTCCTAATGTCCTTTATTCTATTTGGTCTAAATGTCACAAGGTATGACATTAGCTTTGTCAACTCATGGATTTTATCAGTATAAAGAGCACGATTCCAAAATTACAATTCTAACTTTTGCATTTCAGTCCTCGGGTAGTAGTACTCACTCACCAAAGATTTAAACTCATCTCAAGTCATGGCTATTGCAGTCTCACTACCTTAGACTTGAGCTTAGGCATTCTACCATTTCAGTGTTGTACCCATTAGTGAACAAGCAACATTCTTCATCTTCTAGTTTTTAGCATAGTTGTTAATACCATTATAGTTTCCATTTCTCTCTATCCAACAGGTCAGATCTACTATTTCCTTTTCCTTGTCATACTTTTTTGACTACTATGTCAAGAATCCCTTGTATGTACAACCAACCATGATACCTTAACATTTCTACCATGCCTTACTTCAATTAATCGGATTATCACATAGCCCAGCTCAGGCACATTCTGAGTATCCCAGTGACGCTTATATATAGGGTTCCCTGCAACATTCCCACCACACCCCTGTATACCGAGAACAATGCTTAAACTGGTCACGTGACATTCGATTACTCCATCAAGGCATAATGCTATAGCATTCAAACTACTAATGCTCCAAGTTCTGAGGTCAATCCATTGAAGAAGATAATACATGTGAAGGGAGTATCGTTACCCTACTACAACTCTTCAAAGGCCATGCATATTCTAAACAACCATTCAATTTGCATAATTTTGAAATGTAAAAGGAGTAACGTCTCACTGGGGATAGGACTAGTGTCACAATATGATTCCCATGTAGACTCTAGGTAGATTATAACTTATATAATGGTAAAGGTTATAAATGTTTCATCGTCATTAACAAAGTCTTATTAGGATTTTGAATCTAGCTTCCCAAGGCATAGAATGAAAGATTTGTACTAACCATGATATTTATCTCATGGCAAGATTCGTTAGGCTTCACATGCACTGCAAGTTGTAATTACGTGTGCACCCGTAATGGTAATTTGCTTTGCATGGTCACCCCAGGTTCACCTACCGAAGTTAACATATCTTGTCAAGTACATAGTGTTATCCATGAGTTGAGTATCAATGATATGGTTATTAACAAAGAGTTAACTAACTGGAGTTGTACAAAGGAAACGATTGTGAAAGAATTCACTTGATCAAGGAGCGATCAAATAAATCTATGCACAATAATCTAAAATCCGATAAAGTAGTCATATTATTAGAGTGTGTCGTGTTTCTTGTCTACTGGTGTTGTATTAGCCAACGTGTTTGTCTTCCAAGACTCAACCCAATAAGTTGTGAATAAGAGCGCCTATAGCGTATGTAACATCGACAGACGTATGGAATAAAGGTTGGATTAATAACCTGAGTCCTTAGAGGAATTATTACAGTACCACTCATCAATCCAATCTGAATATAACTGAAATACATAATGAGGGATGTGCCTACCTAAAACTTTCTCAAGGTATAAATAGATGATACAATGCTCACAATTTTCTCATATAAGTATATCACATATAGCATGTAAGGAAGACTACTAAACATAGTCAATATGCACTTAGAACGTTCACATGTATACCATTGCACACATAATCCTATTATGCATACTACATGTGGGTACTTAGGTTATAGTCTAGGTCGAGTACTCCACCTAATTCTCTATAGCCAAGGCTCTGATACCAATCTGTCACACCCCCGCTTATAGCGGAAACACGAGGATGTAACAGACGGGATCGTCATAACACTTGGTTAGTTTACAGAGACATAATAAATGCAAAGATCCACGTGTCATGACATCACCCGACACAATAGTGACTTGTGTCGTGGTTAGTCAGTTCCACGACTAGCATAGTCTATTGATTAATCAATATCAAATCCAGCATGAAATCTAACAAATAGAAATGTTCAACATAGTATTCACAAACGAGTTCAAATGATAGTCGAAACACTAGTGAGAGTCTATTGAAATCCCGAGGGTCTCCGCTAAGGCATCGGCTCTAGCTATCCTCTTTGATTATTTTCACCTGAAAAGATATGCTTAAAAGTCAACACATGGTTGGTGAGTTCACAGGTTTAAACATAAATTGATAACTTGTTGCTGTGTATGAGTTTATGGATCATAAGTGTATACAGTTTACCACAAGTAATATCACATGAGCATCACAACTAAACCTATGACGAACCACACAGCAATTGTCGAAACATATTCACCTAGGGGTCAATCATAACCACAGTCAGTCTCAACTAGTATACTAACATACATGGGTGGGGGTGTCAACCCAATAGTACTATCAATACCTATCCGTTGGCTCCAACACCGGAGTTAAATAGTTGTGATTAAAGAACCACAAAGAAACTCATGCATAAGATATAGATTGCAAACAGTAACACGTTAATCCAATATAAATTGAGTTCACAGCTAGAAAGAGTGAGCATACTTTTCCCCCAAGGATTTATAAAATTGTAATGAAAATGGGGCCGTGAAACTCACCTTGAGAGACTAGAAAACAAGGCGAACAAAAAGCTTCCAAAAAATACGAGCAACGTACGATCAAACGCCTATAATTAATTGTAAATTAAATCTTAAAACACGTCTAAGAAGAATGGGAACGTTCGGTCGGTTTCGGGTTGGTTCGGGTCCGACTTGCGACTTACACTTAATTTATATACTTATTTAAAAAAAATTATACGACTCGATTGTTCTTGTTATTAGTCACCCAAAATATATATATACATATATGTTTATAATTGATAAATATGTATATGTTATTATGTTCGTATATTATTTAAATGATTGATTAGTCGTTTAGTTAGACCCAAAAGTATTATATATGCGTACCTATTTTAACATGCATACATACCAACATCACACCAAATCTTACATGTACCATTGTACATTTGATTGAGTTATACGCTCTAATTTTTATCTTTGTATTGATTTATACATATATATATATAAATATCTATTGAAATACTAATCAACACACACTCGCTATACAACTTATGTGTATACATGTATATACTATATATGTAAATACACAAATGATTATATATATATATATATATATATATATATATTCATATACTATCACATAATACTATAATTATATAAAAAATCAATTTTTAATAAACTTAATATGATACACACAACAGCCTTCGGCTGTTGTGTTGGATCTTCTCCACATACACACAAACACATTATGCATACATATGCATATATAGCATACACACACATATATGCAATTGTACACACTACACGCACAACACACACACTGTTATACACACGGATCACACACTCATATATATACCTATCTTCATCTAAACACACCCATATCTATCTATGTATACATATATATATATATATATATACATATATATATATATATATATATATATACACACACACACATAGCTGCGTACACACACATTCATTACCAACATATACATACCGAAACACCCACAATCGTCGCGCACACAGCAGCCTTCGGCTGCTGCGTTTTGTTCCCCTTAAACGACACACGCACACACACCCACGGTTGATGCACACCCACACGGTCGATGCTCGACCACGGTTTCAAGCGCACACCCAACATGTTCATACATACATATGGCATACACATATATATATACACTAGCGACACATACATACATATATATATCCAAACGCACACATCGCGTATACTTACGCGCACACAACAACACATACACACGCGCACACATAGCAGCCGGAGGCTGCTGTGTTCGTGCCTTCCCTCGGTCCACCGTACACACACTACGACACACATACATACACATATGTATATACATATATACACACACAACTACATTAGTATACGCAGCGGCTTGCTTCCTTCGATCGACACACCATCGACCACATTTTATATATATTTCATACATACGCTCACGTTTACATTGCTATATACATACATATATATATATACATACAAACGAACACGCACACAACGCATCTATACATACAATCGACACTTCCTTATATTTATATACTAGCGGGCATACAAACGCAGCCTCTTAAGCGCATACAAGCCTCGGAAACATAGCACGTATACATTACAATCATATACACACATGAACGGATCGAACCCGGAACCGAACGTCAACGAAAACAACCGAAAAAAAACGAAACTCAGTTCACGTAGATCGTTTACCTTCAAAAAGACTAAACGGCGAGTTGGCGGCAAGTTATGACGGCTAACGGTGACGAGAGGCGCTCGAACGGTGGTGAAACGAGGGTGAAGTCGCGAGAGGGAGAGTCGACAGCGTAGGGTTGGGGGGGGGGGCCACGGTTGTTTTGCATATAAATGTGACATTTGGACTTTAGCCCCTTGACTATTTCAAAATTAATTCCCTCATGTTTAATTAAATTACAATTTAGACCCTGAATTATTAATTATAATAATAACAATAATAATATAAATATTAATAATATAATCATAAATATTAATAGTAATAATAATAATAATAATACAAAAAATAATAATAATAGTATAAGTAGTACCAGTAACGATTAATTTTATCAATTATCTTTTACGTAATAGTTGTCTAATTCGACTTATTATAATATTAGGGTTAACACGTAACGCAGATACGACGAGATTAAATTCGAAAATGTATTAAGTATGCAAAAGTAACGAATGTACGAGGAGAGTTAATGAACTTTGTGTTAATTAACGGAACTGATGGTGACGGATGTCACAAACGCTCAAAATATCATTTTAATACTTAATTGTATATAATTTGACACTAAAAGGATCATAATAATTATTCGATAAAAACGCGTAAAACCGTTAAACGTGTTAGTTACGCGTCAATTTACAACCTCGTTTAATTATTTGATATGTTTTTAATACGATAAAATTTATAATCTTGGAATATTTATAACGTTTTGTATAACCGAATCTGACGTGAAAAGAAAAGTTTAACGTTGCACGAAAACTTAATCGAACGTTATTCTAACCCATCATTTAACCCTAGTATAAAAGCAACATATTCCCCCATTTTAGGGTTTTACACATTCAAAACAAAGCTGGTAGAGAGAGAGAGCCGCAACCCTCCTCCTTTTGCGAACTCCGGCGAAGTTCCGGCCACCGGCGGAGATTCCGGTGACGCCCCGGCGAGTACCATATATCAAATCGAAGCTCTCGGAAAGACGAACATGATGGCGGTAGTGGCTTCTTCTGATTCGCGACGAAGAGCAAGTTATGGAAGAGAGAAGGAGGTGTGGCGGCTAGGGTTCCGGTGAGATTCCGGCCGCCGCAGCCTGGCGGCTGGCGGCGAGTGGCGGCGCGTGCCACCCATGCACTTCTTCGTCTCGACGAGATCTTTCCAATGGTGGTAGCCTCACCCTCTAACTCGTAGCAGATTGAAAGTTAGGAGGAAAAGAAGGTGGCGGCAACTGCGTTTTGGTTCGAATGCTGTGTTGGTCGCGACTGTTGTTGTGTTGGCTGTGGTTTTGCGGCAGCGATGGTAGGTTCTGTTGGTGTGGTTGGCTGTTGGGTTGTAGGCGGGACGGTTTTGGATGTAGAAGCAAAAGGTGACGGTTTCAGCTTGGCGCGATGGTGGTGACAGTCGGCGATGGTTGTGATGGTTATGACGGACGGTGGTGGTCGATTTTGGGCACCCGAAGGCTGCCCAATGTGGCTGTGTACAGGTAATGGGCTGTTGTGTTGGTTAAAGGCAGTCAAAGTAGTCGATTAGGTGTCGGTTAGGGCTGTAAATGTCAATGTGGTGGTGATTGGGATTATTGAGGGTGGTTGATAGTTGTGCATGTGTCGGTTATGGTGTTAGATGTCGGTCATAGTGGCTATGGTAGACGATGAAGATGGCGGTAGTAGTGTCGTTTAGGAGTAGTTAATGATGGTTGTGGGTGTTGATTTAGTAACAACAATGGAGATGTAGGTCGTTGGTTGTGGTGGTGAATAACGATAATGGTAAAGATGGTAGCGATTAGGATTGTTGGTGGTGGTTTTTCAAGTTTGGTTATGATGGTGTTTAAGTGATGGCATAATGATGTTGATCGATGATGTTGAATGTGGAAGTGTAGTCGATTATGGTAACGGAAGTGTTAGGATGGCAAAGTAAGGCTTAGGTCAACGGGGTCAACGAGCAGTCAACGGAACGGGAACGTGATTAAATCAAGGCATAAACGAGTGGGTTAGAATATATAACCGAGTGGAAGGTAAAATCGCACGCGCAACGCATTTGAAATTAAATTATAATTTGCATACGTGTTTTGAGCTCTAATTATATAAAAGACATAAATTATAAAATACGTGAATTATAAATGAAAGATGAACGTCACTTGTTATAATTATTTGATTTAAATAGATGGTTTGGACTCGAGATTTACTTAGCAACAATACTTTATTACAAATCAACCTAGATAACATGTGTGAAATATTACATTTCGGAAATGGTTATATATTGTAATAGATGTTACAAATAAGGTTATTTCGTGTAACATATAATCATTAACAAGACTTAGAGATGTAAAATACATTCAAATACGATTGTGCATTTGTATATATATATATATATATACAATATGTGTGTATATATATATATATATACAATAGATATTTAGGTTAACCGGCATCTACAAATTTTATTTAAGATAAAAGACCTAATGCTATAATGATCCATCGTCGTGTTGTTATTAATTGTCGGTCATCTCATTGTATTTGAAATAAATATTAATTGTAACACTCTTTTTATACAAAATATCGTCAGCTATCATCAACAATTGGATTATTTAGCGTCAACCAAGTTAACAAAGATGATATAAACATGAACATTATGATCATCGCTTGAAACATTATATATTACTTACATCGTCAATGCAAGTTATTTATAAAAATTTGGAATCCATGATATAAATTGATTTTCTACATTCTTCATGCTAAGACTCAATTCTTGATTAAATGCATTAACTAACATAATGTACACGAGTTAATTCATGACAATTAAGAAATACACAAGAAGCTAAGGATACTAATCACCAACATTAATTTAACTAAAGAGCTCAACTGCACGCATGTAATAACATCGTGCCAATTCTAAACGTGAATCTTATATGTTCTAGTTTGGATTGCTTTGTTGGTGATCATCACTTTTCTTTATCAAGCTCTGAAATTATATAAGGATACTAGGTGAGTTCTAGTGATCCCCTTTTTACTTACTGTTTTGGGATGAAACATGCTCTGTTGTTGTATGAACTATGATTGTGCTTTACTTGATGCTTGTATATGGGACTTATGGATACCTGCTGATATTTATATCATGATCATTAATTCTTTTGTGAACCGCTTGTTTTATGTGGATAGATCTATTTGGGGAATCCCCCACACACAGTGGCTCCCGCTACAGGGAGGTACCCCATTGAGATCCTGAGGGATCGTATGTGGCATGTAACAGGTTTTGATTAAGAAACTATGGTGAACCATCCTGGCAGGTATGGTTCACTGTTTTGAGGCTTGGTTCCTTCCTTCGAGAATATCCGGTTAAACACAAGTTTAGAAGAGGCCAATCGGGGACCGAGTGCAGGGTTGATTGTGATACCCCATGATGATTGATACTAAAAATGATGATTTTAAAATCGAATGAGATTTTTCATAAGCTTTTACACTTGATTCTAAACTTTTAAATGTGGACTTCAAGAGTCCCTTTCATTTTTAAATTTTAAGCACTTGAACTCACCAACTTTATGTTGACACAAAAATATTTTTGAGCATGTCTTCAGGTACAGCTAGGGAGAATAGTTGAGCTATAGAAGATACCTAAATCAGAGGCAAGAAGTGAGGGTAGGTGTTGAAGGCAAGAGTCGAGCCTAGAAGCCTTAGTTACTGAAGCATCAAGAAACATTTATCAAGAGATTGATCATGACACCTATAGACTGTAGATTTAGGCACCTTGTAAATTGAAACTAAGCCAATAATCTGATGTAAAAATATTGCAAGTTGTACTGTATTAAACCATTTAGTTTCTGCTGCATTTTGGTTGTTGTTTACTAATCGTGACGTCCCGCCCCTCTGGGCCCGGGGTGTGACATATTGGTATCAGAGCCAAATGTTGTAACGAAGTAGGTCTGCTTCGCGAGACCTAAACTACAACCATATGAACCTCATAGGACCACCTTAGTAAGATGACTCTTCTGAGCTTTGCTGAACCAATGGTGTAGAAATATGGGTTTGCTTTGCAATACCTAAGCTGTAACCATAAATAAGACCAGCCTAGTAGGTTGTTTTCATGACCCAGTGATCCAAAGTTTGTAGCAAGAATAGGTTTCCTTAAGAACACCCTTCTTTAACCTGGATACCTTTAGGATTTCATATATCCCATTAAGAATTCTCTACCCTATAAGAAACCTTGATACATTAGGGTATTACCTATCATACGTGCACCCGAGTAAACCATGAAAATATTGAATCTTTTGGAGTTGACTCTTAGGACTATTGGATGTCAAGTACTAAGAATGTTAGAAACCAAAGGTGTACATATAAATCAGGACTTAAATCCTGGAGAGATACTTATCTGATTGCACAGTTGACTTTTGTCACTATATAAAACAACTGCTGTTAGCTATACACTTGATACGACTTGTGTCGTTACATGAGACAACTGTTATAATGATACTTGTTGGAATGATGATACTTGCTTATATGCCTTATTTGTAAGATGATACATGTTGGAATTTAGTGATAAGATATTAACCATGATGCCTTATTGTTTGCTCTGCTCCCTAGGATACCATGTACCTGAATGCTCATGTATTGCTTGATTTGTTGAAACTGTACTTTGACACAATTGTTGGGTTAACTTGAATGTTAGCATAATTGGAATTTAAGTGGGCTTAATTGTAGATGGTGACAAAAAGATAAATTTTAACTTCAGGACCTAATTACATATAACTTGGAACTTATGATGGGAATAACTAGAATGATAGTGTAAGGTAAATTGGTGATTACGGGTGCACACGTAATGGTGAATTTACAGGTACACTTGAATTCTGGTGGGCCCTGTCATGTAAACTAATATCAAGGTATAACACTTAAAGAACCAATAAATTCAATATTCGGAATATACTCAATGATCTCATTTTCAAAACTTTCATGCTGAGCTACCAAGGACGATGTTGCAGTAACTATTCCTTTCTCTTCTTCTCTTTTCTTTTATTCTACTCTCCTATTGGAATTATAATGATAAGACCATCAGACTCTGAAGACCATTGAATGACATTCTCAAATTTAACTGGTCTCGTGCTGGGTATGGCAGTTCACCTCGTTGTTCGTGTACTTTAGCCATACTATTTTTAGCGATGCCTGAAATTTCCTTCCTACCCAACATTGAATTCGTCACAACTTCCTCAACATAGTGGAAGACTCTCTAACAAGGCTTGTGCAACGGAGAACATACCGGAGTAATAAATTTCCGAGAAACGCCTCTTGTGGTCAATGACATAGAAGACTTGTCACGTCTTTCTTTCTTAGTAGTTCACACTTCATAGGATCTTCCGGATTCTAGAATTCCTCCTATCATTTACTCAAAGCCTTTAAGGAATATGACTTCTCTCTACCTATTCATTGTAATGGAACCACCTAACTCAAAGGAACATTCTTAATATCAGCTCCGATTGTGATTGATAATCACCTTTCTTAATACTATGCTCGTGAAATCTTTCATCATTGTCAACCAATAGTAACCTAATGACCATCTTCACTCGAAACATAAGTTGAGTTATCTTAACCATGCTTTTAACCGACCGTGTTGTTGGTAAAATTTTTGAGCACCAGTCTACGCAGGAAATGAATCCTGGTTCTAAAATCCAGATTCTTGGAGATAAAGATTCAAGTGCCAGGGATAATTGCCGAGAAAAGCTAACCTTCGAGATTCAAGACAAAAATATGAACTTACAACTACTATGGATCCCCGATTTTCACTCCCCCTCTGTTCAAGATTAAATTCCTATAATATTCAGGGTCTAGCGAGAAGTGCTACTCACCCTAAACCTACTATCATGACCCTTATCGTTGAAAACACGTGATAGTCGATGCGGACAACTTCAAAACCTTGCAAGATTATCTCTACTCGGAGAGCTCTACTAGCCGAGTGATAAGTTCGTGATTCGAGAGTGAAGGTCATGAAGATGGAATACAATCTCGAAGCTATATGATAGGTTATTAGAGTGGTAGTTAACCTCCTTGTGCTAGCAAGCACCTTGATAAAGTCCTAAACTAGTTTGAATCGATACAGTCGATGATAATGAAGAATTCATGGGGAAGACTCATGGTTGAACTTAAAGGATGGTATTGCTCCAAAACATGTATTAAGAATCATAGAAGATCAGCTACAAGAATCACATGTGTTAAATCACTTGAGATCCAACTATAACGAAGTGATAAACATACACCAGGTTGTAGACGAAGAAAGTCTGCATAATCATCCCTGATCGTAAGCGTTGGTGTTATTCCTCTCTAAATTTTCAAACCTCTCCTAAAGTGATTCTCTAATACCTTACCCTAGAACGCTCCGTACTATCGGAAATTCAAGCAAAAAGTCTTACTCCCATATCTCGTTGGAACAATCGATATGATTATAAAGGATTAGAATCTAAACAGAGTTACTTGCTTCACGAATAGACCCTCTACAGGGCACAGTTACCTTGTAGAATATGGACCAAGGAAGAGGTCATCTAGAAGGTTAACCTTAATTAGGAAGCACTATGAAAGAAATTAGTGGAAACGTTTGCAGCAATTCTGTAGCTTAAGACAACAGTTGAGGTTGCTCTTAAGGAAATTGAGTCGGAGAATAGAAGTAAAATATACATATGGAGGTACTGGACTTGAAGCTTATATTAAGGAGCTAGTGGAAGGAAAGCAGATTCGATAGCTGTTAGATAAATAGTTCATAAGACCTAGTATGTCGCCTTGAGGAAACTTAATGCTCTTTGTGAAAGGAGAATAGAATGCTCCAAGTATCGATAGACTATTGAGAGTTAAATAAAGTCAACAAGGATAAGTGATATCGTCTTCCTAGAGATGATAACCTACTTAATCAATTTCAAGATACTACCTACATCTTAAGTGTTATCAGCCGTGATTATAAGGTAAACGACATTACAAAAGTAGCAGTTAAAACAAAACATGGCTAGTATGAAGGTTATAGTCAAGCCTGCGTAGGAGGACCTACACATTTCATGGTAATCAGGAGTCTCATGGATAGGATTTTGCAGGACATACTTAGACATGTATGTCATTTTGTTACTATTAATAAGCACGAAATTCGAGACAAGTTGCTACAATTTGAAACTATAAAATTCCGGGAGAAGTAAAACCCCATTGAGATGCTTCAATGCTTAGGGTTAGGCGAAAGTTGTAGAAGGATTAATAAAAACTTCATTTGTGTAACTATACGACTACCATCGTTATCCTTGGACAAATGCAGAATTCGTTTGGGCACGAATAAGAAAGTTTTGCATGAGTGTTGATGCAACGGTATAAAGCAATCTTCCAGTCGCCCAACGAATTCAAGAAAACATACAGAGAGTTACATTATACATGAACTGAAACTATGGGGCGTGACTTTTACAAAATAAAAATATACATTTGGATACATTATCTGCTACTCTCCCAACTACCCATTAGAATACTAGTTCAAACACAATAGGATGATCAACAATCGGTAATATCAACCGCATTGACAAGTACGGATAGGAGGCCTTCATCCGCATTTGTATTAAGACGCTCGCATTTCTAAATGCGAAAGAACAAGTCTTGGCCACGCTTGTCTCTA
Organism: Flaveria linearis; assembly: GCA_024085815.1. Classification (NCBI taxonomy): domain Eukaryota; kingdom Viridiplantae; phylum Streptophyta; class Magnoliopsida; order Asterales; family Asteraceae; genus Flaveria; species Flaveria linearis. The sequence continues at coordinate 61,773,761 of CM044003.1, read as the reverse complement.
CTCAACCGCATTGATGAATGTGGATAGCATACAATTAGGCTTTTCTTCTACTGACTTTACCCGTATCACAGCGTGAACTTGTGAACTCTCCTAACGTTAGTTCATAAGAGCTTATAACACACCCTAGATAGGGAAAACTCATGACATGCGTCAGATAAGATGGGTGGACCTACTCGAAGACTGAGATTATCATATACAGTATCGTTTCTAGAGGAGGAAAGTTAGAAAAGAAGTGACCATTGTGTGTGACCTATCTTTTCCATTCTTATCAGTCGTGAAAACTTTCTAGTTTTAACTTGGCTAGAAAAAGTGTGCTAATTCTAGATATTAATTTGTACTCTTGGGGAAACCAAATCCTCCTTGATCTGAAGTCTTTAATCTATGACATCTTATGACCTATTACCTTATGGTTCTAAGGAGTTACTAGTGATATATAGCCGACTTGACTATTACGTCTAATTGAAGTCATTCACACCAACATCTGATTCTCCACAATCTTTCATAAGATTCTCCGTGAGGATGGTAACACCGTCGGGATTTTGGTGTTCGTCTCCTTGCAAGATTTACCACATAGGACTGTGCATTGAAACACAGTGGAGAACCTCTTGTTGTTAATTCTGTACAAATGTTACATGATCGGATTGCGAAGTCAAAAATCTATACATGATTTGACTCACTAGTGGATAATTACTTGAATCTAAATCAAACCCGGTTATTTGATACATAATCGATAGCTTTCGTCCTGGAATGCCCATCTGAATAGCTTTAAATTCTTAAGACTCATACCTTGAGTGTATCACACTCGGAAACAATGTTAACGATACTAAAATTTCGAGGACGAAATTTCTTAAAGGAGGGGAGAATGTAACACCTCTGAAATATGACCCAAATGGAAACCTTAAAATATTATAAAACTCAATAAATGTCCTAATTAAGTTGCGCTTACAAAAGAAAACTAAGGAAATGAAACTATCCTTTTTGGGCCTAATAAGCCCAATAAGGGCCCGAACATACAATCAAGGCCCATTTAAGGCCCAAATGCATGTTTACGAACTAATTAAATGAGAAACCATGAAACAATAAATTATTATGTGATTTGAAATAATTATGGAAAGATCCAAACTAAAAACAGATTCTGAACCAATACGGGGTAAAATCCGGCAATTTAGCGCGTACTAACTTCTGAATACCATCAGAATTTCTTATAATGGCTTGTCATCCAATCTAAATCATTGTTAATATTAACTATTATCATAAATAATGCTTGCTAAAAGATTTTTCATCAAACATGCATAAGCAACGGAGATACGTGAGTAAAGCGCAAATACCGATTTTCACCGGCATTTAAATGTCATCTGATACGTCAACCGAGCCTCGTAACTCCGTAAACAATTATCTAATCATTGTTTATTATCATATCATATTAAATTGGTGAGTGATACATTGTCCGGAATAAATGCGTTCCGAAACGCGACCGTGACGCGAACCGGGCTACGATCAGGTCAAACCCGAGAATTCGTCAGATAAGGTTTTAACGGGACTAACATGGGAAGTTAACGCTCAAAATATCATTTTAATACTTAATTGCATATAATTTGACACTAAAAGGATCATAATAACGCTCATTCGATAAAAATGTGTAAAACCATTAAACGTGTTAGTTACGCATCAATTTACAACCTCGTTTAATTATTCGATATTTTTTAATACGATAAAATTTATAATCTTGGAATATTTATAACGTTTTGTATAACCGACTCTATCGGGAAAAGAAAAGTTTAACGTTGCGCGAAAACTTAATCGAACGTGTACGAACCGACCCGTATTCTAACCCATCATTTAACCTTAGTATAAAAGCAATATATTCCCCCATTTTAGGGTTTTACACATTCAAAACAAAGCTGGTAGAGAGAGTAATGGTGGTCAAAGTAGTAGATTAGGTGTCGGTTAGGGCTGTAAATGTCAATGTGGTGGTGATTGGGATTATTGAGGGTGGTTGATAGTTGTGCATGTGTCGGTTGTGGTGTTAGATGTTGGTCGTAGTGGCTATGGTAGACGATGAAGATGGCGGTAGTAGTGTCATTCAGGAGTAGTTAATGTGGTTGTGGGTGTTGATTTAGTAACAACAATGGTGATGTAGGTCGTAGGTTGTGGTGGTGAATAACGATAATGGTAAACATGGTTGCGATTAGGATTATTGGTGGTGGTTTTTCAAGTTTGGTGGTGATGGTGTTTAAGTGATGGCATAGTGATGTTGATCGATGATGTTGAATGTGGAAGTGTAGTCGATTATGGTAACGAAAGTGTTAGGATGGCAAAGTAAGGCTTAGGTCAGCGGGGTCAACGAGCAGTCAACGGAACGGGAACGCGATTAAATCAAGGCGTAAGCAAGTGGGTTAGAATATATAACCGAGTTGAAGGTAAAATCGCACGCGCAATGCATTTGAAATTAAATTATAATTTGCATACGTGTTATTGAGCTCTAATTTTATAAAAGGCATAATTTATAAAATATGTGAATATAAATGAAAGATGAACGTCACTTGTTATAATTATTTCATTTAAATAGATGGTTTGGACTCCAGATTTAATTAGCAACGATACTTTATTACAAATCAACCTAGATAACATGTGTGAAATATTACATTTTAGAAATGGTTATATATTGTAATAGATGTTACAAATAAGGTTATTTCGTGTAACATATAATCATTAACAAGACTTAGAGATGTAAAATACATTCAAATACGATTGTGCATTTGTATATATATATACAATAGATATTTAGGTTAACCGGCATCTCCAAGTTTTATTTAAGATAAAAGACCTAAAATGCTATAATGATCCATCGTCGTGTTGTTATATATATGCATTTTTGGGCCTAATAAGCCCAATAAGGGCCCGAACATACAATCAAGGCCCATTTAAGGCCCAAATGCATGTTTACGAACTAATTAAATGAGAAACCATGAAACAATAAATTATTATGTGATTTGAAATAATTATGGAAAGATCCAAACTAAAAACAGATTCTGAACCAATACGGGGTAAAATCCGGCAATTTAGCGCGTACTAACTTCTGAATACCATCAGAATTTCTTATAATGGCTTGTCATCCAATCTAAATCATTGTTAATATTAACTATTATCATAAATAATGCTTGCTAAAAGATTTTTCATCAAACATGCATAAGCAACGGAGATACGTGAGTAAAGCGCAAATACCGATTTTCACCGGCATTTAAATGTCATCTGATACGTCAACCGAGCCTCGTAACTCCGTAAACAATTATCTAATCATTGTTTATTATCATATCATATTAAATTGGTGAGTGATACATTGTCCGGAATAAATGCGTTCCGAAACGCGACCGTGACGCGAACCGGGCTACGATCAGGTCAAACCCGAGAATTCGTCAGATAAGGTTTTAACGGGACTAACATGGGAAGTTAACGCTCAAAATATCATTTTAATACTTAATTGCATATAATTTGACACTAAAAGGATCATAATAACGCTCATTCGATAAAAATGTGTAAAACCATTAAACGTGTTAGTTACGCATCAATTTACAACCTCGTTTAATTATTCGATATTTTTTAATACGATAAAATTTATAATCTTGGAATATTTATAACGTTTTGTATAACTGACTCTATCGGGAAAAGAAAAGTTTAACGTTGCGCGAAAACTTAATCGAACGTGTACGAACCGACCCGTATTCTAACCCATCATTTAACCTTAGTATAAAAGCAACATATTCCCCCATTTTAGGGTTTTACACATTCAAAACAAAGCTGGTAGAGAGAGTAATGGTGGTCAAAGTAGTCGATTAGGTGTCGGTTAGGGCTGTAAATGTCAATGTGGTGGTGATTGGGATTATTGAGGGTGGTTGATAGTTGTGCATGTGTCGGTTGTGGTGTTAGATGTTGGTCGTAGTGGCTATGGTAGACGATGAAGATGGCGGTAGTAGTGTCATTAAGGAGTAGTTAATGTGGTTGTGGGTGTTGATTTAGTAACAACAATGGTGATGTAGGTCGTAGGTTGTGGTGGTGAATAACGATAATGGTAAACATGGTTGCGATTAGGATTATTGGTGGTGGTTTTTCAAGTTTGGTGGTGATGGTGTTTAAGTGATGGCATAGTGATGTTGATCGATGATGTTGAATGTGGAAGTGTAGTCGATTATGGTAACGGAAGTGTTAGGATGGCAAAGTAAGGCTTAGGTCAGCGGGGTCAACGAGCAGTCAACGGAACGGGAACGCTATTAAATCAAGGCGTAAGCAAGTGGGTTAGAATATATAACCGAGTTGAAGGTAAAATCGCACGCGCAATGCATTTGAAATTAAATTATAATTTGCATACGTGTTATTGAGCTCTAATTTTATAAAAGGCATAAATTATAAAATATGTGAATTATAAATGAAAGATGAACGTCACTTGTTATAATTATTTCATTTAAATAGATGGTTTGGACTCCAGATTTAATTAGCAACGATACTTTATTACAAATCAACCTAGATAACATGTGTGAAATATTACATTTTAGAAATGGTTATATATTGTAATAGATGTTACAAATAAGGTTATTTCGTGTAACATATAATCATTAACAAGACTTAGAGATGTAAAATACATTCAAATACGATTGTGCATTTGTATATATATATATATACAATAGATATTTAGGTTAACCGGCATCTCCAAGTTTTATTTAAGATAAAAGACCTAAAATGCTATAATGATCCATCGTCATGTTGTTATTAATTGTCGGTCATCTCATTGTATTTGAAATAAATATTAATTGTAACACTCTTTTTATACAAAATATCGTCAGCTATCATCAACAATTGGATTATTTAGCGTCAACCAAGTTAACAAATATGATATAAACGTGAACATTATAATGATCGCTTGAAACATTATATATTACTTACATCGTCAATGCAAGTTATTTATAAAGATTTAGAATCCATGATATAAATTGATTTTCTACATTCTTCATGCTAAGACTCAATTCTTGATTAAATGCATTAACTAACCTAATGTACACGAGTTAATTCATGACAATTAACAAATACACAAGAAGCTAAGGATACTAATCACCAACATTAATTTAACTAAAGATCTCAACTGCACGCATGTAATAACATCGTGCTAATTCTAAACGTGAATCTTATATGTTCTAGTTAGGATTGCTTTGTTGGTGATCATCACTTTTCTTTATCAAGCTCTGAAATTATATAAGGATGCCAGGTGAGTTCTAGTGATCCCCTTTTTACTTACTGTTTTGGGATGAAACATGCTCTGTTGTTTTATGAACTATGATTGTTCTTTACTTGATGCTTGTATGTGGGACTTATGGATACCTGCTGATACTTATATCATGATCATTAATTCTTTTGTGAACCGCTTGTTTTATGTTGATAGATCTACTTGGGGAATTCCCCACACACAGTGGCTCCCGCTACAGGGAGGTACCCCACTGAGATCCTGAGGGATCGTATGTGGCATGTAATTGGTTTTGATTAAGAGACTATGGTGAACCATCCTGGCAGGTATGGTTCACTGTTTTGAGGCTTGGTTCCTTCCTTCAGGAATATCCGGTTAAACACAAGTTTAGAAGAGGCCAAGTGTAGGGTAATGAGCCTAAATAGTGTTCTTGCACCTGGAATTATTTCCCAAGTGTAAGGTAATATGTCCCAACAGTGCTCATGCGTCCAAACAGGGCTCATGCGTCCAAACAGGGCTCATGCGCCCAAATAGTCCTCATGCGCCCAAATAGTCCTCATGCGCCCAAATAGTCCTCATGCGCCCAACACTTAGAATTTAATGCAGAATTTTCATGGAAGTTTGTGCAGCTAGGGTTTTGGACTAATATTGACTATGGGTCATTAAATGCATATGATTATGTTTGATTGACATTATGACCTTCATTGTTGATGATGTTATGATTAGAGTTATTATTATTAATATTATTAATATTAATACTGTATGACTCTACGTGTATGATCATGATCAAGATAGAAATTTATTATCATTAATAAAATGAAAGATTAATGATAAAGAAAAGTGGAACGGAAATGAATGAATGAATGGCTTGCAAGCAAATGTATGAAGGTGCACACCCTTGGCAGGTGTTAGCTCAACTGTGATGCGGGTTAGCTACCCCGAAGGATGCACACAGGGTCAATCTTTGGGATTGAAAATGAGGTGAGCAACTTTGTATTACAACAGACTCGGTTAGCAGGCAATCGTGAGATTGCCACTGAGGTGAGCAGCCATGTGCTGCAACAGACTTGGCTAACGTACGATCGTGAGAGATCGATATGGAGGTGAGCGGCCTTGTTGTCGCAACAGACTCGTAAGAATGAATGTAAAGACCGAAAGAGTAATGGAAAGAGTATGAATTGAACGAATGATGAGGATAATAATAATAATTTTTATCTATATGTATGTAGGATGTATGCTCACGAACGAAATATCATAATAGAGTACAAAATGGGATCCTCGTCATTCGACCTTAGTAATCGTGCCTGTGTGCCATGAAGAGGGTAAAGCCTGACGGGATCTAGATGATAAATGAATGATAATGAGTTATGATGAATGAACGAAAGCTAACGAACGCAATGAAAGAAAATAATGATATTATCTACATATACGTATAATGTGTGGGCATGTACGAAAGTATAGTATGATTTGAAAAAGTAAAGTATTTTAATTATAAAACTAGAACTCGCTCAGCAACGCTGACTTTTATGTATTTTCCAGTTGGCAGGTAAGCGATGCTGAGGATGGCACACTGGGATGCTACTCGGCGGGGCAAGACTGACATCCATTCATGTTTTGACAATACTGTTGTTTTGTAATTCATTCAGCTAATCTTTTTGTGACTTATGAACTACAATGTATTGCTTAACAACAGTGGTTATAATGAAATAAATGGTTTTGCTAAATAAATTCCTTTGCTTAAATTTATAATGTGTAATGTTTTATGTAATTACTGCTTTGAATGACTAACTGTGAGGTCTCCGGGATCGGGGCCTTACAAGTTGGTATTAGAGCCCAAGTTTAAGTGAAATGGGTAAACATTTTCAAAATAAACCTTAACTTAAACTGAAATGGGACAGGAAGAGGGATGTCAGCCCGAGTAGCTACGTGCCATCAGGTATTTCTTTTCTTAAAGCTAACCAGAATTATGTGCGTGTGCTACTTGACTTATGTGTTCTTAGTAGATTTAAATACTGATGTAGCCAGGATAGGAAATGCTTGGGGTGTGAAAAGTAAAGTAAGTGGCTAATCACAACTGGCCACTGTAATTAGGGACTTACTATACTTGACATAAACTGAGCTATTCCTTGAATGACTGTTTTAGTGTTTGAATCTTATAGTGCTTAGGAAATGGCTGGGTAGAAACCTACCAAAGCTTCTAGAAGTAGAGGCAGACCGCGTGTGACTAGGAGCAGTTCTAAAGTTGCTGAGACGACCCATGAGAACCCTGAGGTTCCTGACCGGACTGAAGGAAATGAGAATGCCAGTCTGAACGCCTCAGCTCGAGAGGCGATTGCTGATGAGGTGCACCAGGTCATGCAGGCAGTCCTACCGTCTGTAGTGACCGAAGTTATTCAAGCTGTGAGGAATGAGGAGAGAAAAGAGAAGGAGGATAGGAGAGGGTCGACTGGGAAGGAAAGCAGAGGAGAGGAGGAACGGCCGGAGCCTAAGATGGTAGTTTCTGACGAGGAAGAAGAGGATGCAGTCGGGATAACGACCAAGGGATGCAGCTATGGAGCATTCCGGAGGTGCAAGCCCCCAACCTTGGATGGCAATGGCGATGCTGCTGCCGCTCACCGTTGGGAGAGGGAGATGGAGGCAGTGTTGGAGATCAGTGAGTGTCGCGAAGATCAAAAGGTGAAGTTCGCGACTCACTCTTTTGTCGACTTGGCCTTGTGTTAGTGGGATAATATTGTCCAAGCTGAGGGTTCCAGGGCCATCGGGAAAATGCGATGGAACAAGTTGAAGAAGCTGGTAATTGAGGAATTCTGTCCTCATAGGGAACTAGATAGGATCGAGAGGGAGTTCCTACAACTCGAGGCGGGAACCCTGACCCACCAGCAGTACACCACCAGATTCAATGAAATGGCGAGGCTAGTGCCGGATCAAGTGAAGCCGATGTCTCGAAAGATTAACCGGTACATCCAGGGGCTGCCAGCTGATATTCATAGGCACTTGATTGCTGCGCGACCAAGTACTTTTAGGTCGGCAGTGGATTTGGCTGGGAGACTTTATGATGAGAGGGGGGTAATAGATGTGGAAGTAAAGAAGGCCGGTGGTGGTGACCGGAACAGGAACGGGAAACGGTTCGGGCGTGGTGGTTTTACCCCGAACAACAAGAAGATGAGAGGGTCATACAGGTGAGTGCAGGCTGGGGCTCATCGTGTGCTTCAAATATGGAAAGTCGGGCCACATCTCCAGGGACTATAGACTGTAGAGGTGTTACAACTGCGGCAGAGAGGGTCATACGAGTAAGGATTGCAAGAAGCAGAGGGCGGAGAGTTCCGGGGCAAAGAAGATGGCTGGGACTGAAGGGCAGAAGGCAAGTGCCAGAGCGTTCACCATGACTAGAGAGGAGGCTAGGACGGACCCCGATGTTGTGTCATGTATGTTTCTAGTAGACCAAACTCTTGCTTCTGTGTTATTTGATTCTGGTGCTAGTAAGAGTTTTATTTCTGCCAATTTCTGTGCTAAACTGCCTCTTAGTAGTAAATGCATTGATGAACCCTTTGATGTAGAGACTGCTATTGGTAAGTCCACTAGGGTTACGAACGTGATAGAGGACTGTGCTATAGAGTTAGAAGGTCATAGGTTTACTACCAAGTTACATGTGGCCCCTAGGTGGATTTGATGTAGTACTAGGGATGGATTGGTTAGCAACCTATGAAGCGAATATCGTGTGCCGTAAGAAGATGATTAGACTGATGGCGTCTGACGGAAGTCAGGTGACAATATATGGCGATCGGGTTATGACGATTCCAAAAGTAATTTCAATGGCGGTGGCGGGAAAGTGCATGAGACGTGGATGTAGCGCTTATCTTGCCTACGTGAAGAATATGGACACGTCAACACCACAACTGTCCGATGTGCCGGTCGTGTGTGACTTTCCCGATGTGTTTCCAGAGGACCTATCAGGTGTGCCACCGGATCACGAAATCGAATTTCAAATTGACTTGATACCCGGTGCTCAACCTGTCGCTAAGGCACCGTATCGATTAGCTCCGACTGAGATGAAGGAGTTAATGGAGCAACTACAAGAATTGATTGATAAGGATTTCATCAGACCGAGTATCTCTCCTTAGAGTGCTCCGGTCTTATTTGTGAAGAAGAAGGACGGTAGCATGAGAATGTGCCTCGAATACCGTGAGTTGAACAAGTTGATAGTAAATAATCGGTATCCGTTACCGAGGACTGACGACTTGTTTGATCAGCTCCAGGGTGCCAGTTGGTTCTCAAGGATAGATCTTCGATCTGGCTACCATCAATTAAAAGTAAAGGAGCAGGACATTCCTAAAACAGCTCTTCATACGCGTTATGGACATTATGAGTTTCTCTTTGTGTCCTTTGGATTAACCAACGCGCCAGCTGCTTTTATGGATTTGATGAATCAAGTGTGTCGGCCAATGTTAGATAAATCAGTGATTGTATTCATCGACGATATCCTGATTTATTCAAGGAGCGAAGAAGAGCATGCCGGTCACATTCGGGAGGTGTTGGAGACTTTGAGAAGGGAGAAACTGTACGCTATGTTCTCCAAATGTGCTTTCTGGCTACGCGAGGTGCAATTTCTAGGTCACATGGTAAATGCAGAGGGAATCATTGTGGACACGGCAAAGGTTGAGGCCGTGATGCAATGGAAGTCTCCTAAGATGCCAACCGAGATTCGTAGCTTCTTGGGATTGGCGGGCTACTACAGAAGATTCATTCAAGACTTTTCCAAGATAGTCTCACCTTTGACTAAGTTGACTCACAAGGACATGAAGTTCATGTGGGGTCGAGAGCAGGAGAGTGCCTTTGAGGAGTTGAAGACGAGACTAACACAAGCTCCTGTCTTGCCATTGCCCGAGGGAAATGAAGACTTAGTGGTATATTCGGATGCATCCTATTCTGGGCTAGGTTGCATGTTGATGCAACGTGGAAGGGTAATAGCCTACGCATCCCGACAGCTGAAAACCCACGAAGTCATCTATCACACACACGATCTAGAACTAGCCGCGGTGGTTTTTGCGTTGAAGATTTGGCGGCACTATCTATACGGGATGAAGTGCACCATCTTCACAGACCACAAAAGCTTGAAGTACTTCTTCAAGCAGAAAGATGTGAACATGAGGCAGAGGTGATGGTTGGAGCTCATAAAGGATTACGATTGCGAGATCCATTACCATCCGGGCAAGGCCAATGTGGTAGCAGATGCCCTTAGCCGAAAGGAAAGGCCCTAGCCGATTCGGGTGAAGGCTTATCAGCTGATTATGACGTCCGACGTGATGACACAGGTTAAGGAGTTTCAAGACGAGGCTTTGAAAGAAGATCGTCTTAACTCCAAGAGAATACGAGGTCTAGTCGCAGAGCTGAGTGAAAAGACACTTGGTGTTAAAACTGACAGGTGTGGATTCCTCGTTTCGGGGATCTACGTGTGAGGATTATGGATGAAGCTCACAAGACTCGATACTCCATTCATCCTGGTGCCACAAAGATGTATCAAGATATGAAGAGAGATTATTGGTGGCCGGGTATGAAGCATGACGTGGTGGAGATTGTGAGTAAGTGCCTTATCTCCAAGTGAAGGCGGAACATCAGAAACCATACGGGAAGATCCAACCGTTGGATATACCCGAATGGAAGTGGGAGCATATCACCATGGACTTCATTACTAAGCTACCTCGCATATCGAAGGGATGCGATACTATTTGGGTGATTGTTGGCCGACTAACAAAGAGTGCCCACTTCCTACCGATTCGCGAGTCGTATTCATCCGAAAGATTGGCGGATTTGTTCATTAAGGAAATCGTAGCTCGTCATGGCGTGCCGGTGTCTATCGTGTCGGATCGTGACACCCGGTTTACATCGAAGTTTTGGAAAAGATTCCATGATGCAATGGGAACGAGGCTACACATTAGTACAGCCTATCATCCTCAGACGGACGGTCAGTCTGAGAGGACGATACAGACGCTCGAGGATATGCTTCGAGCATGCGTGATCGATTTTGGAGGAAGTTGGGACGATCACTTACCGTTAGAAGAATTCTCGTACAACAACAATTATCATGCCAGTACTGGCATCCCACCCTATGAGATGCTATACGGTAGGAGATGTAGGACGCCCGTGTGTTGGGGAGACATTGGGCAGAAAGAGTTAGGAGGTGTTGAGGTGATCGAAGCTACGACTGAGAAGTTGGAAAAGATCAAAGCCTTCATGAAGGCGGCGAAAGATAGACAAAAGTCGTATGCTGACAAGAGACGAAGACCGATAGAATTCCAGGTTGGCGACCGAGTGATGTTGAAGGTCTCACCTTGGAAAGGAATTATCGATTCAGGAAACGAGGTAAGTTAAGCCCGAGATATATAGGACCTTTCCGAATCATCGCACGAGTAGGAGAGGTAGCCTATCGACTTGAATTGCCAGATGAGTTAAGTGGAATTCATCCCACATTCCATGTAGCTCATCTGAGAAAATGCTTGGCTGATGAGGACATGGTTGTACCACTGGAGGATATCGAGGTGATGAACGACTCAACTACGTAGAATAACCAGTGGCAATCATTGATTGTAAGGAGAAGAGGTTAAGGAATAAAGTGGTTCCTTTTGTGCGTGTACAGTGGAAGCACAGGAAGGGATCCGAATCCACATGGGAGACTGAGGAAGAGATGAGGCAGCATTATCCACATCTGTTTGAGGAATAACAGGTTTCGAGGACGAAACCTATATAAGGGGGTGGACTTGAAACACCGTATTTTTAAAAAGGGAATAAAAGGATAAAAAGAGAAAGAAAAAGAAAGAAATGGAGGTCAACCCTAAAGTTGAGGGACCAAAAGTGTCAAAGAGAACAAAAAATAGTAAAAAGCTAGTGAAAAGGTGGTATGGCCGCCCATTTCACCCTGCACATCCACTCCATTCGACTTTTTAGATATAGAAAGAAGAGAAGCTTCGGGTTTGAGAAGGAAATTCAAGCAGAATTCGAATTCAAGGCAAAATTAGTGTTTTTATGTTGTGATTTAGCTAAGAAACCGAAGGTATGTGTTCTTATGTGTGCGTTTGTGTGTTCGGGTGTGTTTATTGGGTTTTATAGGTGTTGAACTTGTAGCAAACGGGTTTTTGAAGAAGTCATACCCGAGAGACTGCTAAGGTGAGTTTCTAGATCCCCTTTTTACATGTTTTATACGATTTTGGGGCTGGAAAATACATGTATGTATGTTTTTATGAGATTGGGTATGTTACCCGTATGTTTATGTGCATGCGTATGTGGGTGGGGTATGTTTTGGGCTAATGTATTGTTATGATTATGTTAAGTTCATGCTTAGAATGGTATGTGAATGCTAGAACTATGTGATGTAAGGTTTGGGACTGAAAACAACTTAAAAATATACGAACAGGCTGCTAATACGCCTATACAAGGCTCATAAGCCTGAACAGTCCTCAAACTCCCAGGATCTTGACAGAAACTTAAGTGTTGGGGCTTATGCTCCCCAACAGTGCTCATGTGCCTGGAATTTAGAACTTAGAAAACTAAGTACAGGGTAATGAGTCTGAACAATACTAATACGCCTAAATTTTATGCCTTAGAAAAATTACAAGGTAATATGCCTAAATAGTGCTCTTACGCCCGAAATTATGACTTAAAAACTAAGTATAGGGTAATATGCTTGAATAGTACTCATACGGCTGAATTCTGACTTAGAAAAACTAAGTGTAGGGTAATGAGCCTAAACAGTGCTCTTGTGCCTGAAATAATGACTTAGAAAACTAAGTGTAGGGTAATGAGCCTAAATAGTGTTCTTGCGCCTGGAATTATTTCCCAAGTGTAAGGTAATATGTCCCAACAGTGCTCATGCGCCCAGACAGGGCTCATGCGCCCAAATAGTCCTCATGCTCCCAAATAGTCCTCATGCGCCCAACACTTAGAATTTAATGCAGAATTTTCGTGGAAGTTTGTGCAGCTAGGGTTTTGGACTAATATTGACTATGGGTCAATAAATGCATATGATTATGTTTGATTGACATTATGACCTTCATTGTTGATAATGTTATGATTAGAGTTATTATTATTAATATTATTAATATTAATACTGTATGACTCTACGTGTACGACCTTCATTGTTGACATTATGACCTTCATTGTTGATAATATTATTAGGCTTGATGTTTGGGTTTGGAAATTTCATAGTAATAAGTTGGACAGAAGGTTGATGAGCCTAAATAGTGCTCATACGCCCAGAATTGCCTTAGAAATGTTCTAAGTAGGGTCATGAGTCCAAATAGTTCTCATGTGCACAAACAGTACCTCATACGCCTAAGACTCATGAGCCTAAACAGTGCTCCTGTGTCTGAAAATGACTTAGAAAAGTTAAGTGTAAGGTGATGTGCTCAAACAGGGCTCTTACGCCTGAAAAATAGGCTTAAAAGCCTAAGTGTGAGATGATATACCTAAACAGTATCCTTGTGAGCCTGAACAGTGGTCATATGCCTAGAAAAGTTAGCCGGACGACTAAGTGTAGGGTCATGAGCCCCAACAGTGCTCATGCGCCCGAATAGCTTATACACCCAAGGTGAAAAAAATGTTTGTGTAGGCTGGTACGCCTACATAGTGATGAAAAGTCTGAACAGGGCTCATGCGCCCAAATAGTTCTCATGCGCCCAAATAGTTCTCATGCGCCCAAATACTTGGAAATTTTTACAGAATTTTCTGGGAGTTTGTGCTTTAAGGTTTGACTGAGGTTGACTAAGGGCTTATTAGTGATGATGTTATATGCATGATATGATTACTATGATTGTTCCTTATTATTATTATTGCTACTATTATTATTACTTAAAGTATGTGACTATACGTGGTATGTTATTATCGTAACGTAAAGTATATTGTAATAATAAAGTGAAAGAGAAATAAAAGAAAAGAAGAGGAACATTAATAAAATGTTAACAAGTCTTGCAAGCACATAGGAGGGACACGATAGTGTTGTCGTTAGCTCAACTGTGTTGCAGGTTAGCTACCTTTTTATGTACACAGGGTCAATCAATTGAGATTGGCAGGACCTTTGTAGCGTGCCCTGGGTGATTGGGTCGGCCTTGTACATAGTACACATAGCCCTTTCGAGGGATACAGTTGACCCTTTCGGGGGGATAAACATAGCCCTTTCGAGGGATACAGTTGACCCTTTCTGGGGGATACACATAGCCCTTTCGACCTTTCGGGGGATATAGATGGCCCATCACCCGTTTTCCATCACGCACATAGTTGGGGTATTGCGCACTGGTCCACATAGACAGTGAAACATAGAGTTAAAAAGTTTACAGACAAGGCATACAGTACAAAGAACGAACAATATTTGTTCATATAGTTAATGCGTGCTCGCATACACAGTACAGAGTTGTAATTTTCAGAAAAGAGTATTTTCATATACAACATATAGAGAGTATTTTATTATGTATAAAGCTAGAGCTCACTCAGCAACGCTGACTTTTATACATTTTTAGTTGGCAGGTAAATATTGCTGAGGATGGCACGAGGGTGAAGCTACTCGGCAGAGAAAGACTGACATCCGTTCATATTTTAACAATACTGTTGCTTTGTAATGCAGTTTAACAATCTTTTGTAACCAAAATCAACTATGAGTGTATTGCTCAGCAACAGTTTTATTAGTTAAGTAGATGACTTTTGATATTAATTCCGCTACATTATTTTATGAAATGTATGCTAGTATGTATCTATAGTGCTATGAGTCACCAACAGTGAGGTGCCCGGAAACGGGGCCTTACAAGTTGGTATCAGAGCCAAAGTTTAAGTGAAACGGGTAAATTTTCAAAATAAACCTCAACTTAAATTGAAAATGGGACAGAAGAAGGGATGTCAACCCGAGTAGCTACGTGCAATCAGGTATGTCTTTTCCTAATGTTAACCGGTATTACGTGTGCATGCTATTTGATTATGTGCTCTTAGTAGATTTAGATACTGATTAAGTCAGGATAGGAAATGCTTGGGGTGTGAAAAGTAAAGTAAGTGGCTAATCACAACTGGCCAATGTAATTAGGGACTTACTATACTTGACATAAACTGAGCCATTACCTTGAATGACTGTGTTAGTGTTTGAATCTTACAGTGCTTAGGAAATGGCTGGGAAGAAATCTGCCAAGGCTTCTAGAGGAAGAGGTCGATCGCGTGTAACTAGGAGCAGTGCTAAGGCTCCTGAGACAACCCATGAGAACCCTAACGTTCATGGTCGGAGTGAGGAGAACGAGAATGCCAGCCTTAACGCCTCCGCTAGGGAGGAGATTGCTGATGAAGTACACCAGGTCATGTAGACAGTTTTACCGTCTGTGGTGACTGAAGTCATTAGGGCTGTGAGAAGCGAAAAAGGGGAATAGGAAGGGATCAGCGGACAAAGGAAGTAAAGGGGAGGAGGAACGACCAGAGCCCGAAACGGTATTGTCCGATGAGGACGAGGATCACGCGGCAGGGGTGACGACCAAGGGATGCAGCTATGGGGCATTCCAGAGATGCAAGCCCCCGACTTTCGACGGCAATGGCGATGCTGCTGCCGCTCACCGCTGGGTGAGGGAGATGGAGGCAGTGCTAGAGATCAGTGAGTGTCGCGAAGATCAAAAGGTGAAGTTCGCGACTCACTCTTTTGCTGACTCGGCATTGTGTTGGTGGGAAAATATTGTCCAAGCTGAGGGTACTAGAGCCATCGAGAAGATGCGATGGAGGGAGCTGAAACAACTAGTGATGGAGGAGTTCTGTCCTCATAGGGAACTCGATAGGACCGAGAGGGAGTTCCTGCAACTTGAGGCGGGGACCATGACCCACCAACAGTACACCACCAAATTTAATGAGATGGCGAGCCTGGTGCCAGATCAGGTGAGGCCGGTGTCTTGAAAGATTAACCGGTATATTCAGGGACCGCCAGCTGACATTCGCAGGCACATGATCGCTGCTAGACCGAGCACCTTTAGGTCGGTAGTGGTTTTGGCTGGGAGGCTCTACAATGAAAGGGAAGTGACGGTGGTGGAAGTGAAGAAAGCCGGTGGTGGTGACTAAAATTGGAATGGAAAGAGGTTTGGGCGTGGTGGTTTCACCCCAAACAATAAGAAGATGAGAATGGATGACCGTAGGGTGGGGTCATCCAGCTCGGGGTCAAAGAAGTGTGGAAAATGTGGAAGGGAGCATCCTGGTGAGTGCAGGATAGGGATGAACGTATGCTTCAGGTGTGGCCAGCCTGGCCATATTGCTAGAGACTGCAAGAAGTCAAGGACGGAGAGCTCGGGAGCTGGAAATAAGAAGCCGGAAGAAGGAGGGCAGAGGGCAAGTGCTAGAGCTTACACCATGACCTGGGAAGAAGCTAGAGTAGATCCTGATGTCGTGTCAGGTATGTTTCTAGTTAATCAAACTTGTGCCTCTATATTATTTGATTCTGGTGCTAGTAGGAGTTTTATTTCTACTACCTTTTGTGCTAAGTTGTCTGTTAGCAGTAGGGGTATTAGCGAGCCTTTTGATGTAGAAACTGCCATCGGTAAGTCCACCAGAGTTACTGATGTAATAGAAGATTGTGCCATAGAATTTGAGGGTCATAGGTTTGCTGCCAAATTACATGTGATGCCCCTAGGTGGATTTGACGTGGAACTAGGGATAGATTGGTTAGCAATCTATGATGCAAATATCGTATGTCGTAAGAAGATGATTAGACTGACAGCGCCTGACGGAAGTCCGGTGACAATATACGGCGATCGGATTACGACGATTCCGAAAGTGATTTCGATGGCGGTGGCGGGAAAGTGCATGAGGCGTGGATGTAGCGCTTATTTGGCCTTGGATGATTCATCAATGTGCCATAGAATTTTATGGATGTCATCAATGTAAACAATGATAAGTAGTAAGGTCCCGTTCCCGGGCACCTCACAATTGGTGATTCATAGCAATATAGATACATACTAGTATACATTTCATAAAATAATGCAGCGGAATTAATAATCAAAAGTCATCTATTTAAGTAATAAAAACTGTTGCTGAGCAATACACTCATCAGGATATCGTCGATGAACACAATCACTGATTTATCTAACATTGGCCGACACACTCGATTCATCAAATCCATAAAAGCAGCTGGCGCATTGGTTAATCCAAAGGACATAACGAGAAACTCGTAGCGACCATAGCGCATGCGAAAAGCTGTTTTAGGAATATCCTGCTCCTTCACTTTCAACTGATGGTAGCCAGATCAAAGATCTATCCTCGAGAACCAACTGGCACCCTGGAGCTGGTCGAACAAGTCGTCAATCCTTGGTAACGGATAACGATTCTTTATCGTCAATTTGTTCAACTCACGGTAGTCGATACACATTCTCATGCTACCGTCCTTCTTCTTTACGAATAAGACCGGAGAACCCCAAGGAGAGATACTCGGTCTGATGAGACCCTTATCGAGCAACTCTTGTAGTTGCTCCATTAACTCCTTCATCTCAGTTGGAGCCAACCGATACGCTGCCTTGGCGACAGGTTAAGCACCAGGTATCAAGTCAATTTGAAATTCGATTTCACGATCCGGTGGCACACCTGATAGGTCCTCTGGAAATACATCGGGAAAGTCACACACCACCGGTACATCAGATAGTCGTGGTGTTGACGGGTCCATATCTTTCACGTAGGCCAAATAAGCGCTACATCAATGTCTCATGCAGTTTCCCGCCACCACCATCGAAATCACTTTCGGAATCGTCGTAACCCGATCGCCGTATATTGTCACCAAACTTCAGTCAGGCGCCGTCAGTTTAATCATCTTCTTACGACATACGATATTCGCTTCATAGATTGCTAACCAATCCATCCCTAGTACCACATCAAATCCACCTAGGGGCATCATATGTAATGTAATAGCAAACCTATGACCCTCAAGTTCTATGGCACAATCTTCTATTACATCAGTAACTCTGGTGGACTTACCGATAGCAGTTTCTACATCAAAAGGCTCGCCAATACCCCTACTGCTAACAGACAACTTAGCACAAAAGGTAGTATAAATAAAACTCCTACTAGCACCAGAATCAAATAATACAGAGGCAACAGTTTGATTAATTAGGAACATACCTGACACGACATCGGGATCCACTCTGGCTTCTTCCCGGGTCATGGTGTAAGCCCTAGCACTTGCCCTCAGCCCTCCTTCTTCCGACTTCTTATTCCCCGCTCCAGAGCTCTCCGCTCTCGGCTTCTTACAGTCTCTAGCGATATGGCCAGGCTGGCCACACCTAAAGCATACGTTCATCCCCATTCTGCACTCACCTGGATGCTCCCTTCCACACTTGCCACACTTCCTTGACCCCGAGCTGGACGACCCCACCCTACGGTCATCCATTCTCATCTTCTTGTTGTTTGGGGTGAAATCACCACGCCCAAACCTCTTTCCATTCCAATTTCGGTCACCACCACCAGCTTTCTTCACTTCCACCACCGTCACTTCCCTTTCATTGTAGAGCCTCCCAGCTAAATCCACTGCCGACCTAAAGGTGCTCGGTCTAGCAGCGATCATGTGCCTGCGAATGTCAGCTGGCAGTCCCTGAATATACCGGTTAATCTTTCAAGACACCGGTGTCACCTGATCCGGCACCAGTCTCGCCATCTCATTAAATTTGGTGGTGTACTGTTGGTGGGTCATGGTCCCCGCCTC
The DNA here is from genome assembly GCA_024085815.1 of Flaveria linearis. Classification (NCBI taxonomy): domain Eukaryota; kingdom Viridiplantae; phylum Streptophyta; class Magnoliopsida; order Asterales; family Asteraceae; genus Flaveria; species Flaveria linearis. The sequence goes on along the minus strand of CM044003.1, from coordinate 61,754,838 downwards.
AAGTTGCAGGAACTCCCTCTCGATCCTGTCAAGTTCCCTATGAGGACAGAACTCCCCCATCACTAGTTGTTTCAGCTCCCTCTATCGCATCTTCCCGATGGCTCTAGTACCCTCAGCTTGGACAATATTGTCCCACCAACACAATGCCGAGTTGACAAAAGAGTGAGTCGCGAACTTCAGCTTTTGATCTTCACGACACTCACTGATCTCTAGCACTGCCTCCATCTCCCTCACCCAGCGGTGAGCGGCAGCAGCATCGACATTGCCATCGAAAGTCGAGGGCTTGCACCTCTGGAATGCCCCATAGCTGTATCCCTTGGTCGTCACCCCTGCCCCGTCATCCTCGTCCTCGTCGGACAATACTGTGTCAGGCTCTGGTCGTTCCTCCTCCCCTTTAGTTCCTCTGTCTGCTGCCCCCTTCCTATTCCCCTTCTCCTTTCTTTCCTCGCTTCTCACAGCCCTAATGACTTCAGTCACCACGGACGGTAAAACTATCTGCATGACCTGGTGTACTTCATCAGCAATCGCCTCCCTAGCTGAGGCGTTAAGGCTGGCATTCTCATTCTCCTCACTCCGACCATGAACCTCAGGGTTCTCATGGGTCGTCTCAGGAGCTTTAGCACTACTCCTAGTCACACGCGGTCGACCTCTTCCTCTAGAAGCCTTGGAAGATTTCTTCCCAGCCATTTACTAAGCACTATAAGATTCAAACACTAACACAGTCATTCAAGGTAATGGCTCAGTTTATGTCAAGTATAGTAAGTCCCTAATTACAGTGGCCAGTTGTGATTAGCCACTTACTTTACTTTTCACACCCCAAGCATTTCCTGTCCTGGCTACATCAGTATCTAAATCTACTAAGAACACATAAGTCAAGTAGCACACGCACATAATTCTGGTTAGCTTTAAGGAAAGAAATACCTAATGACACGTAGCTACTCGGGCTGATATCCCTCTTTCTGTCCCATTTTCAGTTTAAGTTAAGGTTTATTTTGAAAATGTTTACCCATTTCACTTAAACTTGGGCTCTGATACCAACTTGTAAGGCCCCGTTCCCGGGCACCTCACAGTTGGTGATTCATAGCGCTATAGATACATACTAGTATACATTTCATAAAATAATGAAGCGGAATTAATATCAAAAGTCATCTATTTAAGTAATAAAAACTATTGCTGAGCAATACACTCATAGTTGATTGGTTACAAAAGATTGTTAAACTGCATTACAAAGCAACAGTATTGTCAAAACATGAACGGATGTCAGTCTTTCTCTGCCGAGTAGCTTCACCCTCGTGCCATCCTCAGCAATATTTATCTGCCAACTGAAAATGTATTAAAGTCAGCGTTGCTGAGTGAGCTCTAGTTTTATACATAATAAAATACTTTCTATATGTTGTATATGAAAATACTCTTTTCTGTAAATTACAACTCTGTACTATGTATGCGAGCACGCATTAACTATATGAACAAATATTGTTCGTTCTCTGTACTGTATGCCTTGTCTATAAACTTTTTAACTTTATGTTTCACTTTCTATGTGGACCAGTGCGCAATGCCCCAACTATGTGCGCGATGGAAAACGGGTGATGGGCCATCTATATCCCTCAAAGGGTCAACTGTATCCCTCGAAAGGGCTATGTGTATCCCCCCGAAAGGGTCAACTGTATCACTCGAAAGGGCTATGTGTATCCCCTCGAAAGGGTCAACTGTATCCCATGAAAGGGCTATGTGTATCCCCCCTGAAAGGGTCAACTGTATCCCTCGAGAGGGCTATGTGTACTATGTACAAGGCCGACCCAATCACCCAGGGCACGCAACAAAGGTGCTGCCAATCTCAATTGATTGACCCTGTGTGCATAAAAGGGTAGCTAACCCGCAGCACAGTTGAGCTAACGACAACACGGTCGTGTAAGGCCCGGTTCCCGGAGACCTCACAGTTGGTCATTCACAGCATAAAACATACATATTATAAATTTAAGCAGCGGAATTAGTTTTATACAAAAAAAAACCATTCATTCAATGTAACACTGTTGTTAGGCAATACATTCTAGTTCCTGAGTCACATAATGATTAGTCTAATGAATTACAAAACAATAGTATTGTCAAAACGTGAATGAATGTCAGTCTTGCCCGCCAAGTAGCCATCCCTGTATGCCATCATCAGCAACCTGTTACCTGCCAACTCGAAAATACATAAAAGTCAGCGTTGCTGAGTGAGTTCTAGTTTTGTAATTAAAATACTTTACTTTTTGTTTCAAACCGTTCGTTATGCATATGTGAACACACATCGTACGTACACATAGATAATATCATTATTATCTTCATCATCGTTCAATTCATACTTTTATCATTATTCTTCCGATTCTTTTGCGACACTAAGCCGCTCACCTCTAAGGCAATCTCAAGGATTGCACTGATGTTGTGAGTCTTTTGCGACACTAAGTCGCTCACCTCTAAGCCAACCACAAATATTGACTTTCATCCTGTGAGTCTTTTGCGACACCGAGTCGCTCACCTCTATGTCAACCTCAAAGATTGACCCTGTGTGCATCCTTCGGGGTAGCGAACCCGCATCACAGTTGAGCTAACACCTGCCAGGGGTGTGCACCTCCATTCATTTGCTTGCAAGACTTTCGTTCATTCTTTTATGTTCCACTTTTTCTTTATCATTAATCTTTCACTTTATTAATAATAATACTTCCTGTCTTGATCATGATCATACACATAGAGTCATACCATATTATTATTAATGAGCATATTAATAATAATAATAGTAATAATATTAATAATAGCCCTAATCATAATATTAATTAAAATATTAAGAAAAGGGTTATTATGACATTCAAACATAATCATATGCATTTAATAAATCCCTAGTCAATAATCATGCGAAACCCTACTGCACAGACTCCAAGAAAATTCTGTAAAAATTTCTAAGTGTTTGGGCGTAAGAGCCCTGTTCAGACTTTTCACCACTATGCAGACTTATCAGTCTACACTTAGAAAAATTTCATCTTTAGGCGTATGACCTGTTTGGACGTATAAGCACTCTTGGGACTTATGACCCTACACTTAGTCATTCGGCTGACTTTTCTGGGCATATGACCACTGTTCAGACTTATCACCATATACTTCACTTATTTTCAGACTAGGCATATGACCACTGTTCAGACTTATCACCTTATACTTAGCCTATTTTCAGACACATGAGCACTGTTGAGACTCATGAGTCCTATACTTAGCTTATTTTCAGACACATGAGCACTGTTGAGGCTCATGAGTCTTAGGCGTATTAGGACTGTTCGGACTCATGAGTACTATTTGGACTCATGACCATACTTAGAATATTTTCTAAGGCAAATTCCTGGCTTATAAGCACTATTCAGACTTATTATCTTGTACTTAGTTTTCTAAGTCCAAATTTCAGACACATGACCACTATTTGGACTCATTAGGCGTATTAGCAGTCTGTTTATGTTTCTAAGTCATTTTCCAGTCCCCAAACATCATATTACCTAGTTCTAAACGTGCACATATGATTTCCAGGCATAAACTTAACATAAACATAACCATACATTTTACCCAAAACATACTCTACAAACATACACATGCACATATCATACGGGTACATACCCAAATTCATAAAAACATACATACATGCATTTTCCAGCCCCAAATCATTTAAAAATGTGTAAAAAGAGGTTCTAGTAACTCACCTTTGTTGTCTTCGGGTTTGATACCCCTTCTTGAACTTCCCAGTCGTTTCTAACACCTAAAACACACACACCACATATACCACCGAACACACAAGTCACATTTATAAGCACATAAATGGTTCTAGAATTATCCTAAACATCAAAATTTCGAGATTTCTTACCAAAAACTTCAAACTCTCTTGTTTTTTTCTTCAAAAATCCGAAGTTTTGCTCTTTCTCTCTCTAGAACCGGTTGAAAAAGGTGAAAAGTAGCAGGACATGGGTGGCTATACCACCTTTTGTATCAAAATAAATATGAAGTTTGCATTTTCAACAATTTTGGTCCCTCCACTTATGTTGACCTTTATTTCTTTCCTTTTCTTTCTTTTTTTCTTGTATTCTTTTATTTCTTTCTAAAAAAAATACGGGTGTTACAAGTCCACCCCCCTTATATAGGTTTCGTCCCCGAAACCTGTTATTCCTCAAACAGATGTGGGTAATGTTGTCTCATCTCCTCTTCAGTCTCCCACGTAGACTCGGATCATTTCCTGTGCTTCCACTGTATACGCACAAGAGGAACCACTTTTATTATAAATTTAAGCAGCGGAATTAATTTTATACAAAAAAACCATTCATTCAATGTAACACTGTTGTTAGGCAATACATTCTAGTTCCTGAGTCACAAAATGATTAGTCTAATGAATTACAAAACAACAGTATTGTCAAAACGTGAATGGATGTCAGTCTTGCCCGCCAAGTAGCCATCCCCGTATGTCATCATCAGCAACCTGTTACCTGCCAACTGAAAAATACATAAAAGTCAGCGTTGCTGAGTGAGTTCTAGTTTTGTAATTAAAATACTTTACTTTTTGTTTCAAACCGTTCGTTATGCATATGTGAACACACATCGTACGTACACATAGATAATATCATTATTATCTTCATCATCGTTCAATTCGTACTTTTATCATTATTCTTCCGAGTCTTTTGCAACACTAAGCACTCACCTCTAAGGCAATCTCAAGGATTACACTGATGCTGTGAGTCTTTTGTGACACTAAGTCGCTCACCTCTAAGCCAATCACAAAGATTGACTTTCATCCTGTGAGTCTTTTGTGACACCGAGTCGCTCACATCTATGTCAACCTCAAAGATTGACCCTGTGTGCATCCTTCGGGGTAGCGAACCCGCATCACAGTTGAGCTAACACCTGCCAGGGGTGTGCACCTCCATTCATTTGCTTGCAAGACTTTCGTTCATTCTTTTACGTTCCACTTTTTCTTTATCATTAATCTTTCACTTTATTAATGATAATACTTCCTGTCTTGATCATGATCATACACATAGAGTCATACCATATATTATTAATAAGCATATTAATAATAATAATAGTAATAATATTATTAATAGCCCTAATCATAATATTAATTAAAATATTAAGAAAAGGGTTATTATGACATCCAAACATAATCATATGCATTTAATAAATCCCTAGTCAATAATCATGCGAAACCCTACTGCACAGACTCCAAGAAAATTCTGTAAAAGTTTCTAAGTGTTTGGGCGTAAGAGCCCTGTTCAGACTTTTCACGACTATGCAGACTTATCAGTCTACACTTAGAAAAATTTCATCTTTAGGCGTATAACCTGTTTGGACGTATAAGCACTGTTGGGACTTATGACCCTACACTTAGTCATTCGGCTGACTTTTCTGGGCATATGACCACTGTTCAGACTTATCACCATATACTTCACTTATTTTCAGACTAGGCATATGACCACTGTTCAGACTTATCACCTTATACTTAGCCTATTTTCAGACACATGAGCACTGTTAAGACTCATGAGTCCTATACTTAGCTTATTTCAGACACATGAGCACTGTTGAGGCTCATGAGTCTTAGGCGTATTAGGACTGTTCGGACTCATGAGTACTATTTGGACTCATGACCATACTTAGAATATTTTCTAAGGCAAATTCCTGGGCGTATAAGCACTATTCAGACTTATTATCTTGTACTTAGTTTTCTAAGTCCAAATTTCAGACACATGACCACTATTTGGACTCATTAGGCGTATTAGCAGTCTGTTTATGTTTCTAAGCATTTCCAGTCCCCAAACATCATATTACCTAGTTCTAAACATGCACATACGATTTCCAGGCATAAAATTAACATAAACATAACAATACATTTTACCCAAAACATACTCTACAAACATACACATGCACATATCATACGGGTAACATACCCAAATTCATAAAAACATACATACATGCATTTCCGGCCCCAAAATCATTTAAAAACGTGTAAAAAGGGGTTCTAGTAACTCACCTTTGTTGTCTTCGGGTTTGATACCCCTTCTTGAACTTCCCAGTCGTTTCTAACACCTAAAAACACACACACACATATACCACCGAACACACAAGTCACATTTATAAGCACATAAATGGTTCTAGAATTATCCTAAACATCAAAATTTCGAGATTTCTTACCAAAAACTTCGAACTCTCTTGTTTTTTTTTCAAAAATCCGAAGTTCTGCTCTTTCTCTCTCTAGAACCGGTTGAAAAAGGTGAAAAGTAGCAGGACATGGGTGGCTATACCACCTTTTGTATCAAAATAAATATGAAGTTTGCATTTTCAACAATTTTGGTCCCTCCACTTATGTTGACCTTTATTTCTTTCCTTTTCTTTCTCTTTTTCTTGTATTCTTATATTTCTTTCTAAAAAAAATACGGGTGTTACAGGTCGTGTCCCTCCTATGTGCTTGCAAGACTTGTTAACATTTTATTAATGTTCCTCTTCTTTTCTTTTATTGCTCTTTCACTTTATTATTACAATATACTTTACGTTACTATAATAACATACCACGTAAAGTCACATAAATTAAGTAATAATAATAGTAGCAATATAATAATAAGGAACAATCAAAGTAATCATATCATGCATATAACATCATCACTAATAAGCCCTTAGTCAACCTCAGTCAAACCTTAAAGCACAGACTCCCAGAAAATTCTGTAAAAATTTCTAAGTGTTTGGGCGCATGAGAACTATTTGGACGCATGAGCCCTATTTAGACTTTTCATCACTATGTAGGCGTACCAGCCTACACTTAACATTTTTCACCTTGGGCGTATAAGCTATTCGGGCGCATGAGCACTGTTGAGGCTCATGACCCTACACTTAGTCGTCCGGCTCACTTTTCTAGGCATATGACCACTGTTTAGGCTCACAAGGACACTGTTTAGGCTTATCATCTCACACTTAGACTTTTTAAGCCTGTTTTTTTTCAGGCGTAAGAGCCCTATTTGGGCACATCACCTTACACTTAAAGTTTTCTAAGTCATTTTCAGGCACATGAGCACTATTGAGGCTCATGAGTCATAGGCGTATTAGGTACTGTTTGGGCTCATGAGAACTATTTGGACTCATGATCCTACTTAGAACATTTCCAAGGCAATTTTGGGCGTATGAGCCTTATGTAGGCACATCAACTTCCTGTCCAACTTATTACTATGATATTTCCAAACCCAAACATCAAGCCTAATTGTTCTAAGCTTACCAAGGTCCTTCTAAGCATGAACTACACATAAACATCATCAAACATGCCAAAATACATACGGGTATCAATAGTTAAACATAGTAAAAATCGTTAAATACATTTTCAGCCCCAAAAGAGTTTATAACAAGTAAAAACCGGGGTCTAGAACTCACCTTAGCAGTCTCTCGGGTATGACCTCTTCAAAAACCCGTTTGCTACAAATTCAACACCTATAAAACCCAAATGAACACACCCGAACACATAAACACACACATAAGAACATGCATTCTTGGTTTCTTAGCCAAAGCACAACATAAAAACACTAATTCTTACCTTGAATTCGAATTCTTCTCTTTCTCACTCTAAAAATCGAAGTCTCTACTGCTTCTCTCTCTAAAAACCGAATGAGAGCTTTTGACAGGCCAAAATGGGCGGCCATACCCCTTTATTCACCAACTTTTGTTCTCTTTGTCCTTTTGGCGCTTTTTAACCCCTCAACTTTAGGTTGACTTTCATTTCTTCCCTTTTCTTTCTCTTTTATTCTTTTATTTCTTTAAAAAGAAAATACGGATGTTACATAAATTCACTATATGGGATGAAAATATCATTCATTATATTTTGAAATTCTGAAGGTGCATTCTTCAGACCAAATGGCATTACATTCCATTCGTAATATCCTATAGGTACTGTAAAAGCAGTTTTGTACCTATCATTTTCTTCAATTTGGATTTGCCAATATCCTGACTTTAAAATCAAATTTTGAAAATATATTTGCATAATGCAATTTATCTAGTAGATCTTTTTTATTAGGTATAGGGTACCTAATCCATTTTTGTAACACCCGTAATTCTTATTAAAGAAATTAAAAGAATAAAATGGAAAGAGAAAGGAAAGAAAAACAAAAGTTACTTTTGTTTGAGGGCCAAAAGTGTCAATTTGGCAAACTTTTTATTAATTCCTGTACAAAAGGTGGTATGGCACCCACGTTGTCTGCATTTCACTGCATTCGATATTTTTAGAGAGAGAAAGTAGCAGGAGCAGAAAACAATCGGAATTTTGAAGAAAGATCTGAGGAATTCAAAGTTCTTGGTAAGAAATCCCGAATTTATGATGTTAGGACGATTCTAGAACCATACATGAGCATATAAATGTGACTAGTGTGTTGGGTTGTCTGTGTGTGGTTTAGGTGTGTAAACGACTGAGAAGGTTCGGGTTGAAGAGGGTAAATTCGAAGAAGACGACTAAGGTGAGTTCTAGACCCCTTTTTACTGGTTTTTAAATGTTTGGGGCTGGAAAATGCATGTAAAAATGTTTTTATAAAAACTTTGGGTTGATACCCGTATGGAATGATTGTATGTATGTGTATGTTTATGTTAGATTTATGCTTAGAATCATATGTATATGTTTTGAACTAGGCATTATGATGTTTTGGACTCGGATTATGAATTAGACACCTGAATATGTTGTTAATATGCCTGAAATGGGACTTAAAATAAATAAGAAAAGTTGATGTGCCCAGCAGTACTCATACGACCAACAGTGGTCGTATGATCAGGATTTTCTAAGTGTTATAAGCCAATAGGACTCATACGACCAACAGTGGTCGTATGAGTAGGTGATATTTTCTAAGTATGAGGCCCATAGGACTCATACGACCAACAGTGGTCGTATGATCATGTGGAAATTTTCTAAGTATGGGCTCATACGACCAACAGTGGTCGTATGATCCAAAATGTTCTTAAGTCCGGGGTGGTACGACCAGCAGGGGTCATACGACCAGGTCGTATGACCAGTGGATAATTCTAAGTGTTAAGTGAAAAGTCCAGCAGGACTCATACGGCTAATAGTGCTCATACGACCAGAGGGTTATACGCCAACAGAGCTAAAACGACTAGAACACTTAGCATTTTCAGGAATTTCCAGTAAAGTTCGAAGTTCGAGGTTTGACCAGGGTTGACTAGGGTTAATGAATGGTGATGTCTCATGCATATAATGATGAGTATGATTAACCCTAATTGTTACTAATATTAATATTAGTATATTACTGTTAACAATATTATTAAAATATTGTTAAGTATGGTATGATGCTAGGCATGGTGATAAATGCATGAAGACGAATGTATGATGATGTTTGAATGTAATAATATCCTTTTCTTAATATTGATTAATATTATGATTAGGAATATTATAAAGAGTATGAATAATATTACTTATAATATTATTTGTATTATATTATTATCATGCTTAGTAATAATAATACTGTATGTTCTATGTGGAATGATCATGATCAATAATTATTATCATTAATAAAGTGGAAGATTAATGATAAAGAGGAATGGAACGTGAACGAATGAACGAAAGTCTTGCAAGCAAATGAATGGAGGTGCACACCCTGGCAGGTGTTAGCTCAACTGTGATGCGGGTTCGCTACCCCGAAGGATGCACACAGGATCAATCCTTGAGATTGATATAGAGGTGAGTGACTTGGTGTCACAAAAGACTCACAGGAATGTAGGTCAATCTTCGTGATTGGCTTAGAGGTGAGTGACTTGGTGTCACAAAAGACTCACAGTATATGGGTCAATCTTTGTGATTGGCTCAGAGGTGAGTGACTTGGTGTTGCAAAAGACTCACAGTATATGGGTCAATCTTTGTGATTGGCTCAGAGGTGAGCGACTTAGTGTTGCAAAAGACTCACAGTTTAATTAAAGAGGAATGATAAAAGTACGAATTGAACGATGATGCAGATAATGAAAGTATTACCTATGTGTACGTACGATGTATGATCACTTGCGCCAAATGAGGAATGGTTTTTGAACGAAAAGTAAAGTATTTTAACTATAAAACTAGAACTCACTCAGCAACGCTGACTTTTATGTATTTTCCAGTTGGCAGGTGACAGGTTGCTGAGAATGGCACACAGGGGTGGCTACTTGGCGGGAAGACTGACATCCATTTTGTTTTGACGATACTGTTGTTCTGTAATTCATTCAATCAAATATTTTGTGACTTAGAAACTAGAATGTATTGCTTAGCAACAGTTTTTATATTGAATGGATGTTTTTGTTAAACATAATTCCGCTGCTTAACTTATGATATGTATATTTATGCTGTGAATGACCAACTGTGAGGTGCCCGGGAACGGGGCCTTACAAGTTGGTATCAGAGCTAAAGTTTAAGTGAAACGGGTAAATTTTCAAAATAAACCTTAACTTAAACTGAGAATGGGACGGAAAGAAGGATGTCAGCCCGAGTAGCCATGTGCCATCAGGTATTGTTTTCTTAAAAGATAACCAGACTTATGTGCGTGTGCTGTAAGTGACTTAGGTTCTTAGTAGATTTAGATACTGATGTAGTCAGAATAGGAAATGCTTGGGGTGTGAAGAGTAAAGTAAGTGGCTAATCACAACTGGCCACTGTAATTAGGGACTTACTATACTTGACATAAACTAAGCTGTTCCTTGAATGACTGTTTTAGTGTTTGAATCTTATAGTGCATAGGAGAATGGCTGGGAAGAAACCTTCTAAGGCTGCTAGAGGTAGAGGTCGTCCGCGTACGACTAGGAACAGCACTAAAGCTCCTGAGACGACTCCTGTGAACCCTGAGGTTCCTAACCGGAATGAAGAAACCGAGAATGCGAGCCTGAATGCCTCAGCTAGGGAGGCGATTGCTGATGAGGTACACCAAGTCCTGCAGGTAGTTATGCCATCTGTGGTGACTGATGTTATTCGTGCTGTGAGGAATGAGGAAAGGAAGGAGAAGGAGGATAGGAGAGGGTCAACTGGAAGGAAAGTAAGGGAGGAGAGGAACGACCAGATCCAAAGATAGTAGTATCTGATGAAGAGGAAGATGATGTGGTGGGGGTGACAACCAAGGGATGCAATTACGGGGCATTCCAGAGGTGCAGGCCCCCGACTTTTGATGGAAACGGCAATGCTGCGGCTGCCCATCGTTGGGTAAGGGAAATGGAAGCGGTACTCGAGATCAGTGAGTGCCGGGAAGATCAGAAGGTAAAATTTGCCACCCACTCTTTTACCGACTCAGCACTATGTTGGTGGGACAATATTGTCCAAGCTGAGGGAAGCAGGGCCATAAGTAAGATGAAGTGGCCCGAGTTGAAGAAGTTAGTGATTGAGGAATTCTGTCCTCACAAGGAACTGGATAAGATTGAGAGGGAGTTTCTGCAACTCGAGGCGGGAACCATGAACCACCAGCAATACACTGCCAAGTTCAATGAAATGGCAAGGCTGGTGCCAGACCAAGTGACACCGGTATCTCGCAAGATTAACCGGTATATTCAGGGACTGCCAGCCGATATTCGTAGGCATTTGATTGCTGCACGACCAAGCACTTTTAGGTCGGCAGTAGATTTGGCTGGGAGGCTCTACGATGAGAGAGAGGTAGCGGATGCGGAGGTGAAGAAGACTGGTGGTGGTGACCGAAACTGGAATGGGAAACGGTTCGGGCGTGGCGGTTTTACTCCGAACAATAAAAGGATGAAAGTGGATGACCGAAGGGTGGGGTCATCAAGCTCGAGGCCCAAAAGGTGTGGCAAGTGCGGGAAGGAGCATACGGGTGAGTGCAAATCGGGGCTCAACGTGTTTCAAGTGCGGGAAGCCGGGTCATATGCTGAAGGATTGTAAGGATCTGAGGTGTTACACCTGCGGTGAGGCGGGCCATATGAGCAGGGATTGCAAGAAGCCAAGGGCTGAGAGTTCCGGGGAAAGAAGACGGCCGGAACCGAAGGGCAAAGGGCGAGCGCCAGAGCTTTCACCATGACCAGAGAGGAGGCTAGGACGGACCCCGATGTTGTATCAGGTACGTTCCTAGTAAATCAAACTCTTGCTTCTGTGTTATTTGATTCTGGTGCTAGTAGGAGTTTCATTTCTGCTACTTTCTGTGCTAAATTATCTGCTAGTAGTAAATGCATTGATGAGCCCTTTGATGTAGAAACTGCTATTGGTAAGTCCACTAGAGTTACCGATGTGATAGAGGACTGTGCCATAGAGTTAGAAGGCCATAGGTTTGCTGCTAGATTACATGTGATGCCCCTAGGAGGATTTGATGTAGTGTTAGGTATGGACTGGTTAGCAACCTATGAAGCGAATATCGTGTGCCGAAAGAAGATGATTAGACTGACGGCGACCGACGGAAGTCCGGTGACAATTTATGGCGATCGAGTTACGACGATTCCGAAGGTGATCTCGATGGTGGTGGCGGGAAAGTGTATGAGGCGCGGATGTAGCGCCTACTTATGTTATGTAAAGAATGTAGAGACGCCAACACCACAACTATCTGATGTACCAGTTGTGCGGGACTTTCCGGACGTGTTTCCCGAAGACTTACCGGGATTGCCACCTGACCGAGAGATCGAATTCCAGATCGACCTGATACCGGGTGCCCAACCTGTCGCGAAAGCCCGTATCGCTTGGCTCCGACGGAGATGAAAGAATTGATGGATCAGTTGCAGGAGCTGCTGGATAAAGGGTTTATTCGACCGAGTATCTCACCTTGGGGTGCTCCGGTTCTATTCGTAAAGAAGAAGGATGGTAGTATGCGGATGTGCATCGACTACCGTGAGCTGAATAAGCTGACGGTGAAAAACAGATACCCATTACCAAGGATCGATGACTTGTTTGATCAGCTCCAGGGTGCCAGTTGGTTCTCGAGGATAGATCTTCGATCTGGCTACCATCAATTGAAAGTGAGGGAGCAAGACATTCCTAAAACAGCTTTCGTACGCGCTATGGTCACTACGAGTTCCTAGTCATGTCTTTTGGGTTAACTAACGCGCCAGCTGCTTTTATGGACTTGATGAACCGAGTGTGTCGGCCAATGTTAGATAAATCAGTGATTGTGTTCATCGATGATATCCTGATTTATTCGAGGAGTGAAGAAGAGCATGCCGGTCACATTCGGGAAGTGTTGGAGACTTTAAGAAGGGAGAAACTATATGCTAAGTTCTCCAAGTGTGCCTTCTGGTTACGCGAGGTACAATTTCTGGGTCACGTAGTAAATGCAGAAGGAATAATGGTGGACCCAGCAAAGGTGGAGGCTGTGATGCAATGGAAATCACCAAAGACGCCATCCGAGATTCGTAGCTTCTTGGGATTGGCGGGCTATTACAGGAGATTTATTCAAGACTTCTCCAAGATAGCCTCACCTTTGACAAAATTAACTCGCAAGGATGTAAAGTTCGTGTGGGGTCGAGAACAGGAGGATGCGTTTGAGGAATTAAAGACGAGACTAACACAAGCTCCTGTCTTGACTTTGCCCGAGGGAAATGAAGACTTGGTGGTCTATTCGGATGCATCCTATTCTGGGCTAGGTTGCGTGTTGATGCAACGTGGAAGGGTAATAGCCTATGCATCTCGACAGCTGAAAACCCACGAAGTCAACTATCCCACACACGATCTAGAGCTAGCTGCGGTGGTTTTTGCATTGAAGATATGGCGGCACTATCTATACGGGACGAAGTGCACTATCTTCACAGACCACAAAAGCTTGAAGTACTTCTTCGAGCAGAAGGATCTAAACATGAGGCAGAGGCGGTGGTTGGAACTGATAAAAGATTATGATTGTGAGATCCATTACACCCGGGCAAAGCCAATGTGGTGGCTGATGCCCTAGCCGAAAAGAAAGGCCTGAGCCGATCCGGGTGAAGGCTTATCAGTTGATTATGACCTCCGATGTGATGACACAGGTTAAGGAGTTTCAAGACGAGGCTTTGAAAGAAGATCGTCTTAACTCCGAAAGGATGAGAGGTCTAGTGACGGAGTTGGGTGAGAACACTCTAGGTGTTAAGACCCGATTTGGGCGAATGTGGATTCCTCGATACGGGGATCTACGTAGTAGGATTATGGATGAGGCCCATAAGACACGGTACTCCATTCACCCGGTGCTACCAAAATGTACCACGATATGAAGAAAGACTACTGGTGGCCGGGCATGAAACGCGACGTAGTGGAGTACGTAAGTAGGTGCTTGACTTGCTTACAAGTGAAGGCGGAACACCAGAAGCCCTACGGGAAGATCCAACCGTTGGATATACCCGAATGGAAGTGGGAACACATCACCATGGACTTCATCACGAAGTTACCGCGTACCCCGAAAGGGTATGATGCTATATGGGTGATAGTTGATCGATTGACAAAGAGTGCCCACTTCCTACCGATCCGCGAGACGTATTCATCTGAAAGATTGGCGGATCTATTCATTAAAGAAATCGTAGCTCGTCATGGGGTGCCGGTGTCTATTGTATCTGATCGCGACACCCGGTTTACCTCCAAGTTTTGGAAGAGATTTCATGATGCGATGGGGACGAGGCTACACATTAGTACAGCATATCACCCTCAGACAGACGGTCAGTCTGAGAGGACGATCCAAACACTCGAAGATATGCTTCGGGCGTGCGTGATTGACTTTGGAGGAAGTTGGGACAACCACTTGCCGTTAGCAGAATTCTCGTACAACAATAGTTATCACGCCAGCATTGGCATGCCACCTTACGAGATGCATACGGGAGGAGGTGTAGGACGCCCGTATGTTGGGGAGACATTGGGCAGAAAGAACTGGGAGGTGTGAGGTGATTGAAGCAACGACTGAGAAATTAGAAAAGATCAAAGCCTTCATGAAGGCGGCGAAAGATAGGCAAAAGTCGTATGCTGACAAGAGGCGAAGACCGATAGAGTTCAAGGTTGGTGACCGAGTTATGCTGAAGGTCTCGCCCTGGAAGGGAATCATTAGATTCAGAAAAGAGGTAAGCTAAGCCCGAGGTACATAGGACCTTTCCGAATTATCGCACGAGTAGGAGAGGTGGCCTATCGACTTGAATTGCCAGATGAGTTAAGTGGAATTCATCCTACATTCCATGTATCTCATCTAAGGAAGTGCTTAGCTGATGAAGACATGGTTGTACCACTGGGGATATTGAAGTAGACGAACGGCTCAACTACGTGGAGCAGCCAGTGGCAATCATTGATCGTAAGGAAAGGAGGTTGAGGAATAAAGTGGTTCCCTCGTGCGAGTACAGTGGAAGCACAGGAAGGGATCCGAGTCTACGTGGGAGACTGAAGAAGAGATGAGACAACACTACCCACATCTGTTTGAGGAATAACAGGTTTCGGGGACGAAACCTATATAAGGGGGGTGGACTTGTAACACCCGTAATTTCTTATTAAAGAAATTAAAAGAATAAAATGGAAAGAGAAAGGAAAGAAAAACAAAAGTTACTTTTGTTTGAGGGCCAAAAGTGTCAATTGGCAAACTTTTTATTAATTCCTTGTACAAAAGGTGGTATGGCACCCACGTTGTCTGCATTTCACTGCATTCGATATTTTTAGAGAGAGAAAGTAGCAGGAGCAGAAAACAATCGGAATTTTGAAGAAAGATCTGAGGAATTCAAAGTTCTTGGTAAGAAATCCCGAATTTATGATGTTAGGACGATTCTAGAACCATACATGAGCATATAATGTGACTAGTGTTTCGGGTTGCTCTGTGTGGTGTTTTAGGTGTGTAAACGACTGAGAAGGTTCGGGTTGAAGAGGGTAAATTCGAAGAAGACGACTAAGGTGAGTTCTAGACCCTTTTTACTGGTTTTTAAATGTTTGGGCTGGAAAATGCATGTAAAATGTTTTTATAAAAACTTGGGTTGATACCCGTATGGAATGATTGTATGTATGTGTATGTTTATGTTAGATTTATGCTTAGAATCATATGTATATGTTTTGAACTAGGCATTATGATGTTTTGGACTCGGATTATGAATTAGACACCTGAATATTTGTTAATATGCCTGAAATTGGGACTTAAATAAATAAGAAAAGTTGATGTGCCCAGCAGTACTCATACGACCAACAGTGGTCGTATGATCAGGATTTTTCTAAGTGTTATAAGCCCAATAGGACTCATACGACCAACAGTGGTCGTATGAGTAGGTGATATTTTCTAAGTATGAGGCCCATAGGACTCATACGACCAACAGTGGTCGTATGATCATGTGGAAATTTTCTAAGTATGGGCTCATACGACCAACATGGTCGTATGATCCAAAATGTTCTTAAGTCCCGGGGTGGTACGACCAGCAGGGGTCAGGTCGTATGACCAGTGGATATTCTAAGTGTTAAGTGAAAAGTCCAGCAGGACTCATACGGCTAATAGCTCATACGACCAGAGGGTTATACGCCCAACAGAGCTAAAACGACTAGAACACTTAGCATTTTCAGAATTTCCAGTAAAGTTCGAAGTTCGAGGTTTGACCAGGGTTGACTAGGGTTAATGAATGGTGATGTTCATGCATATAATGATGAGTATGATTAACCCTAATTGTTACTAATATTAATATTAGTATATTACTGTTAACAATATTATTAAAATATTGTTAAGTATGGTATGATGCTAGGCATGGTGAAAATGCATGAAGACGAATGTATGATGATGTTTGAATGTATAATATCCTTTTCTTAATATTGATTAATATTATGATTAGGATATATAAAGAGTATGAATATATTACTTATAATATTATTTGTTATTATTATTATCATGCTAGTAATAATAATACTGATGTTCTATGTGGAATGTCATGATCAATAATTATTATCATTAATAAAGTGGAAGATTAATGATAAAGAGGAATGGACGTGAACGAATGAACGAAAGCTTGCAAGCAAATGAATGGAGGTGCACACCCTGGCAGGTGTTAGCTCAACTGTGATGCGGGTTCGCTACCCGAAGGATGCACACAGGATCAATCCTTGAGATTGATATAGAGGTGAGTGACTTGGTGTCACAAAAGACTCAAGGAATGTAGGTCAATCTTCGTGATTGGCTTAGAGGTGAGGACTTGGTGTCACAAAAGACTCACAGTATATGGGTCAATCTGTGATTGGCTCAGAGGTGAGTGACTTGGTGTGCAAAAGACTACAGTATATGGGTCAATCTTTGTGATTGGCTCAGAGGTGAGCGACTTAGTGTTGCAAAAGACTCACAGTTTAATTAAAGAGGAATGATAAAAGTACGAATTGAACGATGATGCAGATAATGAAAGTATTACCTATGTGTACGTACGATGTATGATCACTTGCGCCAAATGAGGAATGGTTTTGAACGAAAAGTAAAGTATTTAACTATAAAACTAGAACTCACTCAGCAACGCTGACTTTTATGTATTTTCCAGTTGGCAGGTGACAGGTTGCTGAGAATGGCACACAGGGGTGGCTACTTGGCGGAAGACATCCATTTTGTTTGACGATACTGTTGTTCTGTAATTCATTCAATCAAATATTTGTGACTTAGAAACTAGAATGTATTGCTAGCAACAGTTTTATATTGAATGGATGTTTTGTTAACTAATTCCGGCTTATTATGATATGTATATTTTATGATGTGAACCAACTGTGAGGTGCCCGGGAACGGGGCCTTACAATTTAAGACTTTTAGAGGTTTATAATTATTACCAATATTGGTATACCTCTTTCTTGTTCTGAATGTTTATTAACATAAATGCGGTACATGACCACGGAGATTTAGAAGTTCTAATTAAATTTTTATGTAAGAGTGATTTTATCTTTTTTACATATTCCATATATTCAGAATTCATTTGGCATGGCCTTGCTTTAGTCGGTATTGACTTTCTTTAAATCATCTTCGTATGGAAGAGAAACAATATTTCTTTCTTTCCCAAAATGCATTGGATGATCATTACATATTTGTAAGTAAATTGATGTTCAATTAATTTAATCTTTTCTGTATTTATTTTAGTTAAGTTTTCTTGAATATTTAAAGAAAATATTTCTTTTGTAAAAATTCAATTTGATTTACTTTTGCTTTTCATATTCCTCTTTAACATCATTCAATGTTCTTGTTAGGGGATTATATAAATAAAAAATTTATTTCTTTCCCGATATGTACCAATTATTCCAGTACGATCTATTTCTTATAGGGAAAATCTTATCAAGAAATGGGCTACCAAGTATTACTTGGTTTGCTAAATTTTTTACTAGTACAAAACTAGTGTCTATACAAGTATTATCTTGACATATGAATGCCTAGGTATTTGTAATTTACTCCAGTCTTCCTTTCCAGCATGACTTAGACTATGTGAAGTCTTATGGTAGTATTTTACAGGTACTAATCCTTATTAAAACTTATAGATAATCCACAAATAAAAGAGAAAATAATCTCTTCACATTTTAAGAACCAAGAAGAAGAAGAAGTTCCTATTTCTTCAGAATTAAAACTTATCGGTATTTTACACTATTAACAGAGAGTCTTCACATTTATTAAATTATTTATATGAGAAATCGTACTGATAAGGTATCACCTTCCAGTAATTTGAAAAGCTTGATAATATCTTTCCTCTCTTGTTTTCTATTTCATTGTGGATTCAATGTAAATAAAGGTTTATAGTAAATTTATAACAGATACATATTACCTTGATCCTAGAGCATAGTTATAACATGAGTCTTGACATTTAATGTCAAAGCATCTAATATATTATATCTGACAGTGATAATTGTAAATCGGATAAACATTAAAATATACCGGGCCATGGGCCAGGCTTGACTGAACAATCCCATGAAGGATGTTTCCAATCTAAATTTCTAGCATCTCTAAGAGCTGCTATAAAACTTTCTGGTAAGCCTTCTAAGTTAGAGGCTTAAATGCGATTGCACAAGACCTATATGAATGAATTTATAATCTTTTTTATATTTATTTAATCTCTGTTTGATAATAATCTTATTATCATTTCTTCTTTATTTAAAGAAATGGTTCTTCAGTTGTTTTCACAACTTGCTTTAACCTAATTTTTCAAAAGTGCCAAATATTTAATATCTTGATAAACAAATTAGAGAAATCCAACTTCAAGTTAGAAGAGAAAATTATATGAAGAAGGAGAAAAATGGTTTTCTTAGTCTTTTACAAATTGAAAATAGATTCAAAGAATTCAAAATACTTTAATCAGAGAAAAGATATTTTGAAAGAATTATAGAAGAACTTGAAGCCAAATTGGCTATAATTTCTTGTGCATAATGAGTCACAATAAGGTGTTATAGGAAATGCTATTGAAGAAATTCTTGAAGCTAGAAATGAATTTTTATTAACAGAAACAATGATCTTAAATAGAATGCAAGAAATTAGAAATATAATAATTGTCTAGAGAGGCAAAGAAACTTGTTTTAGATCGCTTGCAGGTAGACTAATGAAGTCAGAAGAAAACTTCAAGAATTAGAAGCAAGAAATTAATAATTTCTTATGCTTAATTTCAGTCATGATTCCGTGGGAACGTGGCAGAGGACGCGGAAGATCTTCCTCTCATAGGGGAAGAGGTGAAAGAATTACTTCCCAAATTGGGAATAAAAGCTTATAGCTTTTAATGCATCAGTAGATGCGATCATCGAACATAATCGATGAGAAGACATGGATTTAAAATTATGGTTCTGAGGGGGTCTTCTCATTGTGAATACTCCTGGTAAGAAAACAGGTAAACTGTTATCAGTTCCTTTTTATAAATTATTTCAAAATCAATGGCGCCAAAGTGACTGCCATCTTGCAAACATTTGCCGCTTCACAATCTGTTCGTATGACAAACTTTGTCATGTTTGAAATCTTTATTAAAATATATTTTGCCGCTTGACAATCTGTTCGTATGACAAACTTTTGTTATATAAATCATCTGAAATTTTAAAACACATTTAACTATTGCTAAAATTTCTTTTGCAATAGTAGCATATTCTTTGGTGTTATTCCATTTACTGAATGGAATCTAACAAGATATTCTGTTTACTTTCTAGAGACTTTTATTTAGAATACCTATAGCCTATATCAGAGGCATCAGTCTCAACAATTTTTTCCATCATGGGATTGCTATCATTAAGCAAGGAAGGTTTTTAACCTTTTGTTTTATTTTTGAACTGCTTTAGTGTGATCTAGAGACCACGGTTTAGGATTCTTTTTTAATCTTTCATATAAAATTGCAGTACCTTCTGCTAAATTTTATAATACGGAAGAACATAATTAGACTTCAAGAAACCTTTGAAGTGAGTTATCCTGTATTTCATCAGGAATTTTGATGCAAACTCAATACTCCTATGATTGGAATTATATTTCCTTGATTAATATTATGACCTAAAATCTAATATTTGTTGGAAAAGCATCATTTTGGGTCTAGATATAACTAAACATTTTCAAATTATTTCTTTGAATATATTCAAATGTTAAAATGAGTTTCAATATCTTAGAAAATACTAGGATATCATCAATGTAAACAATGATAAATTCACTATATGGGATGAAAATATCTTCAACCATGTAGGCCAGAGAGGTCTCCCCAGGAGGTATGTTTATTTAGGAAACATACTTAACTATAAACAATATAAACAATACTGATAAAGTCTGTCAAGCCAAACGGACGGCTAGATTCAAGAAGGCTATGGACCAACTGGAGATTTTACACAGCCAACATCCAGGATGTTAATACGTGATCAGTAAAGGTCAGCCCTAAAAACGCCCCACGCCATCCGACTTTTGGCTTAAACTTGGCCCAAAGAGGTCGACCACACAACATCTTAGACAGACTGTAACCTGACCACATACACCTTTCTGAATTTCACCACATGGGTTTCCAGACCTCTTAACAAAATATTTATTATATTATTATTATTTTTTTTTTTAAGTCATAGAATCCAATTGAGCATGGTGATGTTTAACACTTAGATGTATAGCCTCTTAGAGAGACTATCATCAGAAGATATTGTAAATTAAGAAAGAAAATTACCAGAATTTCTGGGATGTAGGCGCTTGCTCTTGAACTCTTAAACTTTAACTTCAATATATATAAGAGAATTTTTACAAGAGAGTGGAGAGGGATTTCGATTTGGTAGTGATCGAGGTGTGTGACATCCGTCACTTCAAGGTCCATATTTAACATGAAATCTCGTTAAATATTCTTGGAGCATTCATTTTCATCTTCATAGATTTACTCGTGAAGACATCATGCCTGATTTGTTTTCCGTTTCATTAGTTATCAATATTTGCGATCATATCATCCAAAATGCTCACAAAAATCACAACCGACACCGTTAATATATTATTTTATATATATAAACAACATTAAAACATCCTTATGATAGTAAACGCGAGTATTTACGTCGTTTTCAACCGAAACAAGTTTGGTGATTGGGGGCTAAGAGCAGGGACTAAACCTGTCAATTTGCAACCTGGGATGGGTATAAAAACCCCATCCCAGCCATTCTTCACATCTTCTTCTTCTTCATCGTATTCTACTTCTCCTTCATTTCTACACAATCTAGCATCAAAACGCTCGTTTTCTCGCGTTTTCACCGTCAAATCTGGTTATCATCGTGAATACTCCTTCTAGCAAGTAGATACCTTGTTCGACCCATTTATTGCTCGATTTTAGCTGTGTTTTCTAGGGTTTGTAAGGCCCCGTTCCCGGGCACCTCACAGTTGGTCGTTCATCGCACATAAAACATACATTTAGTATATTTATAAACTCTTAAATAACACTGCAGCGGAAACATTCAAAAGATGCGTTTCATTTCATCATAAAGCTTGTACAAAGGTTACATCGTTATTGATTACAAAATGGTCATAAACAGTGACCTTAGTATATAAACATTAAAAAATATTTTCATCATAAAGAAGATTCCTTAAGTAATCCCGTTTATCGGACCTCAAGGAACACTTGACACTGCATGCAACATATGGTTGCATGCATTATAAGCCCGCTTCCTATTGCGTGGCAGCATTATCAAAAGGAGAATGCCATCCCAAAAGAGCTGAGTAGTCGCCTCGTGCCATTCCCAGCAACACTACCTGCCAATGGAAGCACATAAAAGTCAGCGTTGCTGAGTGAGTTCTAGTTTTATAACAAACATATTTCATTTCCATTATAAACCATTCTTTCACATGATCATACATCATACATACACAAAGATAATTATTATTATCTTCATCATTCGTTATACGTTATCATCTTTAAATTTCATATGGTCCTATCCCACTTCATAGCACTCGGCTATGATTAATGTGGTCGAATGACAAGGATCCGTTTATCTTTGCTTGCACATTGAATTACTTTTGTACTAATACCATATGCTATACCCCGATCAATCTTAGCTACTGGGCCGTGAATCAAGCGTATGCCACAGTACTAGTAGGTAAGCGGTAGAGGTACCATGAATAAGGTCAATCACAAGAAAGACCCGTTACCTTATTCAATGCTTGCAAGACTTAGTTCGTTCATTCATTAATGCATGTATCATCATCATATTTCTTCTCATTCATTAATTAATACATGCATTCATCATCATGTTCCTCTTTCATTATCTTTCACTTTACGTTACATAATACTTCATTCATTCATTTCATAATTCGTAAAGTTTCAAAAGATAAACATACATAATCATAAGGAACATACACATAACATTCATCATCATCATACAAGGCATTATACATATATGGTATATAGTAGGTATACCCATGCAACATCATCATCATCATGCCTATGTTACTCGTTTACCCAAATAAATCAGATCTTACTAAGCTTAATCCGCATTTCACACTCTGGCTCATCTGCATTAGTCTGAACATCCGCATTAGTCTGCCCATTCGCATTAGTCTGACCATCCGTATTAGTCAATGCGGATGAGGGATGCCTTATCCGCATTTCACATTCTGGTTCTGACCATCCGCATTTCTTGCGCGGATGAGAAATGCCTTAGCCACATTTCCATACTATCCGCATTAGACAAATGCGGCTGAGGAAAGTGCTATACCGTATTTCGTGTACTACCCGCATTAGTCAATGTGGTTGAAGAATGCCTTGGCCATTCTTCCTGACTTGTCCCATTAGATCAATGCGGCTGAGTACTGCCTTAGCCATTTTTTTCTTGTTTTGTCTGCATTAAGTCGATGCGAATGAAGAATGCTTTAACCCGTATTCTGACCTATCCGCATTAGGTCAATGCGGATGAACGTATTTTCCTGGTCACCCCGCATTAGCCCATGCGGATGAGCAGTTCACCCTGCCCTTAACCTGTGCTATTTTACAGCTCTCATCATCATCTCGACATACATTAGCACATCTATCATACCTAGAACAGGCTACACAGCATACACATCCTAGAGAAGACTCCTAAATCATACATCAACAGTACACACACGACACAACATGCTGTAATTCATATATCTGCCCTAGAAATCTTATACACAGTAAGCATAGCAACCTGAACAGACCATACACATGCATACTCGTACATACATACACGGATTAAGCACTCAAAGCTCGAAAACAGTGTCACGATGTGTTCCAGCCCCCAAAATCGTTTGAAAATGCGTAAAAGAGGGGGGTCTTAGAACAAACATTGTGTTTTAGGTATGCTTCTTCAAAACCAGTTGCCGTGAGACCTAGTCCTCAAATTAGTCTTCTTCTTCTTCTTGTTCTTCCTTCAAACTCGTAGTTTGCTCTTTTCTCTCTCTAAACTTGCGCTGATTTGGGTTGTGAAAAAGATTGGCAGCCATCCCTATGTATATCAGATATTTATCTTTTTCTTTGTACCTTTTACACAAAACCCCCTCCACTTTTGTTCCTTCTCCTTTCTTTCCAAGATTCCTTCTTTTCTTTTCTTCTTATTATTTCTTTTTTCAAATCAAAATTTCGGGTGTTTGTTCTTCCTTCAAAACTCGTAGTTTGCTCTTTCTCTCTCTAAAACTTGCGCTGATTTGGGTTTGTGAGAAAAGAGTGGGCAGCCATCCCTATGTATATCAGATATTTATCTTTTCTTTGTACCTTTTACACAAAACCCCCTCCACTTTTGTTTCCTTCTCCTTTCTTTCCAAGATTCCTTCTTTTCTTTTCTTCTTATTATTTCTTTTTTTCAAATCAAAATTTCGGGTGTTACAAGTCCACCCCCCTTATAAAGGTTTCATCCCCGAAACCTGTTATTCCTCGAACAGACATGGGTAATGTTGTCTCATCCCTTCCTCATCTCCCACGTAGACTCAGATCCCTTTCTGTGCTTCCACTGTACACACACAAGGGAACCACTTTATTTCGCAACCGCTTCTCTTTTCTACCGATGATTGCCACTGGTTGCTCTACATAATTGAGCCGTTCATCTACTTCAATATCTTCCAGTGGAACGTCATTTCTTCATCGGCCAGACACTTTCTCAGATGAGATACGTGGATGGTTGGTGTGAATTCCACTTAACTCATCTGGCAATTCCAACCTATAGGCCACCTCTCCACACACGGCAATGATTCGAAAGGGCCTATGTCCCGTGGACTCAACTTGCCCCACTTTCAGAACCGAATGATTCCTTTCCAAGGAGAGACCTTAAACATAACCCGGTCACCCACCTGGAATTCGATCGGCCTGCGTCGTTTATTCGCATACCGACTTCTGTCTGTCTTTGGCTGCCTTCATGTAGGCCTTGATCCTTTCGAGCTTTTCAGTCGTAGCCTCGATCACCTCGACGCTTCCCCAATTCCTTTTTGACCAATATCACCCCAACATGCGGGTGTCCTGCATCTCCTGCCATATAGCATCTCATTAGGTGGCATACCATACTGGCATGATAGCTGTTGTTGTACGAGAATTCAGCTAACAGTAGGTTGTAATCCCAACTCCCCCCAAAATCAATCACACATGCCCGGAGCATGTCTTCTAACGTCTGAATGTTCTTTCCGACTGACCATCAGTTTGGGGATGATAAGCCGTACTGATATGTTAACCTCGTCCCCATAGCATCGTGGAATTTCTTCCAGAATTTGGATGTAAACCGGTGTCGCGATCCGATACAATTGACACCGGTACACGACGAGTCACAATCTCTTTGATGAAAAGATCGGCCAACCTCTCGGATGAGTATGTTCGTGCATCGGTAGGAAGTGAGCACTCTTCGTCAGACGATCCACCATCACCCATATAGTATCATACCTTTTCAGGTACGTGGTAGCTTCATGATGAAATCCATGGTGATGTGCTCCCATTCCATTTCGGTATATCCAAGGGTTGAATATTTCCATACGGCTTCAGGTGATTGGCCTTCACTTGCAACCAAGTAAGGCATTTACTCACATCCTCCACCACATCACGCTTCAACCCGGCTACCAGTAATCTTTCTTCATGTCTTGGTACATCTTGGTAGCACCGGGATGAATGGAGTATCGAGTTTTGTGGGCTTCATCCAAAATCTTCATTCGTAGATCCCCAAAACGAGGATCCACATCCGCCCAAATAGAGTCTTGACACCAACGTGTTTCAACCAGTCTGCAACCAGACCTCTCATTCGTTCTGAGTTAAGATGATCTTCCTTCAGTGCCTCATCTTGAAACTCTTTGACTTGCCTCATCACATCCAAGGTCATAATCGTTGGTATGCCTCACCCGTGTCGACTCGGGCCTCTCCTTTCGGCTAAGGGCATCAGCCACCACGTTGGCTTTGCCCGGATGGTAATGAATTTCACAATCATAGTCTTTATCAGCTCCAACCATCACCTCTACCTCATATTTAAATCTTTTGCTCGAAGGAGTATTTCAAGCTCTTGTGGTCTGTAAAGATGGGGCACTTCGTTCCGTAGAGGTAGTGCCTCCAAATCTTTAACGCAAAGACCACAGTGCTAGCTCCAAATCATGAGTAGGATAATTAACCTCATGACTTTCAGCTGTCGGATGCATAGGCTATAACATTTCCCCTTTGCATTAATACACCCCACCCCGAGTAGAAGCATCAGAATAAACCACCAAGTCATCGCTTCCATGGTATGCCAATACTGAGCTTGGTCAACCTCGCCTTCAATTCTCAAACGCTTCTCTTGTGTAACGCCCGGAAAATTTTCTGATCGAGTCGGATGATAGCGATGGGCTCGGATGAAAACCATTTAATGAATAGAGTGGTTGCGGGTATTACACCAAGTTACCCTCCGGGTCACGAGTTTAACGAGTTTGGGGTCCCGGGAACGCCTGGCATATAAATAGATGGATCAGCTGAGCAACTCTCATTTTCACTCAAACGCCATTCTAGAGAGAGAAAGTGTAGAGAGAGAAAGTGCCGGATCGAAGCTCGGGTGGTCAAGAATCGAAGGCTGGTGTTTGTGGACTCCAAAACTACAAGAATCAAGGTAAGAACGCATCTAAATTACCACATTTGGTGAAAACCCGGTTTGGGGTTTTTGGGGTTTTAGTGGCAAAAATCGCCCAAAACGCACGTTTTAGGATAATAAACGTGTAAGAAGCTTAGATATAGCTTCCTGGAATAATGCAAGGGTTTGGTGGAAAGGATTGGATTTTGGCTAAAACGAGCTGATTCGTAAATTTCAGCTCGTTCTGCGAAATTAAGGTCTCGTCCAGCGAAACTGTAAGTTCGTCCAGCGAAACTGGAGGAACCTACAGCGAAGTTACAGTTTCGCTGCAGCGAAACTACATATTCGCCTGAGCGAAACTAAGGTTTCGCTGATGACTATGCCAATGTCCAAGTTGACCTTAGATATTGCGAAACTAGGGAATTCCAACGAAAGTGGGCGCTCGAGGTAGCGAATCTGTCCAGCGAAACTGGCAGAATGCTGCCCAGCGAAACTAGCAGCGAAACTGCTAATTCGCCCGCGAAACTACCGGCGAATTACGGGCGAAACTACCTGCGAAATTAGTAGCGAAATTAGGCAGAAATTAACTCTTTTGAGTGTTAACTTATCTGCAGGCAGTGTAGTGTGACCCGCATCTTAAGGCTTGATTGAGAAGCTGCTTGTCAAGCACAGGTGAGTTCTAGGACCCCTCATTTACTTGTTTTAAATGGTTTTGGGGCTGGAACACATATAAAACTGGTTTAATGATGTATGTATGTATGACCCGTTTGGGTATAACTGGTGTTAACGTCTAAGGTAGGATTGTGGACTCGAAGTTATGTAAGGTCTTAGTATGAGTCCCCAGGTCTTGGAAGGACAGTTAGTGCTACTGCACCAGGATAACACATAGTAAGTGCCAGTGATGATTGATGATGTAGGCTATGTATGCACGAGGTTATGTATGAGAGGATGATGATGCATGTATGATGTTAGATGACGATGTAAGTGTGATTGATGATGGACGTATGTACGATGAATGTATGACGATGTATGTTGATGCTGGTATGGTGATGTATGTATGGTGTGTGTGTGGTCCATAAAATATGTACGAATATCTTTCCATGACTTTACGTTTAAACGAACGAAAGTATTATGTACGTAAAGTGAAAGATAACGAAAGAGGAACACGATGATGAATGCATGTATTAATGAATGAACGAATGAATGAATGATGATGAATACATGCATTAATGAAAGAACGAATTATGTCTTGCAAGCATTGAATAACGCGATTGGCCTTCTATGTGATTGACCATGGTCATGGTACCTCTACCGCTTACCTTAGTACGGGCATACGATTTCCGTCATATGTGACTACGGCCCGGTAGCTAAGACTGATCGGGGGGTAGCATAGGTATTGGTACAATTCACCTTTCAATGCGTGCAAGTAAGTATGAACGGGATTCTTGTCATTCGACCAACGTAATCATAGCAAGTGCTATGAAGGGGTAAAGCCTGACAGAATCCATACGAGAAGTTAAAGATGAAGATATTACGAATGATGAAGATAATAATGAATATTATCTCTGTGTACGTATGATGATTGAACGCATGCACGAAAGGATACTTTTAAATAAGTAAAAGTATGTTTTATTATAAAACTAGAACTCACTCAGCAACACTGACTTTTTATGTGTTTTCAGTTGGCAGGTAGCGTTGCTGGGGATGGCACGAGGCGGCTACTCAGCTTTTTGGGATGGCATTCTCCATTAATAATGATGCAACGTCATGCGTTGTGGGTCTATAACGCACGCAACTCATCACGTTGCATGCCATTATGAGATTTCTTGAGTATTCCCCCGGAAGGGATTATTTAGAAATCTTCTTTAGATTTGATAAGTCGCCACGCATTGGGTGCGTGTGCGTAGCACATGCAACGAAATATGTTGATGTGTATGTCAAGAGTATTCCGTCAGAGTTCCGATGTACGGAACTACTTAAGGAATATTCGTTATTATAAAAAATAAACTTTAAATGTTTGAACTTGATATCTCCTCTAGAGGTCGCTGTATGATCTTAGGAGGAGAGACAAAGTAGAGAAAGCTTCATTTGTAATCGAGTCAATGATGTAATAACTATTATTAATGAATGAGATGTATATATATTTTATCATTTCCGCTGCGTTATTTATGATTATTTACATTATGTATGTTTTATGTGCGATGAACCACCACAGTAGGGTGCCCGGGAGCGGGGCCTTACAAGTTAGTATCAGAGCAAAAGTTTAAGTAAATGGGTAAAATTTTCATAATAAACCTAAACTTAAACTGAGAATGGACAGGGAGAATGAGAATGCCATCTGAGTAGCTGCGTGCCATCAGGTATTTCCTTAAAGTTAATTAAAGTATGTGCGTGTGAAATGTGGTTATGTGTGCTATTAGATTTAGATACCGGTGTAGTCAGGAAGGGTAATGCTTGGGGGTACGAAGAGTGGAGTAAGTGAATAATCACAACTGGCCACTGTAATTAGTAACTTACTGTACTTAACATAAACTGAGCTATTTCCTTGAATGACCGTGTTGGTATTTGAACCTTTCAGTGTGTGATAGAAGATGGTCGGTGGTAGATCATCTAAGCCCCACTTGGTGGAGGCAGGTGCGAAAGTGGTGTGGAACCACGAGCCACAAGAGGAAGGCCTAGACAAGAGAAAAGGTTCCTGAAGAACCAATACTACACTTCGGGGGGAAAGGGATGAGAGTGATGATTTTAGGGCCTCGGTGAAGGAGGCAGTTGTCGAGGAGGTGCACCAGTTATGCAGACGATCTTACCGTCTGTAATGACAGAAGTGTTAAAGGCAGTACGAGAGGATGAGAGACGGGGGGAGAAACCAGTCCTCCGGTGGAAACAACAGGAAGGGGCAGAAACGGATTGTCGATGATGAGGAGGAAGAACAGGTACGGGAGACAGCCCGGGGCTGCTGATTATACGGAAAATTCATGAGGTGCAAGCCCCCAACTTTCGATGGGTCTGGTAGCTACTGATGCTCACCAATGGGTGATGGAAATGGAAGCTGTCCTCGATATCAGTGATTGCCAGGAGGACAAGAAGGTGAAGTTTGCCACCCACTCTTTTACAGGGTCGGCTTTATGCTGGTGGAAAAATATAGTCCAAGCCGAGGGTAGCAGGGCTATAGGGAAGATGAAGTGGCTGAGTTGAAAAAGGTTGGTGATCGAGGAATTCAGTCCTCGACGGGAAATGGATAGGATAGAGAGAGAGTTCCTGCAGTTGGAGGCGGGACGATGACCCACCAACAATATACCACTAAGTTTAACGGTTGGCGCTGTTGGTGCCAGAGCAGGTGGAGCCGGTGTCTCGAAAGATCAACCGGTATATTCAAGGGTTGCCAGCCGAAATCCGTTGGCATTTGTTTGCTCGACCAAGCACTTTCAGGTCGGCGGTGGATTTGGCGGGAGGGTTATACGATGAGCGAGCGGCGTTGGTGAAGGCTGAGGTGGAAAGAAGGCAGTGGAGAGAAGGGTTGGCAGGAAAGAGGTTTGGTCGAGGTGATACCTCGACAAGTAATAAGAAGGCAAGGGTAGACGACCGCCGAGTGGTCGTGAAGGGAGCAGGGTTGAGGAAATGTGTACAGTGTGGGAAAGAGCACTCGGGGGAGTGCAAGTGGGGATCCAACCTCTGCTTAAGTGTGGGAAGACGGGACATATATCAAGGGATTGCCGGATGGGCAAGTGTTTTAACTGTGGGGAAAGTGGTCATATGAGCAGGATTGTAAGAAGCCGAGGGCTGAGGGCTCGGGGAGAAGAAGACGGGAGGAGAGAAGCACCGAGGGCAAAGGCTAGGGCGTTCACCATGACGCAGGAGGAGGCTAGAACGGACCTGAGTTGTGTCCGGTCGTTCCTAATAATCAAATTTAGCCTCTGTATTATTTGATTCGGGTGCCAGTAGGAGTTTTATTTATACTACTTCTGTGCTAAACTGCCTGTTAGGAGGAAATGCCTTGATAAGTCCTTTGACGTAGAAACGCTATTGGTAAGTCTACTAGGGTTACGGATGTGATAGAGGGCTGTACTATAGAATTGGAGGGCCATAGGTTTGCTGCCATGTTACATGTGATGCTCTAGGAGGATTCGATGTAGTGTTAGGAATGGACTGGTTAGCAACTACGAAGCGAATATCGTGTGCGAAAGAAGATGATTAGACTGACGGCGACCGACGGGAGTCCGGTGACGATTTATGGCGATCGAGTTACGATGATTCCGAAGGTGATCTCGATGGCGGTGGCGGGAAAGTGTATGAGGCGCGGATGTAGCGCTACTTATGTTATGTAAAGAATGTAGAGACGCCAACACCACAGCTATGCGATGTGCCAGTGGTGTGTGACTTTCCAGACGTGTTTCCGAAGACTTATCGGGATTGCCACCTGACCGAGAGATCGAGTTCCAGATCGACCTGATACCGGGTGCCCAACCTGTCGCAAAAGCACCGTATCGCTTGGCTCCGACGGAAATGAAAGAGTTGATGGAGCAGTTGCAGGAGCTGCTGGATAAGGGTTTATCAGACCGAGTATCTCACCTTGGGTGCTCCAGTCCTGTTCGTAAAGAAGAAGGATGGTAGTATGAGAATGTGCATTGACTACCGCGAGTGAATAAGCTGACGGTGAAGAACAGATACCCTTACCAAGGATCGATGACTGTTTGATCAACTTCAGGGTGCCAGTTGGTTTTGCAGGATAGATCTTCGATCGGGTACCATCAACTGAAGGTGAGGGGAACAGATATCCCTAAAACAGCCTTTCGTACGCGCTATGGCCACTACGGATTTCTGGTCATGTCTTTTGGGTTGACCAATGCGCCGGCTGCTTTATGGATTTGATGAACCGAGGTGTGTCGACCAATGTTAGATAAATCAGTGATTGTGTTCATCGATGATATCCTGATTTATTCAAAAAAGCGAGACAGAGCATGCCGACCACATTCGGGAAGTGTTGGAAACGTTGAGAAGAGGAGAAATTGTACGCCAAGTTCTCCAAATGCGCCTTTTGGTTACGCGAGGTGCAATTCTGGGCACGTAGTGAATGCAGAAGGATAATGGTGGAACCAGCAAAGGTTGAGGCCGTGATGCAATGGAAGTCACCGAAGACGCCAACCGAGATTCGCAGCTTGGGGCTGGGGGTACTATAGGAGATTTATTCAAGACTTCTCCAAGATAGCCTCACCTTTGACAAAATTGACTCGCAAGGACGTAAAGTTCGTGTGGGGCGGGACAGGAGAGAGAATGCGTTGAGGAATTGAAGATGAGACTGACCAAGCTCCTGTCTTGACATTGCCCGAGGGAAATGAAGACTTGGTGGTCTATTCGGATGCATCCTATTTTGGGCTAGGTTGCGTATTGATGCAACGCGGGGAAAGGTCATAGCCTATGCGTCTCGACAACTGAAAACCCACGAAGTCAATTATCCCACACACGATCTAGAACTAGCTGCGGTGGTTTTCGCGTTGAAGATTGGCGACACTATCTATACGGGACAAAGTGCACCATCTTCACGGACCACAAGAGCTTGAAGTACTTCTTCGAGCAGAAGGATCTAAACATGAGGCAGAGGCGGTGGTTGGAGCTGATAAAGGATTATGATTGTGAGATCCATTACCACCCGGGCAAGGCCAATGTGGTGGCTGATGCCCTTAGCGAAAAGAAAGGCCTGAGCCGATCGGGTGAAGGCTTATCAGTTGATCATGACCTCCGACGTGATGACACAGGTGAAGGAGTTTCAAGATGAGGCTTTGAAAGAAGATCGTCTTAACTCCGAAAGATGAGAGGTCTAGTGACGGAGTTGGGTGAGAACACTCTAGTGTTAAGACCCGATTTGGGCGAGTGTGGATTCCTCGGTACGGGGATCTACGTAGTAGAATATGGATGAGGCCCATAAGACACGATACTCCATTCACCCCGGTGCTACCAAATGTACCACGATATGAAGAAAGACCTGGTGGCCGGGCATGAAACGCGACGTAGTGGAGTACGTAAGTAAGTGCTTGACTTGCTTACAAGTGAAGGCGGAACACCAGAGCCCTACGGGAAGATCCAACCATTGGATATACCCGAGTGGAAGTGGGAGCACATCACCATGGACTTTATTACGAAGCTACCACGTACCCCAAAAGGGTATGATGCTATATGGGTGATAGTTGACGATTGACGAAGAGTGCCCACTTTCTACCGATCCGCGAGACGTATTCATCTGAAAGATTGGCGGATCTATTCATCAAAGAGATTGTAGCTCGTCATGGCGTACGGTGTCTATTGTGTCTGACCGTGACACCCGGTTCACCTCCAAGTTTTGGAAAGATTTCATGATGCGATGGGAACGAGGCTACATATTAGCACGGCATATCATCCTCAGACAGACGGTCAGTTGAGAGGACGATCCAAACACTCGAAGACATGCTTCGGGCGTGCGTGATCGATTTTGGAGGAAGTTGGACGATCACCTGCCGTTAGCAGAATCTCGTACAATAACAGTTACCATGCCGGTATTGGCATGCCACCCTACGAGATGTTATACGGTAGGAAATGTAGGACGCCCGTATGTTGGGGAGACATTGGACAGAAGGAACTGGGAGGCGTCGAGGTAGTGGAAGCAACGACTGAAAAGTTAGAAAAGATTAAAGCCTTCGAAGGCGGCAAAAGACAGACAAAGTCGTATGTGACAAGAGGCGAAGACCGATAGAGTTCAAGGTCGGTGATCGAGTCATGTTAAAGGTTTCGCCTTGGAAGGGAATCATTAGTTCCGAAAGCGGGGAAAACTGAGCCCGCAGTATATAGGCCCTTTCCGAATTATCGCCCGTGTAGGAGAGGTGGCCTATAGGTTGGAGCTACCAGATGAGCTGAGTGGAATTCACCCGACTTCCACGTATCTCATCTGAGGAAATGTTTAGCCGATGAACATATGGTCGTTCCGCTGGAGGATATCGAAGTAGACGAACGGCTCAACTATGTGGAGCAACCAGTGGCGATCATTGATAGAAAGAGAGAACGGCTAAGAAACAAAAGTGGTTCCTCTTGTGCGTGTACAGTGAAGCACAGGAAGGGATCGGAGTCTACGTGGGAGACTGAAGAAGAGATGAGACAGCATTACCCACATTTGTTCGAAAAGGTGACGGGTTCGGGGACGAACCTAAATAAGGGGGGTGGACTTGTAACGCCCGGAAAATTTTCTGATCGAGTCGGATGATAGCGATGGGTCGGATGAAAAACCATTTAATGAATATAGAGTGGTTGCGGGTATTACACCAAGTTAACCCTCCGGGTCACGAGTTTAACGAGTTTGGGTCCGGGGACGCCTGGCATATAAATAGATGGATCAGCTGAGCAACTCTCATTTTCACTCAAACGCCATTCTAAAGAGAGAAAGTGTAGAGAGAGAAAGTGCCGGATCGAAGCTCGGGTGGTCAAGAATCGAAGCTGGGTGTTTGTGGACTCCAAAACTACAAGACAATCAAGTAAGAAACGCATCTAAATTACCACATTTGGTGAAAAAACGAGTTTGGGTTTTTGGGGTTTTAGTGGCAAAAAATCGCCAAAAACGCACGTTTTAGGATAAACAACGTGTAAGAAGCTTAGATATAGCTTCCTGGATGATAATGCAAGGGTTGGGTGGAAAGGATTGGATTTTTGGGCTAAAACGAGCTGATTCGTAAATTTCAGCTCGTTCTGCGAAATTAAGGTCTCGTCCAGCGAAACTGTAAGTTCGTCCAGCGAAACTGGAGGAACCTACAGCAGTTACAGTTCGCTGCAGCGAAACTACATATTCGCCTGAGCGAAACTAAGGTTTCGCTGATGACTATGCCAATGTCCAAGTTGACCTTAGATATTGCGAAACTAGGGAATTCCAAGAAAGTTGGGCGCTCGAGGTAGCGAATTGTCCAGCGAAACTGGCAGAATGCTGCCCAGCGAAACTAGCAGCGAAACTGCTAATTCGCCGGCGAAACTACCGGCAAATTTACGGGCGAAACTACCTGCGAAATTAGTAGCGAAATTAGGCAGAAATTAACTCTTTTGAGTGTTAACTTATCTGCAGGCAGTGTAGTGTGACCCGCGTCTTAAAGGCTTGATGAGAAGCTGCTTGTCAAGCACAGGTGAGTTCTAGGACCCTATTTACTTGTTTTAAATGGTTTGGGGCTGGAACACATATAAACGTTTAATGATGTATGTATGTATGACCCGTTGGGAATAATGTTGTGTTACGTCTAAGGTATGATTGTGGACTCGACATGTTATGTAAGGTCTTAGTATGAGTCCCCACGGTCTTGGAAGGACAGTTAGTGCTACTGCACCAGGATAACATAGTAAGTGCCTAGTGATGATTGATGATGTAGGCTATGTAGCGAGGTTATGTATGATGAGGATGATGATGCATGTATGAGGTTAAGTATGACGATGTAAGTGTGTGATGATGACGAGTATGTACGATGAATGTATGACGATGATGTATGATGCTATGTATGGTGATGTATGTATGGTGTGTGTGTGTTCCTATAATAATGATGTCCGAATATCTTTCCATGACTTTACGTATGAACGAACGAAAGAAGTATTATGTAACGTAAAGTGAAAGATAACGAAAGAGGAACACGATGATGAATGCATGTATTAATGAATGAACGAATGAATGAATGATGATGAATACATGCATTAATGAACGAACGAATTATGTCTTGCAAGCATTGAATAACGCGATGGTCCTTCTATGTGATTGACCATGGTCATGGTACCTCTACCGCTACCTCTAGTACCGGGCATACGATTCCGTCATATGTTGACTACGGCCGGTAGCTAAGATGATGGGGTGTAGCATATGGTATTGGTACAATTCACCTTTCAATGCGTGCAAGTAAGTATGAAGGGATTCTTGTCATTCGACCACCGTAATCATAGCCAAGTGCTATGAAGGGGTAAAGCCTGACAGAATCCATACGAGAAGTTAAAGATGAAGATATATAACGAATGATGAGATAATATGAATATTATCTCTGTGTACGTATGATGATTGAACGCATGCACGAAAGGATAATTTTAAATAAGTTAAAGTATGTGTTATTATAAAAAAAACTAGAAATCATCAGCAACGCTGATTTATGTGTTTCCAGTTGGCAGGTAGCGTTGCTGGGATGGCACGAGGCGGCTACTCAGCTCTTTTGGGATGGCATTCTCCATTAATAATGATGCAACGTCATGCGTTGTGGGTCTATAAGCACGCAACTCATCACGTTGCATGCCATTATGAGATTTGAGTATTCCCCGGAAGGGATTATTTAAGAAATCTTCTTTAGATTTGATAAGTTCGCCACGCATTGGGTGCGTGTGCGTAGCACATGCAACGAAATATGTTGCATGTGTATGTCAAGAGTATTCCGTCAGAGTTCGATGTACGGAACTACTTAAGGAATATTCTTATTATAAAAATTATAAACTTTAATGTTTTGAACTTGATATCTCCTCTAGAGGTCGCTGTATGATCTTAGGAGGAGAGACAAAGTAGAGAAAGCTTCATTTGTAATCGAGTCAATGATGTAATAACTATTATTAATGAATGAGAATGTATATATATTTTATCATTTCCGCTGCGTTATTTTATGATTATTTACATTATGTATGTTTTATGTGCGATGAACCACCAACAGTAGGGTGCCGGGAGCGGGGCCTTACATCTTGAGCTTGACCCCATACAAACTTCAATCTTTCCGGGTCAACTTGGTCAGTGGAGAAGCAATCTTGGAGAAAGTCTTGAATGAATCTTCTGTAGTAGCCAGCCAAGCCCAAGAAACTACGGATCTCGGATGGCGTCTTTGGAGACTCCATTGCCATACTGCTTCCACCTTTGCCGGATCGACCATAATTCCCTCCGAATTAACCACGTGACCCAAAAATTGAACCTCTATCTAGCAGCTCTTGCAACTGCTCCATCAACTCTTTCATTTCTGTGGGGCCAATCGATACGGTGCCTTGGCGACAGGTTGAGCACCGGTATTAGGTCAATTTTGAATCGATCTCTCGATCAGGTGGCAATCCCGATAGTCTTTCGGGAACACGTTGGAAAATCACACACACGGAACATCGGATAGCTGTGGTGTTGGCGTTTCTACATCTTTTACATAACATAAGTAGGCGCTGCACCCACGCCTCATACATTTTCCGCCATAGCCATTGAGATCACCTTCGAATCGTAGTAACCTGATCACAATAATTGTCACTAAACCAGCCGGCGCGGTCAATCGAATCATCTTTTGCGACACATGATGTTCGCCTCATAGTCCGCCAACCAATCTATCCTAAGCACAAATCGAGAACCACCTAAAGTCATAGCGAAGGGTCTAACCGGAAATTTGTGGCCCTCCAATTCAACATCACAACCTCTATCACCTCAGAGATCCTAGTAGACTTACCTATGGCAGTTTCGACATCAAAGGGCACATCAACACGTCTATACTAACAGGCAGCTTAGTACAGAAGGCAGCAGAAATAAAACTCCTACTGGCACCCGAATCAAATAATACGGAGGCTAAAGTTTGGTTCACCAGAAAATACCGGAACACAACATCAGGGTCCGTCCTGGCCTCCTCCTGCATCATCGTGAATGCCCTGGCCTTGCTCTCGGTTCTTCACCTCCCGTCTTCTTCGCCTGAGCCCTCAGCCCTCGGCTTCTTGTAGTCTCTGCTCATATAACCACTTTCCCACAGTTAAAACATTTGTCTGTCGGGCAATCCTTCGACATATGCCCTGCCTTCTCGCATCTGAAAAGATGTTGATCCCCACTTACACCCCCGAGTGTTCCCTTCCACATGGCCACATTCCTCAACCCTGCTCCTGACATGACCACACGGAGGTCATCCACCCTGTCTTCTTGTTGCTCGTCGAAGTATCACCCGACCAAAACTCCCCTGCTAGTTCTCTCACCACCTCCCTTCTTACTAATCTCAGCCTTCACCACCACATCCCGTTCATCATATAATCTCCCAGCTAAACACTGCCAAACTAAAGGTGCTCGGTCGAGCAGTAATCAAATGCCTGCGGATGTCAGCTGGCAGCCCCTGAATATACCGATTGAATTTTGAGACACCGGCGTCCACCTGGTCCGGCACCATTCTCGCCTCTCATTGAATTTGGTGGTGTACTGTTGGTGGGTCATCGTCCCGCCACCAACTACTGGAACTCTCTCTCGACTTTGTCCATCTCCCGACGAGGACTGACTGCTCGATCACCATCCTTTTAACTCAGCCCACTTTCATTTCCCGATGGCCCTGCTACCTCTGGCTTGGACTATATGTCCACCAGCACAAAGCGGACCCCGTGAAAGAGTGGTAGCAAACTTCACCTTCTGTCCTCCTGGCAATCACTAATATCGAGGACAACCTCCATTTCTCTCACCCATGGTGAGCGTCAGCAGCAGTGCCAGAACCGTCAAAAGTAGGGGGCTTGCACTCATGAATGCCTGTAATTACAACCCCGTGTTGTCTCCCTTACCGGCCTCCTCCTCTTCCTATTCATTATCAGTAGAACTGTTTCTGGCTCTTGTCGATGCGGTCTCCCCGAGGACCGGTTCCTCCCTTGCCTTTCATCTTTCGTACAGCCTTATCACTTCGGTCACTACAGATGGTAAAATCGTCTGATTGACCTGGTGTACTTCTTCGACACTGCCTCTTTTACTGAGGCTCTCAGATTGGCGCTTTGTCTACTCCCTCCTGATGAGGGTCTTGGTTCTCATGAACCACTTTCTCTACCCTAGGTCTCCCTCTCGTGACACGCGGTTCAGCACCACGTCCGCCACCACCTCCACCCTGTGAGGCCTTAGAAGATCTACCACCAGCCTTCTCTATCACACACTGAAAGATTCAAACACCAACACGGTCATTCAAGGAAATAGCTCAGTTTATGTCAAGTATGCTAAGTCCCTAATTACAGTGGCCAGCTGTGATTAGCCATTACTCTACTCTTCGCACCCGAGCATCACCCGTCCTGACTACATTAGTATCTAAATCAATAGGTAAGCGTATGCCACAATACTAGTAAGTAAGCGGTAGAGGTACCATGAATAAGGTCAATCACAAAGAAAGACCCGTTACTTTATTCAATGCTTGCAAGACTTAGTTTGTTCATTCATTAATGCATGTATTCATCATCATATTTCTTCTCATTCATTCATTAATACATGCATTCATCATCATGTCCTCTTTATTATCTTTCACTTTACGTTACATAATACACTTCATTCATCATTTCCATAATTCGTAAAGTTTCAGAAAGATAAACATACATATCATAAGGAACATACACATAACATTCATCATCATCATACAAGGCATATACATATTGGTATACAGTAGGTATACCCATGCAACATCATCATCATCATCATGCCATGTTACTCGTTTACCCAAATAAATCAGATCTTACTAAGCTTAATCCGCATTTCACACTTGGCTCATCTGCATTGTCTGACCATCCGCATTAGTCTGACCATCCGCATTAGTCTGACCATCCGCATTAGTCAATGCGGATGAGGAATGCCTTATCCGCATTTCACATTCTGGTTTGACCATCCGCATTTCTTGGCATCCGCATTAGTCAGTACGGATGAGGAAATGCCTTAGCCGCATTTCCATACTGTCCGCATTAGACAAATGCGGCTGAGGAAAGTGCTTTAAACCGTATTTCGTGTACTACCGCATTAGTCAATGCGGTTGAAGAATGCCTTGGCCATTCTTCCTGACTGTCGCATTAGATCAATGCGGCTGAGTACTGCCATAGCCATTTTTCCTTTTGTCCGGATTATGTCAATGCGGATGAAGAATGCTTTAACCCGTATTCTGACCTATCCGTATTAGGTCATGCAGATGAGAAATTTTGCCTTACCCGTATTTTCCTTGTCACCGCATTAGCCCATGCGGATGAGCAGTTCACCCTGCCCTTAACCTGTGCTGTTTTTCAGCTCTCAATCATCATCTCGACATACATTAGCACAAATCTATCGTACCTAGAAGAGGCTACACAGCGTCACATCCTAGAGAAGACTCCTAAATCATACATCAACAGTACACACACGAACAACATGCTGTAATTCATATATCTGCCCTAGAAATCTTATATACAGTAAGCATAGCAACCTGAACAGACCATACACACGCATACTCGTACATACATGAACGGATTAAGCACTCAAAGCTCGAAAACAGTGTCATGATGTGTTCCAACCCCAAAAATCATTTGAAAATGCGTAAAAGAGGGGGGTCTTAGAACTCACATTGTGTTGCTGGGTAGGCTCTTCAAACCGGTTGCCGTGAGACTGGTACCTCGAATCAGTCTTCTTCTTCTTCTTGTTCTTCCTTCAAAACTCGTAGTTTGCTCTTTCTCTCTCTAAAACTTGCACTGATCTGGGGTTGTGAGAATAGAGTGGGCAGCCATCCCTATGTATATCAGATATTTATCTTTTCTTTGTACCTTTTACACAAAAACCCCTCCACTATTGTTTCCTTCTCCTTTCTTTCCAAGATTCTTCTTTCTTTTCTTGTTAATATTCTTTTGTCAAATCAAAATTTGGGTGTTACAGGGTTCGGGTGCTCGGGTTCATCCAAGCACATAAGGTCGTTCGGGCTTGGTGTTGCGTTCTAAGTGTGCTTCTTGTTTACACATGTTAGACAAACGTTCTGGAAGTTCGTAGGGTGTAAAACTCGTGCTCGGAGCAGCTGGACGCTACTCTGCACTTCAGCAGTCGCGAACTTACTGTTCAGGCAATTGGGTCTGTCATGCGACTACGTGAGTCGTGCGACAGAGTCCATGGTCTTAGTCAATCGTGCGACTGAGTAGTGCGACTGGCGTGAGTCGTGCGACTGAGTCCATACGTATGAGAGTGCGTGTGATTGAGTGACTCGGATGGTGTGCGACGGTGTTACCGCACGACTGAAGATCCGGTCGTACGAATGAAGCTGATTCGTACGACTGAGGGTTGAATCGTGCGATGGAAGGTTTAGTCGTGCGATTGGTTGTTGTGGTAGGACTGAGTGCTTAGTCGCACGAATGGGTGTTCAGTCATGCGAATGAAGCTGATTCGCATGACTGAAAGTTGATTCGTGCGAATAGAGTGTCCAGTCGTGCGTCTAGTCCTATCGTGCAATTGGAGTCAATGTGTGTGAATTCTTCATGTGTGTGGTGTGTGTAGTCGTGTGATGTTAAGGTAACATCGACACGGTTGCCATTGTTAATGAGAGAACATTGAGATTAACACTATCAAACTTATTAATGTTATATCAAAACACATCAACTTAACATTTTGCATTAGCAATAAATAATCCTAACACCAGTGCTTACCAAGCATTTCCGTAATAACAGTTAACACTTTTACCAAAACATCATCGACAATGGCAACGTTTCTAGGCTTGGGTCTACATAAGATCTATTGTGCATGTTTGTGTGCAAGAGTTACCCCAACCGAACCGATACGACTCGAACCCATCTAAACAATATGGTTAACACCAGACGTATATTAATGCTTAACATAACTGTTAATAGGTGATTGACCGTTCATACATACATACAAGTTTGGGAAGTCTCATCATACATACTTACCACTTAACAAGTGAGTTTCGTGGCCCCTTTTTAATCTTATAAAATGTTTCACTCTTTTACAAACATGGGGGAAAAGTATGCTCACACGTTTTCAATGCTGTACAACATACATACAATTTTCATACTTGGAATAAACATGATACTGTTTGTGAGTACTTATCTGATGCATACATGATGTTACTATGTGGTTCTTCTTACAACCATTAATTTGGTGTTGGAACCAACGGATAGGTATTAGTAGTACTACGGGGTGACACCCCCACCCTTGACAGATGGTTACTTGTGAGTACCATCACACTACTACGAACGGGCCTTGGGTGAATATATTCCGACAAGTTACTATGTGTACGTCATTAGGTTTGGTTGTATAAAATCATGTTATGTGATTTTGCTTGCTTATAACTGTGTGCATGGTATCCACTACAAACACTATACAACATCAATTACATGTTTACAATTCAAACCTACGAAGCTCACCAACATTATTGTTGACAATTTTGAGCATATTTTTCAGGTAATAATGAGAACTGAAGATCTAGGAGTGCTGCCTTAGAGGAGACCCTAGGATGCATTTTTGAGACTGAACATACAAGATGAACAATTATTTTGTACATTGTTGCAGTCAATCAAACAATTAACATTCTTTTGGATACTTGTTCCGGTTGTGGGAATTACATACAAGAATACAATTTTGTGATTATGTGAACGTTCATGTGAATCAATTACAAGTTTCTGTTTATGCTTGACTATGTGTGTCGTGAATATTGACGGAACATGACACAAGTCTCCATTTGTCGGGGTCGTCATGACACGCTTGTCATCAATTACATACATATTGCACCTCTATTTTTAACCATGTGTTATGACGATCCCGTCTAGCTCGCATCCCTGTATTTCTTCTATCAGCGGGGGGTGTGACAGACTGGTATCAGAAAGAACTCAACATGCGACAACGACGTTGGGTAGAGCTACTTAGTGACTACGATTGTGAAATCCGGTATCATCCGGGGTAAGCAAATGTGGTGGCCGACGCCCTAAGTCGTAAAGAGCGCGCGAAACCACTACGTGCTTGAGCCTTGGGATTGACTATTCAAACGAACTTGAAAGCTCAGATCCAACTTGCACAAAGGGAAGCATTGAAAGAAGAAAACTTGTGGGAGAAGAATTCTGAGGATTAGACAAACAGATGATTTGCAAGGAGATGGCATACAGTACTTCATGGATCACATATGGGTACCCAATGGGGAGACGTTCATATCCTGATCATGGAGGAAGCGCATAAGACACGATATTCTGTTCATCGTGGCGCAGACAAGATGTATCACGATCTTAAGGATCTATACTGGTGGCCAGGCATGAAGAGAGACATTGCTATGTATGTAAGCCGATGCTTGACATGTTCGAAAGTTAAGGCTGAACAACAAAAACCATCAGGATTATTACAGCAACCTGAGATTCCCGAGTGGAAATGGGAGAACATAACTATGGATTTCATTACCAAACTCCCTAGAACAAGTAGCGGGCACAACTCGATATGGGTCATAGTGGATCGGATGACGAAGTCCGCTCATTCTTACCGATCCGGGAGGATTACAAGATGGAAAGGTTGGCGAAGTTGTACATTAAAGAGGTCGTGACACGGCATGATGTGCGGTGTCATCATATCCGACCGTGACAGTCGATTCACTTCACAATTTTGGCAAACACTGCAAAAAGCGATGGGCACTCGATTAGATATGAGTACCGCCTTTCACCACCAAACAGATGGCCAAAGTGAACAATGATGCAAACATTGGAAGACATGCTCAGATCTTGCGTAATCGATTTTGGTGGTAGCTGGGACACTCATTTACCATTGATTGAGTTCTCCTACAACAACAACTATCATACAAGCATTGGGTGCGCACCATTTGCAGCATTATACGGGAGGAAATGTAGATCCCCAGTTTGTTGGGCTGAAGTTGGCGAGAGCCAGCTTACGGGCCCAGAAATATTCAAGAGACAACTGACAAGATTTTCCAAATCAAAGACAAGCTTAAAGCTGCAAGAGATCGCCAAAAGAGCTATGCCGACAACCGTCGAAAGCCTCTAGAATCAATGTTGGAGATCCACGTTTTACTCAAAGTCTCTCCTTGAAAAGAGATAGTACGATTTGGAAAGAAAGGGAAGTTAGCCCCTCGATATGTAGGACCATTCGAGATTTACAGAAAGAATCGGTATGGTGGCTTACCGATTGAGGTTGCCACAAGAACTCAGCGGTGTACATGATACTTTTCACGTGTCGAATCTCAAGAAGTGTTTGGCGGATGAGTCCTTACATGTGCCAATTGAGGAAATCAAGATTGACGAAAAGCTCATTTTATTGAGGAACCTATCGAGATCATGGACCGAAAGGTCAAACGCCTGAGACGTAGCAAGATACCGATCGTTTGCGTGAGATGGAAATCCAAGCGAGGACCAGAATTCACATGGGAACGGGAAGATCAGATAAAGTTTAAGTATCCACATCTTTCGAGGATGACACTCTTGGACCTAGCACCAGTTGAATTTCAGGATGAAATTCTCTCAACTGGGGGATACTGTGACATCCGTCACTTCAAGGTCTGTCATTTAACGTGAAATCTCGTTAACTATTCTTGGAGCATCATTTTTCATCTTCATAGATTTACTCGTGAAGACATCATGCTGATTGTTTTGTTTCATTTTTTTCATTCAAACGTTATCAATATATCATCCAAAATCACACAAAATCACAACCACACCTTAAATATATTATGTATATAATATAAACAACATTAAACACATCCTTATAATTAGTATAACGCGTGTATTTACGTCGTTTTCAACCGAAACAAGTTTGGCGATTCGGGGGCTAAGTGCAGGGACTAAACCTGTCAATTTGCAAACTTGGGATGGGTATAAAAAACCCCATTCCCAGCCATTCTTCACATCTTCTTCTCTTCATCGCTATTCTACTTCTCTTTTCATTTCTACACCAATCTAGCATCAAACCGCTTGTTTTCTCGCGTTTTCACCGTCAAATCTTGGTTATCATCGTGAATACTCACTTCTAGCAGGTAGATAACCTTGTTTGACCTGTTTATTGCTCAATTTTACTGCTGCGTTTTCTAAGGTTTCGGGTGTTCGGGTTCATCCGAGCACATGAGGTCGTTCGGGCTTGGATGTTGCGTTTCTAAGTGGGTTCTTGTTTAGACATGTTAGGCAAACGTTTCTGGAAGTCGTCGTAGGGTGTAAAACTCGTGCTCGGAGTAGTTGGACGCTGCTCTGCACTTCAGCAGTCGCGAACTTACTGTTCAAGCGATAGGTCTGTCATGCGACTGAGTCATGTGACTGGTGAGTCGTGCGACTGAGTCCATGCGTCTGAGTCAATCGTGCGACTGAGTAGTGCGACTGGGGTGAGTCGTGCGACTGAGTCCATACGTATGAGAGTGCATGCGATTGAGTCGACTCGGATGGTTGTGTGCGACAGTGTGTGCTGCACGACTAGAATCCAGTCGTACGAATGAAGCTGATTCGTACGACTGAGGGTTGAATCGTGCGAATGGAGGTTTAGTCGTGCGATTGGTGTTGTGTGTGGTACGATGAGTGCTTAGTCACACGAATGGGAGTTCAGTCGTGCGAATGAAGCTGATTCACATGACTGAAAGTTGATTTGTGCGAATGGAGTGTCCAGTCGTGCGTCAGTCCTGTCGTGCAATTGGAGTCAATGTGTGTGAATCTTGTGTGTGTTGTGGGTGGTAGTCGTCTGATGTTAAGGTA
This sequence comes from Flaveria linearis, assembly GCA_024085815.1. Taxonomy (NCBI): domain Eukaryota; kingdom Viridiplantae; phylum Streptophyta; class Magnoliopsida; order Asterales; family Asteraceae; genus Flaveria; species Flaveria linearis. The sequence goes on along the minus strand of CM044003.1, from coordinate 61,710,092 downwards.
ACATCGACACGGTTGCCATTGTTAATGAAGAACATGAGATTAACACTATCAAACTCATTAATGTTATATCGAAACACCATCAACTTAACATTTTGCAATTAGCAACAAATAATTCCTAACACAGTGCTTACCAAGCATTTCCGTAATAACAGTAACACTTTTACCCAAACATCATTAACAATGGCAACGTTTCTAGTGCTTGGGTCTACATAAGATCTATTGCGCGTGTTTGTGGCAAGAGTAACCCACGACCGAACCGATAACACGACCCGACCCAAATAAACAATATGGTTAACACCAGACGTATTATTAATGCTTAACATAACTGTTAATAGGTGATTGACCGTTCATACATACATACAAGTTTGGGAAGTCTTATCATACATACTTACCACTTAACAAGTGAGTTCGTGGCCCCTTTTTAATCTTATTCAATTGTTTAACTCTTTTACAAACATGGGGGAAAAGTATGCTCACACGTTTTCAATGCTGTACAACATACATAAAATTTTCATACTTGGAATCAACGTGATACTGTTTTATGAGTACTTATCTGATGCATACATGATGTTACTGTGTGGTTCTTTTACAACATTAATTCTGGTGTTGGAACCAACGGATAGGTATTAGTAGTACTACTGGGTTGACACCCCTACCCTTGACAGATGGTACTGTGAGTACCATCACACTGCCAGGAACGGGCCTTGGGTGAAATATTCCGACAAGTTGCTGTGTGTACGTCATTAGGTTTGGTTGTATAAAAAATGTTATGTGATTTTGCTTGCTTATAACTGTATACACGGTATCCACTACAAACACTATACAACATCAATTACATGTTTACAATTCAAACCTGTGAAGCTCACCAACATTATTGTTGACAATTTTGAGCATATTTTTCAGGTAACAATGAGAACTAAAGATCTAGGAGTGCTGCCTTAGAGGAGACCCTAGGATGCATTTTTGAGACTGAACATACAAGATGAACAATTATTTTGTACAGTTGTGTAGTCAATCAAACAATTAACATTCTTTGGATACTTGTTCCCGAGTTGTGGGAATTACATACAAGAATACAATTTTTGTGATTATGTGAATCGTTCATCTGAATCAATTACAAGTTTTTGTTTATGCTTATGACTATGCTGTCGTGAACATTGACGGGACATGACACAAGTCTCATTTGTGCCGGGTGTCATCATGACACGCTTGTCATCAATTACATACATATTGCACCTCTATTGTTAACCATGTGTTATGATGATCCGTCTAGCTCGCATCCCCGTATTTCGCTATCAGCGGGGGTGTGACAAGGTGTCTAAACTAATTACAATTACCTCTATTTATAGGAGGCTAGAGCACTAGAATATGCTAATAATATGCGAATATTCGCATCCTATGCGTATTACGCGTCTAGAGTTCAATTATAAAGTTGTTTTATAAAAGCAAAAGTACAATAATGCAAACACCAAACAAAGTTGTCTGGTGAGTAGAGAGATTCCACTTTTTTTTGAATTATTGACGTCCTTTACTTTCTTGTGGGGCCTATTGTATTATTCCTTTTCCTTTGAGTTACCAGATATTTCTGGTTCTTCTTCCACCATTATTCTCTGGTAGACTCTTCATTGAAGTCTACATCATATGGATCTTGAGAATCTTGGAAAATGGATAGATTTTCTTCATTATTTGAGATGAGCCTGATGTTATCGAAGGAGATGCTCCTTTCTTGAAGTGCCTTGCTATGTCTTTCTTCATTTTAGCGAGATATGCTTTCATAATTTCTTCTTCACTGATATCATCATTGCCTTTAATCATTTTAAGCTTGTAACAATATGATTGAATGGACTAGGAGATTCCCTTGTTGACTTCTGCTGTTGCAGCTTGTATGACTGGATGGTTTCCTGGATATAATCTAGAGTATCTTGGCAATTTAGTTTGCCATCTTCTTCTTGTATCATTTTCTTCCAGAATTTAGTCATAAATTTTCTTTTTAAACAAAAAATATTTTCTTGGGATACCCGTTTCGGAACCCACTTCATATCCATGGGATACTGAACTGAGTGAAACAGTAAAATGAAGCCATTCCATCAATAAGGGTGTTATCATGTTGGCTTCAATTAAAATTGGAGATAATTCTACCCATGGGTACATAGTTCTTTAAATATTTTGCATTTTTAGAAAATATGTTTACTGATGGACCGTATAACTGCCACCATTTAAAAATCCAGTTCGGAATATCCGAATCATAGCTTTAGAACAAATTTTAATAAACCATGAATGTTTTTGACTAGAATTCTCATATAAAAGAACTCTATCAAAAGCTTTGATATAATCCCAATAGTTATAGCTAATAGGATTTTTAGATTCAGGAAATATGATTTCCCTGTCCTTAGAGGTGACGTCCCCCAAGTTTCAACAGATATGATCTGTTTAATTACAATTTTACTAAAACTGATGGCTTTATTAGGCCCATTATAATGCGTTATTTCACATGATTCTTCTTAAGGATTTCCTATAGAATGTTGGAGACTTATATGTCTCAGCAGGATATAATCCTTTATCAAGATATCGATTGGTTATTAACCAAGGATTATCTTTCCATTTTTCTATTATTTTCCAAAAGAAGTATGACTTCTTATTTGGGTTATGAACCATTCATCATCATCACTTTCATCAATGGTGACTTGGGCATATGATGCCTTGCCTTGAGTTTCCTTTGAGGCTTTGAAGGCTATATATCCATCCATGTCTTCATCGATTATGTTCGATGATGACGCATCTATGATGCATTAAAAGCTATAGCTTTTTATTCCCAATTTGGGAAATAATTCTTTCACCTCTTCCCCTATGAGAGGAAGATCTCGCGTCCTCTGCCACGTTCCCAAGGAATCATGGCTGAAATTAGCATAAGAAATTATTAATTTCTTTGCTTCCAATTCTTGGTTTTTTTCTCCTGACTTCATTAAGTCTTACCTGCAAGAGATCTAAAACAAGTTTGTTTTGCCTCTCTAGACAAATTAATTATATTCTAATTTCTTGCATTCTATTTAAGGTCATTGTTTCTATTAATAAAAATTCATTTCTAGCTTCAAGAATTTTGAATAGCATTTCCTAAGACACCTTATTGTGACTCATTATGCACAAGAAATTATGGCCAATTTGGCTTCAAGCTCTTATAATTTTCTCAAAATGTTTTTCTGATTCAAGTATTTTAAATTCTTGAATCTGTTTTCAATTTATAAAATTAAGAAAACCATTTTTCCTTTCTTCAATATAATTTTCTCTTTTAATTTGAAGTTGGATTTCTCTAATCTGCTTATTAGAATATATATATTTTGAATATGCCAATTTGGAATATGCTATTCTAATTGGTCCTTTTAAAATTTTTGGTTCTTGAGGGGGTCTTTCTCATTGTAAATACTCGCTGGTAAGAAAATCAGGTAAACCTCTTTCTTGTTTTGAATTTTTATTAACATAAAAATGCAGTACATGACCACGGAGATTTAGAAACTCTAATTAAATTTTTGTCTAAGAGTGATTTATCTCTTTCTTACATAATTCCATATATTCAGAATTCATTTGGCATGGCCTCGCTGTAACACCGTATATTTTCTTTTAAAGAAATAAAGAATAAAAGAGAAAGAAAATGGGGAAAAGAAAGTCAACCCCAAAGTTGAGGGACCAAAAGTGTAAAAGATGAAAAATCTTGAAAAGTTGGTGTAAAAGGGCGATATGGTCGGCCATACTCACTGCACACTCTTTCTTGTTCGGATTTTAGAGAGAGAAAGCAGAGAACCTTTGGATTTTGAAGAACAAGAGAAGAATTCGATTTTTAGGTAAGGGTTAATGTTTTTTAGTTGTTCTTGGCTAAATTAGCCTCGGTTAAATGCTTATATGTATTTCTATGTGTTCAAATGCGTGTTAAGAAGGTTTCTAAGTGATTGAAACTGTTTGAAGTAGCTTGGGTGAAGAGTGTAAACCCGAAGAAACAAAGGTGAGTTCTAGACCCCCTTTTTACTCGTTTTTAAAATGATTTGGGGCTGGAAAATGCATGTATGTATGTTTTATGGATTTGTGTATGAAAACCGTATGTTATGTACATGTGTTGATTATAGAGTATGTTTTAGGGTGAACGTATGCCTATGTTTGTGTTAAGTTTATGCCTGAAATCGTATGTACATGCTTAGAAATAGGTATTATGATGTTGGGGACTGGATTATGAATTAGACACATGAATAGGCTGCTAATACGACTAATAAGGCCAAATAGTGGTCATATGTCTGAAATTTTGACTTAGAAAACCAGTACAAGGTAATATGTCTAAATAGTGCTTATACGCCCATGAAATTTGTCTTAGAAATATTTTAAGGGTTATATGTCTGAACAGTGGTCGTATGACCAGTAGAAATTTTTCTGTATGGGGATGAAACGACTGAACAGTGGTCGTATGACCAGTAGAAATTTTCTAAGTATGGGGGATGAAACGACTGAACAGTGGTCGTATGACTAGGAAAATTTCCTGTCTGGGGGATGAAACGACTGACAGGGCTATGACCAGTAGAATTTTCTAAGTATGGGGGATGAAACGACTGAATGAGTGGTCGTATGACTAGTATTGTTAAGTATGGTATGAAATGACAAAGAATGTTTAAGATTTAACGAAGAAGTATTATCATAATAAAGTAAAAGATTAATGGTAAAGAGAAGGGGAATGTAAATGAACGTAAGAAAGGCTTGCAAGCAAATAAATGGAGGTGCACACCCCTGGCAGGTGTTAGCTCAACTGTGATGCGGGTTAGCTACCCGAAGGATGCAACAGGGTCAATCTTTGAGATTGATAAGGGGTGAGCAACTACGTGTTGCAACAGACTCAGTTAGCAGCAATCATGAGATTTGCCACTGAGGTGAGAGCTGAGGCCGTGTGCTGCAACAGACTTGGCTAACGTATGATAGAATGAAAGATAAGTGGTGCAAGTACTTACCTCAGGTGACTGGATCAGCTTCGTGCACAATGTTCGTGGTTGTTCACCACAGGTCCAGCACCAGCTTCGTGCATAATGTTCGGGGTATTGTACATGTTACCAGAAGTAATGAAATGAACGTACAAAAGAACGTAATAGAATGTATGAATGACATGAATGAACGTACGAAAGAATGTAATGAACGTATGAATGAAAGAAATGATCGTACATATGCAATGAATGTATGAATGAAATGAATGTATGAACGTACGTAATGTATGAATGAATGAAAGTAAGATACGTACGAATGAAAGAACTAATATGAAAGGAAGAATACGAAAGAATATGAATGTAAACGATGAACGGCACACGAACGAAAGTTAATGAATGAACGACGAAGATAATATAATATATCTGTGTACGTACTTGTGTGACCGCATATAAGTAAAGAAAGGTTTTTCCTTGAGATGAAAAGCAAGTATTTAAATTACAAAACTAGAACTCACTCAGCAACGCTGACTTTTATGTATTTTCCAGTTGGCAGTAACAGGTTGCTGAGGATGGCACACGGGGATGGCTACACGGCGGGCAAGACTGACATCCATTTATGTTTTGACAACACTGTTGTTTTGTAATTCATTCGACTAATTATTTTGTGACTTATGAACTAGAATGTATTGCTTAACAACGGTGTTTAAAATGAATGAAGGGTTTTTGCCAACTTAATTCCGCTGCTTAAGTTATTAATATGTATGTTTTATGCTGTGAATGACCAACTGTGAGGTGCCCGGGAACGGGGCCTTACAAGTTGGTATCAGAGCTAAAGTTTAAGTGAGATGGGTAAAATATTTTTAAAAATAAACCTTAACTTAAACTGAAAATGGGACAGGAAGAGGGATGTCAGCCCGAGTAGCCATGTGCCATCAGGTATTATTTTTCTTAAAAGTTAATCAGTGTTATGTGCGAGTGCTATGTGATTTATGTGTTCTTAGTAGATTTAGATGCTGATGTAGTCAGGATAGGAAGTGCTTGGGGTGTGAAGAGTAAAGTAAGTGGCTAATCACAACTGGCCACTGTAATTAGGGACTTAAAATACTTGACATAAACTGAGCTGTTCCTTGAATGACTGTTTTAGTGTTTGAATCTTATAGCGCATAGGAAAATGGCTGGGAAGAAACCTTCTAAGACTGCTAGAGGTAGAGGTCATCTGCGTACGACTAGGAGAAGTGCTAAAGCTCCTAAGACGACTCCTGTGAACCCCGAGGTTCCTGACCGGAATAAAGAAACTGAGAATGCTAGTCTGAATGCCTCAGCTAGGGAGGCGATTGCTGATGAAGTACACCAGGTCCTACAGGCAGTTATGCCATCTGTAGTGACCGATGTTATTCGAGCTATGAGGAACGAGGAGAGGAGGAGAAGGAGGACAGGAGAGGGTCGACTGGAAAGGAAAGCAAGGGAGAAGAGGAACGACCGGATCCTGAGATAGTAGTAACTGATGAGGAAGGGGATGATGTAGTAGGGGTGACGACCAAGGGGTGCAGTTACGGGGCATTTCAGAGGTGCAAGCTCCCGACTTTCGATGGCAATGGCACTGCTGCAACCGCTCACGATGGGTAAGGGAGATGGAAGCGGTACTCGAGATCAGCGTGTGCCGTGAGATCAGAAGGTGAAGTTTGCCACCCCTCCTTTACTGACTCAGCACTATGCTGGTGGGACAATATTGTCCAAGCTGAGGGTTCCAGGGCCATCGGGAAAATGAGGTGGAAAGAGTTGAAGAAGTTGATAATTGAGGAATTTTGTCCTCACAGGGAACTCGATAAGGTTGAGAGGGAGTTCCTACAACTCGAGGCAGGAACCATGACTCACCAGCAGTATACTACCAAATTCAATGAGATGGCGAGGCTGGTGCCGGATCAAGTGACACCGGTATCTCGAAAGATTAACCGGTACATTCAGGGACTGCCAGCTGACATCCGCAGGCACTTGATTACTACCCGACTGAGCACCTTTAGGTCGGTAGTAGACTTAGCTGGGAGGCTCTATGACGAGAGGGAAGTGATGGTGGGTGGAGGCAAAGAAAGCCGGTGGTGCTAACCGGAACTGGAATGGGAAACAGTTCGGGCGTGGTGGCTTTACCCCGAATAATAAGAAGGCGAGAAGGGATGACCGTAGGGTGGGGTCACCAAGCTCGGAACCCAAAAGATGTGACAAGTGTGGTAAGGAGCACGGTGGTGAATGTAGTGGGGGTTAAACGTCTGTTTCAGGTGTGGGAAATCCGGTCATATGGCTAGAGACTGTAAGACTGCGAGGTGTTTCAACTGCGGTGAAGTGGGTCATATGAGTAAGGATTGCAGGAAGCCGAGGGCCGAGAGTTCCGGGGGAAAGAAGATGGCCGGGACTGAGGGGCAGAAGACAAGTGCCAGAGCTTTCACCATGACCAGAGAGGAGGCTAGGACGGACCCCGATGTTGTGTCAGGTATCTTTCTAGTAAATCAGACTCTTGCTTCTGTGTTATTTGATTCTGGTGCTAGTAAGAGTTTCATTTCTACTACTCTCTGTGATAAATTGCCTGTTAGTAGTAAGTGCATTGATGAGCCCTTTGAAGTAGAAACCGCTATTGGTAAGTCCACTAGGGTTACTGATGTGATAGAGGACTGTGCCATAGAGTTAGAAGGTCATAGGTTTGCTGCTAGATTACATGTGATGCCCCTAGGTGGATTTGATGTAGTACTAGGGATGGGTTGGTTGGCAACCTATGAAGCGAATATCGTATGTCGAAAGAAGATGATTAGATTGACGGCATCTGAAGGAAGTCTGGTGACAATATACGGTGATCAGGTAACGATGATTCCGAAGGTGATTTCGATGGCGGTGGCGGGGAAGTGCATGAGGCGTGGGTGCAACGCCTACCTATGTTATGTGAAGGATGTTGAGACGCCAACACCACAACTATCCGACGTTCCGGTTGTGTGTGAGTTTCCAGATGTGTTCCCGGAAGACTTATCAGGATTGCCACCTGACCGCGAAATCGAATTTCAGATTGACTTGATACCCGGTGCCCAACCTGTTGCTAAAGCACCGTATCGATTGGCTCCGACTGAGATGAAGGAGTTGATGGAGCAACTGCAAGAGTTGCTTGACAAGGGCTTTATTAGACCAAGTATCTCTCCTTGGGGTGCTCCGGTCTTATTTGTGAAGAAGAAGGACGGTAGCATGAGGATGTGTATCGACTACCGTGAGTTGAACAAGCTAACAGTAAAGAATCGGTATCCGTTACCGAGGATTGACGACTTGTTCGACCAGCTCCAGGGTTCCAGTTGGTTCTTGAGGATAGATCTTCGATCCGGCTACCACCAGTTGAAGTGAAGGAGCAGGACATTCCTAAAACAGCTTTTCGTACGCGTTATAGACACTATGAGTTTCTCGTTATGTCATTTGGTCTAACTAACATGCCAGCTGCTTTTATGGATTTGATGAACCGAGTGTGTCGGCCAATGTTAGATAAATCAGTGATTGTCTTCATCGATGATATCCTGATTTATTCGAGAAGCAAAGAAGAGCATGCCGGTCACATTCGGGAAGTATTGGAGACTTTGAGAAGGGAGAAACTGTATGCTAAGTTCTCCAAATGTGCTTTCTGGCTACGTGAGGTGCAATTTCTGGGTCACGTGGTAAATGCAAAGGGAATCATGGTGGACCCAGCAAAGGTTGAGGCTGTGATGCAATGGAAATCACCAAAGACACCATCCGAGATTCGTAGCTTCTTGGGATTGGCGGGCTATTACAGGATATTTATTCAGGACTTCTCCAAGATAGCCTCACCATTGACAAAATTGACCCGTAAGGACGTGAAATTCGTGTGGGGTCGAGAGCAGGAGACTGCCTTTGAGGAGTTGAAGACAAGACTAACACAAGCTCCTGTTTTGACATTGCCCGAGGGGAATGAAGACTTAGTGGTCTATTCAGATGCATCGTATTCCGGGCTAGGTTGCATGTTGATGCAACGTGGAAGGGTAATAGCCTATGCATCTCGACAACTGAAGACCCACGAAGTCAACTATCCCACACACGATCTAGAACTAGCTGCGGTGGTTTTCGCGCTGAAGATTTGGCGGCACTATCTCTACGGGACGAAGTGCACCATCTTCACGGACCACAAGAGCTTGAAGTACTTCTTCGAGCAGAAGGACCTAAACATGAGGCAGAGGCGGTGGTTGGAGCTGATAAAGATTATGATTGTGAGATCCATTACCACCCGGGCAAAGCCAATGTGGTGGCCGATGCCCTTAGCCGGAAGGAAAGGCCCGAGCCGATTCGGGTGAAGGCTTATCAGCTGATTATGACCTCTGATGTGATGACACAGGTTAAGGAGTTTCAAGACGAGGCTTTGAAAGAAGATCGTCTTAACTCCGAAAGGATGAGAGGTCTAGTCACAGAATTGGGCGAGAACACTCTAGGTGTTAAGACCCGATTCGGGCGGATGTGGATTCCTCGATACGGGGATCTACGTGAAAAGATCATGGATGAGGCCCATAAGACTCGATACTCCATTCACCCCGGTGCTACCAAAATGTATCATGATATGAAGAAGGATTATTGGTGGCCGGGCATGAAACATGACGTAGTGGAGTACGTGAGTAAGTGCCTGACTTGTTTACAAGTAAAGGCAGAACACCAGAAACCGTACGGGAAGATCCAGCCGTTGGATATACCCGAGTGGAAGTGGGAGCACATCACCATGGACTTCATTACGAAGCTACCACGTACCCCAAAAGGGTATGATGCCATATGGGTGATAGTTGACCGCTTGACAAAGAGTGCCCACTTCCTACCGATCCGCGAAACGTACTCATCCGAAAGATTGGCGGACCTGTTCATCAAGGAAATTGTAGCTCTTCATGGTGTACCGGTGTCTATTGTGTCTGATCGCGACACCCGGTTTACCACCAAGTTTTGGAAGAGATTTCATGATGCAATGGGGACGAGGCTACACATTAGTTCAGCATATCACCCTCAGACAGACGGTCAGTCTGAGAGGACGATCCAAACACTCGAAGACATGCTTCGGGCGTGCGTGATCAATTCTGGAGGAAGTTGGGATGACCACCTGCCGTTAGCAGAATTCTCGTACAACAATAGTTATCATGCCAGTATTGGCATGCCACCCTACGAGATGCTATACGGTAGGAGATGTAGGACGCCCGTATGTTGGGGAGACATTGGGCAGAAAGAACTGGGAGGTGTTGAGGTGATTGAAGAAACGACTGAGAAATTGGAAAAGATCAAAGCCTTCATGAAGGCGGCGAAAGATAGTCAAAAGTCGTATGCTGACAAGAGGCGAAGACCGATAGAGTTCAAGGTTGGTGACCGAGTCATGTTGAAGGTCTCGCCCTGGAAGGGAATCATTAGATTCAGGAAACGAGGTAAGCTAAGCCCGAGATACATAGGACCTTTCCGAATTGTCGCACGAGTAGGAGAGGTGGCCTATCGACTTGAGCTGCCAGATGAGTTAAGTGGAATTCATCCCACATTCCATGTATCTCATCTGAGGAAGTGCTTAGCTGATGAAGATATGATTGTTCCACTAGGGGATATTGAAGTAGACAAACGGCTCAATTACGTGGAGCAACCAGTGGCAATCATTGATCGTAAAGAAAAGAGGTTGAGGAATAAAGTGGTTCCTCTTGTGCGTGTACAGTGGAAGCACAGGAAGGGATCCGAGTCTACGTGGGAGACTGAGGAGGAGATGAGAAAACATTACCCACATCTGTTTGAGGAATAACAGGTTTCGGGGACGAAACCTATATAAGGGGGGTGGACTTGTAACACCCGTATATTTCTTTTAAAGAAATAAAAGAATAAAAGAGAAAGAAAATGGGGGAAAAGAAAGTCAACCCCAAAGTTGAGGGACCAAAAGTGTAAAAGATGATAAAATCTTGTAAAGTTGGTGTAAAAGGGCGATATGGTCGCCCATACTCATTGCACACTCTTTCTTGTTCGGATTTTAGAGAGAGAAAGCAGAGAAACTTTCGGATTTTGAAGAACAAGAAGAAGAATTCGATTTTTTAGGTAAGGTTTAATGTTTTTTTAGTTGTTCTTGGCTAAATTAGCCTTGGTTAAATGCTTATATGTGTTTCTGTGTTCAAATGCGTGTTAAGAAGGTTTCTAAGAGATTGAAACTGTTTGAAGTAGCTCGGGTGAAGAGTGTAAACCCGAAGACAACAAAGGTGAGTTTCTAGACCCCCTTTTTACTCGTTTTTAAAATGATTTGGGGCTGGAAAATGCATGTATGTATGTTTTTATGGATTTGTGTATGAAACCCGTATGTTATGTACATGTGTATGATTATAGAGTATGTTTTAGGGTGAACGTATGCCTATGTTTGTGTTAAGTTTATGCCTGAAATCGTATGTACATGCTTAGAAATAGGTATTATGATGTTTGGGGACTGGATTATGAATTAGACACATGAATAGGCTGCTAATACGACTAATAAGACCAAATAGTGGTCATATGTTTGAAATTTTGACTTAGAAAACCAAGTACAAGGTAATATGTCTAAATAGTGCTTATACGCCCATGAAATTTGCCTTAGAAATATTTTAAGGGTTATATGTCTGAACAGTGGTCGTATGACAAGTAGAAATTTTCTAAGTATGGGGGATGAAACGACTAAACAGTGGTCATATGACCAGTAGAAATTTTCTAAGTATGGGGGATGAAACGACTGAACAGTGGTCGTATGACTAGGAAAAATTTCCTGTCTGAGGGATGAAACGACTGAACAGTGGTCGTATGACCAGTAGAAATTTTCTAGGTATGGGGGATGAAACGACTGAACAGTGGTCGTATGACTAGGAAAAATTTCCTAAGTCTGGGGGATGAAACGACTGAGCAGGGCTCATACGACTGAACAGGGCTCATACGCCCAAACACTTAGAATTTTTAACAGAATTTTCTTGAAGTTTGTGCAGTAGGGTTTCGCATGATTAATGAGTAGGGTTAATTAATGATGATGTTTTATGCATGTAATGATGATGAATGACTAACCCCTATATTACTGATATTATTATCAGTATATTACTATTGTTAACAATATTAATATTTAAATATTGTTAAGTATGGTATGAAATGACAAAGAATGTTTAAGAATTAACGAAGAAGTATTATCATTAATAAAGTAAAAGATTAATGGTAAAGAAGAAGGGAATGTAAATGAACGTAAGAAAGGCTTGCAAGCAAATAAATGGAGGTGCTGTAAGGCCCCGATCCCGAGCACCTCACAGTTGGTCGTCATCACACATAAAACATGCATTTAATATAAACATAATGAAATACGCAGCGGAATTAATAAAATATACATTCTCATTTCATCATAAAAGCTTTTACATCATTGTCTTGATTACAAAATACAAGCTTTCTTTACATAAATGGTCCTAAACAGTGACCTCTAATAGAAGATATTAAGTTCAAAAATATCTTTTTCATCATAAAGGAGATTTCTTAAGTAATCTCGTTTATTCAGGATTCTTAAGAAATCTCACACTTGCATGCAACATGATGTGTTGCGTGCATTACGGGCCCACAACACATGATGTGGCAGCATAATCAAAAGGTGAATGCCATCCCAAAGGAGCTGAGTAGCCGCCTCGTGCCATCCTCAGCAACACTACCTGCCAACTAGAAACACATAAAAGTCAGCGTTGCTGAGTGAGTTCTAGTTTTATAATAAATCATGCTTTCATTCTTTAAAACTGTTCTTACATACATGTGCTCACACATCATACGTACACGTAGATAATATTATTATTATCTTCATCATTCGTTTATTAATCTTTCAATCGTGTACTAGTCATCATTCTCGTTCACTTTTATACACACATACTTTACATTCTTTCATTTCTTCCGTTCGAACGTTCATTTCATTCATTCATACATTCATTACGTTTGTTCGAACATTCATTACATTCGGTGACATGTACAATACCCCCTTACATCATACATACTGCTGGTGCTGGACCTGTGGTAATCAACCACGAACGTTGTGCACACATGCTGATCCAGTCACCTGGGTAGGTACATGCACCACTTATCTTTTCACTTTACTTCTGGATCAATGCCATATGCTATACCCCAAACGTTGTGCACAAATGCGGGTGCTGGACCTGTGATGATCAATCACGAACGTTGTGCACTAATGCTGATCCAGTCACCTAGGGTAAGCGGCAAGGATCCCATACATACTTCTGGTCAATCACAAAGACTGACCCCGATGTGCATCCTTCGGGGTAGCTAACCCGCACACCGTTGAGCTAACACCTGCCAGGGGTGTGCACCTCCTTTCATTTGGTTGCAAGCCTTACTTACATTCATTCATTCATTCTTTAATGCATGCGTTCATTCTTCGTGTTCCTTCTTTCATTATCTTTCACTTTACGTTCTTCATACATTCGTTTCATTCATTCACGTAAAGTTATTAAAAGATAACATACATTTTCATAAGGAACATAAGTATTTACAAATCATCAATATTCACCATCTATCATGGCCACATCGTACATAACATTCATACATTGCACATACACTTCCCTACTCGTTCACATCAGCCCTATCCGGGCGACTGAACCTATCCCAGTCGCATGTCCTCCATGCGACTGGACCGTGCGATTGAGCTGTCATGCGAATGGGCATACAATCGTGCGACTGGACTTCCTTCCGCACGACTAGACATTATACGACTTGGCTATATGCGACTAACTCTTAATCGTACGACTGAACTACCCTGCGATTGGACCTATGCGACCGAAACCCCCAATCGCATAGCCTATCGTGCGACTGAGGCTTAATCGTGCGTCTAAGCCTCAATCGTGCGATTGGACATCAGCTAATCCTCATTCGGCCGAATGGCCCTTCAGTCGCATAACCCTAACTGGGCAGCGACTGGAGTTCTTCATGAACAGCAGTCGCGAACTCACGCACCCAAACTCATCATAAACCCATTTTCAGCCCAATTTCGACCCTCCCAAGCCTCAGGGATTCATACTAGGACATCATACAAGCATATACAAGTCCCAATTCTTACTATAAACATATTACTCAATATTTACCCAAATGGGTCAAACTTACACTATTTCAAAAATAGGGTTTCTATGTGATTCCAGCCCCGAAATCGTTAGAAAACATGTAAATGAGGGGTCCTAGAACTCACATTAACAGGTAGGAGTTGATGAGCTTCGATTTGGCTAGCCTCACGACAAATCCGGAGCTCGGTCAGCACTTTCCCTCTTTCTTCTCTGCTCTCGTTCGCTCTCTGCTCTCTTCCCCGACTGAAATATGCAAGTGTTGGGAGGAGAATGAGAGCTGCTCCCCTTTTATACCCATAGCTCATTCGCATCTGGTCCAGGGGCGACTGGACCTTCAGTCGCATGAACACCATGCGATTGGACCCCAGTGGCATGTGTTCCATGCGGTTCGTCCTTCGTTCGGGCGGTTGAACTCCAATCGTACGGTTGAGCTTCAATCGGCCGAATAGCATGCGGTTGAACCTCCAGTCGCATAAATCCCAGGCGACTGAGGCTCAGTCGCACAACCTACCAAACAGTCAAACTTTCGGGTGTTACAAGTCCACCCACCTTATTTTAGGTTTCGTCCCCGAAACCTGTTATTCTTCGAACAATCGTGGGTAATGCTGCCTCATTTCTTCTACAGTTTCCCACGTTGACTCGGATCCCTTCCTGTGCCGCCACTGTACACGCACAAGGGGAACCACTTTATTCCTTAACCTCTTCTCTTTGCGATCGATGATCGCCACTGGTTGCTCTACATAGTTGAGCCATTCGTCTACCTCGATGTCCCCCAGTGGAACAACCATGTTCTCGTCCGCCAAACATTTCCTCAGATGAGACACGTGGAAAGTCGGGTGGATTCCACTTAGTTCATCTGGTAGATCCAACTTATAGGCCACCTCTCCTACACGAGCAATGATTCGGAAAGGGCCTATATACCGCGGACTCAACTTACCCCGCTTCCGGAATCGGATGTTCTCCTTCCATGGTGAGACTTTCAACATAACCCGGTCTCCCACCTGGAACTCAATCGGCCTGCGTCGTTTGTCAGCATACGATTTCTGTCGGTCTTTGGCCGCCTTCATATAAGCCTTAATTCTTTCGAGCTTTTCAGTCGTGGCCTCGACCACTTGGACACTTCCAATTCTTTCTGACCAATTTCACCCCAACAGACGGGTGTCCTGCATCTCCTACCGTATAGTATCTCATAGGGTGGCATGCCAATACTGGCATGATAGCTGTTATTGTATGAGAATTCGGCTAACGGCAGGTGGTCATCCCAACTTCCACCGAAGTCAATAACACATGCTTGGAGCATGTCCTCCAAAGTCTGAATGGTCCTTTCCGACTGACCATCAGTTTGAGGGTGATAAGCCGTGCTAATATGCAACCTCGTCCCCATAACATCGTGGAATTTCTTCCAAAATTTGGATGTAAACCGGGTGTCGCGATCAGACACAATCGACACCGGTACGCCATGACGAGTCACAATCTCTTTGATGAAAAGATCGGCTAACCTTTCGGACGAATATGTCTCGCACATCGGTAAGAAGTGGGCATTCTTCGTCAATCGATCCACAATCACCCAGATCGTATCATACCCTTTCGGATACGTGGCATCTTTGTGATAAAATCCATGGTAATGTGCTCCCACTTCCATTCCGGTATGTCCAACGGTTGAATCTTTCCATACGGCTTCTGGTGCTCCGCCTTTACTTGCAAACACGTGAGGCATTTACTCACATACTCCACCACATCGCGTTTCATACCCGACCACCAATAATCTTTCTTCATGTCTTGGTACATCTTGGTAGCACCGGGATGAATGGAGTATCGAGTTTTGTGGGCTTCATCCATGACCTTCATACGTAGATCCCCGAATCAAGGAATCCACACTCGCCCAAATCGAGTCTTGGCACCACACGTGTTTTCACCCAGTTCCGCGACCAGACCTCTCATTCGTTCAGAGTTTAGATGATCCTCTTTCAGTGCTTAATCCTGGAACTCTCTGACTTGTTTCATCACGTCGGAGGTCATGATTAGCTGGTACGGCTTCACCCGAATTGGCTCGGGCCTCTCCTTTCGGCTAAGGGCATCAGCCACCACGTTGGCTTTGCCCGGGTGGTAATGGATTTCACAATCGTTGTCTTTTATTAGCTCCAAACACCGTCTCTGCCTCATATTCAGATCCTTCTGCTCGAAGAAGTACTTCAAGCTCTTGTGGTCCGTGAAGATGGTGCACTTCGTCCCGTACAAATAGTGCCGCCAAATCTTCAACGCGAAAACCACAGCTGCTAGCTCCAAGTCATGAGTAGGGTAATTAACCTCATGAACTTTCAGCTGTCGGGATGCATAGGCTATCACTTTTCCCCTTTGCATCAACACACATCCCAACCCCGAGTAGGAAGCATCAGAATAAACCACCAAATCTTCACTCCCTTCGGGTAACGCCAATACTGGAGCTTGGGTCAATCTCGTCTTCAGTTCCTCAAACGCCTTCTCTTGAGGTTGACCCCATACAAATTTCACATCCTTCCGGGTCAACTTTGTCAGTGGAGAAGCAATTTTGGAAAAGTCTTGGATGAACCTTCGGTAGTAACCCGCCAAACCCAAGAAACTACGGATCTCGGATGGCGTCTTCGGAGACTTCCATTGCATTACTGCCGCCACCTTCGCCGGATCAACCAGAATCCCATCCGGATTTACCACGTGACCCAAGAATTGGACCTCACGTAACCAAAATGCGCACTTGGAGAATTCTGCATACAATTTCTCCCTTCTCAACGTCTCTAGAACTTCGCGAATGTGACCGGCATGCTCAGTCTCGTTCTTCGAATAAATCAAGATGTCATCAATGAATACAATCACCGATTTATCCAACATCGGCCGGCACACCCTGTTCATCAGGTCCATAAAAGCAGCTGGCGCATTGGTCAACCCAAATGACATGACGAGGAACTCGTAGTGACCGTAGTGCGTACGGAAAGCTGTTTTAGGGATATCCTGCTCTTCACCTTCAGTTGATGGTAGCCTGATTGAAGATCTATTCGTGAAAACCAACTAGCACCCTGAAGTTGATCAAACAGGTCATCGATCCTCGGCAAGGGGTATCTGTTCTTTACTGTCAGCTTATTCAGCTCGCGGTAGTCGATGCACATCCTCATACTACCATCCTTCTTCTTTACAAACAGGACCGGAGCACCCCAAGGTGAGATACTCGATCGAATAAACCCCTTATCCAGCAGCTCTTGTAACTGCTCCATCAACTCTTTCATCTCTGTCGGGGCCAATCGGTATGGTGCTTTGGCAACAGGTTGGGCGCCTGGTATCAGATCAATCTGGAACTCGATCTCTCTGTCAGGTGGCAATCCCGATAAGTCTTCCGGGAACACGTCTGGGAACTCATACACAACCGGAACATCAGATAGTTGTGGTGTTGGCTTTGCTACATCCTTTACATAACATAAAAAGGCATTACATCCACGCCTCATACATTTCCCCGCCACTGCCATTGAGATCACCTTC
Organism: Flaveria linearis; assembly: GCA_024085815.1. NCBI lineage: Eukaryota > Viridiplantae > Streptophyta > Magnoliopsida > Asterales > Asteraceae > Flaveria > Flaveria linearis. Next base: position 61,692,541 of record CM044003.1, on the reverse strand, counting down.
GGAATCATAGTAACCCGATCCCATAAACTATCACTGGACTACCATCGGGCGCTGTCAAACTGATCATCTTCTTGCGACACACAATGTTCGCCTCGAAATCTGCCAACCAATCCATCCCAAGAACCAAATCGAAACCGCCTAACGTCATTGCAAATGGTTTAACTGGGAATTTGTGACCCTCCAGTTCTATATCGCAACCCTCAATTACCTCAGAAATCCTGGTGGTTTTTCCTATAGCAGTCTCTACATCAAACGGCACTTCCACACGTCTACTACTAACGGGCAATTCGGCACAGAAAGCACCAGAAATAAAACTCCTACTGGCACCCGAATCAAATAATACTGAGGCTAAAGTTTGGTTCACCAGAAACGTACCTGACACGACATCAGGGTCCGTCCTAGCCTCTTCCTGCGTCATCGTGAATGCTCTGGCGCTTGCTCTCGACCCTTCGCCCACTGCCTTCTTCACACCGGAACCCTCAGTTCTCGGCTTCTTGCAATCTTTGTTCATATGACCACTTTCCCCGCAGTTAAAGCACTTCAAGCCCTTACATTCTCTCGCCATATGACCGGGCTTTCCACACTTGAAACAGACATTCAGCCCCCATCTGCACTCACCACCGTGCTCTCTCCCACATTTCCCACACTTTCTCGACCCCGTACTTGACGCAACCACACGTCGATCATCAACCCGTGCCTTCTTGCTGCTTGTCGAAGTATCACCTCGACCCAACCTCTTTCCCTGCCACTTCCTCTCATCACTTCCCTTCTTACTACCCTCTGCCTTCACCAGTGCAGCTCGTTCATCGTACAACCTCCCAGCTAAATCCACCGCCGACCTGAAAGTACTAGGTCGAGCGGAAATCAAATGCCAACGAATTTCGGCTGGCAACCCCTGAATATACCGTTAATCTTGCGAGACACTGGCGTCACTTGCTCTGGCACCAACCGTGCCATGTCGTTAAACTTGGTGGTGTATTCTTGGTGGGTCATCGTCCCCGCCTCCAACTGCAGGAACTCTCTCTCAACTCTGTCCATCTCTCGACGAGGACTAAACTCCTCGATCACCATTCTCTTCAACTCAGACCACTTCATTCTTCCAATGGCCCTGCTACCTCGGCCTGGACAATATTGTCCCACCAGCACAAGGCCGTCCCCGTAAAAGAGTGGGTAGCAAACTTCACCTTTTTATCCTCTTGGCAGTCACTGATATCGAGGACCGCCTCCATCTCTCTCACCCATTGGTGAGCATCCGCAGCCGTACCAGAACCATCGAAAGTCGGGGGCTTGCACCTCATAAATGCCCCATAGTTACAACCCCGGGCTGTCTCCCGTACCTGCCCTTCCTCCTCTTCCTCTTCATCATCGGATAATACTGTTTCTGCTTCTGTCTGTTGCTGTCTACCTGAGGACCGATTCCTCCCTCGTCTCTCGTCTTCACGTACTGCCTTTATCACTTTGGTCACTAACGACGGTAGGATCGTCTGCATGACCTGATGTACTTCCTCGACCACTGCCTCTTTTACCGAGGCTCTCAAATTTGCACTTTCGTCTGCCTCCTCCTGATGAGGAGTCTCGTTTTCCTCATGAACTACTTTCTCTGTCCTAGGTCTTCCTCCCGTGTTACGCGGTTCATCACCACGTCCACCACCATGGGAAGCTTTAGATGATCTACCACCGACCATCTTCTATCACACTGAAAGATTCAAACACCAACACGGTCATTCAAGGAAATAGCTCAGTTTATGTTAAGTATAGTAAGTCCCTAATTACAGTGGCCAGTTGTGATTAGCCACTTACTTTACTCTTCGCACCCCGAGCATTACCTGTCCTGACTACATTAGTATCTAAGTCTAACAGTACACATAAACACACAACACGCGCACGTATCATGATTAACTTTAATAAAAGTACCTGATGGCACGCAACTACTCAGATGGCATTCTCTTCCTTTCTGTCCCATTTTCAGTTTAAGTTTAGGTTTATTTTAAAATTTTACCCATTTCACTTAAACTTTGGCTCTGATACCAACTTGTAAGGCCCCGATCCCGGGCACCTCACAGTTGGTCGTCATCACACATAAAACATGCATTTAATATAAACATAATGAAATACGCAACGGAATTAATAAAATATACATTCTCATTTCATCATAAAAGCTTTTATATCATTGTCTTGATTACAAAATACAAGCTTTCACATTCTTTCATTTCATCATAAAGCTTTTATATCATTGTCTTGATTACAAAATACAAGCTTTCATTCTTCGTGTTCCTTCTTTCATTATCTTTCACTTTACGTTCTTAATACATTCGTTTCATTCTTTCATTCATTCACGTAAACTTATTAAAAGATAACATACATTTTCATAAGGAACATAAGTATTTACAATCATCAATATTCACCATCTATCATGGCCACATCGTACATAACATTCATACATTGCACATACACTTCCTACTCGTTCACATCAGCCCTATCCGGGCGACTGAACCTATCCCAGTCACATGTCCTCCATGCGACTGGACCGTGCGATTGGGCTGTCATGCGAATGGGCATACAATCGTGCGACTGGACCTCCTTCCGCACGACTAGACATTATACGACTGGTCTATATGCGACTAACTCTTAATCGTACGACTGAACTACCCTGCGATTGGACCTATGCGACCGAAACCCCAATCGCATAGCCTATCGTGCGACTGAGGCTCAATCGTGCGTCTGAGCCTCAATTGTGCGATTGGACATCAGCTAATCCTCATTCGGCCGAATGGCCCTTCATTCGCATAACCCTAACTGGGCAGCGACTGGAGTTCTTCATGAACAGCAGTCGCGAACTCACACACCCAAACTCATCATAAACCCATTTTCAGCCCAATTCGACCCTCCCAAGCCTCAGGGATTCATACTAGGACATCATACAAGCATATACAAGTCCCAATTCTTACTATAAACATATTACTCAATATTTACCCAAATGGGTCAAACTTACACTATTTCAAAAATACGGTTTCTATGTGATTCCAGCCCCAAAAATGTTAGAAAACATGTAAATGAGGGGTCCTAGAACTCACATTGACAGGTAGGAGTTGATGAGCTTCGATTTGGCTAGCCTCACGACAAATCCGGAGCTCGGTTAGCACTTTCCCTCTTTCTTCTCTGCTCTCGTTCGCTCTCTGCTCTCTTCCCGACTGAAATATGCAAGTGTTGGGAGGAGAATGAGAGCTGCTCCCCTTTTATACCATAGCTCATTCGCATCTGGTCCAGGGGCGACTGGACCTTCAGTCGCATGAACACCATGCGATTGGACCCCAGTCGCATGTGTTCCATGCGGTTCGTCCTTCATTCGGGCGGTTGAACTCCAATCGTACGGTTGAGCTTCAATCGGCCGAATAGCATGCGGTTGAACCACCAGTCGCATAAATCCCAGGCGACTGAGGCTCAGTCGCACAACCTACCAAACAGTCAAACTTTCGGGTGTTACAGGTGCACACCCCTGGCAGGTGTTAGCTCAACTATGATGCGGGTTAGCTACCCCGAAGGATGCACACAGGGCCAATCTTTGAGATTGATAATGAGGTGAGCAACTACGTGTTGCAACAGACTCGGTTAGCAGGCAATCATGAGATTTGCCACTGACGTGAGCAGCCGTGTGCTGCAACAGACTTGGCTAACGTATGATAGAATGAAAGATAAGTGGTGCAAGTACTTACCTCAGGTGACTGGATCAGCTTCGTGCACAATGTTCGTGGTTGATCACCACAGGTCCAGTACCAGCTTCGTGCATAATGTTCGGGGTATTGTACATGTTACCAGAAGTAATGAAATGAACGTACGAAAGAACGTAATACGAATTTATGAATGACATGAATGAACGTACGAAAGAATGTAATGAACGTATGAATGAAAGAAATGATCGTACGTATGCAATGAATGTATGAATGAAATGAATGTATGAACGTACGTAATGTATGAATGAATGAAAGTAAGATACGTACGAATGAAAGAACTAATATGAAAGGAAGAATACGAAAGAATATGAATGTAAATGATGAACGGCACACGAACGAAAGTTAATGAATGAACGACGAAGATAATAATAATATTATCTGTGTACGTACTTGTGTGACCGCATATAAGTAAAGAAAGGTTTTCCTTGAGATGAAAAGCAAAGTATTTTAAATTACAAAACTAGAACTCACTCAACAACGCTGACTTTTATGTATTTTCCAGTTGGCAGGTAACAGGTTGCTGAGGATGGCATATGGGGATGGCTACACGGCGGGCAAGACTGACATACATTTATGTTTTGACAACACTGTTGTTTTGTAATTCATTCGACTAATTATTTTGTGACTTATGAACTAGAATGTATTGCTTAACAACGGTGTTTAAAATGAATGAAGGGTTTTTGCCAACTTAATTCCGTTGCTTAAGTTATTAATATGTATGTTTTATGCTGTTAATGACCAACTGTGAGGTGCCCGGGAATGGGGCCTTACACTCGCTTTAGTCGGTATTTGACTTTCTTTAAAATCATCTTCGTATGGGAGAGAAACAATATGTTTCTTTCTTTCCCAAAATGCATTAGGATGATCATTACATATTGTAAAGTAAATGATGTTCAATTAATTTAATCTTTTCTTGTAATTTATTTTTACTTAAGTTTTCTTAAATATTTAAAGAAAATATTTCTTTTTGTAAAAATTCAATTTGATTTATTTTTGCTTTTAATAATTCCTCTTTAACATTATTTAATGTTCTTGTTAGGGGATTACTTATAAATGAAAAAATTTATTTCTTTTCCTTGATATGTAACAAATATTCTAGTACGATCTATTTTTCTTATAGGGAAAATCTTATCAAGAAATGGGCTACCAAGTATTACTTGGTTTGCTAAATTTTTACTAGTACAAAACTAGTGTCTATACAAGTATTATCTTGACATATGAATGCCTTAGGTATTTTATAATTTTCCTCGAGTCTTCCTTTTCCAGCATGACTTAGACTATGTGAAGTCTTATGGTAGTATTTTACAAGTACTAATCCTTCGTGTATGCAATTCAAATCTGCACCACTATCTATCAGCGTAGTAATTTCTATAAAAAATCTTGTCCTATAAGGACTTTAATTTTCGTATGCCATTTTTGTAAAGTTATTATTTCCATAATATTTTCATATAAGATTCTGATTCCTCTTCTTGTTGAGGAACAATCATTTTTCCTATTTCTAGGCCTATGATCCTTTTTTTCTAATTCTTTATTATCTTGCTGTAGTAATTTTATTTCTATTTTAAATTATCAATCTCTTGTTTCAATTCTTGAATATCAAGAGGTTTCTTATTCTTATTTCTTTGGTCTAGTTGATTTTTTAATTCAGCCAAAGAGAAAGGTTTTAATTCTGAAGAAGTAGGAACTTCTTCTTTTTGGTTCTTAAAATGTGAAGAGATTATTTTCTCTTTTATTTGTGGATTATCTATTAGTTTTAATAACTCTAGAATTTCATTAGTTATTACATTTATTTTCATATTTTGGAAATGTGAAATAATTTGATAGATATCATCTTCTTTTATTTCTGAATTACAACATTCCTTATCGCAATTATTATTCCAACCACTTTCTTCCTCAAATGAAGAATAAAGACTTTCATTTTCTAAATTGTTTAAATCCTTATCTTCAGAAGAAGATTGGTCAGAATATGACTCTGAATCTGACTCTAATAATATCTTAGATATTTGATTTTTCAAATCTTCATCTTCTAGCTTATTAAGCTTTTTCCTAACCCAGCAAGTTCTTGCTTTATGACCTATTTTGCCACATTTTCTACAAATTAACTTAGGCTTATATGAAGCTCTGTTTTACTTATTTTTTTCAATTCTTTTGAATTTTCTATCATCCCTTTTATTTTTCTTTTCTTATGTTTATAGGGGTTAGATTTCTTTAATTTAATAACTTAGAAGTACTAGGCTTTCCTTCTAATCCAAATTGTTCATAAAATTGACCTAATTGCCTCTTTTCATTTAAAGAGTGTTTCTTAATTTGGGGGTTTAATCTTATTTCATTGCATAGATTTAAACCTTCTTGCATTCATATACCTATTAATTTTCCATAAGTATATTCATCATAATCTGTATTACTTGTTCCTTTTCTAAGGTTATTCCTTATTCTTTCTGCAAATAGATGAGGAAGTCCATCTATAAACTTAGATTTTCAATGAGAGCTATTACTCTCTGGGAGTTCCATTACTCTCATTAAGAACGTATCCTTATACCATCTAAAAGATGTAAGGGTTCTACACTTAAGGTTTTGTAATAAAGACCTAATATTCTCTGAGTTATCAGACCATCTGCCTGTAAAATGTTCTATGATATTCACTATTAATGAATAAACAGAATTATTTTCTGCAATTCCATCCTCCTCTTTTATACTATTGATGATTTTTCTTCTATCTTCCTCAGATAGATAATTATCCCACCAGCCTTTAAGCTGTCCTGTAAAACCTGATACAATCATGTGAGCTATTATCTTAGTTGAATTTCTATTACTTTGACAGATTGTGCTATACATTAGCATCCTATGAACTTTCTTATATATCTGAGATTCAGTTTGACCTTCTATGTTCCATTCATATATATTTTTACCACTATACGAGTTAGTAACCACATAATGTTCTTCTTCTATAAGAATATCCTGTGGAGTTGGCCTAGGATAATAATACATCCTTTGTGTTGGCTTATCAGCAAACTTTGATGACATTTTTGCTATTTCATCATTTATTTTTTGTTTATAATTTTCTTCATTAATACTTTCTTCAAATTCAGTTAAAGTATTAATCTTTAAATTCTTTAATATGCTTATTGAATCATTTAATGTTTGAAGAATATTTTCCTCCAATTTTGTTTTAAAATCTGTTACCTTAGGTGGTAATTGTATGCTTGGAGTAGCACTATATTTTTTGTTATTATTTATAACAATACTTTATTTTTCTTTGAAATGTGATAATATATTATCCATCTTTTTAGCAATACCTTGCAATTACATTGTCTCTCTATTACCGAAATTATACTTTGATAATAAGGTATAGATTTGTATAATTTTGTGATTTTTTTAAATTATTTATATGAGAAATCGTTACTGATAAGGTATCACCTTCCAGTAATTTTAAAAAGCTTGATAATATCTTTCCTCTCCTTGTTTTTCTATTTTAAAACTAGTTGTTGGAGGGAAAACTTGAGTACTTATCGTACCATTTATATTATATTGTCTCTCTATTACCGAAATTATACTTTGAGTATATTTTTCAATAAACCAAGGGACAAAAGGTATGACCTTATTTTTCTCTGTTAAATCACTATAGAATTTTTCACTAAAAAATTCTTTTTCTTTTTTATTAAAATTAGTAAAGAACCATTTCTAAATAATTCCCATTTTGGTGTAAAAATTCTTTAGAAATTACATCTCTTAATAGAAATCCTGGAGTAAAATCTCGTTTTTCTTCCATTAATTATGCAAAGTTAAATTCTGATTCGGTTATTTCCGGATCAACTTGCTTAAATCCTCTGACTATATTATTAGAGTTTATTCTTAATTCATCTATTTTTCTTTCCGGAAATTCTTCTCTAATTTTAGAAGTAGACGCCCTAGAAGGACTCCTAACAGTGTAATCTACTAGGGAAATATAAAAGTGTGATGACGTAGATTTAGATAGAGATGGTTCACTATTTGTTTTTATATTTTGAAATTGTATTTGTACTAAACCTTCTATTGATTGTAAATATTATTGGATTATGATCCGTATATTGTTATGATGGGGTAGCTTTGTCTATTACCTAATTTTATGGAAGTTTATTTCTTCCCATTTTATTCTTCTTCTGGTAGTTATATTTGATTTACCAAAATTAGTTTCTATCATTATTGTTTCATTTAATGGTTTATCTACCATTTTACATTGTGGATTCAATGTAAATAATGGTTTATAGTAAATTCTATAACAGACAATTACTGTCAAAGCATCTAATATATTTATATCTGACAGTGATAATTGTAAATTTGGATAAACATTAAAATATACCGGGCCATGGGCCAGGCTTGACTGAACAATTCCCATAAGGATTGTTTCCAATCTAAGTTTCTAGCATCTCTAAGAGCTGCTATAAAACTTTCTGGTAAGCATTCTAATGTTAGAGGCTTAAATGAAATTCGCACAAGACCTATATGAATGAATTTATAATCTTTTTATATTTATTTAAATCTCCGTTTGATAAATTAGTTTGTAATCAATTTTTGGAATAGTCCATTTATTCAATAAGTCCAAATTATGAGGGATATCATACTCCTCTTCCATACTGTTTTTAACAGTATCTTCTAATTTTAATATGTTCATAATGTATGAACAAGATAAGTGTTAAAACATCCACATACATCAACTTTTTTCCATGGCTCTTTGAGCCCCATGGCTCTGATACCAACCATGCAGGCCAGAGAGGCCTCCCCAGGCGGTATGTTTATTTAGAAAACATACTTAAAAACTTATAAACTATAAACAATATAAACAATATTAATAAAGTCTATCAAGCCATACGGATGGCTAGATTCAGGAAAGCTATGGACCAACTGGAAATTTTACGCAGCCAACATCCAGGATGTTAATACGTTGTGACATCCGTCACCTTAAGGTCCGTCATTTAATGTAAAAATTTTGTTAACTATCCTTAGAGCGTTCATTTTTCATCATCTTAGATTATAGCTCTGAGGATATCATACTTGTTTGGTTTTCCCATACAGTCGTGATACCATTATTTGCAGCCTTATCGCCCAAAACGCTTACGGGCATCAACACCGACATCACTGACTATATTATGTTATATAATATAAACATCATTAATAACAACGTATACAAGATTCAAGCGACATTAATACTTCACTATAATTAATATAACGCGCGTGTTTACGTCTTTATCAACCGACGCGAGTTTGGGAACTGGGGGCCAAGTGCAGGGACTAAACTTGACAAATGGCCAAACTAGGTTGGGTATAAATACCTCTTCCCAACCATTCTTTCTTCACATCTTCTTCTTCATCTCTCTTTTTTCTTCTTCCTCACTTCTACATCAATCTAGCACCAAAATCCGTCACATTTGTTGCGCTTTCACCGTCAAATCTTGGTTATCATCGTGAATACTCACTTCTAGCAGGTAGATAACCTTGTTTTACTCGTTTCTTGCTCGATTTAACTTCTGCGTGTTCTAGGGTTTCGGGTGTTCGGGTTCATCGAGCACATGAGGTCGTGTGGGCTTGTGTGTTGCGTTCCAGTGTGTGTTACTTAGACATGTTAGATGTGTGTTTCTGGAAGTTCTTGGAGTGTAACGAGTCCACGGAGCAGCTGGACGCTGCTCGGCACTTCAGCAGTCGCGAACTTACTGTTCAGGCGACTGGGTCTGTCATGCGACTGGGTGAGTCGTGCGACTGAGTCCATGCGTCTGAGTCTATCATGCGACTGAGTGGTGCGACTGGGTGAGTCGTGCGACTGAGTCCATTCGTATGTGTGTCGTGTGATTGAATGCATGCGATTGAGAGTGTGTGCGACTGAGGCCATAGTGCGACAGTGTGTATCGCACGACTGAAGAGCCAGTCGTACGAATGAAGTCTCAGTCGTACGAATGAAGCTGATTGGTACGACTGAGGGTTAAATCGTGAGAATGGAAGGTTGAGTCGTGCGATTGGGTGCTGTGTGGTACGACTGAGTGCTTAGTCACACAAATGGGAGTTCAATCGTGCGAATGAAGCTGATTCGCACGACTGAAGGTTGATTCGTGCGAATGGAGTGTCCAGTCGAGCGTCTGGTCTTGTCGTGCGAATGGAATCATTGTGTGTGAAGTTTTCTTGTGTGTTGTGTGTGTTGCGTGCAAGTGTCACCCACGACCGAACCGAAATTGCCCGAACCTATTAAGCATCATCATTACTTTATGCTCATTATTAATGCTTGTCAGTAACTGTCAATAGGTGTTGACTGATCATAGCATTCTACTCTTGTGATACTTTCATCATCCGTGTTTATCATCTATTCTGTGAGTTTCGTGGCCCCTTTTTACGCTTATATAACTTTTAAACGTTTTCAAACTTGGGGGAAAAGAATGCTCACGTACATAACTAAAATCCAAGCATCTTCCCTAGTGGAAGTCTGCCACTACTTTGATAAGTATCTTATCTTGCTTAACATGTGATTGATGCTAAGGATAAACGGATGTCACGTAACTGGTTTAGGTATCGTCCTAGGTGTATCGCGGATGTGGTGGGAACGCTACGGGGAACCCTATATAAGCATCCCTGGTTATAAGAACGTTCTTAACTGGGTTACGTGATGATCCTGATTGACTGAGGCATGGATTGTTGGAACTTGACTCTATGATATGTTACCCCTTGTATGTTACTTGGTGGCTTTACATTACTATGTGCTATTACTTGATGCTATGTGTTTAGTGTGATGTTACTTGTGAATGCTATTGACCTTGGATGCTCTCGGCGATGTGGTTCTTCTTTGTGGGTCTACTTCGTGGTTCTTCTTTGCCGAGCATCCATTACAACTATTAGTTCCGGTAATGGGACCTAAAGATTGGTTTGGTTGTAACCTATACGTATGCTCTTTGTGGATCTTGCTACGTCATTGCCCTTCAATACAACCATTAGTTCCAGTAATGGGACCTAAGGATTGGTTTGGTTGTAAACTAAATGTATGCGCTTTATGGATCTTGCTATATCATTGCCCTTAAATACAACCATTAGTTCCAGTAATGGGACCTAAAGATTAGTTTGGTTATAACCTATACGTATGCGCTTTGTGGATCTTGCTACGTCATATAAACTAAACGTATGCACTTTGTGGATCTTGCTACGTCATCTTAAACTTTTAAACAATGGAAAATCTTTCAATACAACCATTAGTTCCGGTAATGGGACCTAAGGATTGGTTTGGTTGTAGAAACTAAACGTATGCGCTTCGTGGATCATGCTACGTCATTTTAAACTATTTACATTTTGGAAATGCTATATATACAGCCATCAAATCCCATGAGGAACCTATGAATAGGTTTGGCTTTGGCTTTTTATACTGGTAAAACCGCCTACACATAAGTGTAGTCGCGGTAACTCTTAATAAACATACAAGTTGTTGTCATCTTAATATCATTTATTACTTAAAACCTGCGAAGCTCAACAACAATTATGTTGACCATTTTGAACATCTCTTTTCAGGTGATCAAGGTAATTGAAGTTCTAGAAGTGCTGCCTTTTAGTGGAGACCTTAGGAAGCATATTTTTGAGACTGAACATACATTCTTTTGTACATTGTTGCAGTCCACTTAACAAATAACATTCTTTTGAACACTTGTTCTCGGGATGTGGGAAACTAAACAATGTTATTCTATATGTTTATGTGAACATTTGATATTATGCTTTTGACTATGCTATCGTGAACATTGACTGAACACGACACAAGTCTCCATTTGTGTACGGGTTTCGTCATGGCACGCTTGTCATCATATCTATATTGCATCTCTATTGTTAACCATGTGTTATGACGATCCCGTCTAGCTCGCATCCCCGTGTTTCCGCTATCAGCGGGGGTGTGACAGACTGGTATCACAGCCATTGGTTATAGAGAATTAGGCAATACACTTGACCTACACTATAACCTAGGAACCTTCATGTAGAATACATGCTAGGACTGGCTTGCATTTAATATTACATGTGTGTTCCTCTATACTTGTTACTTGACTCTATACATGATTCTATGCGTATGTGCTCGTTATCTGATCATCCCGATGAAGACACTATTACTCTTAGTCTTTCTCCATGGGATACCATTATACTAGAATCTTATATTGTATGCGCACAACATCATATCATTAGGTTGAGATACCTAAACAGAAGGGAACCTCGGTGATCACGCGTAGCGTCGATCTCGGATACTAAATCTGACCCTTAACATGGTTATGCCTGAAATCCTGAAAGTATGAAGGATAGGAAACTATCATTAGACATATTGTGCTTATGTGCTTGGAGTTACTTATTACTACATATACTATTGGAATACTAATGGCTCATGGACATGAGGACCTCACACGATATGTGCTTGATGAATGTTATCAATACTATGATGTTAACTTGGGGTAAGTGGAGCTAGGGTGACCATGCAAAGCAAATTACCATTACGGGTGCACACGTAATTGTAATTCGCCGTGCATGAGAAGTCTGGCAAATCTTACTGTGAGCTAACGATCATGAGTATTACGAGTTCTTTATTCTATACCCTAGAGTGTGTTAGGATCATAATTCTTGAAAGACCTCGTTAAGGGTAACAAACATTACTAATACTTGCTATTACTTAAGTCCTGTCCTACTTAGAGCCTTCATGGTACTTCCAATCATGATATTGAGCTTATCCTTTATGAGACATTCCTCTACTTAGCATTTCAGTAACTAAGGAACTGATTGAATGCTTACAATAAAAGTGGAATTAAAGAAATGTAGAGGAGTGATGATACTCTCTACCCATACACTATGTTATTCACTGAGATTATGCTAAGGAAATTAGGATGTCATGTGACCGGTTTGAGCGTCATTAGAGGTATATCGTGGATGTGGTGGGAACGCTGTAGGGGACCCTATATATAAGCATCCCGGTATACTAAAAATGTGCTTAAACTAGGCTACGTGACGATCTTGATGGGCCGAAGCAGGTATTATTGGAACTTGATAAGTGGAATCATACGTGTATCTTAAAGTAATTAAAGTTTACATGTTTACTAAAGTTTACATGTTTACACCTTTCTATGATTAGAAGATGCCGCCTCAAAGAGTCACACGTAGTACCAATCAAGGTGAGACCCCACAAGGCAGAGGTAGGGGTAGACCACCAAGAACAGGTGGTGCTCCAGCTGGCAACAGTCACGGAACTGACAACCCTGACATAGCTGCTATGATTGCTCAGCAGCTAGCTGCACTGATTCCAACTATTGTGACTCAAGTGAGCAATACTCTTCTAAATCATCATCTCCATGGGGATGACAACACACACCATGAACATAACCAAGGAACAGGGGATGATACTGGGATTGGCGGAACAACTGGTACTGACACTGGGGTTGATAATACCAGACGGGGGTGTTCTTACAAAGAATTTGTGGCCTGCAAACCCCGAGAATTCGATGGGAGAGGTGGGACGATAGCCCTGACTAGATGGCTTGAAAAGATGGAGACAGTGATTGACATCAGTGAGTGCCTCGACAGTCAATGAACCAAATATGCCACATGTTCACTGTAGGGCAAGGCATTAACCTGGTGGATCACCCAGGTTCAAGCTAGAGGAAGAGAGTCAGCAATGCAAATGACTTGGGATGAGTTCAAAGCTTTGATTACTGAGGACTATTGCCCTCTTAACGAGATGCAAAAACTTGAGCAGGAATTCTGGAACCATACTATGGTTGGAGCTGGGCACGCAGCTTACACCGATCATTTTCATGAGTTGGCAAGATTGGTTCCACATCTGGTAACACCGGAATCAAAGAGGATTGTGAGGTATATTTGGGGACTCGCGCCTCCAATCTCTTTAATGAATAGATCCTCCAATCTAACTAATGAGATGGTAAGGACAGGTATGTTGGGTAGGGGAGCAGAGAAAAAGAAGGAGGCTGGGGAAACGAGCCGGTCTAACGCCGGAAGATTTGATAAGAAGGCCAAGACAACCTGAAATTTTGTGGCTGTGACTCAAGAAAGGAAAGGATATACTGGGCCGCACCCGAAATGTAATAGGTGCATTCTTCATCATCCCCCAGTAACGCCGTGTCGGATGTGTGCGAATTGTAGGCGTCTGGGCACTTAGCGAAGGATTGTAGAACTGCTCCGAATTTGGTGGCACCCATCAACGTGGTTAACCCCGCCGGGAATGCCAGGGCTTGTTATGAGTGTGGAGGTCTTGGTCACTACCGGAACATATGCCCCAGACTGAATAGGGCACCGGGTCAACAAAGGAATAACCAGCAGCAAGTGATGGCCATAGCTGGTAATCCGGATCAAGGGAATCAAGGAAATACTGCCAGAGGATGCGCCTTCGTCATTGGAGCTAATGATGCCCGTCAGGACCCGAATGTTGTTACGGGTACGTATCTGCTCAATCACCACTTCGCATCCATACTATTTGATACTGGGGCAGACAATAGTTTCATATCTTCTGATTTTGCACACATGCTTGCCTTGAACCCTAGTAGACTAGAAACTAGCTTCTCTGTAGAAATGGCCAACGGTAGAGTTGTACAAGCAGATGAGATTATTAGACAGTGTTCCATGATATTGGAAAACCATTCCTTCGACATAGACTTGATACCTTTCGAGTTGGGGAGTTTCGATGTGATTGTGGGAATGGATTGGTTGTCGAAACACGGAGCCGAGATTGTTTGTCGGGAGAAAGTAGTACGAATCCCCATGCCGAATGGGGAGGTACTCAAGATTCAAGGGGAACGACCGGGAAGAACACTAAAGCTTATTTCTTGCATGAAGACGCGACGATGTTTACGGAAGCAGTGTTACGCATTTCTGGCCCATGTAGTGGAAAAGAAAGAAGAAGGCAACAAGTTGGTAGATATTCCTGTAGTACGAGATTTTTCAGGAGTATTCCCTAATGACTTGTTGGGTTTACCTTCTCCACGACAGGTGGAATTTAGTATAGAATTGGTTCCTGGAGCTAGGCCGGTAGCCAAAGCACCATACCGGTTAGCGCCATCCGAAATGCAAGAGTTATCTAACCAATTACAGGAGTTATTAAAGATGGGTTTTATTCGACCGAGCCACTAACCATGGGGAGCACCAATTTTATTTGTCAAAAAGAAAGACGGGTCGTTCCGCATGTGTATCGATTATCGTGAGTTGAACAAGCTGACTGTGAAGAATCGATATCCTCTTCCCAGAATTGATGACTTATTTGATCAGCTGCAAGGAGCTTCATATTTCTCCAAGATTGATCTTCGTTCTAGGTATCATGAATTGAGGGTTTTCGCGGATGACATACCGAAAACAACGTTTAGGACTCGTTATGGTCATTATGAGTTCTTAGTCATGCCGTTCAGACTGACTAACGCACCTGTTGTATTCATGGATCTGATGAATCAGGTGTGTAAACCATACTTGGATAAGTTCGTGATCGTATTCATTGACGATATACTTATCTACTCTCGATTGAAAGAAGACCATGAGAAGCATCTTCGGGCTATACTGAGTCTGTTACAAGAAGGAAAACTTTTCGCTAAACTCACGAAGTGCGAGTTTTGGCTTCGAGAGGTGAAATTTTTGGGGCATGTGGTTAACGAGAACGGAATTAATGTGGATCCCGGCAAAATTGAAGCAGTGAAGAAATGGGATACATCCTAGACACCTTCAGAGATACGACAATTCTTAGGATTGTCGGGATACTATCATCGCTTCATTGCGAATTTCTCAAAGATTGCTCAACCGTTAACTATGTTGACTCAGAAAGACAAGAAGTTTGATTGGGGGAAAGCACCAAAACAAGCATTCCAAACGTTGAAAGCGAAGTTGTGCAAGGCACCGATACTGTCCCTCCCTGACGGGACGGATGATTTCGTGGTGTACTGCGATGCTTCACATCAAGGATTGGGTTGTGTACTAATACAGAAAGACAAGGTGATTGCCTATGCTTTGCGACAACTTAAGGTGCATGAGAAGAATTATACAACTCATGGTCTGGAGTTAGGCGCGGTAGTATTCACTCAAGATATTGAGGCACTATCTGTATGGAACCAATGCATCATCTACATAGATCATAAAAGCCTTCAACACATCCTGAATCAGAAAGAACTCAACATGCGACAACGACGTTGGGTAGAGCTACTTAGAGACTACGATTGTGAAATCCGGTACCATCCGGGGAAAGCAAATGTGGTGGCTGACGCCCTAAGTCGTAAAGAGCGCGTGAAACCATTACGTACTCGAGCTTTAGGATTGACTATTCAAACGAACTTAAAAGCTCAGATCCAACTTGCACAAGGGGAAGCATTAAAAGAAGAAAACCTTGTGGGAGAAGAATTCCGAGGGTTAGACAAACAGATGATTTGCAAGGATGATGGCATACAGTACTTCATGGATCGCATATGGGTACCCAAATGGGGAGACGTTTGTACCCTGATCATGGAGGAAGCGCACAAGGCATGATATTCTGTTCATCCTGGCGCAGACAAAATGTATCACGATCTTAGGGATCTATACTGGTGGCCAGGCATGAAGGGAGACATTGCCATGTATGTAAGCCGATGCTTGACGTGCTCGAAAGTTAAGGCTGAACATCAAAAACCATCGGGATTATTACAGCAACCTGAAATTCCTAAGTGGAATGGGAGAACATAACTATGGATTTCATTACCAAACTCCCTAGAACAAGTAGCGGGCACGACTCAATATGAGTCATAGTGGATCGGATGACAAAGTCCGCTCATTTCTTACCGATCCGGGAGGATTACAAGATGGAAAGGTTGGCAAGATTGTACATCAAAGAGGTCGTGACACGGCACGGGGTGCCGGTGTCAATCATATCCGACCGTGACAGTCGATTTACTTCACGATTTTGGCAAACGTTACAGAAAGCGATGGGCACTCGATTAGATATGAGTACCGCCTATCACCCTCAAAGAGATGGCCAAAGTGAACAAACGATACAAACATTGGAAGACATGCTCAGGGCTTGTGTAATTGATTTTGGTGGTAGCTGGGACACTCATCTACCATTGATTGAGTTTTCTTACAACAGCAGCTACCATACAAGCATTGGATGCGCTCCATTTGAAGCATTGTATGGGAGGAAATGTAGATCCCCAGTTTGTTGGGCTGAAGTTAGTGAGAGTCAGCTTATGGGACCAGAGATCATTCAAGAGACAACTGACAAAATTTTCCAAATCAAAGACAGAGTAAAAGCTGCAAGAGATCGCCAAAAGAGTTATGCCGACAACCGTCGGAAGCCTCTAGAATTCAATGTTGGAGATCACGTTTTACTCAAGGCCTCTCCCTGGAAAGGGATTGTACGATTTGGAAAAAAGGGAAGTTAGCCCCTCGATATGTAGGACCATTCAAGATTACAGAAAGAATAGGTCCGGTGGCTTACCGATTGAGGTTGCCACAAGAACTCAGCGGTGTACATGATACTTTTCACGTGTCGAACCTGAAGAAGTGTTTGGCGGATAAGTCCTTACACGTACCAATTGAGGAAATCAAGATTGACGAAAAGCTTCATTTTATTAAGGAACCTATTGAGATCATGGACCGAAAGGTCAAACGCTTAAGGCGCAGCAAGATACCGATCGTTCGCGTGAGAAGGAACTCAAAACGAGGACCAGAATTCACGTGGGAATGAGAAGATCAGATGAGGCTCAAGTATCCACATCTATTCGAGGATAACGCTCTTGGACCTAGCACCAGTTGAATTTCGGGGCGAAATTCTCTCAACTGGGGGATACTGTGACATCCGTCACCTCAAGGTCCGTCATTTAACGTAAAAATTTCATTAACTATCCTTAGAGTGTTCATTTTTCATAATCTTAGATTATAGATCTGAGGATATCATACTTGTTTGGTTTTCCCTTACAGTCGTGATACCATTATTTGCAGCCTTATCGCCCAAAACGCTTACGGGTATCAACACCGACATCACTAACTATATTATGTTATATAATATAAACATCATTAATAACAACGTATACAAGATACAAGCGACATTAAATACTTCACTATAATTAATATTGTTTATGTCGTTATTAACCGACGCGAGTTTGGGAACTCGGGGGCCAAGTGCAGGGACTAAACTTGACAAATGGCCAAACTAGGTTGGGTATAAATACTCTCTTCCCAGCCATTCTTTCTTCACATCTTCTTCTCCATCGCTTTTTTTTCTTCTTCTTCACTTCTACATCAATCTAGCACCAAAATCCGTCACATTTGTTGTAGTTTCACCGTCAAATCTTGGTTATCATCGTGAATACTCACTTCTAGCAGGTAGATAACCTTGTTTGACTCGTTTCTTGCTCGATTTCACTTCTGCGTTTTCTAGGGTTTCGGGTGTTCGGGTTCATCCGAGCACATGAGGTCATGTGGGCTTGTGTGTTGCGTTCCAGTGTGTGTTTCTTACTTAGACATGTTAGATGTGTGTTTCTGGAAGTTCTAGGAGTGTAAAACGAGTGCTCGAAGTAGCTGGATGCTGCTCTGCACTTCAGCGGTCGCGAACTTACTGTTCAAGTGACTGGGTCTGTCCTGCGACTGAGTCATGCCACTGGGTGAGTCGTGCAACTGAGTGCATGCGTCTGAGTCTATCGTGCGACTGAGTGGTGCGACTGGGGTGAGTCGTGCGACTGAGTCCATTGTATGTGTGTGTCGTGCGATTGAATACATGCGATTGAGAGTGTGTGCGACTGAGTCCATACGGATGATCGTGTGCGACAGTGTGTATCGCACGACTGAAGAGCCAGTCGTACGAATGAAGACTCAGTCGTACGAATGAAGCTGATTGGTACGACTGAGGGTTAAATTGTGCGAATGGAAGGTTGAGTCATGCGATTGGGTGCTGTGTGGTACGACTGAGTGCTTAGTCGCACGAATGGGAGTTCAATCGTGCGAATGAAGCTGATTCGCACGACTGAAGGTTGATTTGTGCGAATGGAGTGTCCAGTCGAGCGTCTGGTCTTGTCGTGCGAATGGAATCATTGTGTGTGAAGTTTTCTTGTGTGTTGTGTGTGTTGCGTGGAAGTGTCACCCACGACCGAACCGAAATTGCCCGAACCTATTAAGCATCATCATATACTTTATGCTCATTATTAATGCTTGTCAGTAACTGTCAATAGGTGTTGACTGATCATAGCATTCTACTCTTGTGATACTTTCATCATCCGTGTTTATCATCTATTCGGTGAGTTTCGTGGCCCTTTTTTACGCTTATATAACTTTTAAACATTTTCAAACTTGGGGGAAAAGAATGCTCACGTACATAACTTAAATCCAAGCATCTTCCCTAGTGGAAGTCTGCCACTACTTTGATAAGTATCTTATCTTGCTTAACATGTTGATTGATGCTAAGGATAAACGGATGTCACGTAACTGGTTTAGGTATCGTCCTAGGTGTATCGCGGATGTGGTGGGAACGCTGCGGGGAACCCTATATATAAGCATCCCTGGTATACTAAGAACGTGCTTAAACTGGGTTACGTGATGATCCTGATTGGCTGAGGCATGGATTGTTGGAACTTGACTCTATGATATGTTACCCCTTGTATGTTACTTGGTGGCTTTACATTACTATGTGCTATTACTTGATGCTATGTGTTTAGTGTGATGTTACTTGTGAATGCTATTGACCTTGGATGCTCTCGGCGGTGTGGTTCTTCTTTGTGGGTCTACTTCGTGGTTCTTCTTTGCCGAGCATCCATTACAACCATTAGTTCCAGTAATAGGACCAAAAGATTGGTTTGGTTGTAACCTATACGTATGCTCTTTGTGGATCTTGCTACGTCATTGCCCTTTAATACAACCATTAGTTCTAGTAATGGGACCTAAGGATTGGTTTGGTTGTAAACTAAATGTATGCGCTTTGTAGATCTTGCTACGTCATATAAACTAAACGTATGCGCTTTGTGGATCTTGCTACGTCATCTTAAACTTGTTAAACAATGGAAAATCTTTCAATACAACCATTAGTTCCGGTAATGGGACCTAAGGATTGGTTTGGTTGTAGAAACTAAACGTATGCGCTTCGTGGATCATGCTACATCATTTTAAACTATTTACATTTTGGAAATGCTATCTAAACAGCCATCAAATCCCATGAGGAACCTATGAATAGGTTTGGCTGTGGCTTTTTATACTGGTAAAACCGCCTACACATAAGTGTAGTCGCGGTAACTCTTAATAAACATTCAAGTCGTTTTCATCTTAATATCATTTATTACTTAAAACCTGCGAAGCTCACCAACAATTATGTTGACCGATTTGAGCATTTCTTTTCAGGTGATCAAGGTAATTGAAGTTCTAGGAGTGCTGCCTTTTAGTGGAGACCTTAGGAAGCATATTTTTGAGACTGAACATACATTCTTTTGTACATTGTTGCAGTCCACTTAACAAATAACATTCTTTTGAACACTTGTTCCCGGGTTGTGGGAAACTAAACAATGTTATTCTATATGTTTATGTGAACATTTAATATTATGCTTATGACTATGCTATCGTGAACATTGACTGAACACGACACAAGTCTCCATTTGTGTACGGGTTTCGTCATGGCACGCTTGTCATCATATCTATATTGCATCTCTATTGTTAACCATGTGTTATGACGATCCCGTCTAGCTCGCATCCCCGTGTTTCCGCTATCAGCGGGGGTGTGACAGACTGGTATCACAGCCATTGGTTATAGAGAATTAGGCAATACACTTGACCTACACTATAACCTAGGAACCTTCATGTAGAATACATGCTAGGACTGGCTTGCATTTAATATTACATGTGTGTTCCTCTATACTTGTTACTTGACTCTATACATGATTCTATGCGTATGTGCTCGTTATCTGATCATCCCGAGGAAGACACTATTACTTTTAGTCTTTCTCGATGGGATACCATTATACTAGAATCTTATATTGTATGCGCACAACATCATATCATTAGGTTGAGATACCTAAACAGAAGGGAACCTCGGTGATCACGCGTAGCGTCGATCTCGGATACTGAATCTGACCCTTAACATGGTTATGCCTGAAATCCTGAAAGTATGAAGGATAGGCAACTATCATTAGACATATTGTGCTTATGTGCTTGGAGTTACTTATTACTACATACTACTATTGGAATACTAATGGCTCATGGACATGAGGACCTCACACGATTTGTGCTTGATGAATGTTATCAATACTATGATGTTAACTTGGGGTAAGTGGAGCTAGGGTGACCATGCAAAGCAAATTACCATTACGGGTGCACACGTAATTGTAATTCGCCGTGCATGAGAAGTCTGGCAAATCTTACTGTGAGCTAACAATCATGAGTATTACGAGTTCTTTATTCTATACCCTAGAGTGTGCTAGGATCATAATTCTAGAAAGACCTCGTTAAGGGTAACAAAACATTACTAATACTTGCTATTACTTAAGTCCTGTCCTACTTAGAGCCTTCATGGTACTTCCAATCAGGACATTGAGCTTATCCTTTATGAGACATTCCTCCACTTAGCATTTCAGTAACTAAGGAACTGATTTAATGCTTACAATAAAAGTGGAATTCAAGAAATGTAGAGGAGTGATGATACTCTCTACCCATACACTATGTTATTCACTGAGATTATGCTAAGGAAAATTAGGATGTCATGTGACCGGTTTGAGCGTCATTAGAGGTATATCGTGGATGTGTTGGGAACGCTGCGGGGGACCCTATATATAAGCATCCCCGGTATACTAAAAATGTGCTTAAACTGGGCTACGTGACGATCTTGATGGACCGAAGCTGGCATTATTGGAACTTGATAAGTGGAATCATACGGGTATCTTAAAGTAATTAAAGTTTACATGTTTACTAAAGTTTACATGTTTACACCTTTCTATGATTAGAAGATGCCGCCTCGAAGAGTCACACGTAGTACCAATCAAGGTGAGACCCCACAAGGCAGAGGTAGGGGTAGACCACAAAGAACAGGTGGTGCTCTAGCTGGCAACAGTCAGGGATCTGACAACCCTGACATAGCTGCTATGATTGCTCAGCAGCTAGCTGCACTGATTCCAACTATTGTGACTCAAGTGAGCGATACACTTCTAAATCATCATCTCCACGGGGATGATAACACACACCATGAACATAACCAAGGAACAGGGGATGATACTGGGATTGGCGGAACAACTGGTACTGACACTGGGGTTGATAATACCAGACGGGGGTGTTCTTACAATGAATTTGTGGCCTGCAAACCCTGAGAATTTGATGGGAGAGGTAGGACGATAGCCCTGACTAGATGGCTTGAAAAGATGGAGGCAGTGATTGACATCAGTGAGTGCCTCGACAATAAAAGAATAAAATATGCCACATGTTCACTGTAGGGCAAGGCATTAACCTAGTGGAACACCCAGGTTCAAGCTAGAGGAAGAGAGTTAGCAATGCAAATAACATGGGATGAGTTCAAAGCTCTGATTACTGAGGAATACTACCCTCTCAACGAGATGCAGAAACTTGAGCAGGAATTCTGGAACCATACTATGGTTGGAGCTGGGCACGCAGCTTACACCGATCATTTTCATAAGTTGGCAAGATTGGTTCCACATCTGGTAACACCGGAATCAAAGAGGATTGAGAGGTATATTTGGGGACTCGCGCCTCCAATCTCTTTAATGAACAGATCCTCCAATCTAACTGATGAGATGGTAAGGACAGGTATGTTTGATAGGGGAGCAGAGAAAAGGAAGGAGGCTGGGGAAACGAGTCGGTCTAACGCCAGAAGATTTGATAAGAAGGCCAAGACAACCCGAAATTTTGTGGCTGTGACTCAAGAAAGGAAAGGATATACTGGGCCGCACCCGCAATGTAATAGGTGCACTCTTCATCATCCCCTAGTAACGCCGTGTCGGATGTGTGCGAATTGTAGGCGTCCGGGGCACTTAGCGAAGGATTGTAGAACTGCTCTGAATTTGGTGGCACCCATTAATGCGGTTAACCGCGCCGGGAATGCCAGGGCTTGTTATGAGTGTGGAGGTCTTGGTCACTACCGGAACATATCCCCAGACTGAATAGGGCACCGGGTCAACAAAGGAATAACCAGCAGCAAGAGATGGCCGTAGCTGGTAATCCGGATCATGGGAATCAAGGAAATATGCCAGAGGACGCGCCTTCGTCATTAGAGCTAATGATGCCCGTCAGGACCCGAATGTTGTTACGGGTACGTATCTCCTCAATCACCACTTCGCATCCATACTATTTGATACTGGGGCAGACAATAGTTTCATATCTTCTGATTTTGCACACATGATTGCCTTGAACCCTAGTAGACTAAAAACTAGCTTCTCTGTAGAAATGGCCAACGGTAGAGTTATACAAGCAGATGAGATTATTAGACAGTGTTCCATGATATTGGAAAACCATTCCTTCGACATAGACTTGATACCTTTCGAGTTGGGGAGTTTTGATGTGATTGTGGGAATGGATTGGTTGTTGAAACACGGAGCCGAGATTGTTTGTCGGGAGAAAGTAGTACGAATCCCCATGCCGAATGGGGAGGTACTCAAGATTCAAGGGGAACGACCGGGAAGAACACTAAAGCTTATTTCTTGCATGAAGACGCGACGATGTTTACGAAAGCAGTGTTACGCATTTCTGGCCCATGTAGTGAAAAAGAAAGAAGAAGGCAACAAGTTGGTAGATATTCCTATAGTACGAGATTTTTCGGGAGTATTCCCTAATGACTTGTCGGGTTTACCTCCTCCACGACAGGTGGAATTTCGTATAGAATTGGTTCCTGGAGCTACACCGGTAGCCAAAGCACCATACTGGTTAGCGCCATCCGAAATGCAAGAGTTATCTAACCAATTACAGGAGTTATTAGAGAAGGGTTTTATTCGACCGAGCCATTAACCATGGGGAGCACCGGTTTTATTTGTCAAAAAGAAAGACGGGTCGTTCCACATGTATATCGATTATCGCTAGTTGAACAAGCTGACTGTGAAGAATCGATATCCTCTTCCCAGAATTGATGACTTATTTGATCAGCTGCAAGGAGCTTCATATTTCTCCAAGATTGATCTTCGTTCTGGATATCATGAATTGAGGGTTTTCGCGGATGACATACCAAAAACAATGTTTAGGACTCGTTATGGTCATTATGAGTTCTTAGTCATGCCGTTCGGACTGACTAACGCACCTACTGTATTCATGGATCTGATGAATCGGGTGTGTAAACCATACTTGGATAAGTTCGTGATCGTATTCATTGACGGTATATTTATCTACTCTCGATCGAAAGAAGACCACGAGAAGCATCTTCGGGCTATACTGAGTCTGTTACAAGAAGAGAAACGTTTTGCTAAACTCTCGAAGTGCGAGTTTTGGCTTCGAGAGGTGAAATTTTTAGGGCATGTGGTTAACGAGAACGGAATTAATGTGGATCCCGGCAAAATTGAAGCAGTGAAGAAATGGGATACACCCCAGACACCTTCAGAGATACGGCAATTCTTAGGATTGGCGGGATACTATCGTCGCTTCATTGCGAATTTCTCAAAGATTACTCAACCGTTAACTATGTTGACTCAGAAAGACAAGAAGTTTGATTGGGGGAAAGCACAAAAACAAGCATTCCAAATGTTGAAAGAGAAGTTGTGCAACGCACCGATACTGTCCCTCCCAGACGGGACGGATGATTTTGTGGTGTACTGCGATGCTTCACATCAAGGATTTGGTTGTGTACTAATACAGAAAGACAAGGTGATTGCCTATGCTTCGCGACAACTTAAGGTGCATGAGAAGAATTATACAACTCATGATCTGGAGTTGGGCGCGATAGTATTTGCACTCAAGATATTGAGGCACTATCTGTATGGAACCAAATACATCATCTACACAGATCATAAAAGCCTTCAACACATTCTGAATCAGAAAGAACTCAACATGCGACAACGACGTTGGGTAGAGCCACTTAGTGACTACGATTGTGAAATCCGGTACCATCCGGGGAAAGCAAATGTGGTGGCTGACGCCCTAAGTCGTAAAGAGCGCATGAAACCATTACGTACTCGAGCTTTAGGATTGACTATTCAAACGAACTTGAAAGCTCAGATCCAACTTGCACAAGGGGAAGCATTAAAAGAAGAAAACCTTGTGGGAGAAGAATTCCGAGGGTTAGACAAACAGATGATTTGCAAGGATGATGGCATACAGTACTTCATGGATCGCATATGGGTACCCAAATGGGGAGACGTTTGTACCCTGATCATGGAGGAAGCGCACAAGGCACGATATTCTGTTCATCCTGGCACAGACAAAATGTATTATGATCTTAGGGATCTATACTGGTGGCCAGGCATGAAAGGAGACATTGCCATGCATGTAAGCCGATGCTTGATGTGCTCGAAAGTTAAGGCTGAACATCAAAAACCATCGGTATTATTACAGCAACTTGAAATTCCCGAGTGGAAATGGGAGAACATAACTATGGATTTCATTACCAAACTCCCTAGAACAAGTAGCGGGCACGACTTGATATGGGTCATAGTGGATCGGATTACGAAGTCCGCTCATTTTTTACCGATCCGGGAGGATTACAAGATGGAAAGGTTGGCAAGATTGTACATCAAAGAGGTCATGACACGGAACGGGGTGCCGGTGTCAATCATATCGACCGTGACAGTCGATTTACTTCACGATTTTGGCAAACGTTACAGAAAGCGATGGGCACTCGATTAGATATGAGTACCGCCTATCACCCTCAAACAAATGGCCAAAGTGAATGAACGATACAAACATTGGAAGACATGCTCAGGGCTTGTGTAATCGATTTTGGTGGTAGCTGGGACACTCATCTACCATTGATTGAGTTTTCTTACAACAACAGCTACCATACAAGCATTGGATGCGGTCCATTTGAAGCATTGTACGGGAGGAAATGTAGATCCCCAGTTTGTTGGGCTGAAGTTAGTGAGAGTCAGCTTACGGGCCCAGAGATCATTCAAGAGACAACTGACAAAATTTTCCAAATCAAAGACAGACTAAAAGCTACAAGAGATCGCTAAAAGAGTTATGCCGACAACCGTCAGAAGCCTCTAGAATTAAATGTTGGAGATCACGTTTTACTCAAGGACTCTCCCTAGAAAGGGAATGTACGATTTGGAAAGAAATGGAAGCTAGCCCCTCGATATGTAGGATCATTCAAGATTACAGAAAGAATAGGTCCGGTGGCTTACTAATTGAGGTTGCCACAAGAACTCAGCAGTGTACATGATACTATTCACATGTCGAACCTGAAGAAGTGTTTGGCGGATAAGTCCTTACACATACCAATTGAGGAAATCAAGATCGATGAAAAGCTTCATTTTGTTGAGGAACCTATTGAGATCGTGGACCGAAAGGTCAAACGCTTAAGGCGCAGCAAGATACCGATCGTTCACGTGAGATGGAACTCAAAACGAGGACCAGAATTCACGTGGGAACGAGAAGATCAGATGAGGCTCAAGTATCCACATCTATTCGAGGATAACGCTCTTGGACCTAGCACCAGTTGAATTTCGGGATGAAATTCTCTCAACTGGGGGATACTGTGACATCCGTCACCTCAAGGTCCGTCATTTAATGTAAAAATTTCGTTAACTATCCTTAGAGCGTTCATTTTTCATCATCTTAGATTATAGCTCTGAGGATATCATACTTGTTTGGTTTTCCCTTACAGTCGGGATACCATTATTTGCAGCCTTATCGCCCAAAACGCTTACGGGTATCAACACCGACATCACTAACTATATTATGTTATATAATATAAACATCATTAATAACAACGTATACAAGATACAAGCGACATTAAATACTTCACTATAATTAATATAACACGCGTGTTTATGTCGTTATCAACCGACGCGAGTTTGGGAACTCGGGGGGCCAAGTGCAGGGACTAAACTTGACAAATGCCCAAACTAGGTTGGGTATAAAACCCTCTTCCCAGCCATTCTTTCTTCACATCTTCTTCTTCATCGCCCTTTTTCTTCTTCTTCACTTCTACATCAATCTAGCACTAAAATCCGTCACATTTGTTGCATTTTCACCGTCAAATGTTGGTTATCATCGTGAATACTCACTTCTAGCAGGTACATAACCTTGTTTGACTCGTTTCTTGCTCGATTTCACTTCTGCGTTTTCTAGGGTTTCGGGTGTTCGGGTTCATCCGAGCACATGAGGTCGTGTGGGCTTGTGTGTTGCATTCCAGTGTGTGTTTCTTACTTAGACATGTTAGATGTGTGCTTCTGGAAGTTCTAGGAGTGTAAAACGAGTGCTCGAAGCAGCTGGATGCTGCTCTTCACTTCAGCGGTCGCGAACTTACTGTTCAGGTGACTGGGTCTGTCCTGCGACTAAGTCATGTGACTGGGTGAGTCGTGCAACTGAGTCCATGCGTCTGAGTCTATCGTGCGACTGAGTGGTGCGACGGGGGTGAGTCGTGCGACTGAGTCCATTCGTATGTGTGTGTCGTGCGATTGAATGCATGCGATTGAGAGTGTGTGCGACTGAGTCCATACGGATGATGGTGTGCGACAGTGTGTATCGCACGACTGAAGAGCCAGTCGTACGAATGAAGCTGATTCGTACGACTGAGGGTTAAATCTTGCGAATGGAAGGTTGAGTCATGCGATTGGGTGCTGTATGGTACGACTGAGTGCTTAGTCGCACGAATGGGAGTTCAATCATGCAAATGAAGCTGATTCGCACGACTGAAGGTTGATTCGTGCGAATGGAGTGTCCAGTCGAGCGTCTGGTCTTGTCGTGCAAATGGAATCATTGTGTGTGAAGTTTTCCTGTGTGTTGTGTGTGTTGCGTGCAAGTGTCACCCACGACCGAACCGAAATTTCCCGAACCTATTAAGCATCATCATATACTTTATGCTCATTATTAATGCTTGTCAGTAACTGTCAATAGGTGTTGACTGATCATAGCATTCTACTCTTGGGATACTTTCATCATCCGTGTTTATCGTCTATTCTGTGAGTTTCGTGGCCCCTTTTTACGCTTATATAACTTTTAAATGTTTTGAAACTTGGGGGAAAAGAATGCTCACGTACATAACTTAAATCCAAGCATCTTCCCTAGTTGAAGTCTGCCACTACTTTGATAAGTGTCTTATCTTGCTTAACATGTTGATTGATGCTAAGGATAAACGGATGTCACGTAACTGGTTTAGGTATCGTCCTAGGTGTATCGCGGATGTGGTGGGAACGCTGCGGGGAACCCTATATATAAGCATCCCTGGTATACTAAGAACGTGCTTAAACTGGGTTACGTGATGATCCTGATTGACTGAGGCATGGATTGTTGGAACTTGACTCTATGATATGTTACCCCTTGTATGTTACTTGGTGGATTTACATTACTATGTGTTATTACTTGATGCTATGTGTTTAGTGTGATTTTACTTGTGAATGCTATTGACCTTGGATGCTCTGGGCGGTGTGGTTCTTCTTTATGGGTCTACTTCGTGGTTCTTCTTTGCCGAGCATCCATTACAACCATTAGTTCCGGTAATGGGACCTAAAGATTGGTTTGGTTGTAACCTATACGTATGCGCTTTGTGGATGTTGCTACGTCATTGCCCTTCAATACAACCATTAGTTCCAGTAATGGGACCTAAGGATTGGTTTGGTTGTAAACTAAATGTATGCGCTTTGTGGATCTCGCTACATCATTGCCCTTAAATACAACCATTACTTCCAGTAATGGGACCTAAAGATTGGTTTGGTTGTAACCTATACATATGCGCTTTGTGGATCTTGCTACGTCATATAAACTAAACGTATGCGCTTTGTGGATCTTGTTATATCATTAAACTTGTTAAACAATGGAAAATCATTCAATACAACCATTAGTTCCGGTAATGGGACCTAAGGATTGGTTTGGTTGTAGAAACTAAACGTATGCGCTTCGTGGATCATGCTACGTCATTTTAAACTATTTACATTTTGGAAATGCTATCTATACAACCATCAAATCCCATGAGGAACCTGTGAATAGGTTTGGCTATGGCTTTTTATACTGGTAAAACCACCTACACATAAGGGTAGTCGTGGTAACTCTTAATAAACATACAAGTCGTTTTCATCTTAATATCATTTATTACTTAAAACCTGCGAAGCTCACCAACAATTATGTTGACCGTTTTGAGCATTACTTTTTAGGTGATTAAGTCCCAGACCCTGCTCTCCCGCGGGATACACTGGGTATGTTTGTTTGTTTTGTTTGTTTTCAGGTGATCAAGGTAATTGAAGTTCTAGGAGTGCTGCCTTTTAGTGGAGACCTTAGGAAGCATATTTTTGAGACTGAACATACATTCTTTTGTACATTGTTGCAGTCCACTTAACAAATAACATTCTTTTGAACACTTGTTCCCGGGTTGTGGGAAACTAAATAATGTTATTCTATATGTTTATGTGAACATTTGTTATTATGCTTATGACTATGCTGTCGTGAACATTGACTGAACACGACACAAGTCTCCATTTATGTACGGGTGTCGTCATGGCACGCTTGTCATCATATCTATATTGCATCTCTATTGTTAACCATGTGTTATGACGATCCCGTCTAGCTCGCATCCCCGTGTTTCCTCTATCAGCGGGGGTGTCACATACGTGATCAGTAAAGGTCAGCCCAAAAAACTCCCCACGCCATCCCGGCTTTTTGGCTTAAAACGGGCCGCAAGAGGTCGACCACAACATTAACATCTTAGACGAGCTGCAACCCATCCACATACACCTTTCTGAATTTTCACCATCATTGGGTTTCCAGACCTCTTAACAAAATTATTTATTATTTTTTTAATAAGTCATAGAATCCAGTTGAGCATGGTGATGTTTTAACACTTAGATGTTTAGCCTCTTAGAGAGACTATCATCAGAAGACATAAATTTAAGAGAGAAAAATTACCAGAATTTCTGGGATGTAGGCGCTTGCTCTTGAAACTCTTAAACTTTAACTTCAATATATTATAAGAGAATTTTTACAAGAAATTGGAGAGAGGTTTCGATTTTGGTAGTGATCGAGGTGTGTCTAAACTACTTACAATTGCCTCTATTTATAGGAGGCTTGAATGCTAGAATATGCTGATAATATGCGAATATTCGCATCCTATGTGTATTACGCGTCTAGAGTTCAATTATTAAAGTTGCTTTATAAAAGCAAAAGTTACAATAATACAATAACCAAACAAAGTTTGTCTGGTGAGTGGAGAGATTCCGTCCTTTATTTTGAATTATTGACGTCCTTTACTTTCTTGTGGGGCCTATTGTATTATTCCTTTTCCTTTTGAGTTACCAGATATTTCTGGTTCTTCTTCCGCCATTATTCTCTGGTAGACCTCTTCATTTAAGTCTTCATAACATGGATCTTGAGAATCTTGGAAAATGGATAGATTTTCTTTATTATTTGAAGATGAGCCTGATGTTATCGAAGGAGATGCTCCTTTCTTGAAGTGCCATGCTATGTCTTTCTTCATTTCAGCAAGATATACATTCATAATTTCTTCTTCACTGATATCATCAGTGCCTTTAATCATTTTAAGCTTTGTAACAATATGATTGAACGGACTAGGAGATTCCTTTTGTTGTTTCTTCTGCTGTTACAGCTTGTATGACTGGATGGTTTCCTGGATATAATCCAGAGTGTCTTGGCAATTTAGTTTGCCATCTTCTTCTTATATCATTTTCTTCCAGAATTTAGTCATAAATTTTCTTTTTAAACAAAATATTTTCTTGGGTATAACCCGTTTCCGGAACCCACTTCAATATCCATGGGATACTGAACTGAGTGAAAAAGTAAAATGAAGCCATTCCTTCAATAAGGGTGTTATCATGTTAGGCTTCAATTAGAATTGGAGATAAGTCTACCCATTGGGTATATAAATCTTTAAATATTTTTGTATTTTTAGAAAATATGTTTATTGATGGACCGTATAACTGCCACCATTTAAAGATCCAGTTCGGAATATCTGAATCATAGACTTTAGAGCAAATTTTAATAAACCAAGAATGTTTTTGACTAGAATTCTCATATAAAAGAACTCTTCAAAAGCTTTGATATAATCCCAATAGTTATAGCTAATAGGATTTTTAGATTCAGGAAATATGATTTCCCTTGTCCTTAGAGGTGATGTCCCCCAAGTTTCATGTAACAACCCGAGCGTTTGGGTCATATGAACTTCGCATTTCATATATTGTCAAACGAGTAAGTAATGAGTAAATTGTCTATTTAAAGTTTGAAGTTTTTAGATGAAATTTTTATGTTATAAGAGACCGTTTGAATATAATAATAATATATTATATTCGAACCTGCTCCGTTTTTTACGAAACTTAGGTTGACTCGTAGAGAAAAATAAGCTCGTCACAACGACATATTTGAAATTTCATAATACGCTATATATTAAAAGTTATAAGAGAAAAACGAGTTAAGCAACTGAATTAATTATAATAATATAATAATATAAAATAAAATAATTATATAAAATACTCAATAATTGAATTGTAATTGCAATTCAGCTGCATCCCACATCGACTTCAGGCGCATTTGAAACATCCTCATCCCACATCGCCTCTCAAACTATTTCACCTACTTTCAACTCCTTTATAAATAGAAGCCTTAAGGTTGAATTTAGAACATAAGTTTCTTTGGGAATGCTCTCATATAAAGAGAATCCCGAGTTCTCAATACCCCGTTGGGTGTTGCTAGTAGTCGTTTTGGTACTCGAGTAAGAGCGCGACTAGGAGCGCGAGTAGGGGAGACTCTACATCAAATTGCCATAGATAGTTTCCAGGTACGCCCTTATTTAAGTTTATGTTAATTATTATTATAGTCGTTATTATTATTATTATTATTATCATTATAGGTATTAGTATTAATATAGTTATTATTAATATTATTATTATCATCTTTATAGTTATTATTGTTATTATAGTTGTTATTTTTATTGTTATAGTTAGTATTATTATTATTTATTATTTTTAGTGTTGTAGTTGTTATTATTATTACTATTAGACTTTAAAGTTATCATTAGGGAAGGTATTGGGTAACCCCGAGGGTTGGCTCGAGTATGATGGAAACGCCCGGGTTATGCCAACTAGTAAGGGTTGTACCAAAGGGTTGGCATAGGATAAAAGAAAGTCCCTAAATAAAACCAACAAATAGAAAAAAAGATAACGAATCATCCCTAAAGTTGTTACTAGCTAGAATATATCTTAAGTAATGTTATTTTGCTTATAGGATAATACCTGATAGAAGTGAACCTGAGCAGACGATATTACTGACTTGATTGATTGAGGTGAGTTCCTCTGAACTGTTTTCTAAAACGGGATGTGATGTTCTGATAACTGGTAATAATTAAAGAATTGACTATCAATAGCATCTGTGATATGTGGCAATGCTTGATAGGATGCTTGAGGGCTGCTTGTATGATTCTGCTTTAGCCAGTGGATTTTGTATACATAGCCTGGTTATGTGAATTTATTCTGTGCTTACTCTGTTCCTATCTGTTTGCCATGGCTATATCTGCTTGATGCAATAGTCAATACTAACATGTTTTGAATTTTGAAGAATGCCATGTTTATGAACTCACAAGCTTTATGCTGAGTCACAAATTTTTTTTATTTTTATGGACACACATCCTAGGTGCCAAGTGATTGCAGGGATTGAAGATTACAAGCTAGTTTATAAGAAAATAAAATTCTAGAATGTTGTTGAAGATTTGGATCTCTAGTATAGTTAAACTAATGTAATGGTATTATCTATTATTACAAATGTATTGTACACTTTGATGTATAATTAAACTTAGACTTCCGCTGTGTATTTTCTGATTACTATGTGTTTTGTATATCCAATGCGTAACGCTCCCCGGGGTATGCCCAGGGAGGCGGGTGTTACAAGTTGGTATCAGAGCCATAGTTTAAGTGAACTAGGTACAAAGATAGTATCTAGACTTAAACTAGGAAAGATGCTTTAAGATAAATTGATTAATTGCATAGGTATTGGGTAATGGGTTTTGGTGAATCATGGAGGATAATGGCTAAAACATTATAATTGCAATAGATAAGCGATGACACCTGGCCACTATTATTTCTTGTCTATTAATACTATCATGTTTTGGATCATAATCCCTCATGTGAATACTAAATCCCTGCTCCCTCATGTAGCATTTGACTATGCCAAGAGGAGGAAATACTCATGGTAGGGGTCGTGGTAGGCCTCCTAGTAGTAGAAGGCAAATCATGTCATCTACGAACGATGATCATGAAAATCTTCATCATGCTGAACATGAGTCACAGCAATTTGCTGGACCACAATTCCAAGCAGCTGTAGCTGGCATAATTAGAGATGCTTTAGCAACTATTATAGCCGTGGTTATGAACGCCTCTGGAGGGTATGTGAGCAATAGTGGTAATGGGCAGGATGATCATATAAATAACACCAATGGTAATGGTGATGCTGCTATGGAAACTGAATCTAAGCAAGGTTGTTCCTACAAAGCTTTCAAGGGATGTGAACCTCCAATATTGATGGCAAAAGAGATGCCATGGCGACCTTTCAGTGGATCCATGAGATGGAAGCTGTTATTGAAATTAGTGGATGCACAACCATACAAGCTGTCATGTATGCCACCCACTCATTTAGGTCCGAGGCATTGTTTTGGTGGGACAATGTTAAGCAAGCTAAAGGACCGGGAGTTGTTGCTACTTTAACCTGGAATGAACTAAAGGAGCTTGTGATGGAAAAATTTTGTCCTGAAGTTGAAAGGGACAAAATTGAAAGAGAATTCTTACAACTACAGGCCCAGGCCATGACACGTCGTCAGTACACGACCAAGTTTGATGAGATGGCTCGACTGCGTCCTAAGAATGTAACACCTGAAGCAAAGGACGTAAAAAGATACATGCAGGGGTTACCCCCTCATATTCGACAGTTAGTTAAGATGCCTGCCCCCAAAACCTATGAGTCTGCAATTGCATTAAGTGCCATTGCATATGAAGAAGAAGGCATAATGACTGATAACAACAAAAGAAAGAGAAATGAGGATGGAAACCAGATGCCAAGAAAGGACAGAAAGATCACACGAAATGAAGGGAACCGTGTCAACAAACCGTGGAGGAACGATAAATATGAGTCTTGGAGAAAGTATCAATATTCCAAATGTCTTAAATGTCCAACAGGTGATCATTCACGAAAGAACTGCCCGAAAATTAGATGCTTTAACTGTTAGGAGTATGGACATTTCCGAAGTGATTGCAAGAACCCTCCACAAGCACAACCTACGGAGAATCAGAACAAGTCCAAGGGTCGAGTGTATGTGTTAAAAGAAGCTGAAATTGAAACCATAGCTGGTGCGTTTCTCATTAACAACATATATGCTAGAGTTTTATTTGACACTGGTGCAAATAGAAGTTTCATTTCAACTGCCTTAGTACCTTATTTGAACTTAGTACCACAAACTCTAGAAGGTGCATATATTATAGAAACTGCCAGTGGTGAGCGAGATAAGATAAGTCAAATTTTTAATGATTATGTTATCACCCTAGTTAACACTAAATTCTCTGTAAACTTAATGCCGACCATTTTAAGTGAATATGATGTTATTCTTGGGATGGACTGGTTGAATAAGAATTGTGCTCGGCTCGACTGTGAACATAAGACGATGACTGTACGTAAGCCAGATGGGGAAAAGCTACTAATTCATGGTAGTGATGGAAATCCCAAGACCAGTATCATCTTAGCAATGAAGGCAATGAAATGTATTCAAAAAGGATGCATGGCCTTTCTCTTATGCATGGTAGATGCTAAAAAGGAAATGCAGATAAATAAAATACCTGTAGTGTGCGAATTCCCAGACGTGTTTCCAGAAGATTTACCAGGACTTCCACCTGATCGTCAGATAGAATTTTGTATTGATTTAGTACCTGGTGCTAAACCAATTGCGAAGGCTCCTTATCATCTAGCCCCTTCAGAGATGAAAGAACTTATGAAGCAAATTGACGAACTCTTAGAAAAATGGTTTATTAGACCGAGTTCCTCACCTTGGGGAACGCCAGTATTGTTCGTCAAAAAGAAATATGGTTCAATGCGTATGTGCATTGATTATCGAGAATTAAAAAAGTTAACTGTTAAGAACAAGTATCCTTTACCAAGAATAGATGATTTATTTGATCAACTTCAAGGAGCCAACTACTTTTCAAAAATTGATCTTCGATCAGGTTATCATCAGTTAAAAGTGCGCGAGGAAGACATTCCTAAGACCGCATTTAGGACGCGTTATGGGCATTATGAATTTTTGGTTATGTCTTTTGGACTAACCAATGCTCCTGCAGCATTCATGGATCTGATGAATAGAGTTTGCAAGCCATACTTGGATAAGTTTGTCATTGTCTTTATAGACGACATACTTATTTATTCTATGGACCAAGATGATCACGCTAGACATCTGAAAATGGTTCTAGAAACCCTTCGACAAGAAAAGCATTATGCAAAATTCTCTAAATATGACTTCTGGAAAAGAGAAGTTCAATTCCTTGGTCACGTAATAAATGAGAAGGGAATACAAGTAGATCCAGCTAAGGTAGAAGCTGTGATGAAATGGGAATCACCGAAGAATCCCAGTGAGATTAGGAGCTTTTTGGGATTAGCAGGATACTATAGAAGGTTTATTCAAGACTTCTCCAAGATTGCTACCCCTTTAACATCTTTGACTCGAAAGAATGCAAAGTTTGACTGGGGACCAAAGCAAGAAGAAGCTTTCAACCTTCTAAAACAAAAGCTTAGTAGTGCTCCTATACTTTCATTACCAGATGGTAATGAAGACTTTTTCAATATACTGTGACGCCTCATATAATGGTTTAGGTTGTGTGTTGATGCAACGTGACAAGGTTATAGCCTATGCATCACGACAGCTAAAAGTTCATGAAAAGAACTATACTACGCATGACCTTGAATTGGGTGCCATAGTGTTTGCCTTAAAGATTTGGCGACGCTACTTGTATGGTACTAAATGTGTAATCTACTCAGACCATAAGAGCTTACAACACATCTTTAATCAAAAGATGTTAAATGAGGCAAAGAAGGTGGATGGAACTTCTCAGTGACTATGATTGTGAAATCAAATACCATCTAGGAAAGGCTAACGTAGTCGCTGATGCTCTCAGTCGAAAAGAAAGAATTAAACCGATTAGGGTAAAAGCATTAAAGATAGATGTCAAGCTTGATTGGAAAGACCAAATCAAGAATACTCAAACTGAAGCGTTGAAAGATGAGAATATTTAGGCTGAAAGAATGATGGGTAACCAGAAATTATTGACTCAAGGAATGGATGGAGTCCTACGATTTGGTCAGAGACTTTGGATCCCAAAATTTGGAGGTATTCAGGA
Organism: Flaveria linearis; assembly: GCA_024085815.1. Lineage (NCBI taxonomy): Eukaryota > Viridiplantae > Streptophyta > Magnoliopsida > Asterales > Asteraceae > Flaveria > Flaveria linearis. The sequence continues at coordinate 61,656,378 of CM044003.1, read as the reverse complement.
CAAAGTATTAGATGAAGCCCACAAGTCCAAATACACAATGCATCGTGGAGCAAACAAAATGTATAAAGATATTCAAAATTACTACTGGTGGCCTAATATGAAAAGATCCATAGCCCAGTACGTTGAGAAATGCTTAACATGTCTGCAAGTTAAGATTGAACATCAAAAACCCGCTGGTCAGTTACAACAGTTGGAGTTGCGAGTATGGAAATAGGATAGAGTGACCATGGATTTTGTCACAAAACTTCCAAGAAAATGAAAAGGATATAATGCTATATGGGTCATGGTTGACAGGCTAACCAAGTCAACACATTTTCTACCCATAAGTGAGAGCTATCCAATAGAAAAACTAGCCAAGATATATATTGATGAAATAGTAAGCACGGAGTGCCTTTATCCATTATCTCCGATAGAGATAACCGATTCACTTCCAGATTCTGGACAAGTTTCCAAAAGGAACTTGGAACCAAAATCAGCTTAAGCACTGCATATCATCCTCAGACGGATGGTCAGAGTGAGCGAACAATTCAAACTTTAGAAGACATGTTGCGTGCTTGCGTGACTGATTTTGGAGGTAGCTGGGATGATTATTTGCCTTTGATTGAATTTTCTTATAACAACAGCTACCATTCCAGCATTAAGGCTGCACCATTTAAAGCCATATATGGTAGGAAATGCAGAACTCCCATCTGTTGGACAGAAGTAGGAGATGATCAGTTGACCAAAACAAAAATTATTCTCGAGACAGCTGAGAAAATCCAACAAATCAGACAACGACTAAAAGCTTCCCAGGATAGACAGAAGAGTTATGTAGATAACAGAAGGAGACCTTTAGAGTTTCAAGAAGGAGACTATATGATGTTGAAAGTCTCACCATGGAAAGGAGTAATGCGATTCGGTAATCGCGTGAAGTTAAGTCCCAGGTATATTGGACCGTTCAAAATCATCGCAAGAATTGGTCCAGTAGCATACATGCTAGAATTACCTGAAACTTTGAAAGGTATTCACGATACTTTTCATATATCGAACCTAAGGAAGTGTTTGGCAGATCTGACTCAAGTAATGCCATTAGAGGACGTGCAAATAGATGAGAAATTAAACTTTACTGAAAAACCGGTAAAGATTCTTGATTCTCAAGAATGGAAATTAAGAAAGAAAATAATTCCACTAGTATTGGTCCAGTGGCAAGGTCAGAAAGGGCCCGAGAAGACTTAGGAATTAGCAGAAGAAATGAAAGTCAAATATCCTCAAATGTTCAAGTAACCTTCGAATTTCGAGGACGAAATTCTTTTAAGGGGAAGAGAATGTAACAACCTGAGCGTTTGGGTCATATGAACTTTACATTTCATATATTGTCAAACGAGTAAGTAATGAGTAAATTGTCTATTTAAAGTTTCAAGTTTTTAGATGAAATTTTTATGTTATAAGAGACCGTTTGAATATAATAATATATTATATTCGAACCTGCTCCGTTTTTGACGAAACTTAGGTTGACTCGTGGAGAAAAATAAGCTCGTCACAACGACATATTTGAAATTTCATAATACGCTATATATAAAAAGTTATAAGAGAAAAACGAGTTAAGCAGCTGAATTAATTATAATAATATAATAATATAAAATAAAATAATAATATAAAATACTCAATAATTTAATTGCAATTGCAATACAGCAGGCGCATTTGAAACTTCTTCATCCTACATCGCCTCTCAAACTATTTCACCTACTTTCAACTCCTTTATAAATAGAAGCCTTAAGGTTGAATTTAGAACATAAGTTTCTTTGGGAACGCTCTAATATAAAGAGAATCCCGAGTTCTTAATACCCCGTTGGGTGTTGCTAGTAGTCGTTTTGGTACTCGAGTAAGAGCGCGACTAGGAGCGCGAGTAGGGGAGACTCTACATCAAATTGCCGTAGATAGTTTTCAGATACGCCCTTGTTTAAGTTTATGTTTAATTATTATTATAGTCGTTATTATTATTATTATTATTATTATCATTATAGGTATTAGTATTAATATAGTTATTATTAATATTATTATTATCATCTTTATAGTTATTAATATTATTATAGTTGTTATTTTTATTGTTATAGTTAGTATTATTATTATTTGTTATTTTTAGTGTTGTAATTGTTATTATTATTACTATTAGACTTTAAGGTTATCATTAGGGAAGGTATTGGGTAACCCCGAGGGTTGGCTCGAGTATGATGGAAGCGCCCGGGTTATGCCAAATAGTAAGGGTTGTACCAAAGGGTTGGCATAGGATAAAAGAAAGTGCCCAAATAAAACCAACAAATAGAAAAAAGATAACGAATCATCCCTAAAGTTGTTACTAGCTAGAATATAGCTTAAGTAATGTTATTTTACTTATAGGATAATACCTGATACCAGTGAACCTGAGCAGACGATATTACTGACTTGATTGATTGAGGTGAGTTCCTCTGAACTGTTTTCTAAAACGGGATGTGATGTTCTGATAACTGGTAATAATTGAAGAATTGACTATCAATAGCATCTGTGATATGTGGCAATGCTTGATAGGATGCTTGAGGGCTGCTTGTATGATTCTGCTTTAGCTAGTGGATTTTGTATACATAGCCTGGTTATGTGAATTTATACTGTGTTACTCTGTTCCTATATGTTTGCCATGGCTGTATCTGCTTGATGCAATAGTCAATAATAACATGTTTTGAATTTTGAAGAATGCCATGTTTATGAACTCACAAGCTTTATGCTGAGTCCCAAATGTTTTTTTATTTTTATGGACACACATCCTAGGTGCCAAGTGATTGCAGGGATTGAAGATTACGAGCTAGTTTATAAGAAAATAAAGTTCTAGAATGTTGTTGAAGATTTGGATCTCTAGTATAGTTAAACTGATGTAATGGTATTATCTATTATAACAAATGTATTATACAGTTTGATGTATAATTAAAGTTAGACTTCCACTGTGTATTCTCTGATTACTATGTGTTCTGTATACCCGATGCGTAACGCTCCTCGGGGTATGCCCTGGGAGGCGGGTGTTACATTTCAACAGATATGATCTGTTTAGTTGCAATTTTACTAAAACTGATGGCTTTATTAGCCCCAGTATAATGTGTTATTTCGCATGATTCTTTCTTGAGGATTTCCTCATAGAATGTTGGAGACTTATATGTCTCAGCAGGATATAATCCTTTATCAAGATATCGATTGGTTATTAACCAAGGATTATCTTTCCATTTTTATCTTTATTTCCAAAAGAAGTATGACTTCTTTGTTCGGGTTATGAACCCATTCATCATCATCACTTTCATCAGTGGTGATTTAGGCATATGATGCCTTGCCTTGAGGATTATTTTCCCTTGAGGCTTTGAAGGCTATATAATCCTTCCATGTCTTCTCATCGATTATGTTCGATGATGACGCATCTGCTGATGCATTAAAAGCTATAAGCTTTTTATTCCTAATTTGGGAAATAATTCTTTCACCTCTTCCCCTATGAGAGGAAGATCTTCCGCGTCCTCTGCCACGTTCCCACGGAATCATGACTGAAATTAAGCATAAGAAATTATTAATTTCTTGGCTTCTAATTCTTGAATTTTTCTTCTGACTTCATTAAGTCTTACCTGCAAGAGATCTAAAACAAGTTTCTTTGCCTCTCTAGACAAATTAATTATATTTCAAATTTCTTGCATTCTATTTAAGGTCATCTATTAATAAAAAATCATTTCTAGCTTCAAGAATTTCTTGAATAGCATTTCCTAAGACACCTTTATTGGGACTCATTATGTACAAGAAGTTATAGCCAATTTGGCTTCAAGTTCTTTTATAATTCTTTCAAAATATCTTTTTTCTGATTCAAGTATTTTGAATTCTTTGAATCTATTTTCAATTTGTAAAACACTAAGAAAACCATTTTTTTTCTTCAATATAATTTTCTCTTCTAACTTGAAGTTGGATTTCTCTAATTTGTTTATCAAGAATATTAATATATTTTGAATATGCCAATTTGGAATATGCTATTCCAATTGGTCCTTTTAAAATTTTGGTTCTTGAGGGGGTCTTCTCATTGTAAATACTCCCGGGTAAGAAAATCAGGTAAACTGTTATCAGTTCCCTTTTTATAAATTATTTCAAAATTAAATGGCGCCAAATGTGACTGTCATCTTGCAAACATTTGTTTGGAAACATCATGTTTGAAATCTTTATTAAACGTATATTTTGTTGCTTGACAATCTGTCCGTATAATGAACTTTTTGTCATATAAATCATCTTGAAATTTTAAAACACATTTGACTATTGCTAAAATTTCTTTCGCAATAGTAGCATAATTCTTTTGGCTATTACTCCATTTACCTGAATGGAATCTAACAAGATATTCTTATTTATTTTTTAGAGACTTTTGTTTTAGAATACCTCCATAGCCTATATCAGAGGCATCAGTCTCAACAATTTTTACCATCATAGGATTTGCTATCATTAAGCAAGGAAGGTTTTTAACCTTTTGTTTTTATTTTTTGAACTGCTCTAGTATGATCAAGAGACCATGGTTTAGGATTCTTTTTTAATCTTTCATATAAAATTGCAGTATCTTCTGCTAAATTTTTATAATATGGAAGGATATAATTTAGACTTCCAAGAAATCTTTGAAGTTGAGTTTTATCCTGTATTTCATCAGGAAATTTTGATGCAAACTCAATACTCCTATTAATTGGAATTATATTTCCTTGATTAATATTATGACCTAAAAATCTAATATTTGTTTGGAAAAGCATCATTTTGGGTCTAGATATAACTAAACCATTTTTCAAAATTATATCTTTGAATATATTCAAATGTTTAAAATGAGTTTCAATATCCTTAGAAAATACTAGGATATCATCAATGTAAACAATGATAAATTCACTTTATGGGATGAAAATATCATTCATTATATTTTGAAATTCTGAAGGTGCATTCTTCAGAACAAATGGCATTACATTCCATTCGTTATGTCCTATAGGTACTGTAAAAGCAGTTTTGTACCTATCTTTTTCTTCAATTTGGATTTGCCAATATGTAACGCCCCGAAAATCCAGTTTGGAGTGTCATGTGACTGGAGTCCCATACGCATGGAAGCCATGCGACTGAAGCTCCAATCGCACGACTGAATCTCCATACGCAGGGGGTAACACGACTGGGGTGTCCAATCGCATGGAGCTAATGCGACTGAAGGTTCAGTCGCATGGGGGACTCGAGCGGCTGGATTGTGGTATTTAAGGGAGAGGGCAGCTCTTACCCTCTCCCCCACACTTGCGAAACCAGAGAGAAAGAGGAGAAACGAGAAAGAGAAGAGAAGAAAGTTCAGTTCAAGCGGGTTCGTGAGCCAAAATCGACGGATAGCGGGTCAAATCGAAGCCCTAATCGAGGAGGCTACTAAGGTGAGTTCAAGAACCCCTCGTTTACTTGTTTTCATACGATTTGGGGATGGAACACATTCAAACCTGTTTTTGAGAAAGTGCATGTTTGACCCATTTGGGTGAAATCTTAAGTAATGTGTTTAAGGTGCGATTTAGGGCTTGTATATGCTTGTATGATGTCCTAGTATGAATCCCTGAGGTTTAGGAGGGCTAATTTGGGCTAGAAATGAGTTTAGAGGAGTTTGAATGCCGTAGGTCGCGGGTGCTGTTCGTGATGAACTCCAGTTGCTACCCAGTTAGGGTTAGGCGACTGAAGGGCCAGTCGCACGATTGAGGAACGACTGATGTTCAATCGTACGATTGAGGCTCAGTCGCACGACTGGGGCTCAGTCGCATGACAGGCCATGCGACTGAGGGTTCAGTCAGATAGGTCCATTCGCATAGCTGTTCAGTCGCACGGCTAAGGGTTAGTCGCATAGAAGCCCATTCGCATGGTGCTTATTCATATGATAGGAAGTCCATTCGCACGACTGTATGTCCATTCGCATAGTGTCCAATCGCATGACTCAGTCGCATGGAGGCCATGCGACTGGAGTATGTTCAATCACCCAAATAGGGCTGATGTGAATGAGGAGAGATGTGTATGCAAGACGTATGTGTGATAAGTATGATGTAGCCTTATATAGTGGTAATGACTGATGATTTGTAAATATCGATGTTCCGTGTGTCGACGTGTGTTTATCTTTCCGTATCTTTACGTGTATTGTATATGAATGAATGAAATGAGTGTAATAAGAATGTAAAGTAAAAGATAATGAAAGAGGAACATGATGAATGAACGCATGCATTAATGACTGAACGAATGAAAGAGGAACATGATGAATGAACGCATGCACTAATGAATGAACGAATGAATGAAAGAAAGTCTTGCATGGTCTAAGAGGCACGAGATGGATTTGACGGTTAAGAAGTCTTGGAAATGGTGCTTAGTCCTAGTAACTAGGCCTATTACGAGCCTTATGGTAGATTATGGATAGTGAGCCATAGTTGCCTTAAGAACAACGGGGCAGTGTCTTTGTGACCTGTCACGAGATAGTTGTTACAGCAGGAGTGGTGACGATCACTCGCGGGGTTAACGTGACCCCGGAAGAAGTGTTATCGGTCTATGGACAGAGAGCCATAGGAGCAACAAGGTTGTCGGTCCATGGACAGAGAGCCATAGGGGCAACCAGGTGTCGGTCTATGGACTGTGAGCCATAGGGGCACCAGGTGTCGGTCTATGGACTGAGAGCCATAGGGGCACCAGTATGTTACAGTATGCTTTGTCGGCTCATGGGTTGGAACCATGAGGGCAGAGATGAGAAGTGACCCTTAGAGATTTGCATGCTTAACGAATGAAAGTGGAAAGATAAATGGTGCATGTACCTACCCTAGGTGACTGGATCAGCATTTGCGCACAACGTTCGTGGTTAATCACCACAGGTCCAGCACCAGCAGTATGGCATGATGTTTGGGGTATTGTACATGTCATTGAATGTATTGAACGTATGAATGAAAGTATTGAATGTATGTATGAAGTAAATGAACGTACGAACGAAAGTAAAGAATGAATGAACGAACGTGAATGATAATGATGAATGGTACACGAATGAAAACCCATGAATGAATGACGAAGATAATAATAATATTATCTACGTGTACGTATGTTGTATGATCGCATGTATGTAAGAACGGTTTTAACGAATGAAGTATGTTTTATCATAAAACTAGAACTCACTCAGCAACACTGACTTTTTTTGTGTTTCCAGTTGACAGGTAGTGTTGCTGAGGATGGCACGAGGCGGCTACTCAGCTTTTGGGATGGTATTTTCCTTTTGATAATGCTGCCACACATTATGTGGCATGCAAGTGCAAGATTCCTTGAGTAATCTCGATACACGGGATTACCTAAGGAATCTTCTTTATGATGAAAATTTTAATATTTTTATACTAGAGGTCACTGTATATGACCCTATGATTGTTGAGGATTCAAATAAAAGGGATTACTTAAGAAATCCCCGGTTTCATATGCTTCCACAGCAATCATAGTAAGTTAGGCAATGTAAAGAAAACTTGTATTTTGTATTCAAGTCAACGATGTAATGCATTGTAAAAGCTTTTATGATGAAATGAGAATGTACTACTTTTCAATTCCACTGCGTTATTTTACTTGATATATGTAAATTATATGTTGAATTGCGATGAATGACCAACTGTAAGCGTCCCGGGAATGGGCCTTACAAGTTGGTATCAGAGCCAAAGTTTAAGTGAAATGGGTAAATTTTCAAAATAAACCTAAACTTAAACTGAAAATGGGACAGAAAAGGAAGGAATGCCATCTGAGTAGTTGCATGCCCTCAGGTATTTTCTTAAAGTTAATCAGTATTACGTGCGCATGTTATGTGATGTATGTGTTACTGTTAGATTTAGATACTAATGTAGTCAGGACAGGTAATGCTCGGGGTACGAAGAGTAAAGTAAGTGGCTAATCACAACTGGCCACTGTAATTAGGGACTTACTATACTTGACATAAACTGAGCTATTCCCTTGAATGACCGTGTTGGTGTTTGAATATTTCAGTGTGTGATAGAGGATGGCTAGCGGCAGAACTCCTAAGGTTTTGCCAAATAGGGGTTGTGGTGGGCGTGGTGTCAAACCGCGTGTCACGAGGAGCATGTCTAGAGCAGCTGAAATGGCTCTTGAAGAGCCTGAAGCCCCTCACCTGGAAGGCGGCGATGATGGTGCTAGTTTGAGGATCGCCATGAAAGGGGCTGTTGCTGAGGGAGTACAACAGGTCATGCAGGCAATTCAGCCATCTATGGTGACTGAAGTAATTAGGGCAGTGAAGGAGACAATGGCTATTGAAAGAAGCACGAAGGGTAGCGATGACATGAACTGGAATGGAAAGCGGTTCGGATGTGGTAGGGCCACTCCAAACAAAAAGATTTCTAGGACGGAGGACCGGCGTGCAGCTTCGTCCGGTACGGGGACGAGGAAGTGTGGTAAGTGCGCCAAAGAGCACGTTGGAGAAGGTATGTGGAGACCAAACCTCTGCTCCATATGTGGACGCCAACACCTCGGGGAATGTAGATTGGGGACCATTATCTGTTTTCGATGTGGGAGGCACGGTCACGTAGCCAGAGAGTGAGGGGTGGTACGGTGTTATAACTGCGGAAGAAAGGGTCACATAAGCAGGGATTGCAAGAAACCAAGGGCAGAGGGCGCAGGGCCTTCACGATGATGCCGGAGTAGGCTAGGATGGGCCCCGATATCGTGACAGGTACGTATCTAGTAATCAAACTCTGTCTTCTGCGTGTTGTTTGGTTCCGGAGCTAGAAAGAGTTTTGTTTCTGTTATTTTCTGTGCTAAGTGGCCTATTAGGAGTGGGAGTATTGATGAGCGCTTCGATTTAGAAACCGTCAAGGTAGGTCCATTAGGACTTCTGAGATGATAGGAGACCATGAGGTGGAGTTAGAAGGTCATGGATGCCCGGTTAGACTACTTGTGATAACCTTAGGTGATTTCGAATTTGTTCTTGGAATGGATGGGTTGGTGGACTTCGAGGGCAAATATAGCGTGTTACGAGGAGATGATTCGAGGATAGCGCCTGACATGAGTTCGGTAACTGTTTATGGGAATTGGCTCATGACGATTTCGAGAGTAAACTCAGAGGCGGTTACAGAAGAAGTTCACCAGACCAGGCAGACGATCCTACCGTCTGTAGTGACCGAGGTGATGAACACTGTTAGAAATGGTGAGAGACAGGGAAGGGGGTAGACCTTCGGGTGAAACGATGTAAGTCTCCAACTTTTGATGGTGATGGCACTGCTACTGCTACTCACTGATGGGTGAGGGAAATGGAAGCCGTGCTGAATATCAGCGAGTGCCGGGAAGATCAGAAAGTGAAGTTTGCCGCCCACTCTTTCGTGGACTCAGCTTTGCGCGGGTAGGGACAACCTAGTCCAAGTTGAGGGTAGCCGGGCTACCGGGAGGATGAGATGGCCAAAGTTGAAAGGGTTGGTGATTGAGGAGTTCTGTCCCCACCGTGAGACGGATAAGGTTGAACGAGAGTTCCTGCAGTTGGAAGCTGGGACGATGACACATCAGTAGTACCCCACCAAATTTAACGAGATGGCACGGCGGGTGCCGGATCAGGTGACACCTCTCTCGCGGAAAATCAATAGGTACATGCAGGGCTTGCCGGCGGATATCCGTAGGCACATGATCACTGCCTGGCCAAGCACGTTCAGGTCGGCGGTAAATCTACGGGAAGGTTGTACGACCAGCGGGAGGTGATGGCGATATCGGACAAAGCGGATGAGCGAGCTTATGTTATGAAGGGAAAGGAAGGCGAGATAGTGATGGTGGGATGATGACAGAAGGTAAGGAGATGAGGGTCAATGATCGCGAGAGGAAAACAAGAAAGGGTGAGGAATGCAAGAAGGGTAGTAGGGATCATGAAGGGAAGGGCAAATAGGGACTGGACGTCTGTTTTCAGTGTGGGAAGGAAGGTCATAGGGCAAGGGATTGTCGCGTGGCCAAGTGCTACGATTGCAGTGAGACTGGACATCTGAGCGGAGAGTGTAAGGGGACAAAGGCGGGAAGCTCCGGTGAGAGGAAGGGGAACAGAGGGTAAAGACAACCACTTTCCATGGCCAAGAGGAGGGTAGGGCGGACTCCCACTAGACGACAGGTATAGTAGTAGTTTGTTCCTACTTCCTTTTGTTGTAAGTTGCATGTTAGGAGAATAAACATCGACGAGCTATTCGATGTAGATATTGTTATCAATGGATTCACTAGGCTACCTAGTGCCCTAGAGGATTGGGTGATTCTATTGAGAAAACTGTGTCACCCGTAGTTTGAGGAACAGTTTCAGCTTGTGATTGGTTCATCAAACGACAACGTACACATAGTTTCGACATTGTAGCAAACAAGTAGAATGCAAGGTCGAGAGCAAAAGAAAAAGATAAATTTGGTTTGGGCCATGAAAGTAGTCGATTTGCCTTTCAATCAAAGTGTGCCTGCAAGGTACCTGAGAAACACCGATCTCGGTGCAGTTGTATTTGGAACAACACATATCACGATTAATGAAAGCCTTTCTCGTCGGTGTTTGGTTTGCCAGAGGGTCATTATTCGTACCATAAAGAACATCAAACAGGGCTTGTGGTGTTTCTTTTAATTATAGTGACCGTACTCTATATGGCATATTTGAGGCCGCGGGTCCTGGTCAAATGGACATTGATCCGTATGTATGGGTTGCCGACGGAGATAGTCAAAGATGGACCAGAAGTCGTAGGTGGATGAACGGTGTAAAGCGATAGGAGTCCATGCGAGAGACCGGGAGAGAGATGGGACGGTATTGCCGCAGAGACATAAGAAATAACAGGTTTCGGGGACGAAACCCGTTTAAGGGGGGTGGACTTGTAACGTCCCAAAAATCCAGTTTGGAGTGTCATGTGACTGGACTCCCATACGCATGGAAGCCACGCGACTGAAACTCCAATCGCACGACTGAATCTCCATACGCAGGGGGTCACACGACTGGGGTGTCCAATCGCATGGAGCTCGTGCGACTGAAGGTTCAGTCGCATGGGGGACTCGGGCTACTGGATTGTGGTATTTAAGGGAGAGGGTAGCTCTTACCCTCTCCCCCACACTTGCGAAACCAGAGAGAAAGAGGAGAAACGGGAAAGAGAGGAGAAGAAAATTCGGTTCAAGCGGGTTCATGAGCCAAAATCGACGGGTAGCGGGTCAAATCGAAGCCCTAATCGAGGAGGCTACTAAGGTGAGTTCTAGAACCCCTCGTTTACTTGTTTTCATATGATTTTGGGGCTGGAACACATTCAAACCCGTTTTTGAAAAAGTGCATGTTTGACCCATTTGGGTGAAATCTTTAGTAATGTGTTTAAGGTGCGATTTAGGGCTCGTATATGCTTTTATGATGTCCTAGTATGAATCCCTGAGGTTTAGGAGGGCTAATTTGGGCTGGAAATGAGTTTAGTGGAGTTTGAATGCCGTAGGTCGCGGTTGCTATTCGTGATGAACTCCAGTCGCTGCCGAGTTAGGGTTAGGCGACTGAAGGGCCAGTCGCACGATTGAGGAACGGCTCATGTTCAATCGTACGATTGAGGCTCAGTCGCACGACTGGGGCTCAGTCGCACGACAGGCCATGCGACTGAGGGTTCAGTCGCATAGGTCCATTCGCATAGCTGTTCAGTCGCACGGCTGAGGGTTAGTCGCATAGAAGCCCATTCGCATGGTGCCTATTCGTACGTAGGAAGTCCATTCGCACGACTGTATGTCCATTCGCATAGTGTCCAATCGCATGACTCAGTCGCATAGAGGCCATGCGACTGGAGTATGTTCAATCACCCAAATAGGGCTGATGTGAATGAGGAGAGATGTGTATGCAAGATGTATATGTGATAAGTATGATGTAGCCTTATATAATGGTAATGACTGATGATTTGTAAATATCGATGTTCCGTGTGTCGACGTGTGTTTATCTTTCCGTATCTTTGCGTGTATTGTATATGAATGAATGAAATGAGTGTAATAAGAATGTAAAGTAAAAGATAATGAAAGAGGAACATGATGAATGAACGCATACATTAATGACTGAATTAATGAAAGAGGAACATGATGAATGAACGCATGCACTAATGAATGAACGAATGAATGAAAGAAAGTCTTGCATGGTCTAAGAGGCACGAGATGGATTTGACGGTTAAGAAGTCTTGGAAATGGTGCTTGGTCCTAGTAACTAGGCCTATTACGAGCCTTATGGTAGATTATGGACAGTGAGCCATAGTTGCCTTAAGAACAACGGGGCAGTGTCTTTGTGACCTGTCATGGGATAGTTGTTACAGCAGGAGTGGTGACGATCACTCGCGGGGTTAACGTGACCCCGGAAGAAGTGTTGTCGGTCTATGGACAGAGAGCCATAGGGGCAACAAGGTTGTCGGTCTACGGACAGAGAGCCATAGGGGCAACCAGGTGTCGGTCTATGGACTGTGAGCCATAGGGGCACCAGTTGTCGGTCTATGGACTGAGAGCCATAGGGGCACCAGTATGTTACAGTATGCTTTGTCGGCTCATGGGTTGGAACCATGAGGGCAGAGATGAGAAGTGACCCTTAGAGATTTGCATGCTTGACGAATGAAAGTGGAAAGATAAATGATGCATGTACCTACCCCAGGTGACTGGATCAACATTTGTGCACAACGTTCGTGGTTGATCACCACAGGTGCAGCACCAGTAGTATGGCATGATTTTTGGGGTATTGTACATGTCATCGAATGTATTGAACGTACGAATGAAAGTATTGAATGATGTATGAAGTAAATGAACGTACGAACGAAAGTAAAGAATAAATGAACGAACGTGAATGATAATGATGAATGGTACACGAATGAAAACCCATGAATGAATGAGGAAGATAATAATAATATTATCTACGTGTACGTATGTTGTATGATCGCATGATGTAAGAACGGTTTTAACGAATGAAAGTATGTTTTATCATAAAACAAGAACTCACTCAGCAACGCTGACTTTTTATGTGTTTCCAGTTACAGGTAGTGTTGCTAAGGATGGCACGAGGCGGCTACTCAGCTCTTTTGGGATGGCATTCTCCATTTGATAATGCTGCCACACATTATGTGGCATGCAAGTGCAATATTCCTTGAGTAATCTCGATAAACGGGATTACCTAAGGAATCTTCTTTATGATGAAAATTTTAATATTTTTATACTAGAGGTCACTGTATATGACCCTATGATTGTTGAGGATTCAAATAAAAGGGATTACTTAAAAAATCCCCGGTTTCATATGCTTCCGCAGCAATCATAGTATGTTAGGCAATGTAAAGAAAGCTTGTATTTTGTATTCAAGTCAACGATGTAATGCATTGTAAAAGCTTTTATGATGAAATGAGAATGTACTACTTTTTAATTCCGCTGCATTATTTTACTTGATATATGTAAATTATATGTTGAAGTGCGATGAATGACCAACTGTAAGTGTCCCGGGAACGGGGCCTTACACAATATCCTGACTTTAAATCAAATTTGAAAGTATATTTGCATAATGCAATTTATCTAGTAGATCTTTTTTATTAGGTATAGGCTACCTAATCCATTTTAAGACTTTATTAAGAGGTTATAATTTATTACCAATCTTGGTATACCTCTTTCTTGTTCTGAATGTTTATTAACATAAAATGCGGTACATGACCACGGAGATTTAGAAGTTCTAATTAAATTTTTATCTAAGAGTGATTCTACCTCTTTCTTACATAATTCCATATATTCAGAATTCATTTGGCATGGCCTTGCTTTAGTCAGTATTTGACTATCTTTAAAATCATCTTCGTATGGGAGAGAAACAATATGTTTCTTTCTTTCCCAAAATGCATTAGGATGATCATTACATATTTGTAAAGTAAATTGATGTTCAATTAATTTAATCTTTTCTTTTAATTTATTTTTTCTTAAGTTTTCTTGAATATTTAAAGAAAATATTTCTTTTTGTAAAAATTCAGTTTGATTTATTTTTGCTTTTAATATTCCTCTTTAACATTATTTAATGTTCTTGTTAGGGGATTATTTATAAATGAAAAATTTATTTCTTTTCCCTGATATGTACCAATTATTCTAGTACGATCTATTTTTCTTATAGGAAAAATCTTATCACGAAATGGGCTACCAAGTATTACTTGGTTTGCTAAATTTTTTACTAGTACAAAACTAGTGTCTATACAAGTATTATCTTGACATATGAATGCCTTAGGTATTTTATAATTTACCTCGAGTCTTCCTTTTCCAGCATGATTTAGACTATGTGAAGTCTTATGATAGTATTTTACAGGTACTAATCCTTCATGTATGCAATTCAAATCTGCACCACTATCTATCAGCGCAGTAACTTCTATAAAAAAATCTTGTCCTATAAGGAGTTTAATTTTCGTATGCCATTTTTGTGAAGTTATTATTTCCATAATATTTTTTAAATAAGATTCTGATTCCTCTTCTTGTTGCGGAACAATCATTTTTCCTATTTCTAGGCCTATGATCCTTTTTTCTAATTCTTTATTATCTTGTTGTAGTAATTTTATTTCTGTTTTTAAATTATCAATCTCTTGTTTCAATTCTTGAATATCAAGAGGTTTCTTATTCTTATTTCGTTGGTCTAGTTGATTTTTTAATTCAGCCAAAGAGAAAGGTTTTAATTCTGAAGAAGTAGGAACTTCTTCTTCTTCCTGGTTCTTAAAATGTGAAGAGATTATTTTCTCTTTTATTTGTGGATTATCTATAAGTTTTAATAAGCCTAGAATTTCATTAGTTATTACATTTATTTCCATATCTTGGAACTGTGAAATAATTTGATAGATATCATCTTCTTTTATTTCTAAATTACAACGTTCCTTATCGCAATTATTATTGCAACCACTTTCTTCCTCAAATGAAGAATAAAGACTTTCATTTTCTAAATTGTTTAAATCCTTATCTTCAGAAGAAGATTGCTCAGAATATGACTCTGAATCTGACTCTAATAATATCTTAGATATTTGATTTTTCAAATCTTCATCTTCTAGCTTATTAAGCTTTTTCCTAACCCAGCAAGTTCTTGCTTTGTGACCTATTTTGCCACATTTTCAACAAATTAACTTAGGCTTATATGAAGCTCTGTTTTCCTTATTTTTTTCAATTCTTTTGAATTTTCTATCTTTCCTTTTCTTTTTTCTTTTCTTATGTTTATAGGGGTTAGATTTCTTTAATTTTAATGACTTAGAAGTACTAGGCTTTCCTTCTAATCCAAATTATTTGCAAAATTGACCTAATTGCCTCTTTTTATTCTAAGAGTGTTTCTTAATTTGGTGGTTTAATCTTATTTCATTTCATAGATTTAAACCTTCTTGTAACACCCGTATATTTCTTTTAAAGAAATAAAAGAATTAAAGAGAAAGAAAATGGGGGAAAAGAAAGTCAACCCCAAAGTTAAGGGACCAAAAGTGTAAAAGATGATAAAATCTAGAAAAGTTGGTGTAAAAGGCGATATGGTCGCCCATACTCACTGCACACTCTTTTCTTGTTCGGATTTTAGAGAGAGAAAGCAGAGAAAACTTTTGGATTTTGAAGAACAAGAAGAAGAATTCGATTTTTAGGTAAGGTTTAATGTTTTTAAGTTGTTCTTGGCTAAATTAGCCTCGGTTATGTGCTTATGTGTGTTTATATGTGTTTGAATGCGTGTTTAAAGGATTCCTAGGTGTTAGAACCTTTTGAACAGCTCGGGTGAAGGGTGTAAATTCGAAGAACAACAAAGGTGAGTTCTAGACCCCGTATTTCACATGTTTTACAAACTTTTGGGGCTGGAAATACATGTAAAAATGTTTTACACCTATTATGAATGTTGCCCGTATGTGCATGCGTATGTATGTTAGTGATTTATGTTATGATTCATGCTTAGTATTGTATGTACATGTTTAGAACTAAGTATTATGATGTTTGGGGACTGGGATATGAATTAGATACATGATTAGGCTGCTAATACGACTAATAAGACCAAATAGTGGTCATATGTCTGAAACTTTGACTTAGAAAATCCAAGTACAAGGTGATATGTCTAAATAGTGCTTATACGACCCATGAAACTTGCCTTAGAAATATTTTAAGGGTTATATGTCTGAACAGTGGTCGTATGACCAGTAGAAATTTTCTAAGTGTGGGGGTTATATGTCTGAACAGTGGTCGTATGACCAGTAGAAATTTTCTATGTGTGGGGGTTATATGTCTGAACAGTGGTCGTATGACCAGTAGAAATTTCCTAAGTATGGGGGATGATACGACCGAACAGTGGTCATATGACCTGTAAAAATTTCCTAAGTCTGGGGATGATACGACTGAACAGTGGTCGTATGACTAGGAAAATTTTCTATGTTTAAGGTAAAACGACTGAGCAGGGCTCATATGACTGAGCAGGGCTCATACGATTGAATAGGGCTCATACGCCCAAACACTTAGAATTTTTACAGAAATTTTCTGGAAACCTGATTTACGGGGTTTTGACCAGAGTTGACTAGGGTTAATAAATGATGATGTTTTATGAATGTAATGATGATAATTGATTGACCCTTATTACTACTGATTTTATTATCAGTATTTTATTATTGTTAACAATATTAGTATTATTTTAATATTGTTAAGTATGTAATGACATGATGAAGAATGTTTTAAATTTAACGAAGAGCATAATCATTAATAAGTAAAATATTAATGATAATGAGAAATGGAACGTAAAGTGAAAGATAATGAAAGAGGAACATGATGAATGAATGCATGCATTAATAAATGAACGAATGAACGTAAGAAAGGCTTGCAAGCAAATGAATGGAGGTGCACACCCCTGGCAGGTGTTAGTTCCATTGTGATGCGGGTTAGCTACCCCGAAGGATGCACACAGGGTCAATCTTTGAGATTGATAATGAGGTGAGCAACTACGTGTTGCAACAGACTCGACTAGCAGGCAAATCATGAGATTTGCCACTGAGGTGAGCAGCCGTGTGCTGCAACAGACTTGGCTAACATATTGATAATGAGGTGAGCAACTACGTGTTGCAACAGACTCGGTTAGCAGGCAAATCATGAGATTTGCCACTGAGGTGAGCAGCCGTGTGCTGCAACAGACTTGGCTAACATATGATAGAATGAAATGAATGAACGTACGAAAGAATATAATGAACGTATGAATGAAAGAAATGATCGTACGTATGCAATGAATGTATGAATGAAATGAATGTATGAACGTACGTAATGTATGAATGAATGAAAGTAAGATACGTACGAATGAAAGAACTAATATGAAAGGAAGAATACGAAAGAATATGAATGTAAACGATGTACGGCACACGAACGAAAGTAAATGAATGAACGACGAAGATAATAATAAGATTATCTGTGTACGTACTTGTGTGACCGCATATAAGTAAAGAAAGGTTTTTCCTTGAAGATGAAAAGCAAAGTATTTTAAATTACAAAACTAGAACTCACTCAGCAACGCTGACTTTTATGTATTTTCCAGTTGGCAGGTAACAGGTTGCTGAGGATGGCACACGGGGATGGCTACACGGCGGGCAAGACTGGCATCCATTTATGTTTTGACAATACTGTTGTTTTATAATTCATTCGACTAATTATTTTGTACTTATGAATTAGAATGTATTGCTTAACAACGGTGTTTAAAATGAATGAAGGGTTTTTGCCAACTTAATTCAGCTGCTTAAGTTATTAATATGTATTTTTTATGCTGTGAATGACCAACTGTGAGGTGCCTGGGAACGGGGCCTTACAAGTTTGTATCAGAGCTAAAGTTTAAGTGAAACGGGTAAATTTTCAAAAATAAACCTTAACTTAAACTGAAAATGGGACAAGAAAAGGGATGTCAGCCGGAGTAGCCATGTGCCATCAGGTATTGTTTTCCTTAAAAGTTAATCGGTGATATGTGCGTGTGCTATGTGATTTATGTGTTCTTAGTAGATTTAGATGCTGATGTAGTCAGGATAGGAAGTGCTTGGGGTGTGAAGAGTAAAGTAAGTGGCTAATCACAACTGGCCACTATAATTAGGGACTTACTATACTTGACATAAACTGAGCTGTTCCTTAAATGACTGTTTTAGTGTTTGAATCTTATAGCACATAGGAAAATGGCTGGGAAGAAACCTTCTAAGGCTGCTAGAGGTAGAGGTCGTCCGTGTACGACTAGGAGCAGTGCTAAAGCTCCTAAGACGACTTCTGTGAACCCCGAGGTTCCTGACCGGAATGAAGAAACTGAGAATGCTAGTCTGAATGCCTCAGCTAGGGAGGCGATTGCTCATGAGGTACACCAGGTCCTACAGGCAGTTATGCCATCTGTAGTGACCGATGTTATTCGAGCTATGAGGAACGAGGAGAGGAAGGAGAAGGAGGACAGGAGAGGGTCAACTGGAAAGGAAAGCAAGGGAGAAAAGGAATGACTGGATCCTGAGATAGTAGTATCTGATGAGGAAGGGGATGATGTAGTAGGGGTGACGACCAAGGGGTGCAGTTACGGGGCATTTCAGAGGTGCAAGCCCCCGATTTTTGATGGCAATGGCACTGCTGCAACCGCTCACCGATGGGTAAGGGAGATGGAAGCGGTACTCGAGATCAGCGAGTGCCGTTAGGATCAGAAGGTGAAGTTTGCCACCCACTCCTTTACTGACTCAGCACTATGCTGGTGGGACAATATTGTCCAAGATGAGGGTTCTAGGGCCATCGGGAAAATGAAGTGGTCCGAGTTGAAGAAGCTAGTAATTGAGGAATTTTGTCCTCACAGAGAAATCGATAAGGTCGAGAGGGATTTCCTGCAACTCGAGGCGGGAACCATGACACACCAGCAATACACTACCAAATTCAATGAAATGGTGAGGCTGGTGCCGGATCAGGTGACACCGGTATCTCGAAAAATTAACCGGTACATTCAGGGACTGCCAGCTGATATCCGCAGGCACTTGATTACTGCTCGACCGAGCACCTTTAGGTCGGCAGTAGACTTAGCTGGGAGGCTCTATGATGAGAGGGAAGTGATGGTGGTGGAGGCAAAGAAAGCCGGTGGTACTTACCGGAACTGGAATGGGAAACGGTTCGGGCGTGGTGGCTTTACCCCGAATAACAAGAAGGCTAGAGGGGATGACCGTAGGGTGGGGTCACCAAGCTCGGGACCCAAAAGATGTGACAAGTGTGGTAAGGAGCACGGTGGTGAATGTAGATGGGGGTTAAACGTCTGTTTCAGGTGTGGGAAATCCGGTCATATGGCTAGAGACTGTAAGGCTGCGAGGTGTTTCAACTGCGGTGAAGTGGGGCATATGAGTAAGGATTGCAGGAAGTCGAGGGCTGAGAGTTCCGGGGGAAAGAAGGTGGCCGGGACTGAGGGGCAGAAGACGAGTGCCAGAGCTTTCACCATGACCAGAGAGGAGGCTAGGACGGACCCCGATGTTGTGTCAGGTACGTTTCTAGTAAATCAGACTCTTGCTTCTGTGTTATTTGATTCTGGTGCTAGTAAGAGTTTCATTTCTGCTACTTTCTGTGCTAAATTGCCTGTTAGTAGTAAATGCATTGATGAGCCCTTTGAAGTAGAAACCGCTATTGGTAAGTCCACTAGAGTTACTGATGTGATAGAGGACTGTGCCATAGAATTAGAAGGTCATAGGTTTACTGCTAGATTACATGTGATGCCCCTAGGTGGATTTGATGTAGTACTAGGGATGGATTGGTTGGCAACCTATGAAGCGAATATCGTATGTCGAAAGAAAATGATTAGATTGACGGCATCTGATGGAACTCTGGTGACAATATACGATGATCGGGTAACGATGATTCCGAAGGTGATTTCGATGGCGGTGGCGGGGAAGTGCATGAGGCGTGGGTGCAACGCCTACCTATGTTATGTGAAGGATGTGGAAACGCCAACACCACAACTATCCGACGTTCCGGTTGTGTGTGAGTTTCCAGATGTGTTCCCGGAAGACTTATCGGGATTGCCACCTGACCGCGAAATCGAATTCCAGATTGACTTGATACCCGGTGCCCAACCTGTTGCTAAAGCACCGTATCGATTGGCTCCGACTGAGATGAAGGAGTTGATGGAGCAACTGCAAGAGTTGCTTGACAAGGGCTTTATTAGACCGAGTATCTCTCCTTGGGGTGCTCCGGTCTTATTTGTGAAAAAGAAGGACGGTAGCGTGAGAATGTGTATCGACTACCGTGAATTGAACAAGTTGACCATAAAGAATCGGTATCCGTTACCGAGGATTGATGACTTGTTCGACCAGCTCCAGGGTGCCTGTTGGTTCTCGAGGATAGATCTTCGATCTGGTTACCATCAATTGAAGGTAAAGGAGCAGGACATTCCTAAAACAGCTTTTCGTATGCGTTATGGACACTATGAGTTTCTCGTTATGTCATTTGGTCTAACTAACGCGCCAGCTGCTTTTATGGATTTGATGAACCGAGTGTGTCGGCCGATGTTAGATAAATCAGTGATTGTGTTCATCGATGATATCCTGATTTATTCGAGGGGCGAAGAAGAGCATGCCGGTCACATTCGGGAAGTGTTGGAGACTTTGAGAAGGGAGAAACTGTATGCTAAGTTCTCCAAATGTGCTTTCTGGCTACGCGAGGTGCAATTTCTGGGTCATGTGGTAAATGCAGAGGGAATCATGGTGGACCCAGCAAAGGTTGAGGCCGTAATGCTATGGAAGTCACCAAAGACGCCATCCGAGATTCGCAGCTTCTTGGGATTGGCGGGCTACTATAGGAGATTTATTCAAGACTTCTCCAAAATAGCCTCACCTTTGACAAAATTGACTCGCAAGGATGTGAAATTCGTGTGGGGTCGAGAGCAGGAGACGGCCTTTGAGGAGTTGTATACGAGGCTAACACAAGCTCCTGTTTTGACATTGCCCGAGGGAAATGAAGACTTAGTGGTCTATTCGGATGCATCTTATTCTGGGCTAGGTTGTGTGTTGATGCAACGTGGAAAGGTGATAGCCTACGCATCTCGACAGCTGAAGACCCACGAAGTCAACCTGACCGCGAAATCGAATTCCAGATTGACTTGATACCCGGTGCCCAACCTGTTGCTAAAGCACCGTATCCATTGGCTCCGACTGAGATGAAGGAGTTGATGGAGCAACTGCAAGAGTTGCTTGACAAGGGCTTTATTAGACCGAGTATCTCTCCTTGGGGTGCTCCGGTCTTATTTGTGAAAAAGAAGGACGGTAGCATGAGAATGTGTATCGACTACCGTGAATTGAACAAGTTGACCATAAAGAATCGGTATCCGTTACCGAGGATCGATGACTTGTTCGACCAGCTCCAGGGTGCCTGTTGGTTCTCGAGGATAGATCTTCGATCTGGTTACCATCAATTGAAGGTAAAGGAGCAGGACATTCCTAAAACAGCTTTTCCTACGCGTTATGGACACTATGAGTTTCTCGTTATGTCATTTGGTCTAACTAACGCGCCAGCTTCTTTTACGGATTTGATGAACCGAGTGTGTCGGCCAATGTTAGATAAATCAGTGATTGTGTTCATCGATGATATCCTGATTTATTCGAGGAGCGAAGAAGAGCATGCCGGTCACATTCGGGAAGTGTTGGAGACTTTGAGAAGGGAGAAACTGTATGCTAAGTTCTCAAAGTGTGCTTTCTGGCTACGCGAGGTGCAATTTCTGGGTCATGTGGTAAATGCAGAGGGAACCATGGTGGACCCAGCAAAGGTTGAGGCCGTAATGCTATGGAAGTCACCAAAGACACCATCCGAGATTCGCAGCTTCTTGGGATTGGCGGGCTACTATAGGAGATTTATTCAAGACTTCTCCAAAATAGCCTCACCTTTGACAAAATTGACTCGCAAGGATGTGAAATTCGTGTGGGGTTGAGAGCAGGAGACGGCCTTTGAGGAGTTGTAGACGAGGCTAACATAAGCTCCTGTTTTGACATTGCCCGAGGGAAATGAAGACTTAGTGGTCTATTCAGATGCATCTTATTCTGGGCTAGGTTGTGTGTTGATGCAACGTGGAAAGGTGATAGCCTACGCATCTCGACAGCTGAAGACCCACGAAGTCAACTATCCCACACACGATCTAGAATTAGCCGCGGTGGTTTTTGCGTTGAAGATTTGGCGACACTATCTATACGGGACGAAGTGCACAATCTTCACTGACCACAAAAGCTTGAAGTACTTCTTCAAGCAGAAGGACCTAAATATGAGGCAGAGGCGGTGGTTGGAGCTGATAAAAGATTATGATTGTGAGATCCATTACCACCCGGGCAAAGCCAATGTGGTGGCTGATGCCCTTAGCCGGAAGGAAAGGCCCGAGCCGATTCGGGTGAAGGCTTATCAGTTGATTATGACCTCCGATGTGATGACACAGGTTAAGGAGTTCCAAGACGAGGCTTTGAAAGAAGATCGTCTTAACTCCGAAAGGATGAGGGGTCTAGTTACGGAATTGGGTGAGAACACTCTTGGTGTTAAGACCCGATTTGGGCGGATGTGGATTCCTCGATACGGGGATCTACGTGAAAAGATCATGGATGAGGCCCATAAGACTCGATACTCCATTCACCCCGGTGCTACCAAAATGTACCACGATATGAAGAAGGATTACTGGTGGCCGGGTATGAAACGTGACGTAGTGGGGTACGTGAGTAAATGCCTAACTTGCTTACAAGTAAAGGCAGAACACTAGAAGCCTTACGGGAAGATCCAACCGTTGGATATACCCGAGTGGAAGTGGGAGCACATCACCATGGACTTCATCACGAAGTTACCACGTACCCCTAAAGGGTATGATGGTATATGGGTGATAGTTGACCGCCTGACGAAGAGTGCCCACTTCCTACCGATCCGCGAAACATACTCATCTGAAAGATTGGCGGATCTGTTCATCAAGGAAATTGTAGCTTGTCATGGTGTACCGGTGTCTATTGTGTCTGATCGTGACACCCTGTTTACCTCCAAGTTTTGGAAGAGATTTCATGATGCAATGGGGACGAGGCTACACATTAGTACAGCATATCACCCTCAGACAGACGGTCAGTCTGAGAGGACGATCTAAACACTCGAAGACATGCTTCGGGCGTGCGTGATCGATTTGGAGGAAGTTGGGATGATCACTTGCCGTTAGCAGAATTCTCGTACAACAATAGCTATCATGCCAGTATTGGCATGCCACCCTACGAGATGCTATACGGTAGGAGATGTAGGACGCCCGTATGTTGGGGAGACATTGGGCAGAAAGAACTGGGAGGTATTGAGGTGATTGAAGCAACGAATGAGAAATTGGAAAAGATCAAAGCCTTCATGAAGGCGGCGAAAGATAGACAAAAGTCATATGCTGACAAGAGGCGAAGACCGATAGAGTTCAAGGTTGGTGACCAAGTCATGTTGAAGGTCTCGCCCTTGAAAGGAATCATTAGATTCAGGAAACGAGGTAAGCTAAGCCCGAGATATATAGAACCTTTCTGAATTGTCGCACAAGTAGGAGAGGTGGCCTATCGACTTGAGCTGCCAGATGAGTTAAGTGGAATTCATCCCACATTCCATGTATCTCATCTGAGGAAGTGCTTAGCTGATGAAGATATGATTGTTCCACTGGAGGATATTGAAGTAGTCGAACGGCTCAATTACGTGGAGCAACCAGTGGCAATCATTGATCGTAAAGAAAAGAGGTTGAGGAATAAAGTGGTTCCTCTTGTGCGTGTGCAGTGGAAGCACAGGAAGGGATCCGAGTCTACGTGGGAGACTGAGGAGGAGATGAGACAACATTACCCACATCTGTTTAAGGAATAACAGGTTTCGGGGACGAAACCTATATAAGGGGGGTGGACTTGTAACACCCGTATATTTCTTTTAAAGAAATAAAAGAATAAAAGAGAAAGAAAATGGGGGAAAAGAAAGTCAACACCAAAGTTGAGGGAACAAAAGTGTAAAAGATGATAAAATCTTGAAAAGTTGGTGTAAATGGCGATATGGTCGCCCATACTCACTGCACACTCTTTCTTGTTCGGATTTTAGAGAGAGAAAGCAGAGAAAACTTTCGGATTTTGAAGAACAAGAAAAAGAATTCGATTTTTAGGTAAGGTTTAATGTTTTTAAGTTGTTCTTGGCTAAATTAGCCTCGGTTATGTGCTTATGTGTGTTTATATGTGTTTGAATGCGTGTTTAAAGGATTCCTAGGTGTTAGAACCTTTTGAACAGCTCGGGTGAAGGGTGTAAATTCGAAGAACAACAAAGGTGAGTTCTAGACCCCGTATTTCACATGTTTTACAAACTTTTGGGGCTGGAAATACATGTAAAAATGTTTTACACCTATTATGAATGTTGCCCGTATGTGCATGCGTATGTATGTTAGTGATTTATGTTATGATTCATGCTTAGTATTGTATGTACATGTTTAGAACTAAGTATTATGATGTTTGGGGACTGGGATATGAATTAGATACATGATTAGGCTGCTAATACGACTAATAAGACCAAATAGTGGTCATATGTCTGAAACTTTGACTTAGAAAATCCAAGTACAAGGTGATATGTCTAAATAGTGCTTATACGACCCATGAAACTTGCCTTAGAAATATTTTAAGGGTTATATGTCTGAACAGTGGTCGTATGACCAGTAGAAATTTTCTAAGTGTGGGGGTTATATGTCTAAACAGTGGTCGTATGACCAGTAGAAATTTTCTAAGTGTGGGGGTTATATGTCTGAACAGTGGTCGTATGACCAGTAGAAATTTCCTAAGTATGGGGATGATACGACCGAACAGTGGTCGTATGACCTGTAAAAATTTCCTAAATCTGGGGATGATACGACTGAACAGTGGTCGTATGACTAGGAAAATTTTCTAAGTTTAAGGTGAAACGACTGAGCAGGGCTCATACGACTGAGCAGGGCTCATACGACTGAATAGGGCTCATACGCCCAAACACTTAGAATTTTTACAGAAAGAAAATTTTTGACCAGAACTAGGGTTAATAAATGATGATGTTTTATGAATGTAATGATGATAATTGATTGACCCTTATTACTACTGATTTTATTATCAGTATTTTATTATTGTTAAAAATATTAGTATTATTTTAATATTGTTAAGTATGTAATGACATGAAGAAGAATGTTTTAAATTTAACGAAGAGCATAATCATTAATAAGTAAAATATTAATGATAATGAGAAATGGAACGTAAAGTGAAAGATAATGAAAGAGGAACATGATGAATGAATGCATGCATTAACAAATGAACGAATGAACGTAAGAAAGGCTTGCAAGCAAATGAATGGAGGTGCACACCCCTGGCAGGTGTTAGCTCAACTGTGATGCGGGTTAGCTACCGCGAAGGATGCACACAGGGTCAATCTTTGAGATTGATAATGAGGTGAGCAACTACGTGTTGCAACAGACTCGGTTAGCAGGCAAATCATGAGATTTGCCACTGAGGTGAGCTGCCGTATGCTGCAACAGACTTGGCTAACATATTGATAATGAGGTGAGCAACTACGTGTTGCAACAGACTCGGTTAGCAGGCAAATCATGAGATTTGCCACTGAGGTGAGCAGCCGTGTGCTGCAACAGACTTGGCTAACATATGATAGAATGAAATGAATGAACGTACGAAAGAATGTAATGAACGTATGAATGAAAAAATGATCGTACGTATGCAATGAATGTATGAATGAAATGAATGTATGAACGTACGTAATGTATGAATGAATGAAAGTAAGATACGTACGAATGAAAGAACTAATATGAAAGGAAGAATACGAAAGAATATGAATGTAAACGATGAACGGCACACGAACGAAAGTAAATGATTGAACGACGAAGATAATAATAAGATTATCTGTGTACGTACTTGTGTGACCGCATATAAGTAAAGAAAGGTTTTTCCTTGAAGATGAAAAGCAAAGTATTTTGAATTACAAAACTAGAACTCACTCAGCAACGCTGACTTTTATGTATTTTCCAGTTGGCAGGTAACAGGCTGCTGAGGATGGCACACGGGGATCGCTACACGGAGGGCAAGACTGACATCCATTTATGTTTTGACAATACTGTTGTTTTGTAATTCATTCGACTAATTGTTTTATGACTTATGAATTAGAATGTATTGCTTAACAACGGTATTTAAAATGAATGAAGGGTTTTTGCCAACTTAATTCCGCTGCTTAAGTTATTAATATGTATGTTTTATGCTGTGAATGACCAACTGTGAGGTGCCCGGAAACGGGGCCTTACACTTCTTGCATGCATATACCTATTAATTTTCGATAAGTATATTCATCATGATCTATATTATTTCCTCCTTTTCCAAGGTTATTCCTTATTCTTTCTGCAAATAGATGAGGAAGTCCATCAATGAACTTAGGTTTCCAATGAGAGCTATTACTCTCTGGGAGTTCCATTACTCTTGTTAAGAACGTATCCTTATACCATCTAAAAGATGTAAGGGTTCTACACTTAAGGTTTTGTAATAAAGACCTAATATTTTCTGAATTATCAGACCATCTGCCTGTAAAATTGTAAGGCCCCATTCTCGGGCACCTCACAGTTGGTCACTCATCGCACTTCAACATATAGTTTACATATACTAATTAAAATAATGCAGCAGAAATGATAGAAGTACATTCTCATTTCATCATAAAAGCTTTTACAATGCATTATATTGTTGATTCGAATACAAAATACAAGCTTTTTTACATTGCCTAACTTTGCTATGATTGCTGCGGAAGCATATGAAACCGAGTATTTCTTAAGTAATCTCGTTTATTCGAATCCTTAACAATCATAGGGTCATATACAGTGACCTCTATTACAAATACATTAAAACTAATTTAAAGAATATTCTTTAAGTAATCCCATTTATCGGGATCCCCAAGGAATCTTGCACTTGCATGCAGCATAATATGTTGCATGCATTATGAGCCCGCAACACATTTTATGGAAGCATTATCAAAGAAGAATGCCATCCCAAAAGAACTGAGTAGTCGCCTCGTGCTATCCCCAGCAACACTACCTGCCAACTGGAAACACATTAAAAGTCAGCGTTGCTGAGTGAGTTCTAGTTTTATAATAAACATACTTTGTTTTCTTTACAAACCATTCTTTTCTTTCATGTGATCATGCATCATACGTACACATGGATAATGTCTTCTATTATCCCTTTCATTTATTCATTCGTTCTTTATACATCATTATCATTCAGTTCTTAACTGGATCCTGTCAGGCTTTACCCACTTCATTGCACTCAGCTATGATTACTGTGGTCGAATGACAAGGATTCAGTTTCATCTTTGCTTGCACACTGGATATCTTTTGTACCAATACCATGTGCTATACCCCGATCAGTCTTAGCTACTAGGCCAAAGTCAACAAATGAACAACAAAACGTATGCCACAGTACTAGTAGGTAAGCGGTAGAGGTACCATGCGTATGGTCAATCACAAAGAAGGACCCATTATTCCTTATCCAATGCTTGCAAGACTTAGTTCATTCATTCATTAATGCATGTACTCGTCATCATATTTCCCTTTTTCATTTATACATTAATACATGCATTCGTCATCATGTCCTCTTTTGTTATCTTTCACTTTACATTACATAATACTTTGTTCATTCATTATCATAATACGTAAAGTTTCAGAAAGATAAACATACAATATCACAAGGAACATACACACATCATTCAGGCATCGTCATACAAGGCAATCATACGTATATAACATATACCATGCATGACCATCAAGCACACATCATTATATCATCCACGACTTTAAAAGTCAACTTACATAACCCCGGGAATCTCCTAGGTCAAAGCCTATCTTACTCATTCTTCCCAGAAGGCAGAATTTTGCTAAGTATTTACCCGTATTTCTTCCTTCGGTTCATCCACATTTCTTAGCCAACCGCATTGGTCAATGCGGATGAGGAAATGCCTTAACCGCATTTCCATACTGTCCGCATTAGACATTGCGGCTGAGGAAATGCCTTAACCGTATTTCATAAACTACCCGCATTGGGCAATGCGGCTGAAGAATGCCTTGGTCATTTTTCCCGACTTGCCCGCATTAGGTCAATGCCGCTGAGTAAATGCCTCGACCGCATTTACTTGGTCATTCGCATTTTGTCAATGCGGTTGAAGTCTGCCTTGGCCATGTTTCGTTTAGCTATCCGCATTAGCCTATGCGGCTGAGTAAGTGACCTGCAACTTAACCTGTGCCCTTTTCCATAATCCGTTCATCATCATAATACCCTCATTAGCACAGATTTATCATTCCATCCACTTAAACAGGCTACACATCATACACTTCATAGAAAGGACTCCTAAAACATACATCAATAGCACGCACACGAACAACATGCTATAACTCGTATAATTGCCCTAGAAATCTTATATACAGTAAGCATAGTAACCTGAACGGACCATACACACGCATACTTGTACATACATACCCGGATTAAGCACTCAAAGCTCGAAAACAGTGTCACGATCTGTTCCAGCCCCAAAATCATTCAAAAACGGGTAAAATTAGGGGTCTTAGAACTCGCCTTGTGTTGCTGCGAGTATGGCTTCTTCAAAACCGGTTGCCGTGAGATCTTGTACCTCGAATCTACCTTCTTCTTCTTGTTCTTCCTTCAAAATCTTGTATTATGCTCTTTCTCTCTCTAGAGTGTTCGACGATTTTGGGGTTGTGAGAAAAGAGTGGGCAGCCATCCCATGTATATCAGATATTTATATCTTTTCTTTGTGCTTTTTACACAATACCCCTTCACTTTTGTTTCCTTCTCCTTTCCTTCCAAGATACTTTCTTTTCTTTTTCTTATTATTATTTTTCTTCGTCTAATCAGAAATTTTGGGTGTTAAAAAAATGTTCTATGATATTCACTATTAATGAATAAACAGAATTATTTTCTGCAATTCCATCCTCCTCTTTTATACTATTGAGGATTTTTCTTCTATCTTCCTCAGATAGATAATTATCCCACCAGCCTTTAAGCTGTCCTGTAAAACCTAATATAATCATGTGAGCTATTGTCTAAGTTGAATTTCTATTACTCTGACAGATTGTGCTATACATTAGCATCCTATGAACTATCTTATATATCTGAGATTCAGTTTGACCATCTATGTTCCATTCATATATTTTTACCACTATACGAGTTATTAACCACATATTATTCTTCTTCTATAAGAATATCCTGTGGAGTTGGCCTAGGATAATAATACATCCTTTGTGTTGGCTTATCAGCAAACTTTGGTCACTCATCGCAAAAGAAGTAAATGGTGAACTGCTTTTATCTTTATTTTCCAAAAGAAGTATGATTTCTTTATTTGGGTTATGAACCCATTCATCATCATCACTTTCATCAGTGGTGACTTGGGCATATGATGCCTTGCCTTGAGGATTATTTTCCCTTGAGGCTTTGAAGGCTATAATCCTTCCATGTCTTTTCATCGATTATGTTCGATGATGACGCATCTATTGATGCATTAAAAGCTATAAGATTTTTATTCCCAATTTGGGAAATAACTCTTTCACCTCTTCCCCTATGAGAGGAAGATCTTCTGCATCCTCTGCCGCGTTCCCAAGGAATCACGGCTGAAATTAAGCATAAGAAATTATTAATTTCTTTGCTTCCAATTCTTGGATTTTTCTCCTGACTTCATTAAGTCTTACCTGCAAAAGATCTGAAACAAGTTTCTTTGCCACTCTAGACAAATTAATTATATTTCTAATTTCTTGCATTCTATTTAAGGTCATTGTTCTATTAATAAAAATTCATTTCTAGCTTCAAGAATTTCTTGAATAGCATTTCCTAAAACACCTTTATTGTGACTCATTATGCACAAGAAATTATAGCCAATTTGGCTTCAAGTTCTTTTATAATTCTTTCAAAATATCTTTTTTCTCTTATTTAAGTATTTTGAATTCATTGAATCTATTTTTAATTTGTAAAAGACTAAGAAAACCATTTTTCCTTTCTTCAATATAATTTTCTTTTTTAATTTGAAGTTGGATTTCTCTAATCTGCTTATTAAAAATATTATATATTTTGAATATGCCAATTTGGAATATGCTATTCCAATTGGTGTTTTTAAAATTTTTGGTTCTTGAGGGGGTCTTCTCATTGTAAATACTCCCTTGTAAGAAAATCAGGTAAATTGTTATCAGTTCCCTTTTTATAAATTATTTCAAAATCAAATGGCACCAAATGTGACTGCCATCTTGCAAACATTTGTTTAGAAACATCATGTTCGAATCTTTATTAAACATATATTTTGCTACTTGACAATCTGTCCGTATGATGAACTTTTTGTTATATAAATCATCTTGAAATTTTAAAACACATTTGACTATTGCTAAAATTTCTTTCGCAATAGTAGCATAATTCTTTTGGCTATTACTCCATTTACCTGAATGGAATCTAACAAGATATTCTTGTTTACTTTTTAGAGACTTTTGTTTTAGAATACCTCCATAGCCTATATCAAAGGCATCAGTCTCAACAATTTTTTCCATCATGGGATTTGCTATCATTAAGCAAGGAAGGTTTTTAACCTTTTGTTTTATTTTTTGAACTGCTTTGGTATGATCTAGGGACCACGGTTTAGGATTCTTTTTTAATCTTTCATATAAAATTGCAGTATCTTCTGCTAAATTTTTATAATACGGAAGAATATAATTTAGACTTCCAAGAAACCTTTGAAGTTGAGTTTTATCCTGTATTTCATCAGGAAATTTGATGCAAACTCAATACTCCTATTAATTGGAATTATATTTCCTTGATTAATATTATGACCTAAAAATCTAATATTTGGTTGGAAAAGCATCATTTTGGGTCTAGATATAACTAAACCATTTTTCAAAATTATTTCTTTGAATATATTCAAATGTTTAAAATGAGTTTCAACATCCTTAGAAAATACTAGGATATCATCAATGTAAACAATGATAAATTCACTATATGGGATAAAAATATCATTCATTATATTTTGAAATTCTAAAGGTGCATTCCTCAGACCAAATGGCATTACATTCCATTCGTAATGTCCTATAGGTACTGTAAAAGCAGTTTTGTACCTATCTTTTTCTTCAATTTGGATTTGCCAATATCCTGACTTTAAATCAAATTTTGAAAATATATTTGCATAATGCAATTTATCTAGTAGATCTTTTTATTAGGTATAGGGTACCTAATCCATTTTAAGACTTTATTAAGAGGTTTATAATTTATTACCAATCTTGGTATACCTCTTTCTTGTTCTGAATGTTTATAACATAAAATGCGGTACATGACCACGGAGATTTAGAAACTCTAATTAAACTTTTGTCTAAGAGTGATTTTATCTCTTTCTTACATAATTCCATATATTCAGACTTCATTTGGCATGGTCTTGCCTTAGTCGGTATTTGACTTTCTTTAAAATCATCTTCGTATGGGAGAGAAACAATATGTTTCTTTCTTTCCCAAAATGCATTAGGATGATCATTACATATTTGTAAAGTAAATTGATGGTCAATTAATTTAATCTTTTCTTGTAATTTATTCTTACTTAATCTTTCTTCAATATTTAAAGAAATATTTCTTTTTGCAAAAATTCAATTTGATTTATTTTTGCTTTTAATAATTCCTCTTTAACATTATTTAATGTTCTTGTTAGGGGGTTACTTATAAATGAAAAATTTATTTCTTTTCCCTGATATGTACCAATTATTCCAGTACGATCTATTTTTCTTATAGAGAAAATCTTATCAAGAAATGGGCTACCAAGTATTACTTGGTTTGCTAAATTTTTTACTAGTACAAAACTAGTGTCTATACAAGTATTATCTTGACATATGAATGCCTTAGGTATTTTATAATTTTCCTCGAGTCTTCCTTTTCCAGCATGACTTAGACTATGTGAAGTCTTATGGTAGTATTTTACAGGTACTAATCCTTCCTGTATTCAATTCAAATCTGCACCACTATCTATCAGCGCAGTAACTTCTATAAAAAATCTTGTCCTATAAGGAGTTTAATTTTCGTATGCCATTTTGTGAAGTTATTATCTCTATAATATTTTTTAAATAAGATTCTGATTCCTCTTCTTGTTGCGGAACAATCATTTTTCTATTTCTAGGCCTATGATCCTTTTTTCGAATTCCTTATTATTCTGTTGCAGTAATTTTATTTCTATTTTCAAATTATCAATCTCTTGTTTCAATTCTTGAATATCAAGAGGTTTCTTATTTTTATTTCTTTGGTCTAGTTGATTTTTTAATTCAGCCAAAGAGAAAGGTTTTAATTCTGAAGAAGTAGGAAATTCTTCTTCTTGGTTCTTAAAATGTGAAGAGATTATTTTCTCTTTTATTTGTGGATTATCAATAAGTTTTAATAACTCTAGATTTTCATTAGTTATTACATTTATTTCCATATTTTGGAACTGTGAAATAATTTGATAGATATCATCTTCTTTTATTTCTGAATTACAACATTCCTTATTGCAATTATTATGGCAACCATTTTCTTCCTCAAATGAAGAACAAAGACTTTCATTTTCTAAATTGTTTAAATCCTTATCTTCAGAAGAAGATTGCTCAGAATATGACTCGGAATCAGACTCTAATAATATCTTTGATATTTGATTTTTCAAATCTTCATCTTCTAGCTTATTAAGCTTTTTCCTAACCCAGCAAGTTCTTGTTTTGTGACCTATTTTGCCACATTTTCTACAAATTAACTTAGGCTTATATGAAGCTCTGTTTTCCTTATTTTTTTCAATTCTTTTGAATTTTCTATCTTCCCTTTTCTTTTTTCTTTTCTTATGTTTATAGGGGTTAGATTTCTTTAATTTTAATGACTTAGAAGTACTAGGCTTTCCTTCTAATCCAAATTGTTCGCAAAATTGACCTAATTGCCTCTTTTCATTTAAAGAGTGTTTCTTAATTTGGTGGTTTAATCTTATTTCATTGCATAGATTTAAACCTTCTTGCATGCATATACCTATTAATTTTCCATAAGTATATTTATCATAATCTATATTACTTGTTCCTTTTCTAAGGTTATTCCTTATTCTTTCTGCAAATAGATAAGGAAGTCCATCTATAAACTTAGATTTCCAATGAGAGCTATTACTCTCTGGAGTTCCATTACTCTCGTTAAGAACGTATCCTTATACCATCTAAAAGATGTAAGGGTTCTACACTTAAGATTTTGTAATAAAGACCTAATATTCTCTGAATTATCAGACCATCTTCCTGTAAAATGTTCTATGATATTCACTATTAATGAATAAACAGAATTATTTTCTGCAATTCCATCCTCCTCTTTTATACTATTGAGGATTTTTCTTCTATCTTCCTCAGATAGATAATTATCCCACCAGCCTTTCAGTTGTCCTGTAAAACCTGATATAATCATGTGAGCTATTGTCTTAGTTGAATTTCTATTACTCTGACAGATTGTGCTATACATTAGCATCCTATGAACTGTCTTATATATCTGAGATTTAGTTTGACCATCTATGTTCCATTTATATATTTTTACCACTATACGAGTTATGAACCACATATTGTTCTTCTTCTATAAGAATATCTTGTGGAGTTGGCCTAGGATAATAATACATCCATTGTGTTGGCTTATCAGCAAACTTTGATGACATTTTTGCTATTTCGTCATTTATTTTTTGTTTATAATTTTCTTCATAAATACTTTCTTCAAATTCTTTAATATGCTTATTGAATCATTTAATGCTTGAAGAATATTTTCCTCCGATTTTGTTTTAAAATCTGTCACACCCTCAAAATCCACGTGCGGAGTTTACCGCGAGGCGTGTGAACAAACCAGGATCACAGTCAATAGTTACTCGGAATGACACTATATGCCACGTTTAACATAAACCAAACTTGTGACATCCGTCACTTCAAGGTCCGTCATTTGACATGAAACTTCGTTAACTATTCTTAGAGCATTCATTTGTCATCTTCATAGATTATTCGTCAGAACATCATACTTGTTTGGTTTTCTTTTACAGTCGGGATACCATTATTTGCAACTTTATCATCCAAACGCTCACGAATATCACAACCGACACCGTTAATTATAATATGTTATATAATATAAACAACATTAAACACATCCTTATAATTAGTATAATGCGCGTATTTACGTCTTTTTCAACCGAAACAAGTTTAGCGATTCGGGGCTAAGTGCAGGGACTAAACTTGACAAATTGCCAAACTAGGTTGGGTATAAATACCCTCTTCCTAGCCATTCTTTCTTCACATCTTCTTCTTCATCGCTCTTTTCTTCTTCTTCATCTCTACATCGATCTTACACCAAAAACCGACCCGTTTGTTGCATTTTCGTCATCTAATCTTGAGTGTCATCATGTATACTCGTATCTAGCAGGTAGATAACCTCGCTTACCTCGTTTTTAGCTCGGTTTTACAACTACCTTTTCTAGGGTTTCGGGTGCTCGGGTTCATCCGAGCACATGAGGTCGTCTAGGCTTGTGTGTTGCGTTCCAGTGTGGTTTCTTGTCTAGGCATGTTAGATGTGTGTTTCTGGACGTTCTTAAGGTGTAAAACGAGTGCTCGGAGTAGCTGGACACTGCTCTGCACTTCAGCAGTCGCGAACTTACTGTTCAGGCGACTGGGTCTTTTAGGCGACTGAGCCGTGCGACTGAGTGAGTCATGCGACTGAGTCCATGTGTCTGTGTCTATCGTGACTGAGTGGTGCGACTGGGGTGAGTCGTGCGACTAAGTCCATTCGTATGTGTGTGTCGTGCGATTGAATGCATGCGATTGAGAGTGTGTACGACTGAGTTATTACGGATGATTGTGTGCGACTGTGTGTATCACACGACTGAAGATCCAATTGCACGAATGAGAGTTCAGTCGTACGAATGAAGCTGATTCGCATGACTGAAGGCTGAATCGTGCGAATGGAAGGTTGAGTCGTGCGATTGGGTGCTGTGTGGTACGACTGAGTGCTTAGTCGCACGAATAGGAGTTCAATCATGCGAATAAAGCTGATTTGCATGACTGAAAGTTGATTCGTACGAATGGAGTGTCTAGTCGTACGTCTAGTCCTGTCGTGCAATTGGAGTCAATGTGTGTGAATTCTTCATGTGTGTGGTGTGTGTAGTCGTGTGATGTTAAGGTAAAATCGACACGGTTGCCATTGTTAATGAAGAACAATGAGATTAACACTATCAAACTCATTAATGTTATATCGAAACACATCAACTTAACATTTTGCAATTAGCAACAAATGATTCCTAACACCAGTGCTTACCAAGCATTTTCGTAATAACAGTAACACTTTTACCCAAACATCGTCGACAATGGTAACGTTTCTAGTGCTTGGGTCTACATAAGATCTATTGCGCGTGTTTGTGTGCAAGACTTACCCACGACCAAACCGATACGACCCGACCCAACTAAACAATGTGGTTAACATCAGACGTATTATTAATGCTTAACATAACTGTCAATAGGTGATTGACCGTTCATACATACATACAAGTTTGGGAAGTTACATCAGACATACCTACCACTTAACAAGTGAGTTTCGTGGCCCCTTTTTAATCTTATTCAATTGTTTTACTCTTTTACAAACATGGGGGAAAAGTATGCTCACACGTTTTCAATGCTGTACAACATACATACAATTTTCATACTTGGAATCAACGAGATACTGTTTTGTGAGTACTTATCTGATGCATACATGATGTTACTGTGTGGTTCTTCTTACAACCATTAATTCTGGTGTTGGAACCAACGGATAGGTATTAGTAGTACTACTGGGTTGACACCCCCACCCTTGACAGATGGTTACTTATGAGTACCATCACACTGCCAGGAACGGGCCTTGGGTGAATATATTCCGACAAGTTACTGTGTGTACGTCATTAGGTTTGGTTGTATAAAACTCATGATATGTGATTTTGCTTGCTTATAACTGTATGCATGGTATTCCACTACAAACACTATACAGCATCAACTACATGTTTACAATTCAAACCTGCGAAGCTCACCAACATTATTGTTGACAATTTTGAGCATATTTTTCAGGTAACAATGAGAACTGAATATCTAAGAGTGCTGCCTTAGTGGAGACCCTAGGACGTGTTTTTGAGACTGAACATACTTGATAAATAATATTTTGTATAGTGTTGCAGTCAATCAAACAATTAACATTCTTTTGGATACTTCCCGGGTTGTGGGAATTACATACAAGTGTATAATTTTTGTGATTATGTGAATCAATTTCAAGTTTCTATTATACTTATGGCTATGTTGTCGTGGACATTGACTAACACGACACAAGTCTCCATTTGCGTCGGGTGTCGTCATGACACGCTTGCCATCAATTACATACATATTGCAACCCTATGTTAACCATGTGTTATGACGATCCCATCTAGCTCGCATTCCCGTGTTTCCGCTATTAGCGGGTTGTGACAGACTGGTATCAGAGCCATTGGTTATAGAGAATTAGGCAATACGCTTGACCTAGCTCACGGACATCAGGACGTTACACGAACCATGCATGATGAGTGTTGACAATACTATGATGTTAACTTGGGGTAAGTGGAGCTAGGGTGACCATGCAAAACAATTTACCATTACGGGTGCACACGTAATTGTAATTCGCCGTGCATGAGAAGTCTGGTAAATCTTACCGTGAGGTAACGATCAAGAGTATTACAAGTTTTCTATTCTATACCCTAGGGTGTGCTAGGATCATAATTCTAGTAAGGCCTCGTTAAGGGTAACAAACATTATTAATACTTGCTATTACTTAAGTCCTGTCCTACTTAGAGCCTTCATGGTATTTCCAATCATGACATTGATTCTATTGTTCACGAAACATTCCTCCACTTAGCATTTCAGTAACTAGGGAACTGATTGAATGCTTAGAATAAAAGTGGAATTCAAGAAATGTAGAGGAGTGATGATACTCTCTACACATACATCATGTTACTCATTGGGATTATGCTAAGGAAAGTTAGGATGTCATGTAACCGGTTTAAGCGTCATTCAAGGTATATCGTGGATGTGGTGGGAATGCTGCGGGGGGACCCTATATATAAGCATCACCGGTATACTAAGAATGTGCTTAAACTAGGCTACGTGACGATCTTGATGGACCGAAGCATGTGTTATTGGAATCATACGTGTATCTTAAAGTGGCTAAGGTTTACATGTTTACTAAAGTTTACATGTTTACACCTTTCTGTGATTAGAGGATGCCGCCTAGAAGAGTCACACATAGTACCAATCAAGGTGAAACCCCTCAAGGCAGAGGTAGGGGTAGATCACCAAGAACAGGTGGTGCTCCAGCTGGCTACAATCAGGGAACTGACAACCCTGACATAGCTGCTATGATTGCTCAGCAGCTAGCTGCACTGATTCCGACTATTGTGACTCAAGTGAGTGACACTCTTCTGAATCATCATCTCCACAGGGATGATAACACATACCATGAACATAACCAAGGAACAGGGGATGATACTGGGATTGGCGGAACAACTGGAACTGACACTGGGGTTGATAATACCAGACGGGGGTGTTCTTACAAAGAATTTGTGGCCTGCAAACCCCGAGAATTCAATGGGAAAGGCGGGCGATAGCCCTGACTAGATGGCTTGAAAAGATGGAGGCAGTGATTGACATCAGTGAATGCCTCGACAATCAAAGAATCAAGTATGTTACATGCTCACTACAGGGTAGAGCACTAACCTGGTGGAACACCCAGGTTCAAGCTATAAGAAGAGTCAGCAATGCAGATGACTTGGGATGAGTTTAAAGCATTGATCACTGAAGAATATTGCCCACTCAATGAGATGCAGAAATTAGAGCAGGAATTTTAGAACCATGCTATGGTTGGAGCTGGGCATGCAGCTTACAATGATCGTTTTCATGAGTTGGCAAGACTTGTTCCACACCTTGTGACTCCGGAATCAAAGAGAATCGAGAGGTACATTTGGGGACTTGCGCCTCAAATCCGAGCAATGGTAACAGCAGCTGCTCCTCCAATGATTCAGAGCGCAATTCTAAAGGCTGGCGCTCTAACTGACGAGATGGTGAGAACAGGAGTTTTGGGGAAGGGAGCAGAGAAAAGAAAGACGTTGGGAAACAAGCCGGTCGATCACCGGGAAATTTGACAAGAGGGCAAAGACTGTTAGAAACTTCGTGGCAGTAACTTCGGGTAAGAGAGAATATGTTGGGCCGTACCCCAAATGTGACAGGTGCAGCTATCATCATCCCCCAAAGATGCAGTGCCGGGTGTGCGTGAACTGTAGGCGCCCGGGGCACCTAGCAAGAGATTGTAGAGTTGCACTGAATCTGGTTGCACCCGTCAATGTGGTTAACCCCGCCAGGAATGCCAGAGTCTGTTACGAATGTGGAAATCTAGGTCATTACCGGAACACGTGCCCCAAATTGAATAGGGCACCGGGTCAACAAGGGAATAATCAACAGCAAGTGATGGCCATAGCTGGGAATCAAGGCCCGGCTAATCAAGGATATGTCGCTTGGGGACGTGCATTTGTCATTGGAGCTAACGATGCTCGTCAGGACCCGAATGTTGTTACGGGTATGTTCTTGCTCAACCACTACTTCGCATCCATATTGTTTGATACTGGAGCAGACAATAGCATCATATCTTCTGATTTTGCACACATGTTTGCCTTGAACCCTAGTAGACTAGAAACTAGTTTCTCCGTAGAAATGGCCAACGGTAGAGTTGTACAAGCAGATGAGATTATTAGACAATGCTCCATGATACTGGAGAACCATGCCTTCGACATAGACTTGATACCTTTCGAGTTTGGGAGCTTCGACGTGATTGTGGGAATGGATTGGTTGTCGAAACACGGAGCCGAGATTGTTTGTCAGGAGAAAATAGTACGAATCCCTATGCCAAACGGGGAGGTGCTCAAGATTCAAGGAGAACGACCGGGAAGAACACTAAAGCTTATTTCTTGCATGAAGACGCGACGATGTCTACGGAAGCAGTGTTACGCATTTCTGGCCCATGTAGTGGAAAAGAAAGAAGAAGGCAACAAGTTGGTGGATATCCCTGTAGTACGAGACTATCCGGAAGTATTCCCTAATGACTTGTCGGGTTTACCTCCTCCACGACAGGTGGAATTTCGTATAGAATTGGTTCCTGGAGCTACGCCGGTAGCAAAAGCACCATACCAGTTAGCGCCATCCGAAATGCAAGAGTTATCTACCAATTATAGGAGCTATTAGAGAAGGGTTTTTTCGACCGAGCCATTCACCATGGGGAGCACTAGTTTTATATGTCAAAAAGAAAGACGGGTCGTTCCGCATGTGTATCGATTATCGCGAGTTGAACAAACTGACTGTGAAGAATCGATATCCTCTTCCCAGAATTGATGACTTATTTGATCAGCTGCAAGGAGCTTCTTATTTCTCCAAGATTGATCTTCGTTCTGGATATCATCAATTGAGGGTTTACGAGGATGACATACCGAAAACAGCGTTTAGGACTCGTTATGGTCATTATGAGTTCTTAGTCATGCCGTTCGGACTGACTAACGCACCGGCTGTATTCATGGATCTGATGGATCGGGTGTGTAAACCATACTTGGATAAGTTCGTGATCGTATTCATTGACGATATACTTATCTACTCTCGATCGAATGAAGACCACGAGAAACATCTTCGGGCTATACTGAGTCTGCTACAAGAAGAGAAACTTTTCACTAAACTTTCAAAGTGCGAGTTTAGGCTTCGAGAGGCGAAATTTTTGGGTCATGTGGTTAACGAAAATGGGATTCATGTAGATCCCGGCAAAATTGAAGCAGTAACAAATGGGATACACCCCAGACACCCTCAGAGATACGGCAATTCTTAGGATTGGCCGGATACTATCGTCGCTTCATTGCGAATTTTTAAAAGATTGCTCAACCGTTAACTATGTTGACTCAAAAAGACAAGAAGTTTGATTGGAGATGTGCCCAAGAACAAGCATTCCAAACGTTGAAAGAGGAGTTATGCAACGCACCAATATTTTCCCTTCCAGACGGAACTGGTGATTTTGTGGTGTACTGCGATGCTTCACATCAAGGATTGGGTTGTGTGCTAATGCAGAAAGAAAAGGTGATTGCCTATGCCTCGTGACAACATAAGGTGCATGAGAAGAATTATACGACTCATGACCTGGAGTTGGGCGCGGTAGTATTTGCACTCAAGATATGGAGGCACTATCTGTGTGGAACCAAATGTATCATCTACATAGATCATAAAAGCCTTCAACACATCCTGAATCAGAAAGAACTCAACATGCGATAACGACTTTGGGTAGAGCTACTTAGTGACTACGATTGTGAAATCCGGTACCATCCGGGGAAAGCAAATATGGTGGCTGACGCACTAAGTCATAAAGAGCGCGTGAAACCACTACGTACTCGAGCTTTGGGATTGACTATTCAAACGAACTTGAAAGCTCAGATCCAACTTGAACAAAGTGAGGCAATGAAAGAAGAAAACCTTGCGGGAGAAGAATTCCGAGGGTTAGACAAACAGATGATTTGCAAGGATGATGGCATACAGTACTTCATGGATCCCATATGGGTACCCAAATGGGGAGACATTCGTACCCTGATCATGGAAGAAGCACACAAGACACGATATTCTATTCATCCTAGTGCAGACAAAATGTATCACGATCTTAAGGATCTATACTGGTGGCCAGGCATGAAGAGGGACATTGCTATGTATGTAAGCCGATGCTTGACGTGCTCGAAAGTTAAGGCTGAACATCAAAAACCATCGGGATTATTACAGCAACCTGAAATTCCGAGTGGAAATGGGAGAACACAGCCATGGATTTCATTACCAAACTCCCTAGAACAAGTAACGGGCACGACTCGATATGGGTCATAGTGGATCGGATAACGAAGTCCGCTCATTTCCTACCGATCCGGCAGGATTACAAGATGGAAAGGTTGGCGAGGTTGTACATTAAAGAGGTCGTGACACGGCACGGTGTGCCGGTGTCAATCATATCTGACCGTGGCAGTCGATTCACTTCACGATTTTGGCAAACATTACAAAAAGCGATGGGCACTCAATTAGATATGAGTACCGCCTATCACCCACAAACAGATGGCCAAAGTGAACGAACTATACAAACGTTGGAAGACATGCTCAGAGCTTGTGTAATTGATTTTGGTGGTAGTTGGGACACTCATTTACCATTGATTGAGTTCTCCTACAACAACAGCTATCATACAAGCAATGGATGCGCACCATTTGAAGCATTGTACGGGAGGAAATGTAGATCCCTAGTTTGTTGGGCTGAAGTTGGTGAGAGACAGCTTACGGGCCCAGAGACCATTCAAGAGACAACTGACAAAATTTTCCAAATCAAAGACAAACTTAAAGCTGCTAGAGATCGCCAAAAGAGCTATACCGACAATCATCAGAAGCCTCTAGAATTCAATGTTGGAGATCATGTCTTACTCAAGGTCTCTCCCTGGAAAGGGAATGTATGATTTGGAAATAAAGGGAAGTTAGTCCCTCGATACGTAGGACCATTCGAGATTAAAGAAAGAACCGGTTCGGTGGCTTACCGATTAAGGTTGCCACAAGAACTCAGTGGTGTACATGATACTTTTCACGTGTCAAACGTCAAGAAGTGTTTGGAGGATGAGTCCTTACACGTACCAATTGAGGAAATCAAGATCGACGAAAAGCTTCATTTTATTCAGGAACCTATCGAGATCATGGACCGAAAGGTCAAACGCTTAAGGCACAGCAAGATACCGATCGTTCGCGTGAGATGGAACTCCAAGCGAGGACCAGAATTTACGTGGGAACGGGAAGATCAGATGAAACTTAAGTATCCAAATCTATTCAAGGATGACGCTCTTGGACCTAGCATCAGTTGAATTTCGGGACGAAATTCTCTCAACTGGGGGATACTGTGACATCCGTCACTTCAAGGTCCGTCATTTGACATGAAATTTCATTAACTATTCTTAGAGCATTCATTTGTCATCTTCATAGATTATTCGTGAGAACATCATACTTGTTTGGTTTTCTTTTACAGTCGGGATACCATTATTTGCAACTTTATCATCCAAACGCTCACGAATATCACAACCGACACCATTAATTATAATATGTTATATAATATAAACAACATTAAACACATCCTTATAATTAGTATAACGCGTGTATTTACGTCATTTTCAACCGAAACAAGTTTGGAGATTCGGGGGCAAAGTGCAGGGACTAAACTTGACAAATTGCCAAACTAGGCTGGGTATAAATACCCTCTTCCCAGCCATTCTTTCTTCACATCTTCTTCTTCATCGCTCTTTTCTTCTTCTTCATCTCTACATCGATCTTACAACAAAAACCGACCCGTTTGTTGCATTTTCGTCGTCTAATCATGAGTGTCATCGTGTATACTCGTTCCTAGCAGGTAGGTAACCTCACTTACCTCGTTTTTAGCTCGGTTTTACAACTGCGTTTTCTAGGGTTTCGGGTGCTCGGGTTCATCCGAGCACATGAGGTCGTGTGGGCTTGTGTGTTGCGTTCCAGTGTGTGTTTCTTGTCTAGGCATGTTAGATGTGTGTTTCTGAAAGTTCTTAGGGTGTAAAACGAGTGCTCGGAGCAGCTGGACGCTGCTCTGCACTTTAGCAGTCGCGAACTTACTGTTCAGGCGACTGGGTCTTTCAGGCGACTGAGTCGTGCGACGAAGTGAGTCGTGCGACTGAGTCCATGCGTCTGAGTCTATCGTGCGACTGAGTGGTGCGACTGGGGTGAGTCGTGCGACTGAGTCCATTTGTATGTGTGTGTCGTGCGATTGAATGCATGCGATTGAGAGTGTGTGCGACTGAGTCAATACGGATGATTGTGTGCGACTGTGTGTATCACACGACTGAAGATCCAGTCGCACGAATGAGAGTTCAGTCATACGAATGAAGCTGATTCGCACGACTGAAGGCTGAATCGTGCGAATGGAAGGTTGAGTCATGCGATAGGGTGCTGTGTGCTACGACTGGGTGCTTAGTCGCATGAATGGGAGTTCAATCGTGCGAATGAAGCTAATTCGCATGACTGAAAGTTGATTCGTGCGAATGGAGTGTCCAGTCGTGCGTCTAGTCCTGTCGTGCAATTGGAGTCAATGTGTGTGAATTCTTCATGTGTGTGGTGTGTGTAGTCGTGTGATGTTAAGATAACATCGACACGGTTGCCATTGTTAGTGAAGAACATTGAGATTAACACTATCAAACTCATTAATGTTATATCGAAACGCATCAACTTAACATTTTGCAATTAGCAACAAATGATTCCTAACACCAGTGATTACCAAGCAGTTTCATAATAACAGTAACACTTTTACCCAAACATCATCGACAATGGCAACGTTTCTAGTGCTTGGGTCTACATAAGATCTATTGCGCGTGTTTGTGTGCAAGAGTTACCCATGACCAAACCGATACGACCCGACCCAACTAAACAATATGGTTAACATCAGACGTATTATTAATGCTTAACATAACTGTCAATCGGTGATTGACCGTTCATACATACATACAAGTTTAGGAAGTTACATCAGACATACTTACCACTTAACAAGTGAGTTTCGTGGCCCCGTTTTAATCTTATTCAATTGTTTCACTCTTTTACAAACATGGGGGAAAAGTATGCTCACACGTTTTCAACGCTGTACAACATACATACAATTTTCATACATGGAATCAACGTGATACTGTTTTATGAGTACTTATCTGATGCATACACGATGTTACTATATGGTTCTTCTTACAACCATTAATTCCGGTGTTGGAACCAACGGATAGGTATTAGTAGTACTACTGGGTTGACACCCCCACCCTTGACAGATGGTTACTTGTGAGTACCATCACACTGCCAGGAACGGGCCTTGGGTGAATATATTCCGACATGTTACTGTGTGTACGTCATTAGGTTTGGTTGTATAAAACTCATGATATGTGATTTTGCTTGCTTATAACTGTATGCACGGTATTCCACTACAAACACTATACAGCATCAACTACATGTTTACAATTCAAACCTGCGAAGCTCACCAACATTATTGTTGACAATTTTGAGCATATTTTTCAGGTAACAATGAGAACTGAAGATCTAGGAGTGCTGCCTTAGTGGAGACCCTAGGATGCGTTTTTGAGACTGAACATACTTGATAAACAATATTTTGTACAGTGTTGCAGTCAATCAAACAATTAACATTCTTTTGGATACTTGTTCCCGGGTTGTGGGAATTATATACAAGTGTACAATTTTTGTGATTATGTGAATCAATTTCAAGTTTCTATTATACTTATGGCTATGTTGTTGTGGACATTGACTAACACGACACAAGTCTCCATTTGCGTCGGGTGTCATCATGACACGCTTGCCATTAATTACATACATATTGCAACTCTATGTTAACCATGTGTTATGACGATCCCGTCTAGCTCGCATTCTCGTGTTTCCGCTATCAGCGGGGGTGTGACAAAACCAGAATTCAAACTTTTAAAAGTGTGCAAAAGCGTATTGTAAATAAAACAAACTCAAAATGTAAAAATGTATGACATGGCAAAACATGCGCCATCCAACTGTTTAAAACCCATAATATAAATATAAGTAAAGGTATCATTGTTTAAATATTAGGATGCATGCTTGACTCGTGTAGTGCTCCTACTGGCAATCCGGATTAATGACCTGAGAATAGCATACTAAAAGAGTCAACACAATGGTTGGTGAGTTCAAGAGTTTGCGTATAAACATAGCAGTTTACAATTGTGATATAAATAAGCATATGTATTGCAATAGATAGCTAGTCCATTAACAAACAGATATTAATACATAGTGATTTCGCAATTGAAGCTGACTGTGTTATGTTTGCCTCCTGTCACGACTTTACCATATCGTGACAAATGTACATAGGACAAATTGCACCTGG
The DNA here is from genome assembly GCA_024085815.1 of Flaveria linearis. NCBI lineage: Eukaryota > Viridiplantae > Streptophyta > Magnoliopsida > Asterales > Asteraceae > Flaveria > Flaveria linearis. The sequence continues at coordinate 61,611,406 of CM044003.1, read as the reverse complement.
TTGACCTCGAGTCACACAGGTGGGGCTCGTCAGACCCAGTAGTACTACCCAAGTTTCCCCGCTATTCAATATTAACAATTCGAAAGTGTGAGGACTTTATCATGGTAAATAGCACTATATTAATATCATACACATCTTAAATATAAAAAGCATTTATAAAGTTACCAGTATGCTATCTCCCCCAAAAGAGATTAAGTAAAACAGTGGGGCATGAACTCAACTGATACGCGTATTGAGTACTAGAGTTTACTTGAAAGAAAAGTGGACAGTCAACCATCAGAGGTTACCTAGATCATGTAAGTACATGAGTATGTGTAAACAGATAATATGAGAAACCCTAAGTGCACTACAACCAAGACTTAAGGTTTTAGAAGAATAGACAGGTTTGGCCTAGTTGACCCGTTTGACCTGTTGGTGACATTATGTATTGTAAACCATTTAAGCAGACATGAGCATATATCATACAGGTCATGTAAGTTCTTAGCATCTAGCATACTCAGTGTATTCATAACACAACTAGTGTATCATATAACAGGTCAGGTCATGCATAACCTACTTATATGACCTATAACCATGATTTAGCATATACGGGTCAAAACAGATAATTTACCAAAAAGTCATCCATACTATTCACAACACATTCAATATGCTCAATACATACAACATACATCAATATGATCAATTTCCAGTCCCAAGCATGACGTCCTAGTTACTAACCAACATACGAAACCATACATGATCATCAAAGTCTATAAATCACCCAATCACAAATAAACATTCCATACACCCAGTTTACAAATTCTATCACATTAGACATCCACAACAAGCATTCTAATATGATCCTAAAGAGAAGGTTACGTACAATTCCCAATATCTAATGTTCATGCACAATAAAGTTTCCCTTTGGGAAAGTTCATTCCAAAATCTAGTAAACACCCACAGTACATACAATTCATCAATAATATACTATTTCAAGTTCATAACAACAACTAACTATGATCAACAACATCAAACTAGCATGATTCATTCATCCATATACAAAAAGTTTCTACTTTTGGCAAGACATGAACAACAACATCCAACCTAAGATTTCTAGCGTTCATAGCAACAATCTAGCATTCATATCATAATCCCAATGTTCATACAACATCATTAACACCCTAATACCATCAATTCATCATCGAATTATCAAGTTCATGCACAAAAGTTACTATTAATAGTAACGTATGATCCAAGCATCCAAAATCACAATTTCTTGCATGATTCATGTTTGCTAGCATTCATACAACCTAATTAACATCCCAATAACATCAAACAACAATCAATTCCACATAATCATCATAATTTTCGAATTAGGGTTCATGTTCATCAAGGTTCATGATTCAATCATTACAAACGTGTCATTCATGCATAATCAACGTTAAATAATATACATACCATCTAACTAACATGCTAACATCAACAAAACATCAAAAATTCAGCCCCATTGATCCCAATTCGCAGCCTAGGCTTCGGCCATATCAAGAACACATGAAAAACTCACAAAAATCTAACCTTTAAACTTGTAATGGCTTGCAATTGATGTTTCTAACGTATTGTACCACTTGCAATCGATCAAAATCAAATGAATGGTGGTTGTTCTTGGCTGAAATCGCAGGGAGAAGGGGAGAGGAGTGCAGGTCGCGTATGTGGGAGAAGTGGGGGCTAGGGTTAGTGTTTTGTTTAATTTAATTAATCACATGTACACTTTTAACCCTTGCATTTTGTATTCTCATTAAAATTAAGCTTTTAACCTCTTTTTAAAGTGTTTTTAACCATCTAACAAATATATAAGCTAGTAATAACAATTATATATTTTATCTTCATAAAACACGCAACATACGAATTAACACACGCGTTTCCGCGTTACGCGATAAAATTCCCAAATAGTCTTTAAATCGCGTAAACATATAAACATAACACAATAATCATCTTATCAACTAGATTATTACTAAATTAACATTATTAATTATTATTAGTCACCAACGTCAAACGACAAATAGTGTGTGCTTACGACACGTGTATGCAAAACTTAACGGAACTAACGGAGTTTGGTAACGGAAAATTACCGGATGTCACATTATCCCCATGTTGAAAGAATTTTCTGTAGGATTCTATGTGCCCAAGACACTTAGAATATTGATGTGGTTAGTACGTTATGATCCAAGTCGGGTTATACCTAATAACAAGCTTAGCAAACACCAATTAATATTTAATTGATGATATGATCATGCAATTAAATTTTTACACCAATTTAGAAAATGGGTTTTCTAAATGAGTTGCATATGAGATGGAACAATTTATTAGGATATTTTGTTCAATAATATTATTTGTAATGTTATTTAAGTAAGTTAGATAACATTACAAATTCATAATAGGAGTGTATGGATTATACAATTAAAAGGTTAGTTGTATATATATCTGATAAAAGACTAGTTATATGTGTGTGTTATTGTTTGAAGTTTATAAAAAAGGAAAGCTCTCTTTTTTTTAAACAAAATCATCCACCATATACACATGCATGTGTGCATGTGCTTTGATTCTCTTGAGTGGAAGACATTCTATGCATGCTTGTCATAGAGTTCCACTAAGTGACATTGATAAGAACATCACACATGGTCATTGTCTAGGAGAACTAACTAGAAAAACACTCTCATCTATTCATTCATTACATGCAAACTTGAACTTCATCTCACTCTCTCTCTCTCAAGTTTACGGAAACAAGGCAGAAAAGAAGAGGATTTGGAGCTGATTTTTGGTGTCCTCTACCTAGCAAGAGTGGTGTTTGATCAAGGGCTTGGGGTATACAAAGCTTGAGGATCTCTACTTTGAGCTCTTGGCCGATTTCAAGCATCCAAAACCACCCATCTTTGGTCGACATTCTGCTGCAGTAAGGTAGTAAATCACAGCTCTATATAGCTGTGATTTTATGTGCATTTACATATGTTCATCGCTTGCATATTCACATAAATGATCCTTTGTTCTTTGGGTTTATTTTATACATTAATATGGTCATCTAATGAACATATTTTTCAGCTTATAAAAGGGTTTATAAAGTTGTAATTCCGCTGCGTTTTCAGAAAGTTTAAATGGTTAAACTATGATTTTATGTTCTAACAATCCCAACAATGGCATCTAGAGCCGGTTATGTGAATAGCTTGCTTGTTCTTATCCTTTAAAAATCATTTTAAAGGATGTTAATCAACTAATTAGGGGCTGATTTTAGTTGATTTAATAAACACCAAGTCTTTCAAAGTTATATCTTCGTGCTTATGATTAAATTTTGAAAGATAGGAATGTCAATTGGTTGATATGTTTGGTTGTTGTTTGTTTGGACAAACAAACCCAAATTTTCAGTTTATGTTGGCTGAAAATTTAGGGTTTGATGGGGTTTATTTTGTTTGTTGAATGATGTTAATGATTGTTCATATGTTAGTGTGCATAACCTAGCCTTTGGCCTTTTGATTTGGATAATTGCAATGGTTGTTTTAATTCATTCAATTGGGTTGTAATATTTATGTTTATTATTTGGGTTGTAATTATTTATTCATTTGGTTATGTAATAAATAGATTAGGTGCATTTTTTTTTATTAGAAAAATGTATTAGGATATAATTTTGTAAAAGGAAGATGCACAAGATCAAGACCCAAAGATGGACATCAAAGACATGGACCTTGACGTATTTGGATATGGATTCAAGTGGGAGTCCATGGACACATAAATTGTGTCATTACAAACCCTTTAGAAAGACCTTATGACAACACTTGTGATGGCAAACAAGTGTTGTCAACTTAGTAGCTATGGTTATGCACTAATGTTTATATGTTTATGCTTGTTTGAATGTTTGTTGTTTGATTGTTTGGTTGATATTTAGACATATATTACAAACTCATTAACAAACTTAACAAGCTGAAAATTGATGGTTCTTAATCATTAAAGTTAATAAAAGGTTATTAAAAAGGATCAATGATTTTATAATAAAATGGGTTTTATTAAAAGAACCATAGGGTATCTTGTATTTGAAAGCATGCAAATACAAATACATAGAGTTTTCTAAACTAGAATTATGAAACCTTTAAATGTTCAAATCCCTTTAAAAATAAGTCAAACACCATCCTTTTATACAACACTCGAATCATTTGAGAACTTGATGTGGGATAAAGGTCACCTAACCACATTAGAGGGAACTTATGAGTTTGAGGTGGGTTTGCCATATTTATGGGATAAAGGTCACCTAACCACTAATATTAGCAAATCCACATGCGTGTCTAAGTAGGATGACTTAATTTGGAAATCATGCATTAGGATCACCGAAGCATGACGTACAAAGGGTGTTGATGGGATAAACATGCCAAACAAACATAAGATGTTTAACCGATCCCATACACTAGGAATTGTAATAGGTTACAATTGTCAAAACGTTGACTACCTTGTTAATTTAAATAAAGGGATAAAGGTCACCTAACCAATATTTAAATGTAACGTTGGATTCTAGATTTCAATTATTAATTGTCTATGAGATGTAAAGGGTATTAATGATTAAAATGTAATTTTTCAGAAATACTAATAAGAACTTTGTTAATTTTGTAGAATGGCCGCAAACAACAACAACACAAACTCGACCGTCCATAACCTATCACTAAGAACAATCCTTGAAAAGGAACGTCTAAACCATGGGAACTTCATGGATTGGTACCGAAACTTGAGAATCGTTCTCAAGCAAGAAAAGAAGTCCTATGTGCTAGACGATCCCATTCCCGATCAACCCGATGAAAATGACGATGAGGCCTTTGCCAAGTGGGTCAAGTACACCGAGGACTCTGTGCAAGTCGCATGTCTCATGCTAGCAAGCATGATTCCCGATTTGCAAAAGGACTTTGAGAACCATAATGCCTATGACATGATCACCCAGTTGAAGGAAATGTTCCAACAACAATCAAGGGTGGAGCGCTTCGAAACGGTTCGAGCACTCCATGCAAGTCGAATGGACGAGACCCAATCGGTGTCATCTTATGTTCTTAAGATGAAGGGCCACATTGATCGCCTCGAGAGGCTTAACTGTCATGTGTCCAATGAGTTGACAACGGATTTGATCCTCAACTCACTATCCAAGAAGTTTGATATCTTCGTTATGAACTATAACATGAATGGATGGGCGAAGAGCATTGGTGAGCTTCACTCAATGCTCAAAACGGCCGAGGCGGGCATGGGTAGAAAGGTTCTACCGGTCCTTACGATCAATGAAGGAGGTAGTAGGAAGAGGCACCTCCCCGACCTTAGGGCAAGTCTTGTAAGAGGGAAGGGGCACGTCAAGGGGAAGGGAAAAGGAAAAGCAAAAGTGGAACCGCCTAAACCAAAAGAAAAGAAGCAAAACGTTGCTCAAAATGACCCGTGTTTTGAGTATGGTGAGGTAAGCCATTGGAAACGCAATTGCCCGGTCTATCTCAAAGCATTGAGAGAAAAGAGGGATGCGGGGCAAACCTCAGATACAATCTTTATGATAAATGTTGAGCTAAATGTTATTTCTTCTAACACATGGGTACTAGATACCGGATGTGGAACTCATATTTGCAATTTGTTGTAGGGGTTCAAAAGAAGTGAGCACTATACAAAAGGGGAAATTAGTCTCGTCATGGGGAATGGTGCAAAGGTTCACGTGGAAGCCCAAGGAGACTACATTTTGAAGCTTCCAAGTGGTTTGGAAGTTATTTTAGAGAATGTTTTGTATGCTCCTAGTTTAACTAGGAACATTATTTCTGTTTCCCGTTTAAGACAATGTGATTATGATTTCAAGTTTGTTGACAATGATATTCATGTTTCTTTCAATCATATGTTTTGTTTTAAGGCTATACCTTGTAATGGTATTTATGAATTGGTTCATGAAAACACAACATATGATAGCTCAATGTACCAAGCAACCACCAAAAAGCTCAAATTAGATTTGAGTGATTCCTATCTTTGGCATTGTCGCCTTGGTCACATAAACAAGAATCGTATGCAAAAACTCCAAAAGACTGGTCTTTTGAAAACTAATGAAAATGATTCATTTGATGTATGCGAGTCTTGTTTACAAGGTAAAATGACAAAGGCCCCTTTTAGTGGGACTAATGAAAGGGCAAAGGATTTATTAAGAATCATACATTCGGATGTATGTGGACCTTTTAAACCAATAACTAGGAATGGTGAAAGATACTTCATTACCTTTACCGATGGCTATAGTCGTTATGGGTATGTGTACTTGTTAAGACACAAACATGAATCTTTTGAAATGTTCAAAATCTTCAAGAATGAAGTAGAAAATCAACTTAACAAAACGGTCAAGATTCTTCATACAGATAGAGGAGGTGAATACCTAAGTAGTGAATTTCAAGAGTATCTTAGAAGTTGTGGGATATCTCACAACTTCCTCCACCTGGAACACCACAACATAATGGTGTGTCTGAGAGGAGGAATCGGACTCTATTGGATATGGTTCGATCTATGATGGCTAGAAGTACACTACCTCTATCATTTTGGGGTTTCGCGTTGCTCTCCGCGGCCCGTATTTTGAATATGGCCACAACCCAGAAAGTGGAAAGGACACCTTTTGAAATATGGCATGGAAGGGTTCCATCATTATCATATTTAAAAGTTTGGGGGTGTGATGCTTATCCTAAGCAATACACTCAAAACAAACTCGAATCCCGATCCACAAAGTGTATCTTCATTGGATATCCTAGAGATTGTATTGGATATTATTTCTATGATCCGACAGAACAGAAAGTGTTTATTGCTCGAAAGGCAGAGTTCTTGGAAACTAAGTTTCTTTCGGAAGAAACTAGTGGAAGAGCAGTGGAACTTGAAGAGGTTCAAGATTCACAAGACGATACACAATTGGTTGATACTAGCAATCAACATGAGGATGTTGAGAATGATCATGTGGATGATCAAGATACATAAAACATTCGCAAATCTGGTAGAATTAGTGTTCCTCTTGAAAGATATGGATTTTTCGTGGATGGATGCTATGTGGTAGATTCGGATGAACCAACCACATACCATGAGGCAATGTCAAAACCTGATTTTGACAAATGGCAAGAAGCCATGAACGTTGAGATGCAATCCATGTATGATAACCAAGTTTGGGAATTGGTTACACCACATCTTAAGTCCAAGATAGTTGGAAGTAAGTGGGTTTTCAAGAAGAAAACCGATATGCATGGAAACTTGGATACCTATAAAGCTAAAATTGTAGCAAAAGGTTTCACTCAAATGCAAGGGGTTGATTATGATGAAACCTTTTCGCCTGTGGCAATGCTAAAGTCTATCAGGATATTGTTTGCCATAGCAGCATATTATGACTATGAGATTTGGCAAATGGATGTCAAGACCGCTTTTCTTAATGGACATCTTGACGAAGATGTCCATATGAAACAGCCTGAAGGTTTTGTCGATCCAAAACATCCAAACAAGGTATGCAAGTTAAAGAAATCAATCTATGAATGAAACAAGCATCAAGAAGTTGGAATCACGGTTTTGATGATGAAGTAAAGAAATTTGGCTTCATCAAAAACGCTGATGAAGCTTGTGTATATAAGAAAGCTAGTGGGAGCATTATTACTTTCCTTGTATTATATGTCGATGACATTCTACTAATTGGAAACGACATTCCAACCTTGGAAGGTGTAAAAACCTGGCTTGGAAGCTGTTTTTCCATCAAGGATCTTGGTGAGGCCACCAATATTTTGGGAATAAAGATCTATAGAGATAGATCAAGGCGGTTAATAGGTTTAAACCAAAGTACATACATTGAAAAGATCTTGAAAATATTCAAGATGGAGAATTCTACGAAAGGTTTGGTACCTGTTCAATAGGGGACTATATTGAGCTCATCTCAATGCCCTAGTTCAAAGGTTGAACAAGAAAGAATGAATGGGGTCCCATATGCATCTACTATAGGATCCATCATGTATGCAATGATATGTACTAGGCCGGACGTGTCATGTGCTCTAAGCATGACAAGTAGATATCAACAGAATCCTGGTAATAGTCATTGGATGCCTGTTATGAGTATTTTGAAATACCTTAGAAACACTAAGGATATGTTCTTAATATATGGATCTGGTGAGGAGGAGCTCGTTGTAAAGGGTTACACGGATGCGAGTTTCCAAACTGATCAAGATGATTCTCGATCACAGTCGGGATATGTCTTCATTATGAATGGAGGAGCAGTCTCTTGGAAGAGCTCAAAGCAAGATATAGTGGCACTATCTACAACAGAATCAGAATACATCACCGCTTCATTGGCAGCTCAAGAAGCTGCGTGGCTTATGAAGTTCATTGCTGATCTAGGGGTTGTTGCTACCATTCAAGACCCCCTAGAGATCTTTTGTGACAATCAAGGTGCTATTGCTCAAATCAAGGAACCTCGTGCTCATCAAAAGACTCGGCACATTGAACTAAGATTCAACTACATTAGGGATGAAGTTGAAAAGGGGAAGATATGTATTCGCAAAGTTCATACCGATCAAAACATTGCGGATCCATTCACGAAGCTTCTAGATAGGTCAAAGCATGAAAGTCACACTTGTGCCTTAGGACTTCGATATTCTAGTGATTGGACTTGATCAAATTTAGTATTTGAGTATGTGGAACTCTTTATTATTTGAGTAAAATTATTTGGTTATAATGTTTCAATTAATGTTCCAATTTAGCATGTTTAATCCATGAGTAGATTATTTACTCTAAATGTTCCTAGTCGTTCATACTTGTGGGAACAAGTGTGAGGGTAAGATTATTATGAACTTGGATTGGTTGATATTCATATGGATGAATATAGAGCAATGGGTTGCTACTAAGGTTCATAGATATTTGTGGGATACAAATATTGGACTAACCCGCATCTCAAATTTTACTACATGGAATCTTATTGATTGATCATAAGTAAATTTCAGTAAAGGCGAATATCATTTGGTATCCTCTGACCTGAGATACATATTGGGTTTTGATATTCACCAAGTATTATGCCTTGAGCTAATTCTTCACTGTCCTGAAATAATGGACAGTACATAAGGGTATGTTCAGGTATAACACGAGGTGTTTGTGAGAAACGTATGTAGTCAAGATGGAATTTGTTCCTCTTATTCGTTGAAAGTTAGATGTCTAAGGCCTGATTAAGTTAAATCAACAAGGAATGATCATTCTGTGTTCTTGGATTTAACATGACATCTGTAACAAAAGGATAGATGATTGATTCTCCTAAATCATGTCAAGTAGGGTACTTGAATGGGATGATGTTATTGAATGGCTATAAGTCATGCGTATTAAGGGTAGTAAACCGTTGTTAGGCGTCATTTACTGCTTGCATCAATCTTCTATGAATCTTGGGCAAGTAGGAGATTGTAGGATTCTATGTGCCAAAGACACTTAGAATATTGATGTGGTTAGTACGTTATGATCCAAGTCGGGTTATACCCAATAACAAGCTTAGCAAACACCAATTAATATTTAATTGATGATATGATCATGCAATTAAATATTTACACCAATTTAGAAAATGGGTTTTCTAAATGAGTTGCATATGAGATGGAACAATTTATTAGGATATTTTGTTCAATAATATTATTTGTAATGTTATTTAAGTAAGTTAGATAACATTACAAATTAATAATAGGAGTGTATGGATTATACAATTAAAAGGTTAGTTGTATATATATCTATAAAAGACTAGTTATATGTGTGTGTGTTATTGTTTGAAGTTTATAAAAAAAGGAAAGCTCTCTTTTTTTAAACAAAACCGTCCACCATATACACATGCTGTGTGCATGTGCTTTGATTCTCTTGAGTGGAAGACATTCTATGCATGCTTGTCATAGAGTTCCACTAAGTGTCATTGATAAGAACATCACACATGGTCATTGTCTAGGAGAACTAACTAGAAAAACACTCTCATCCATTCATTCATTACATGCAAACTTGAACTTCATCTCACTCTCTCTCTCTCTCAAGTTTACGGAAACAAGGCAGAAAAGAAGAGGATTTGGAGCTGAATTTTGGTGTCCTCTACCTAGCAAGAGTGGTGTTTGATCAAGGGCTTGGGGTATACAAAGCTTGAGGATCTCTACTTTGAGCTCTTGGCCGATTTCAAGCATCCAAAACCACCCATCTTTGGTCGACATTCTGCTGCAGTAAGGTAGTAAATCACAGCTCTATATAGCTGTGATTTTATGTGCATTTACATATATTCATAGCTTGCATATTCACATAAATGGTCCTTTGTTCTTTGGGTTTGTTTTATACATTAATATGGTCATCTAATGAACATATTTTTCAGCTTATAAAAGGGTTTATAAAGTTGTAATTCCGCTGCGTTTTCAGAAAGTTTAAATGGTTAAACTATGATTTTATGTTCTAACAATCCCAACATTTTCGTCCCGAAAATTGCGTTACATGGTGAGAGTGTTCCATCACATGGCGAGAGTGTTCCATCACTGGTCTACTGCATTGGCACACAGAAATCGAAACCGAGTGAGTTTTGGATGAGTTGTCACATCATCCCCACGTTGAAAGAAATTTCGTCCTGAAATTTAAATCAATACCTTTGTCTGCAGGCATCATCTCGAACAGTTGAGAGTACTTAAGCTTCATTTGATCCTCACATTCCCACATGAATTCCGGTCCACGTCGCGAGTTCTAACGAACTTTGACTATAGGTATTTTGCTCTGCTTAAGTGTTTTCACCTCACGATCCATCACCTCGACGGGTTCTTCGATAAAACGTAATTGTTCATCCACTTGAACATCTTCTAGTGGTACAATTAGTGTTTCATCAGATAAACACTTCTTCAGATTTGAAATGTGAAACACGTTGTGAACTCCACTCAATGAATCAGGTAAAGCTAGCCGATAGGCCACTGGACCTATCCTTTCCAATATCTCAAATGGTCCAACATACCTCGGATTTAGCTTTCCTCGCTTGCCAAACCGAACTACGCCTTTCCACGGTGAGACTTTCAATAAGACCTTGTCGCCAATTTGAAATTCAAGAGGTTTCCGTCTCCTGTCGGCATAACTTTTCTGTCTATCTCGTGCTGCAGCCATACGATTCCGTATCTGCACGATCTTCTCAGTTGTTTCGTGTATTAGTTTGGGACCCGTTAGTTGACTATCACCAATTTCAGCCCAGCAAACCGGTGATCTACACTTTCTTCCTTACAAAGCTTCGAAAGGTGCTGCCTGTTTGCTAGTGTGATAACTGTTATTATAGGAAAATTCCACCAAAGGCATGTGAACTTCCCAGTTGTTCCTGAAGTCAATCACACAAGCACGTAGCATATCCTCCAAAGCCTGTATCGTACGCTCACTCTGTCCGTCGGTTTGTGGATGATAAGCAGTACTCATATCCAATCGTGTACCCAGGGATTTCTGCAGTGACAGCCAGAAGTGTAACGTGAAGCGAGCATCGCGATCAGAGATAATTGAGATTGGTACGCCGTGTCTCAAAACAATTTCCTTAAGATACAATCGGGTTAGCTTCTCCATCTTATCCGTTTCCTTAATTGCAAGGAAGTGAGCGGACTTTGTCAACCGATCCACAATGACCCAGATTGTGTCACAACCAGTATGAGTCTGGGTAATTTCGTGATAAAATCCATAGAGATTTGTTCCCATTTCCACATCGGTATCTCGGGTTGTTGTAATAGTCCAGATGGTTTTTGGTATTCTACTTTGACTTTTGAGCAAGTCAAACACTTGCTCACATACGTAGCTACATCCGCCTTCATGTTAGGCCACCAATAGTGCGCCTTTAGATCATGATACATCTTGTCAGATCTAGGATGTATAGAGTATTTAGACTTGTGTGCCTCGCTCATAATCAAATCCCTCAGATTTCCATAGGCAGGCACCCAAAGTCTATCCATGAAGTACCGAATTCCATCCTCTTTCACCACCAATTGTTTATCCATTCCCTGTAATGACTCAGAGCCAATATTTCCCTCTTTCAAGGCTTCTATTTGTGCTTCCTTGACTTGTTCGGGCAGATGGGTGCTGATTGTAAGCTGTAAAGCTCGCACCCGCCTGGGTTTAGCTATTTCCTTCCTGCTTAAGGCATCAGCAACCACGTTCGCCTTTCCAGGATGATACTTGATAGCACAATCATAATCATTCAAAAGCTCTACCCAACGTCGTTGCCTCATATTTAACTCCTTTTACTTGAAGATGTGCTGAAGACTCTTGTGATCGGTGTAGATAGTGCATTTGGTACCGTACAAGTAATGTCTCCAAATCTTAAGGCAAAAACTACTGCACCCAATTCCAGGTCATGGGTAGTATAATTCTTCTTGTGAACTTTTAGTTGTCTCGAGGCGTAAGCTATCACTTTGTCGTGTTGCATCAGGACACAACCCAATCCTTCAATGGATGCGTCACAATACACCACGAAATCATCTGTTCCCTCTGGCAGTGCCAATATCGGTGCACTACAGAGTTTCTGTTTTAATAGCTGGAAAGCTGCCTCTTGACTTTCACCCCCATTTGTATGTCGTTCCTTTATGGGTGAAAGCGGTGAGAGGTTGTGCAATCTTAGAATATCCCTCTATGAATTGTCGGTAATACCCTGCTAATCCCAGAAATTGCCTTATCTCGCTCGGTGTTTTGGGTATAGCCCAATTCTTTATCGCCACAATCTTGGCAGGATCAACATGTATACCCTTTTCATTAACAATATGACCAAGAAATTGCACCTCTCGTATCCAAAAGTCACACTTGGAAAATTTAGCGTACAGTTGCTCATTCTTCAACAATTCCAGAATTAATTGTAGATGCTCCTCATGGTCCTCCTTGGTCTTAGAGTATATCAGTATGTCATCAATAAACACAATAACAAACTGATCGAGATAGGGTTTGCACACGCGATTCATGAGGTCCATGAACACCGCAGGTGCATTTGTCAACCCAAAAGGCATGACCAAGAACTCGTAATGACCATAACGAGTACGGAATGTAGTTTTGGAGATGTCCTCCTCACGGTCTCTGAGTTAATGATAACCAGACCTCAAGTCGATCTTCGAATAATAGCTGGATCCCTGAAGCTGATCAAATAAGTCGTCGATGCGAGGTAAAGGGTATCGGTTCTTGACTGTGACTTTGTTTAACTCTCTATAATCGATGCACATTTGAACATGCCATCCTTCTTCTTAACAAAGAGAACAGGGGCTCCCCAAGGTGATGTGCTAGGTCGGATAAAGCCCTTATCTAGAAGCTCCTAAACTTGTGATGAAAACTCCTGTAGTTCGTTCGGTGCTAATCGATAAGATGCTCTAGCAATCAGGGCTGCACTGGGAGTCAGTTCAATTTGGAATTCCACTTGGCGATGAGGTGGTAATCCAGGAAGATCCTCTAGAAACACCTCACGAAAGTCTCGTACCACGGGGATGTCCTCTATTTTCCTTTCCTCGGTTGCTTATCAGTGATGAGTGCCAGAATAGCCACACGGCCTTTTCGCAACAACTTTTGTGCCTTCATGTAAGAGATAATGCCCATCACTGCACCACTCCTATCGCCTCTGACCGTAAGGATCTTGTCACCAACAGGATTCGTATAATCTTCTCATGACATATGACTTCCGCTTGCTTATTTGAGAGCCAATCCATGCCTACCACCACGTCAAAACTTCCCAGTGTAACAGGCATAAGATCTATAGCGAAGGTATGACCAGCGAGTTCTATCTTACAATCTCTAAGGACGTGTGTTACATGGATTTGTTTACCGTCAGCCAATTCTACGGTGTATTTGGATTCTATGACAGAAGGGATATCACTTAGAAGACTATAGAACTTTAAGGATATGAAACTCCTATCAGCTCCAGTATCAAACAGTACCGTAGCAAAAACCCATTGATAGAAAACCTACCAGTAACAGTTGTAGGGTCATTTAGAGCCTCACCTAAGCTAATGACGAAGGCTTTCCCTTTGGCTCCATTATTGTTACCTCCATTTCCATTGGCGTTGCCATCATTGTTGTTGTTGTTGCCTTGGTTGTTGTTGTTTTGGCCATTGCCATTACCATTCCTCCTCAACTGCGGGCAGTTTCGCTTGCGGTGCCCCTCCTTTCCACACTCGAAACACCCTTGGGAGTCTCCTGTGGTTGCTGTGGCTTCTTAACTAACTCACCCTGGCAATCCTTAGCCAAGTGTCCCATTTTGCCACACCGTTGACACTTGAAATTGTCACATCTCCCAACATGATGATAGTTGCACCGCGTGCATGTCACACCCTCAATTTCCACATACGGGGTTTTACCGTTAGGCATGTGACATACCAGGATCTCAGACATGGTCATATCAAACGATACTATATGAGTTTAAAAATAAACGTTTGACTTAAATCAGAGAAACACAAATGAAATGAACATAAGTGCGGAAGCGTAAAACTGAAATGTAAGCAATACTGAAAGTCTGCAAATGCAATGCCAAAACAAATATTTAATGCAACTAAATGAAACTGATGAATGAATGTCCTGAGTGCATCCTTAATCGTGCATCATGAGCTTAAGCATTCCTGTGACCTGAGAAAACATGCTAAAGTGTGTCAACATAAAGTTGGTGAGTTCACAGGTTTTATCACAGATAAAAATGTTTGTAATGTTCGACTGTCTGTAACTGTTCGACTGTTTGTAACTGTTCGACTGTTGTAACTGTTCGACTGTTTGTAACTGTTTGACTGTTCAAATGTTTGCAACTGTTCAGAATGGTATAGTAATTAAAGCATATCGATAGGTAGCTAGCCTATAATCATGTTACTTAGCATTTCGAACCGAAGCTGACTGTTTGCGTGTCCTATATGTTTGTGTTTCCCCGTCACGTCTCGCAAGACAGTGACAAATGTTAGGTCAATAATGCACCCGTTTGACCTCCAATCAAGCTAGCTCGACTAGCCCGGGTGGGGTTTGTCAGACCCAGTAGTACTACTCAGTATTACCTCGCTAATCCCATTACTAACAGTTCGAGAGTGTCAGGACTGTTTGTGTGTTTGCACTAACGTAACAGGCGATATCAATAATACTAAAACCATTCATAAAATATGTTTGCATGTTTTCTCCCCCAAAAGGAAAGAAAGTAAAAAGGGGCCGTGAAACTCACCTGAATGCGTTGCAACAAATACGTAAGCACCAAAAGAGGCGGTTTCCAATTAACCTGAGTTTCATTTAATATTCGATTAATATTAAATATCAATAACGTGATCGTACGGTTTCGCGTTTCACAACTCGGTTACGTTATCGGTTATCAACCTTTTTCCCATTCCAAATCAAGCACACTCAATTTAAAACACGCACGTATAATATATATTATATAAACATAATATATATTATTTCAAAAAATGATATATATATATATATATATATATTATACACATACACACATGTTATATAACTTACACACCTAGTATATAACATACACACTAAGTGACATACTCCACACTTTACATACGTTCTATCATACTCATACTACCATGTCTATATCCAACCCCTTCCTGAGCACAATCATACGCATTTCCATAGATACAAACAACCTTAAACATAACCCATGTGATTCATAATTCAAAACAATTTTTATACAAATCCATAACCCATGTTTATGAAACTCATAAATTTCACTCCGAATTACCTAAGTCCTTCGTCACAATGTAAACACATAAACGTGATCCGTATATACATATATAAAATATACAAGCATTACACCAAGCATATGGTGCATGGTTCATATCACCTACTACCAAGCACCATCTATATTTTATACATCCACTTTGACCATGCCTCCCATTTATATATATATATATATATATATATATATATATATATATATATATATATATATATATATATATATTACCCATACATGCTTGCCTATGTGAACACCCACACACACTTCCATATAATTCAAACATACTGTTACGTTCATAAACGTCTATATATATATATATATATATATATATATATATATATATATATATATCCACACACATGCATATGCTCATACCAAGACAAAGCATCCACAATTAACCCATCCAACAAACCCAACACAACTCATGCACACAACAAACACAACTCACGCACACAGCACAACTTACACACAACAAACACAACTCACGCACACAATACAACTCACACACAACAAACACAACTCACGCACACAACACAGCAGCCCCCACGCATACATATACCCCCCATATATATATTAATACAGACTGCACCTACACACATACATACATCCAAACCATGAAGAACCACACTCAAAATACATACCAATACATACATACGCAGCACATAAACATACCGATACATACATACGCAGCACATATACATACCTATAACCGAAACACACACAAACACAACAACCCGAAACCGACACCGATGATGAACGCGGGTCATTAACCGGGAAGAACCGTACTCAAAACTAAGTAACATTGAATGATGAAGAGGAAAATCATACCGAATGGGTTGATTTGGTTGTTGACCAAGGCTGTCGGATACATGATGACGGTTGTCAATAGTTCTCGGTTGCAAGCGAAGGAGACGTCGAAGGCGTCCGGTCGCGAGGGAAGGGCTGCGTTTCTGCCGGAGTGCACACGATTTCGGGCTTCACCGTGAACTCGCGTTCCAAAAATAGGCTGCTGTCGAGGAGAGGGAACGGGGTTAGGGTTTTCGAGTAGTGCTCTTACGGGAGATCGGTGGAGGGGAGTTTGAAGAAATTGTTGATGGAATAGGAGTTCATATATCGTGGGGGAAAGGGATGATAGTTTGTAGTGACATTTGTTGGGTAATGATGATATTAAATCTTTATTATTATCATTATTCAGTAGTGGTAGGAAAGTTATTTTTAATTATAGTAGTGGAGTAGTGGCACAATAATTGAACAACTTTCTCTTCATTATCATATTGGCAGATATTGCTTTGTGTGGTTGTCCTTACCGAAACAACGACAATAAGAAAATAATTTATAAGGTTTTCGCGAGGGTTGTGACATCATCCCCTTGTTGAAGGAATTTTCGTCCCGAAAATTAAAACATGAACGTCAACAAGTGACTAGTGAGCAAGCTAATCAGTTATCTGGAACGTGACCGGGGTACAACTTCCAAGGGTTTCTAAAACGAATCCAAAACACAGAACGTCAGGTTTCACAAGAGTTATGACATCATCCCCTTGTTGAAGGGAATTTCGTCTCGACATTGAAAGAAAAGTATCTCAGAATGATACCTTAAGAAGTAGATGTCTGATGTTAAACAGTTGTGGATACTTCCTCTTCATTGATCCTCGCGTTCCCAGGTAAGCTCTGGTCCACGCTTTAGTTCCATCTAACGCGCACAATGGGGATCTTGCTGCGCTTTAGGGTTTTGACTTCTCGATCCATGATCTCCACTGGTTCTTCAACGAAACGAAGCTGTTCATCGATTTCCAGTTCTTCTAATGGAACAACCAGTGATTCATCAGCTAGACACTTCCTTGACAACGAAACGAAGCTGTTCATCGATTTCCAGTTCTTCTAATGGAACAACCAGTGATTCATCAGCTAGACACTTCCTTAGGTTTGACATGTGAAACACATTGTGTACTCCACTGAGTTGGTCAGGTAGGTTTAGTTGATAAGCCACCGGGCCAATCCATTTGACAATCTCAAACGCCCCACGTACCTAGGGTTTAGTTTCCCCCGTTTTCCAAAGCGTATTACACCTTTCCAAGGTGAGACTTTCAACAGTACCTTGTCACCAATCTGAAACTCCAATGTCTTATGACGCTTGTCGGCGTAACTCTTTTGTCGGTCACGTGCTGCTTCCATATGGTTACGGATCTGCACGATCTTCTCAGTCGTCTTGTGCACGAGTTCAGGACCGGTAAGTTGACTTTCCCCAACTTCCTCCTAACAAATAGGTGATCGGCACTTACGCCCATACAGTGCCTCAAATGGAGCAGCTTTGATTGGCGTGTGATAGTTATTATTATATGAAAACTCAACTAACGGTAAGTGAGTTTCCCAACTGATGCTGAAATCAATCACGCAAGCGCGTAACATGTCTTCTAAGTTTGGATCATACGCTCACTCTGGCCATCAGTTTGAGGATGATATGCAGAGCTCATAACTAATCGCGTTCCAAATGATCGTTGTAAAGATTGCCAGAAGTGTGAGGTGAATCAAGCGTCACGATCAGAGCTGATGGAAATTGGCATACCGTGCCGAGCGACTATTTCCCTTAGGTAGATACGAGTCAACTTCTCCATTCGGTCAGCCTCCCTAATTGGTAGGAAGTGTGCGGATTTCGTCAAATGATCTACAATTACCCAAATGGTATCGCATCCGCTGGGAGTCCGAGGAAGTTTGGTGATAAAGTCCATAGATATCTACTCCCACTTCCATACTGGTATTTCTGGTTGTTGAAGTAAACCAGATGGTCATTGATACTCCACCTTAACCTTGGAACAGGTTAAGCATCTGCTTACATATGTGGCAATATCAGCTTTCATGTTTGGCCACCAGTATAGGATCTTCAAATCTTGATACATCTTATCCGAACCCGGGTGAATAGAGTATCTTGATTTGTGAGCTTCATTCATTACCAGCTCTTATAAATCTCCATATAATGGAACCCATATTCATTCCATGAAGTAACGGATTTCGTCAGGTTTGGTCTCTAATTGCTTTTCCATGCCGCGCATGGACTCTGCTTTTAGGTTCTCGTCTTTCAAAGCTTCAAGTTGAGCATTACGTATTTGATCGGATAATCCAGTATGAATGGTGAGTTGTAATGCTCGAACTCGCTTCGGCTTAGGTGTCTCCTTTTGACTTAAGGCGTCGGCTACTACGTTAGCCTTACCCGGATGATATTTGATTGCACTGACATAGTTATTCAACAAGTCGACCCAACGACGTTGCCTCATGTTCAGCTCCTTCTGTTCAAATATGTGCTGGAGACTCTTGTGATCGGTGTAAATGGTGCATTTGGTACCGTACAAGTAGTGTCTCCATATCTTGAGCGCAAACATAACGGATCCCAATTCTAAGTCATGTGTCGTGTATTTTTTTTTCTCGTGAACTTTCAATTGACGGGAAGCATAAGCAATCACCTTCTCGCGTTGCATTAGCACACAACTGAGACCTTGAATAGAAGCATCATAATAAACTACAAAATCGTCTGTTCCCTCAGGAAAGGATAGAATCGGTGCCGTACAGAGTTTCTGCTTCAGAACCTGAAATGCAGATTCTTGTTTGTCACTCCAATTGTACGTAGCGCCTTTATGAGTTAACGCGGTGAGAGGTTGAGCAATCTTTGAAAACCCTTCGATAAATCGTCGATAATAGCCAGCCAACCCAAGAAACTGTCGTACCTCAGTCGGAGTCTTAGGTGTAGTCCAGTTCTTGATGGCTTCTATTTTTTCCGGGTCAACATGTATACCCTTCTCATTGACTACGTGACCCAAAAATTGGACTTCTCATATCCAGAAGTCACACTTTGAAAATTTAGCATACAATTTTCTTATTTTAGCAGTTCCAAAATCAGTCTAGGGTGTTTCTCATGTTCTTCCTTATTCTTTAAATAAATAAGGATGTCATCAATGAAGAAGATGATAAACTTGTCTAAATAGAGTTTACACACTCGGTTCATGAGGTCCATGAAAACCGTTGGTGCGTTGGTCAACCCAAACAGCATAACCAAAAACTCATAGTGGTCATACTAGTTAATTATTCTGGAAATACTTCTGGGAAGTCCCTGACAACTGGAATATCTTTAACACACTTCTCATCCGCCTTCTTCTATGTAATTAGTGTCAGTAGAGAGAAATCCCTTTTCTTGAGACATATATGCACCTTCACGTTTGAGATAATGCCAACCAGAACACCAACCCTGTCGTCTCCTACCGTAGTTATTCCATTTCTAAGAAGAGGTAATTTACTTAGTTTGTTTCCATAAATGATCTATGTTGGTTTTAGACAACCAATCCATTTTGACCACAAAATCGTAGCTACCATTGGTAATAGAAATCAGGCTTATATCGAAGGATTGTCTAGACAGACCTAGATTACAACTGCCAAGCACATGGGTGGCAGTTATAGTTCTACCATCAGTAAATTTTATGGTAGGTTTTAGAAATTAAACTGGTAAGAACTACCTCTAGCAGTCCACTCAAGTTACTAGGCATGAAACTTCTATCGGTACTCGAATGAGGTAATGCTGGAGCAGAACTACCATTTCTGCTGGTCTCTTATCTTCTTGAGCCTTGGGCGGTTCCCCTTTAATGCATAGGTTTTCTACACTCATAACATCCTTTTTATGATTCTTGTGGCGGAGGAGACTTGGCCGGGATGTTCTCACGATGGTTCTTGAAGGTATGGCTAAATTTCTCTACAGTGCTCTCAAATGTTCTCATCGCACGAGTCATTAGGAGGGATAGTTGTACCTGTTGCTTATAATGGAGAGGCTGAGATATATTGGACGGGGTCATCATAATGTCTTGCTTTTTGGTCCTAGGCCAAGTTTAGTAAGCCAGAAAAATCCGATTGGATTCTCACCACCAGGGAGACAAACAAATGTAATGTACGCTTAAACATGGTAGATATCAAATGATGAATGCTGGAACACTGAAATTACCCGAGACTCTAAGTCTTAAGATCAATCCAGTGAACAAGGACTACACGCGTCAACAATATTATCACTTTATTGCAACTTTTGAAGATCTGGCACAATGTAGATGGATAGTGTTACACGAACACTGAAATGCTAAAAAGAGCACGTCTTATAGATACTAGGGCTAATGTCATAACACGAATCTCATTAAGACTCGGGGTAGATGAGAACTTTCATACTAGTAGGAATGAATGATTTGTTTGCATATCAATAGTGAGGTTTTATGTGAACCGAGACCTCATGTCTCCTAGTATAGAAATAAAAATTTGTACTGATTATGATCGTTGTCACCCGATAGAGTTGCCAGAATTCTCATGCACGACAAATTACAATTACGTGTGCACCCGTGATTCTAATTTGCTTTGCATGGTCACCCCTGGTTCCTCCCATTCGAGATAACATGCCTTGTCAAGTACAGAGTGTTATCAATGATAGAGGTATCAAAGATATGTTTATTATGCCAAGGGTCAAATAACTAAGGTTGTACAAAAGATTCGGTTAAGATAACAACAGGAATCAAGACGATCTGGCCTTTTCCCTTTGAAGCTCTAAGCGTCTACATGTCTAAGTCTGATCCTCTGATAGACTTCAAATCCCTTGGTTGTCCCACGTTTTACTGTTCAGACTAGTGGAGATGATAGGGTATGTGGGAAGTAGAAACAAGTACAATAGAGTTAGAAAAGTAGTGTGTGTTGTTCTCCTTGTTTGTCATCATTAGGTTTGTCGTGTTTGTTAGAAAAGAGTTTCATGTTTCGAAGTGGTAATGTTAAGTTCAAATCGTCGTTGCTTCAACTCCGGGAGTGAAGAAACAATTGTAGATGTTGGAAGTAAGCGAGCGGGACTCTCCGCCCCTTTGTTAGTGGAGTATGATACAGGTGACATAGATAGTACGGGTAATGTTTGATCGTTCAGTAATGTAATGTTAGCATGCCGGGAGAATTTTCGTACAACAGTTGTGATCATGTAAGAGTGTCTGTGCAATACTAGTGTTGTGTCTAAGGCTATAGTCTAGATGCAGATGCAATCCTAGTTCTCTATAACCAGTGGCTCTAATACCAATCTGTCACACCCTCAATTTCCACATACGGGGTTTTACCGTTAGGCGTGTGACATACCAGGATCTCAGACACGGTCATATCAAACGATACTATATGAGTTTAAAAATAAACATTTGACTTAAATCAGAGAAACACAAATGAAATGAACATCAGTGCGGAAGCGTAAAACTGAAATGTAAGCAATACTGAAAGTCTGTAAATGCTATGCCAAAACAAATATTCAATGCAACTAAATGAAACTGATGAATGAATGTCCTGAGTGCGTCCTTAATCATGCATCATGAGCTTAAGCGTTCCTGTGACCTGAGAAAACATGCTAAAGTGTGTCAACATAAAGTTGGTGAGTTCACAGGTTTTATCACAGATAAAAATGTATGTAACTGTTCGACTGTCTGTAACTTTTCAACTGTTTGTAACTGTTCGACTATTTGTAACTGTTCGACTGTTTGTAACTGTTTGACTGTTCAAATGTTTGCAACTGTTCGGAATGGTATAGTAATTAAAGCATATCGATAGGTAGCTAGCCTATAATCATGTTACTTAGCGTTTCGAACCGAAGCTGACTGTTTGCGTGTCCTATATGTTTGTGTTTCCCCGTCACGTCTCGCAAGACAGTGACAAATGTTAGGTCAATAATGCACCCGTTTGACCTCCAATCAAGCTAGCGCGACTAGCCCGGGCGGGGTTTGTCAGACCCAGTAGTACTACTCAGTATTACCTCGCTAATCCCATTACTAACAGTTCGAGAGTGTCAGGACTGTTTGTGTGTTTGCACTAACGTAACAGGCGATATCAATAATACTAAAACCATTCATAAAATATGTTTGCATGTTTTCTCCCCCAAAAGGAAAGAAAGTAAAAAGGGGCCGTGAAACTCACCTTGAATGCGTTGCAACAAATACGTAAGCACCAAAAGAGGCGGTTTCCAATTAACCTGAGTTTCATTTAATATTCGATTAATATTAAATATCAATAACGTGATCGTACGGTTTCGCGTTTCACAACTCGGTTACGTTATCGGTTATCAACCTTTTTCCCATTCCAACTCAAGCGCACTCAATTTAAAACACGCACGTATAATATATATTATATAAACATAATATATATTATTTCAAACAATGATATATATATATATTATACACATACACACATGTTATATAACTTACACACCTAGTATATAACATACACACTAAGTGACATACTCCACACTTACATACGTTTATCATACTCATACTACCATGTCTATATCTAACCCCTTCCTAAGCACAATCATACGCATTTGCATAGATACAAACAACCATAAACATAACCCATGTGATTCATAATTCAAAACAATTTTTATACAAATCCATAACCCATGTTTATGAAACTCATAAATTTTACTCCGAATTACCTAAGTCCTTCGTCACGATGTAAACACATAAACGTGATCCGTATATACATATATAAAATATACAAGCATTACACCAAGCATATGGTGCATGGTTCATATCACCTACTGCCAAGCACCATCTATATTTTATACATCCACTTTGACCATGCCTCCCATTTATATATATATATATTACCCATACATGCTTGCCTATGTGAACACCCACACACACTTCCATATAATTCAAACATGTTGTTACGTTCATAAAACGTCTATATATAAATATATATATATATATATATATATATATATATGTTATCCACACACATGCATATGCTCATACCAAGACAAAGCATCCACAATTAACCCATCCAACAAACCCAACACAACTCATGCACACAACAAACACAACTCACGCACACAGCACAACTTACACACAACAAACACAACTCACGCACACAATACAACTCACACACAACAAACACAACTCACGCACACAACACAGCAGCCCCCATGCATACATATACACCCCCCATATATATATTAATACAGACTGCACCTACACACATACATACATCCAAACCATGAAGAACCACACTCAAAATACATACCAATACATACATAAGCAGCACATATGCATACCGATACATACATACGCAGCACATATACATACCTATAACCGAAACACACACAAACACAACAACCCGAACCGACACCGATGATGAACGCGGGTCATTAACAGGGAAGAACCGTACTCAAAACTAAGTAACATTGAACGATAAAGAGGAGAATCATACTTAATGGGTTGATTTGGTTGTTGACCAAGGCTGTCGGATACAATGACGGTTGTCAATAGTTCGCGGTTGCAAGCGAAGGAGACGTCGAAGGCGTCCAGTCGCGAGGGAAGGGCTGCGTTTCTGCCGGAGTGCACACGATTTCGGGCTTCACCGTGAACTCGCGTTCCAAAAATAGGCTGCTGTCGAGGAGAGGGAACGGGGTTAGGGTTTTCGAGTGGTGCTCTTACGGGAGATCGGTGGAGGGGAGTTTGAAGAAATTGTCGATGGAATAGGAGTTCATATATCGTGGGGGGAAAGGGACGATAGTTTGTAGTGACATTTGTTGGGTAATGATGATATTAAATCTTTATTATTATCATTATTTAGTAGTGGTAGGAAAGTTATTTTTAATTATAGTAGTGGAGTAGTGGCACAATAATTGAACAACTTTCTCTTCATTATCATATCGGCAGATGTTGCTTTGTGTGGTTGTCCTTACCGAAACAACGACAATAAGAAAATAATTTATAAGGTTTTCGCGAGGGTTGTGACAGTGCACCTTGGCTATTTACCACCGTAGCCGCTCGGTCCTTGATTGTTTGGGGCTGACTGGTTGAAATTTCGATTGTTGTCGAACCTCCTTTGTTGTTGTTGTGGTTGTTGTTGTTGAGGCTGGTGTTGACCACCAGATGATGATGCTCTGTTGTTATGTTGTTGTTGTTGGTAGTGTTGGAGGCATCCCGCTTCCTTTTGTTGTCGAGCACGCCTGCCGCAGCGCCCCGTTTTGACAACCGTCCTTGCTCCACAGCTTCATCAGTCAATTTGTGGGCTAGGCGGATAGCTTGCTGGATAATGGTCGGGTTTGAGGAAGTCACCATACTCTAAATTTCGGGCACCAAACCCCAAATGTAGTGTTCCACTCGTTTATGCATCTCGTTCACCATCCCTGACATAGGGTGGCCAGCTCATGAGTCCTTATGGTATAAGCCTCGATCTCTGAACCTTGCATTTTCAGCTGCCAAAATTCCATTTCCAGTTTTTGAACTTCGCTTCGGGGACAGTATTCCTCGGTTATCATATCTTTAAACTCATTCCACGGGAGTTCATTTGCCATGGCTTGCCCTAGCATCTGCACTTGAGCATTCCACCAAGACAATGCAGCACTATCCAACGTCCCGTAGCGTATTTCACCTGGTTAGCAGGTGGACAGTTACACTTTGAGAAAACGGACTCTGTTTTCTCAAACCACCTTACCAACCCTACAGCTCCCTCGGTTCCACTGTAGGTGTGAGGCTTGCAGTCCATGAAGGACTTGTAGGTACACACTGGTGGTCCTGCTTTAACACGATAAATATTGATTAGATATCCTATTTGATTAAGTAGGGTATTTGACAAACTTTTCCTTTATCGTTTACCTGCGGCCTGTCCTACTTGGATAGCAGCTACTGCTGCCTGGACTTGTGCCTTTATTAAAGCAGCCAATTCCGTAGGAGTCATATTAATAGTACCGGCACCTTGGTCACCGGCACCTTGGTCACCGGCGCCTCGTCCACGCCCACGCCCGCGTCCTCGACCACGTCCACGTCCTCGGGCATCCATTATTCACTTTACATTCACAAATACAATAATGAGTAACATCAAACATATTCATCTCATTGAAGTATAGTAAACAATAAGAAACAATGAATCATCACATCCATAACATTCATAACAAAAATGATAACCAAGATAAATAAATTGTAAATAAGTCATAATGTATTCACCAATGTCAAAATTTAAGTTTCTAGTTCAGGTGGGGAAACAACCCTTCCCACATAGGTTCCAAAGAAAGAAACGCTACATAGTCCACGTTGTTTAAAGGAAATGAAATAGAAACAATCAACTATGTCTGAACCGTCACTATCATCTTCCATCTCCACTGGTTCTTCCTCAAGTTCTTCCTCAAGTTCCTCTTCGGGTTCCTCCACCTCCTCAGGGGCCTGTGCAGGAGCAGGAGCTATGGCGATCTGAAGCGCCGCCAACTGGGCTTCTAAAGCAGCAATCCTGTTGTCGGCTGTTTCATCGCGCTGCTCTCGTGCAGTCACACGTCCACTAAGTGTCTGGTAGCCATCCCGTATTTGGTAACACCCCTCCAAGGTCTTACCATGATGCTCCTCGAGTGCATCCAGCTGGTGTCGTAGTGTGTGCACCTCGTGCTGTAGTGCACAAACATTGCTTGTGAGTCGCCTAACCCGGTGTTGCTCTGTGTCCAGAGTTGCCACTAATGCTGCAATCACCTGCTCTTTGGACTGCACCGTCCTCAGGAGTGAAGGTAGTGGTTGTTCGGTGTTGGTTCTAGTCCTAGGCCTCAAGGTAGGTACATGCTCCCTATACATGAGGTGATCTATGAACTCAGGGTAGAAACTCCAGTCTCATGAAGGGTCACGTTCAGGTGGCACAAACTGTTGATCCCAGTCAAACTCACCTCGCGGGTAGTCCAAACGAGGCCAGTCAAGTCCATCGTCAGGTACTGGTCCAGGAGGTGGGGACTCGGATCGGGTGGGTGATGTCGGTCATTTACCAGGTGCTCTCGATGATGATGCCATGCTGCAGAGAGTGTGAGGTGTATGCCAATGAGTATACAGTAGAGAAATCAGGAACAAGTAACTAACTAACTGTGTGCGGTTATAGTCTAGTGTGTATGCAACCTAGTTCTCTATAACCAAAGGCTCTGATACCAATCTGTCACACCCTCAAAATCCACGTGCGGAGTTTTACCGCGAGGCGTGTGAACAAACCAGGATCACAGTCAATAGTTACTCGGAACGACTCTATATGACACATTTAACATAAACCAAACCAGAATTCAAACTTTTAAAAGCGTGCGGAAGCGTATTGTAAATAAAACAAACCCAAAATGTAAAAATGTATGACATGGCAAAACATACGCCATCCAACTGTTTAAAACTCAAAATATAAATATAAGTAAAGGTATCATTGTTTAAATATTAGGATGCATGCTTGACTCATGCAGTGCTCCTACTGGCAATCCGGATTAACGACCTAAGAATAGCATACTAAAAGAGTCAACACAATGGTTGGTGAGTTCAAGAGTTTGCGTATAAATATAGCAGTTTTCAATTATGATATAAATAAGCATGTGCATTGCAATAGATAGCTAGTCCATTAACAAACAGATATTAATACATAGTGATTTCGCAATTGAAGCTGACTGTGTTATGTTTGCCTCCTGTCATGACTTTACCATATCATGACAAATGTACATAGGACAAATTGCACCCAGTTGACCTCGAGTCACACAGTTGGGGCTCGTCAGACCCAGTAGTACTACCCAAGTTTCCCCGCTATTCAATATTAACAATTCGAAAGTGTGAGGACTTTATCATGGTAAACAGCACTATATTAATATCATACACATCTTAAATATAAAAAGCGTTATAAAGTTACCAGTATGCTATCTCCCCCAAAAGAGATTAAGTAAAATAGTGGGGCATGAACTCAGCTGATATGCGTATTGAGTACTAGATTTACTTGAAAGAAAGTGGACAGTCAACCCTCAGAGGTTACCTAGATCATGTAAGTACATGAGTATGTGTAAACAGAGAATATGAGAAACCCTAAGTGCACTACAACCAAGACTTAAGGTTTTAGAAGAATAGACAGGTTTGACCTAGTTGACCCGTTTGACCTGTTGGTGACATTATGTATTGTAAACCATTTAAGCAGACATGAGCGTATATCATACAGGTCATGTAAGTTCTCAGCATCTAGCATACTCAGTGTATTCATAACACAACTAGTGTATCATATAGCAGGTCAGATCATGCATAACCTACTTATATGACCTATAACCATGATTTAGCATATACGGGTCAAAACAGATAATTTACCAAAAAGTCATCCATACTATTCACAACACATTCAATATGCTCAATACATACAACATACATCAATATGATCAATTTCCAGTCCCAAGCATGATGTCCTAGTTACTAATCAACATACCAAACCATACATGATCATCAAAGTGCATAAATCACCCAATAACAAATAAACATTCCATACACCCAGTTTACAAATTATATCGCATTAGACTTCCAAAACAAGCATTCTAACATGATCCTAAAGCCAAGATTACGTCCAATTCCCAATATCTAATGTTCATGCATAATAAAGTTTCCCTTTTGGGAAAGTTCATTCCAAAATCTAGTAAACACCCAAAGTACATACAATTCATCAATTATATACTATTTCAAGCTCATAACAACAACTAACTATGATCAACAACATCAAACTAGCATGATTCATTCATCCATATACAAAAAGTTTCTACTTTTGGCAAGACATGAACAACAACATCCAACCTAAGATTTCTAGCGTTCATAGCAACAATCTAGCATTCATATCATAATCCCAATGTTCATACAACATCATTAACACCCTAATACCATCAATTCATCATCGAATTATCAAGTTCATGCACAAAAGTTACTATTAATAGTAAGGTATGATCCAAGCATCCAAAATCACAATTTCTTGCATGATTCATGTTTGCTAGCATTCATACAACCTAATTAACATCCCAACAACATCAAACAACAATCAATTCCACATAATCATCATAATTTTCAAATTAGGGTTCATGTTCATCAAGGTTCATGATTCAATCATTACAAACGTGTCATTCATGCATAATCAACGTTAAACAATATACATACCATCTAACTAACATGCTAACATCAACAAAACATCAAAAATTCAGCCCCATTGATCCCAATTTGCAGCCTAGGCTTCGGCCATATCAAGAACACATGAAAAACTCACAAAAATCTAACCTTTAAACTTGTAATGGCTTGCAATTGA
This sequence comes from Flaveria linearis, assembly GCA_024085815.1. Classification (NCBI taxonomy): domain Eukaryota; kingdom Viridiplantae; phylum Streptophyta; class Magnoliopsida; order Asterales; family Asteraceae; genus Flaveria; species Flaveria linearis. The sequence goes on along the minus strand of CM044003.1, from coordinate 61,582,644 downwards.
TGTTTCTAACGGGTTGTACCACTTGCAATCAATCAAAATCAAATGAATGGTGGTTGTTCTTGGCTGAAATCGCAGGGAGAAGGGGAGAGGATTGCAGGTCGCATATGTGGGAGAAGTGGGGGCTAGGGTTAGTGTTTTGTTTAATTTAATTAATCACATGTACACTTTTAACCCTTGCATTTTGTATTCGCATAAAAATTAAGCTTTTAACCTCTTTTTAAAGTGTTTTTAACCATCTAACAAATATATAAGCTAGTAATAACAATTATATATGTTATCTTCATAAAACACGCAACATACGAATTAACACACGCGTTTCCGCGTTACGCGATAAAATTCCCAAATAGTCTTTAAATCGGGTAAACACATAAACATAACACAATAATCATCTTATCAACTAGATTATACTATATTAACATTATTAATTATTATTTGGTCACCAACGTCAAACGACAACTAGTGTGTGCTTACGACACGTTTATGCAAAACTTAACGGAACTAACGGAGTTTGGTAACGGAAAATTACCGGATGTCACAAAATCTGTTACCTTAGGTGGTAATTGTATGCTTGGAGTAGCACTATATTCTTTGTTATTATTTATAACAATACTTTGTTTTTCTTTGAAATGTGATAATATATTATCCATCTTTTTAGCAATATCTTGCAATTGTTCTCCTATTATTATAAGGTATAAATTTGTTTAATTTTGAGATTTTATTAAATTATTTATATGAGAAATTGTTACTGATAAGGTATCACCTTCTAGTAATTTCTGAAAAGCTTGATAATATCTTTCCTCACCTTGTTTTTCTATTTTAAAACCAGTTATCGGAGGAAAACTTGAGTACTTATTGTACCATTTATATTATATTGTCTCTCTATTACCGAAATTATACTTTGAGTATATTTTTTAATAAACCAAAGGACAAATGGTATGACCTTATTTTTCTCTGTTAAATCATTATAAAATTTTTTACTAAAAAATTCTTTTTCTTTTTTATTAAAATTAGTAAAGAACCATTTTCTAAATGAGTCCCATTTTGGAGTAAAAAATTCTTTAGAAATTTCATCTCTTAATAGAGATCCTGGAGTAAAATCTAGTTTTTCTTCCATTAATTATGCAAAGTTAAATTCTGATTCGGTTATTTCCGGATCAACTTGCTTAATTACTCTAACTATATTATCAGAGTTTATTCTTAATTCATCTATTTTTCTTTCAGGAAATTCTTCCCTAATTTTAGAAGTAGACGCCCTAGAAGGACTCCTAACAGTATAATCTACTGGCGAAATATAAAAGTGTGATGACATAGACTTAGATAGAGATGGTTCACTATATGTTTTTATATTTTCAAATTGTATTTGTACTGAACCTCCTATTGATTGTAAAATATTTATTGGATTATGATCCGTATATTGTTGTGATGGGGTAGCTTTGTCTATTACCCAATTTTGTGGAAAGTTTATTTCTTCCCATTTTATTCTTCTTCTGGTAGTTATATTTGATTTACCAAAATTGGTTTCTATCATGATTGTTTCATTTAATGGTTTATCTACCATTTTACATTGTGGATTTAATGTAAATAGAGGTTTATAGTAAATTCTAAAACAGATACATATTACCTCTGATCCTAGAGCATAGTTATAACAATGAGTCTTGACATTTAGTGTTAAAGCATCTAATATATTTATATCTTATAGTTATAACTGTAAATTTGGATAAATATTAAAATATACCGGGCCATGGGCCAGGCTTGACTGAACAATTCCCATGAGGGAGTTTTTCCAATCTAAGTTTCTAGCATCTCTAAGAGCTACTATAAAACTTTCTGGTAAGCCTTCTAATGTTAGAGGCTTAAATGCAATTTGCACAAGACCTATATGAATGAATTTATAATCTTTTTTATATTTATTTAAATCTCTGTTTGATAATAATCTTATTATCATTTCATCTTTATTTAAAGAAAATATTTCTTCAGTTGTTTTCACAACTTGCTTTAAACCTAATTTTTTAAAAGCGCCTAATTTATAAATTAGTTTGTAATCAATTTTTGGAATAGTCCATTTATTCAATAATTCTAAATTATGAGGGATATCATACTCCTCTTCCATACTGTTTTTAACAGTATCTTCTGATTTTAATATGTTCATAATGTATGAAAAAAGTAAGTGTTAAAACATGTACATACCAACTGATTTTTATGGTTCTTTGAGCCCCATGGCTCTGATACCAACCATGCAGGCTAGAGAGGCCTCCCCAAGCGGTATGTTTATTTAGAAAACATACTTAAAAACTTATAAACTATAAACAATATAAACAATATTAATAAAGTCTGTCAAGCCATACGGATGGCTAGATTCAGGAAAGCTATGGACCAACTGGAAATTTTACACAGCCAACATCCAGGATGTTAATACGTGATCAGTAAAGGTCAGCCCTAAAAACGCCCCACGCCATCCCGGCTTTTTGGCTTAAAACGGGCCCCAAGAGGTCGACCACCACATTAACATCTTAGACAGGCTGTAACCTGACCACAATCCCCTTCCTGAATTTTCACTATCATTGGGTTTCCAGACCTCATAACAAAATTATTTATTATTTTTTTATATTAAGTCATAGAATCCAGTTGAGCATGGTGATGTTTTAACACTTAGATGTTTAGCCTCTTAGAGAGACGATCATCAGAAGATATTATAAATTTAAGAAAGAAAATTACCAGAATTTCTGGGATGTAGGCGCTTGCTCTTGAAACTCTTAAACTTTAACTTCAATATATTACAAGAGAATTTTTACAAGAGAGTGGAGAGAGGTTTTAATTTTGGCAGTGATCAAGGTCTGTCTAAACTACTTACAATTGCCTCTATTTATAGGAGGCTTGAATGCTAGAATATGCTAATAATATGTGAATATTCGCATCCTATGCGTATTACGCGTCTATAGTACAATTATTAAAGTTGCTTTATAAAAGCAAAAGTTACAGTAATGCAACAACCAAACAAAATTTGTCTGGTGAGTGGAGAGATTCCGTCCTTTTTCTTGAATTATTGATGTCCTTTACTTTCTTGCGGGACCTATTGTGTTATTTCTTTTCCTTTTGAGTTACCAGATATTTCTGGTTCTTCTTCCGCCATTATTCTCTGGTAGGCTTCTTCATTGAAGTCTTCATCATATGGATCTTGAGAATCTTGGAAAATGGATAGATTTTCTTCATTATTTGAAGATGAACCTGATGTAGTTATCTGGTAGGGAGGAGATGCTCCTTTCCTGAAGTGCCTTGCTATGTCTTTCTTCATTTCAGCGAGATATGCTTTCATAATTTCTTCTTCACTGATATCATCAGTGCCTTTAATCATTATAAGCTTTGTAACAATATGATTGAACGGACTAGGAGATTCCCTTTGTTGTTTCTTCTGCTGTTGCAGCTTGTATGACTGGATGGTTTCCTGGATATAATCCAGAGTATCTTGGCAATTTAGTTTTGCCATCTTCTTCTTGTATCATTTTCTTCCAGAATTTAGTCATATTTTTTCTTTCTAAACAAAAAATATTTTCTTGGGTATAACCCGTTTCCGGAACCCACTTCAATATCCATGGGATACTGAACTGAGTGAAATAGTAAAATGAAGCCATTCCTTCAATAAGGGTGTTATCATGTTGGGCTTCAATTAAAATTGGAGATAATTCTACCCATTGGGTATATAGTTCTTTAAATATTTTTGCATTTTTAGAAAATATGTTTACTTATGGACCGTATAACTGCCACCGTTTAAAAATCCAGTTGGAATATTCGAATCATAGACTTTAGAACAAATTTTAATAAACCATGAATGTTTTTTACTAGAATTCTCATATAAAAGAACTCTGTCAAAAGCTTTAATATAATCCCAATAGTTATAACTAATAGAATTTTTAGATTCAGGAAATATGATTTCCCTTGTCCTTAGAGGTGATGTCCCCCAAGTTTCAACAGATATGATCTGTTTAATTACAATTTTACTAAAACTGATGGCTTTATTAGCCCCAGTATAATGCGTTATTTCGCATGATTCTTTCTTGAGGATTTCCTCATAGAATGTTGGAGACTTATATGTCTCAGCAGGATATATTCCTTTATCAAGATATCGATAGGTTATTAACCAAGGACTATCTTTCCATTTTTTATCTTTATTTTCCAAAAGAAGTAAGACTTCTTTGTTTGGGTTATGAACCCATTCATCATCATCACTTTCATCAATGGTGACTTGGGCATATGATGCCTTGCCTTGAGGATTATTTTCCCTTGAGGCTTTGAAGGCTATATAATCCTTCCATGTCTTCTCATCGATTATGTTCGATGATGACGCATCTGCTGATGCATTAAAAGCTATAAGCTTTTTATTCCTAATTTGGGAAATAATTCTTTCACCTCTTCCCCTATGAGAGGAAGATCTTCCGTGTCCTCTGCCACGTTCCCAAGGAATCATGGCTGAAATTAAGCATAAGAAATTATTAATTTCTTTGCTTCCAATTCTTGGATTTTTCTCCTGACTTCATTAAGTCTTACCTGCAAGAGATCTAAAACAAGTTTCTTTGCCTCTCTAGACAAATTAATTATATTTCTAATTTCTTGCATTCTATTTAAGGTCATTGTTTCTATTAATAAAAATTCATTTCTAGCTTCAAGTATTTCTTGAATAGCATTTCCTAAGACACCTTTATTGTGACTCATTATGCACAAGAAATTATAGCCAATTTGGCTTCAAGTTCTTTTATAATTCTTTCAAAATATCTTTTTTCTGATTCAAGTATTTTAAATTCTTTGAATCTCTTTTCAATTTGTAAAATATTAAGAAAACCATTTTTCCTTTCTTCAATATAATTTTCTCTTTTAATTTGAAGTTGGATTTCTCTAATCTGCTTATTAAGAATATTAATATATTTTGAATATGCCAATTTGGAATATGCTATTCCAATTGGTCCTTTTAAAATTTTTGGTTCTTGAGGGGTCTTCTCATTGTAAATACTCCCTGGTAAGAAAATCAGGTAAACTGTTATTAGTTCCCTTTTTATAAATTATTTCAAAATCAAATGGCGCCAAATATGACAGCCATCTTGCAAACATTTGCTTAGAAACATCATGTTTGAAATCTTTATTAAGCATATATTTTGCCGCATGACAATCTGTTCGTATGACAAACTTTTTGTTATATAAATCATCTAGAAATTGTAAAACACATTTAACTATTGCTAAAATTTCTTTTGCAATAGTAGCATAATTCTTTGGTTGTTATTCCATTTACCTGAGTGGAATCTAACAAGATATTCTGGTTAACATTACGAAAATACCTGATGGCACGTAGCTACTCAGATTGGCATTCCTCCCCTTTCCGTCCCATTCTCAATTTAAGTTAAGGTTTATTTCAAAAATTTACCCATTTCACTTAAACTTTGCCTCTGATACCAACTTGTAAGGCCCCGATCCCGGGCACCTCACAGTTGGCCTACCATCGCACATAAAACGTATATTTACAAATATTTTAAATAGTCATTTCAGCGGAAGCATTCAAAAGAGGCATCTCATTTCATCATAAAAGCTTTTGCAAAGCAATACATCGCTAATCGGTTACAAAATAGTCATATACGGTGACTTTTAGTGGTGAGAGGATTCCTTAAGTAATCCCATTTATTTGAATCCTCAACAAACACCACTTCGTTTTCTAAATACATTCAACTTAATACATTACAAAAATATTAACTAAGGAATGCCATTCCAAAAGAGTTGAGTAGCCGCCTCGTGCCATCCTCAGCAACACTACCTGCCAACTGGATACACATAAAAAGTCAGCGTTGCTGAGTGAGTTCTAGTTTTGTAATAAAACATACTTTTCTTCCGTTAAAACCGTTCTTACATACATGCGATCACACAACATACGTACATATAGATAATCTTATTATTATCTTCATTATTCGTTCATTAACTTTCGTTCGTGTATTGTTCATTATTAACAGTCACATTCTTTCTTGCGTTCATACGTCTTTTACATACATTCATACATTCATTACATTCGACCGTACATTCGTTGCGTTCATTCATACATTCATTTCATTCATTCATACGTTCAGTACATTCATTCGTACGTTCATTACGTTCATTCATACGTTCATTACGTTCGGTGACATGTACCATACCCCGAACATTGTGCACTACTGCTGGTGCTGGACCTGTGGTAATCAACCACGAACGTTGTGCACTACTCTTGATCCAGTCACCTAGGGTATGTACATGCACCACTTATCTTTACTTGTTCCTTCTGGATCAATGCCATATGCTATACCCCGAACATTGTGCACTACTGCGGGTGCTGGACCTGTGATGATCAATCACGAACGTTGTGCATTACTACTGATCCAGTCACCTAGGGCAAGCGGCAAGGATCCTATACATATGGTCAATCACAAAGATTGACCCCAATGTGCATACTTCGGGGTAGCTAACCCGCACACCGTTGAGCTAACACCTGCAATGGGTGTGCACCTCCATACATTTACTTGCAAGTCTTTCTTACATTCATTTGTTCATTTATTAATGCATGCATTCATTCATCATGTTCCTCTTTCATTATCTTTCACTTTACGTTTCTTATTACTTTCGTTTCATTCATTAATCATAACACGTAAAGTCACAGAAAGATAAACACGTATCGAAAACAAGGAACATCGATATTTACAAATCATCAGTCATTACCATCATATAAGGCTACATCATACCTATCTTACATACATCATGCATCTACATACAATACTATCTCCCTCCTCGTACACAACAACCCTATTTGGGCGATTGGACATACTTCAGTCGCATGGCCTCCACGCGACTGAATCATACGATTGGGCACCTATGCATATGAACATACAATCGTGCGAATGGAACTCCTATCGTGTGAACGAACACTATGTGATTGGACTCCTATGCGACTGAACCCTCAGTCGTGCGACTGAACAACTATGGGCCTGGACTTATGCGACTGAACTCCCAGTCGCATGACCTGTCGTGCGACTGAGTCCCCAGTCGTGCGAATGAGCCTCAGTCGTGTGATTGAACATCAGTTTTTCCTCAGTCGTGCGGTTGAACATGAGTCGTTCCTCAGTTGTGCGATTGGCCCTTCAATCGCCTAGCCCTAACTGGGCAGCGACTGGAGTTCATCCCGAACTGCAGCCGCGACGTACGGCACTCAAACTCTTCCAAACTCATTTCCAGCCCAAATTAGCCCTCCTAAACCTCAGGGAATCATACTATGACATCATACAAGCACATACAAGTCCGAAATCACACTCTAAACACATTACATACACTACACCCAAATGGGTCAAACTCATACATTTCAAAAATGGGTTTACATGTGTTCCAGCCCCAAAATCGTTTGAAAACAAGTGAATGAGGGGTCCTAGAACTCACATAATCAAGGAGAAGATGAGGAGCTTCGTTTGGACTAGTCACTCGACAAATCTCGAGACTGAATCACCACTTTCTCTCTTTCTTTCTTTTCTTTCTCTGTTCTCTCTCTCTCTACTCTTCCTCCCGATTGAAATGTGTAACTGTGGGGGAGGGGAGATGGATGCCCCTCTTTTATAGCTACAGCTCAGTCGCCCGAGGTCCAGGCGACTGGACCTTCAGTCGCATGAACACCATGCGACTGGACCTCCAGTCGCATGAGTTCCATGCGGTTGAACCTTCAGTCGTCCGATCATCATGCGATTGGGCCTCCAGTCGCATGACACTCCAAAAAGTCAAACTGTCGGGTGTTACAAGTCCACCCATCTTATTTAGGTTTCGTCCCCAAAACTTGTTGTTCCTCGAATAATCGTGGGTAATGCTGCCTCATTTCTTCTTCAGTTTCCCACGTTGACTCGGATCCCTTCCTGTGCTGCCATTGTACACGCACAAGAGGAACCGTTTTTTTCCTCAGCCTTTTCTCCTTTCGATCGATGATCGCCACTGGTTGCTCCATATAATTGAGCCGTTCGTCTACCTTGATATCCCCCAGTGGGAGGATCATATCCTCATCCGCCAAGCACTTCCTTAGATGAGATACGTGGAAGGTCGGGTGAATTCCACTTAACTCATCTGGTAGATCCAACCTATAGGCCACCTCTCCTACTCGAGCAATGATTCAGAAAGGGCCTATATACCTCGGGCTCAACTTGCCCCTCTTTCTGAACCGAATAATACCCTTCCAAGGTGAGACCTTTAGCATAACTCGATCTCCCACCTGGAACTCAATCGGTCTGCGTTGTTTATCAGCATACGACTTCTGTCTGTCTTTGGCTGCCTTCATGTAGGCCTTGATCCTTTCGAGCTTTTCAGTCGTAGCCTCGATCACTTCGACGCTCCCCAATTCCTTCTGACCAATATCACCCCAACAAACGGGTGTCCTGCATCTCCTACCGTATAGCATCTCATAGGGTGGCATGCCAATGCTGGCATGATAGCTGTTATTATATGAGAATTCAGCTAATGGCAAGTGGTCATCCCAACTTCCCCCAAAGTCAATAACACATGCCCGGAGCATGTCCTCTAAGGTCTGAATGGTCCTTTCCAACTGACCATCAGTTTGAGGATGATAAGTCATGCTAATTTGCAACCTCGTCCCCATAGCATCATGGAATTTCTTCCAGAATTTGGATGTAAACCGGGTGACGCGATCAGACACAATCAACACCGGTACACCATGATGAGTCACAATCTCCTTGATGAAAAGATCGGCCAACCTCTCGGATGAATATGTCTCGCGCATCGGTAGGAAGTGAGCATTCTTCGTCAGACGATCCACAATCACCCATATAGTATCATACCCTTTCAGGGTACGCGGCAGCTTCATGATGAAATCCATGGTGATGTGCTCCCACTTCCATTCTAGTATATCCAAAGGTTGAATCTTTCCATACGGCTTCTGGTGCTCAGCCTTCACTTGCAGACAAGTAAGGCACTTACTCACATACTCCACCACATCATGCTTCATACCCGGCCACCAATAATCTTTCTTCATGTCTTGGTACATCTTGGTAGCACCGGGATGAATGGAGTATCGAGTCTTGTGGGCTTCATCCATGATCTTTACCGTAGATCCCCAAAACGAGGAATCCACATCCGCCCAAACCGGGTTCTAACACCGATCGTGTTTTCACCCAACTCCGTGACCAGACCTCTCATTCTTTCATAGTTAAGATGATCTTCTTTCAGTGCCTCATCTTGGAACTCTTTGACTTGCTTCATCACGTCTGAGGTCATGATCAGCTGGTACGCTTTCACCCGAATCGGCTCGAGCCTCTCTTTTCGGCTAAGGGCATCCGCCACCACGTTGGCTTTGCTCGGATGGTAATGGATTTCACAATCATAATCCTTTATAAGCTCCAACCATCGCCTCTGCCTCATATTCAAGTCCTTCTGTTCGAAGAAGTACTTCAAGCTCTTGTGGTCGGTGAAGATGGTGCACTTTGTTTCATAGAGATAGTGCCTCTAAATCTTCAATGCAAAAACCACAGATGCTAGCTCCAAGTCATGAGTAGGATAGTTAACCTCATGAACTTTCAACTATCGGGATGCATAGGCTATAACTTTTCCCCTCTGCATTAACACACACCCCAACCCTGAATAGGAAGCATCAGAATAAACCACTAGATCTTCACTTCCTTTGGGTAATGATAGAACAGGAGCTTGGGTCAATCTCACCTTCAATTCTTCGAACGCCTTCTCTTGAGCTTGACCCCATACAAACTTTACATCTTTCCGGGTCAACTTGGTTAATGGAGAAGCGATTTTGGAGAAGTCTTGAATGAATCTTCTATAATAGCCCGCCAGACCCAAGAAACTTCGGATCTCAGATGGCGTCTTTGGAGACTTCCATTGCATCACCGCTTCCACCTTTGCCGGATCAACCGTAATCCCCTCCGGATTTACCACATGACCCAAGAATTGAACCTCATGCAACCAGAATGCGCACTTGGAGAATTTAGCATACAACTTCTCCCTTCTCAACGTCTCCAGAACCTCCCGGATGTGATCGGGATGCTCAGCCTCACTCTTCAAATAAATCAGGATATCATCGATGAATACAATCACTGATTTGTCCAACATCGGCCTACACACCCGGTTTATCAGATCCATAAAAGCAGCTGGCGCATTGGTCAAACCAAAGGACATGATGAGAAACACATAATGACCGTAGCGCGTGCGAAAAGCTGTTTTAGGGATATCCTGCTCTTTCACCTTCAGTTGATGGTAGCCTGATCGAAGATCTATCCTTGAAAACCAACTGGAACCCTGAAGTTGATCAAACAAGTCATCGATTCTTGGCAAGGGGTATCTGTTCTTTACCGTCAGCTTGTTCAACTCACGGTAATCTATACACATTCTCGTGCTACCGTCTTTCTTCTTTACAAACAGGACCGGAGCACCCCAAGGTGAGATACTCGGTCTAATAAACCCTTATCCAACATCTCTTGCAACTGCTCCATCAACTCTTTCATTTCCGTCAGAGCCAATCGATACGGTGCTTTGGCAACAGGTTGGGCGCCTGGTATCAGATCAATCTGGAACTCGATCTCTCGGTCAGGTGGCACCCCCGATAAGTCTTCGGGAAACACATCTGGAAAGTCACACACCACAGGGACATCAGATAGTTGTGGTGTTGGCGTTTCCACATCCTTTACATAACATAAATAGGCGCTACATCCACGCCTCATACACTTTCCCGCCACCGCCATTGAGATCACCTTCGGAATCATCGTGACCCGATCCCCGTAAACAGTTACCGAACTCCCGTCAGGCACTTTCAAACAAATCATCTTCTTTTGACACACTATATTTGCCTCAAAGTCCGCCAACCAATCCATCCCCAGCACCAAATCAAAACTACCCAAAGTCATCGCGAATGGTCTAACCGGAAATTTATGGCCCTCTAATTCCACATCACACCCTTCTATCATCTCAGAAATCCTGGTAGACTTACCTATCGCAGTTTCTACATCAAACGGTTCGTCCACACGTCTACGACTAATAGGCAGTTTGGCACAGAAAGTAGCAGAAATAAAACTCCTACTGGCACCCGAATCAAATAATACAGAGGCTAAAGTTTGGTTCACAAGAAACCCACCGGACACAACATCAGGGTCCGTCCTAGCCTCTTCCTGCATCATCGTGAATGCCCTGGCGCTTGCCTTCGACCCTTCATTCCCCGTCTTCTTCACGCCGGAACTCTCAGACCTCGGCTTCTTGCAATCTTTATTCATATAGCCACTCTCCCCACAGTTGAAGCACCTCATGCTCTAACACTCTCTAGCCATATGACCGGGCTTTCCACACTTGAAACAAACATTCAGCCCCAATCTGCACTCCCCACCATGCTCTTTTCCACATTTGCCACACCTTTTCAGTCCCGTACCCAGTGTGGCCACATGACGGGCATCCACCCGTGCCTTCTTGTTACTCGTCGAGGCATCGCCCCGACCAAACCTCTTCCCCTTCCATTTCCTGTCACCACCCTTCCGATTACCATCAGTCACCACCACCACTGCCCTCTTATCATACAGTCTCCCCGCAAAGTCCACCGCCGACCTAAAGGTGGTTGGTCGGGCGGCGATCATATGCCTGCGAATGTCTGCCGCCTAACCTTGAATATAACTCTTGATCTTTCGCATCAGAAGAGTCACCTGATCCGGCACCATACGTGCCATTTCGTTGAATTACGTGGTGTACTGTTGGTGGGTCATCGTCCCCGCCTCCAGCTGCAGGAACTCTCTCTCAACTTTATCCATTTCCTAATGAGGACAGAACTCCTCGATCACCAACCTCTTCAACTCGGACCACTTCATTTTGCCAATGGCCCTACTACTCTCAGCTTGGACTATGTTGTCCCACCAGCATAGAGCCGAATCCATGAAAGAGTGGGTAGCGAACTTCACTTTTTGGTCCTCCCGGCATTCGCTGATATCGAGGACACCCTGCATCTCTCTCACCCATCGATGAGCAGCAGCAGCAGTACCGTTACCGTCAAAAGTAGGGGGCTTGCACCTCATAAACGCCCCATAGTTACAGCCTCGTGCTGTTTCATGCACCGGTTCCTCCTCCTCTTCCTCTTCTTCATCAGAAGGAACCGTTTCCGATCCTGATTGCTCCTGTCTTCCTGAGGACCTGTTCCTCTCTTTTCTTTCACCTTCCCGGACAGCTTTAATCACTTCGGTCACCACAGATGGTAAGATCGTCTGCATGACCTGATGCACCTCTTCAACCACTGCCTCTTTTACCAAGGCTCTCAAATTGGCGCTCTCGTCCACTCCCTCCTGATGAGGGGTCTTGGTTTCCTCATGAACCACTTTCTCCCTCCTAGGTCTTCCTCTTGTGGCCCGCGGTTCAGCACCACGTCCACCACCACCTCCACCCCGTGACGCCTTAGAAGATCTACCACCAGCCATTCTCTATCACACACTGAAAGATTCAAACTCCAACACGATCATTCAAGGGAATAGATCAGTTTATGTCAAGTATAGCAAGTCCCTAATTACAGTGCCCAGTTGTGATTAGCCACCTACTTTACTCTTCGTACCCCGAGCATTACCTGTCCTGACTACATAAGTATCTAAATCCAACAATAACACATAAACATGTAACATGCGCACTTAAGTTCTGGTTAACATCACGAAAATACCTGATGGCACGCAGCTACTCAGATTGGCATTCCTCCCCTTTCCATCCCATTCTCAGTTAAAGTTAAGGTTTACTTCAAAAATTTACCCATTTCACTTAAACTTTGGCTCTGATACCAACTTGTAAGGCCCCAATCCCGGGCACCTCACAGTTGGCCTACCATCGCACATAAAATGTATATTTACAAATATTTTAAATAGTCATTTCAGTGGAAGCATTCAAAAGAGGCATCTCATTTCATCATAAAAGCTTTTGCAAAGCAATACATCATTAATCAGTTACAAAATAGTCATATACGGTGACTTTTAGTGGTGAGGGGATTCCTTAAGTAATCCCATTTATTTGAATCCTCAACAAACACCACTTCATTTTCTAAATACATTCAACTTAATACATTACAAAAATATTAACTAAGGAATGCCATTCCAAAAGAGCTGAGTAGCCGCCTCGTGCCATCCTCAGCAACACTACCTGCCAACTGGAAACACATAAAAAGTCAGCGTTGCTGAGTGAGTTCTAGTTTTGTAATAAAACATACTTTTCTTCTGTTAAAACCGTTCTTACATACATGCGATCACACAACATATGTACATATAGATAATCTTATTATTATCTTCATTATTCTTTCAATAACTTTCCTTCGTGTACTGTTCATTATTAACAGTCACATTCTTTCTCGCGTTCATACGTCTTTTACATACATTCATACATTCATTACATTAGACCGTACGTTCGTTGCGTTCATTCATACATTCATTTCATTCATTCATACGTTCAGTACGTTCATTCGTACGTTCATTACGTTCATTCATACGTTCATTACGTTCGGTGACATGTACCATACCCCGAACATTGTGCACTACTGCTGGTGCTGGACCTGTGGTAATCAACCACGAACGTTGTGCACTACTGCTGATCCAGTCACCTAGGGTAGGTACATGCACCACTTATCTTTCCTTGTTCCTTCTGGATCAATGCCATATGCTATACCCCGAACATTGTGCACTACTGCGAGTGCTGGACCTATGATAATCAATCACGAACGTTGTGCACTACTGCTGATCCAGTCACCTAGGGCAAGCGGCAAGGATCCCATACATATGGTCAATCACAAAGACTGACCCTAATGTGCATACTTCGGGGTAGCTAACCCGCATACTGTTGAGCTAACACCTGCAATGGGTGTGCACCTCCATATATTTGCTTGCAAGTCTTTCTTACATTCATTCCTTCATTTATTAATGCATGCATTCATTCATCATGTTCCTCTTTCGTTATCTTTCACTTTACGTGTAACACCCGTAAATTTTTATATAAAGAAATAAAAGAAAAAGAAAGAAAAAGAGAAAGAAATAAAGGTCAACATAAGTGGAGGGACCAAAAATGTTGAAAGTGCAAACTTCATATTTATTTTGGTACTAAAAGGTGGTATAGCCACCCATGTCCTGCTACTTTTCACCTTTTCTACCGATTCTAGAGAGAGAAAGAGCAGAACTTCAGATTTTTGAAGAAGGAATAAGAAGATTCGATGTTTTTGGTAAGAAATCTCGAAATTTTGATGCTTAGGATGATTCTAGAACCACTTATGTGCTTATAAATGTGACTTGTGTGTTCGGGTTGCATTGTGTGTGTGTTCTAGGTGTTAGAAACGACTAAGAAGTTCAAGAAGGGGTACCAAACCCGAAGAACAACAAAGGTGAGTTTCTAGATCCCCTTTTTACATGTTTTCAAACGGTTTTGGGGCTGGAAAATACATGTATGTATGTTTTTATGAGATTGGGTATGTTAACCGTATGATATATGCATGTGTATGTTGGTAGAATATGTTCGGGGTAAATGTATTGTTATGCTTATGTTAAGTTTATGCCTGGAATAGTATGTGCATATTTAGAACTAGGTAATATGATGTTTGGGGACTGGAAAACGACTTGGAAAAAACATGAACAGACTACTAATACAACTAAACAAGGATCATGAGTCCAAACAGTGCTCATGAGTCTGAAATTTGACTTAGAAAAACCAAGTGTAGGGTAATAAGTCCAAACAAAGCTCATGAGTCTCTGAAATTTGACTAAGTGTAGGGTAATAAGTCCAAACAGTGCTCATGAGTCTGAAATTTGACTAAGTGTAGGGTAATAAGTCCAAACAGTGCTCTTGTGCCTGGAATTATTTACTAAGTGTAAGGTAAAAAGTCCCAACAGTGGTCAAACGCCCAAATAGTCCTCATGAATCCAAATAGTACTCATGCGCCCAAAAAAATTTGAATTTAATGCAGAATGTTCGTGGAAGTTTGTACAGCTAGGGTTTTGGACTGATATTGACTAATGATTTATTAAATGCATATGATTATGTCTGAATGACATAATAATCCTTTTTTTATATTTTAATTAATATTATTATTAGGGCTATTATTAATGTTAATATTACTATTATTAATATGCTTATTAATAATAATATGGTATGACTTTACGTGGTATGATCATGATAAAGACAGGAAGTATTATCATTAATAAAGTGAAAGATTAATGATAAAGAAAAGCGGAACGAAAATGAATGAACGAAAGTCTTGCAAGCAAATGAATGGAGGTGCACACCCCTGGCAGGTGTTAGCTCAACTGTGATGTGGGTTCGCTACCCCGAAGGATGCACACAGGGTCAATCTTTGAGGTTGAAATAGAGGTGAGCGACTCAGTGTCGCAAAAGACTCATAGGATGAAAGTCAATCTTTGTGATTGGCTTAGAGGTGAGCGACTTGGTGTTGCAAAAGACTCACAGCATAAGTGCAATCTTTGAGATTGCCATAGAGGTGAGCGACTCAGTGTCGCAAAAGACTCGGAAGAATAATGATAAAAGCACGAATTTGAACGATGATGAAGATAATAATGATATTACCTACGTGTACGTACGATGTGTGATCACATATACATAACGAGTGGTTTGAAATGAGAAGTAAAGTATTTTAATTACAAAACTAGAACTCACTCAGCAACGCTGACTTTTATGTATTTTCCAGTTGGCAGGTAACAGGTTGCTGATGATGGCACACGGGGATGGCTATTTGGCGGGCAAGACTGACATCCATTTATGTTTTGACAATACTGTTGTTTTGTAATTCATTCAACTAATTATTTTGTGACCCATGAATTAGAATGTATTGCTTAACAACAGTGTTTATAACGAATGAATGGGTTTTTGTCAAATTGATTCCGCTGCTTAAATTTATAATATGTATGTTTTATGCTATGAATGACCAACTGTGAGGTCCCGGGAACGGGGCCTTACAAGTTGGTATCAGAGCCAAAGTTTAAGTGAAACGGGTAAATATTTTTCAAAATAAACCTTAACTTAAACTGAAAATGGGACAGGAAGAAGGATGTCAGCCCGAGTAGCCATGTGCTATCAGGTATTGTTTTTCTTTAAAGACAATCAGTATTATGTGCGTGTGCTATGTGATTTATGTGTTCTTAGTAGATTTAGATGCTGATGTAGTCAGGATAGGAAGTGCTTGGGGTGTGGAAAGTAAAGTAAGTGGCTAATCATAACTGGCCACTGTAATTAGGGACTTACTATACTTGACATAAACTGAGCTGTTTCCTTGAATAACTGTTTTAGTGTTTGAATCTTATAGTGCATAGAAAATGGCTGGGAAGAGACCTTCTAAAGCTTCTAGACGTAGAGGTAGACCGTGTATGACCAGGAGCAGTGCCAAAGCTGCTGAGACGACCCATGAGAACCCTGAGGTGCATGACCAGAATGAAGGAAACGAGAATGCCAGCCTGAATGCCTCAGCTAGGGAGGCGATTGCTGATGAGGTACACCAGGTCCTGCAGGCAGTTATGCCATCTGTAGTGAACGACGTTATTCGAGCTGTGAGGAACGAGGAGAGAAAGGAGAAGGAGGACAGGAGAGTGTCAACTGGGAAGGAAAGCAGGGGAGGAGAGGAACGACCGGATCCTGAGATAGTAGTATCTGATGAGGAGGAGGATGATGTAGTAGGGGTGACGACCAAGGGATGCAGCTATGGGGCATTCAAGAGGTGCAAGCCCCCGACTTTTGATGGAAATGGTAACGCTGCTGCTGCCCACCATTGGGTAAGGGAAATGGAAGCGGTACTCGAGATCAGCGAGTGCCGGGAGGATCAGAAGGTGAAGTTTGGCACCCATTCCTTTACTGACTCAACACTATGTTGGTGGGACAATATCGTCTAAGCTAAGGGCAGCAGGGCCATAGGGAAGATGAAATGGTTCGAGTTGAAGAAGCTGGTAATTGAGGAATTCTGTCCTCACAGGGAACTTGATAAGATTGAGAGGGAGTTCCTATAATTCAAGGCGGGAACCATGACCCACCAGCAATACACTACCAAATTCAATGAGATGGCGAGGCTGGTGCCGGATCAAGTAACGCCGGTGTCTCAAAAGATTAACCGGTATATTCAGGGGCTGCCAGCCGACATTCGTAGGCACTTGATTGCTGCTCGACCAAGCACTTTTAGGTCGGCAGTGGATTTGGCTGGGAGACTCTATGATGAGAGGGAGGTAGCAGATGCAGAGGTGAAGAAGGCTAGTGGTGGTGACCGAAACTGGAATGGAAAACGGTTCGGGCATGGTGGTTTTACCCCGAACAACAAGAGGATGAGAATGGATGACCGTAGGGTGGGGTCATCAAGCTCGGGGCCTAAAAGGTATGGCAAGTGCGGGAAGGAGCATACGGGTGAGTGCAGAATGGGGCTCAAAGTGTGTTTCAAGTGCGGGAAGCCGGGCCACATCTTGAAAGACTGTAAGCAGTTGAGGTGTTACACCTGCGATGAGGCGGGCCATATGAGCAAAGACTGCAGAAAGCCAAGGGTGGAGAGTTCCGGGGCGAAGAAGACGGCCGGAACTGAAGGGCAGAAGGCAAGTGCCAGAGCTTTCACCATGACCAGGGAGGAGGCTAGTACGGACCCCGATGTCGTGTCAGGTACGTTTCTAGTAAATCAAACCCTTGCTTCTGTGTTATTTGATTCTGATGCTAGTAGGAGTTTTATTTCTGCCAATTTCTGTGCTAAACTGCCCCTTTGTAGTAAATTCATTGATGAGCCCTTCGACGTAGAGACTGCTATTGGTAAGTCCACTAGGGTTACAAATATGATAAAGGACTGTGCCATAGAGTTAGAAGGTCACAGGTTTGCTGCTAAATTACATGTGATGCCCCTAGGTGGATTTGATGTAGTACTAGGGATGGATTGGTTAGCAACCCATGAAGCGAATATCGTATGTCATAAGAAGATGATTAGACTGACGGCACCTGACGGAAGTCCGGTGACAATATACGGCGATCGTGTTACGACGATTCCGAAAGTGATTTTGATGGCGGTGCGGGAAAGTGCATGAGACGTGGATGTAGCGCTTATTTGGCCTACGTGAAAGATGTGGACACGCCGACACCCCAATTGTCCGATGTGCCGGTGGTGCGTGACTTCCCTGATGTATTTCCGGAGGACCTATCAGGTGTGCCACCAGATCGCGAAATCGAATTTCAAATTGACTTAATACCTGGTGCCCAACCTGTCGCCAAGGCACCGTATCGATTAGCTCCTACAGAGATGAAGGAGTTAATGGAGCAACTGCAAGAGTTGCTCGATAAAGGCTTTATCAGGCCGAGTATCTCCCCTTGGGGTGCCCCAGTCTTATTTGTGAAGAAGAAGGACGGTAGTATGAGGATGTGTATCGCCTACCGTGAGTTGAATAAGTTGACAATAAAGAATCGGTATCCGTTACCGAGGATTGACGACTTGTTTGATCAGCTCCAAGGTGCTAGCTGGTTCTCGAGGATAGATCTTCAATCTGGTTACCATCAGCTGAAAGTGAGGGAGCAAGACATTCCTAAAATAGCTTTTCATAGGCGTTATAGACACTATGAGTTTCTTGTTATGTCCTTTGGTTTAACCAACGCGCCAGCTGCTTTTATGGATCTGATGAATCGAGTGTGTCGGTCAATGTTAGATAAATTAGTGATTGTGTTCATCGATGATATCCTGATTTATTCAAGGAGTGAAGAAGAGCATGCCGGTCACATTCGGGAAGTGTTGGAAACTCTGAGAAGGGAGAAACTGTATGCTAAGTTCTCCAAGTGTGCTTTCTGGCTACGCGAGGTGCAATTTCTGGGTCACGTGGTAAATGCAGAGGGAATTATGGTGGACCCGGCAAAGGTTGAGGCCGTGATGCAATGGAAGTCTCCTAAGACGCCATCCGTAATTCATAGCTTTTTGGGATTGGCGGGCTACTACAGAAGGTTTATTCAAGACTTCTCCAAGATAGCCTCACCTTTGACAAAATTGACCCGCAAGGACGTGAAATTCGTGTGGGGTCGAGAGCAGGAGACTGCCTTTGAGGAGTTGAAGACGAGACTAACACAAGCTCATGTCTTGACATTGCCCGAGGGAAATGAAGACTTAGTGGTATATTCGGATGCATCCTACTCTGGGCTAGGTTGTGTATTGATGCAACGTGGAAGGGTAATAGCCTACGCATCTCGACAGCTGAAGACCCACGAAGTCAACTATCCCACGCACGATCTAGAACTAGCCGCGGTGGTTTTTGCGTTGAAGATTTGGCGGCACTATCTATACGGGACGAAGTGCACCATCTTCACAGACCACAAAAGCCTGAAGTACTTCTTCAAGCAGAAAGATCTAAACATGAGGCAGAGGCGATGGTTGGAGCTTATAAAGGACTATGATTGCAAAATCCATTACCATCTGGGCAAGGCCAATGTGGTGGCAGATGCCCTTAGCTGAAAAGAAAGGCCCGAGCCAATCCGGGTGAAGGCTTATCAGCTGATTATGACCTCTGATGTGATGACACAGATTAAGGAGTTCCAAGACGAGGCTTTGAAAGAAGATCGTATTAACTCCGAAAGGATGAGAGGTCTAGTTACAGAATTGGGCGAGAACACCCTTGGTGTTAAGACCCGATTCGAACGGATGTGGATCCCTCGGTACAGGGACCTACGTGGAAAGA
The DNA here is from genome assembly GCA_024085815.1 of Flaveria linearis. Taxonomy (NCBI): domain Eukaryota; kingdom Viridiplantae; phylum Streptophyta; class Magnoliopsida; order Asterales; family Asteraceae; genus Flaveria; species Flaveria linearis. The sequence goes on along the minus strand of CM044003.1, from coordinate 61,562,965 downwards.
TTATGGACGAGGCCCATAAGACTCGATACTCCATTCACCCTGGTGCTACCAAAATGTACCACGATATGAAGAAGGGTTACTGGTGGCCGGGTATGAAACGTGACGTAGTGGAGTACGTGAGTAAGTGCCTGACTTGTTTACAAGTAAAGGCAGAACACCAGAAACCATACGGGAAGATCCAACCGTTAGATATACCCGAATGGAAGTGGGAGCATATCACCATGGACTTCATTACTAAGCTACCTCGCACATCGAGGGGATGCGATACTATTTGGGTGATTGTCGACCGACTAACGAAGAGTGCCCACTTCCTACCGATCCGCGAGACGTATTCATCCGAAAGATTGGTGGAACTGTTCATCAAGTAAATCGTAGCTCGTCATGGCGTGCCGGTGTCTATCGTGTCGGATCGTGACACCCGGTTTACGTCAAAATTTTGGAGAAGATTCCATGATGCAATGGGAACGAGGCTACACATTAGTACAGCCTATCATCCTCAGACGGACGGTCAGTCTGCGAGGACGATACAAACGCTCGAGGATATGCTTCGAGCATGCGTGATCGATTTTGGAGGAAGTTGGGATTATCATTTACCGTTAGCAGAATTCTCGTACAACAACAGTTATCATGCCAGTATTGGCATGCCACCCTACGAGATGCTATATGGTAGGAGATGTAAGACGCCTGTGTGTTGGGGAGACATTGGGCAGAAAGAGTTAGGAGGCATTGAGGTAATAGAAGCTACGACTGAGAAATTGGAAAAGATCAAAACCTTCATGAAGGCGGCGAAGGATAGACAAAAGTCGTATGCTGACAAGAGGCGAAGACCAATAGAGTTCAAGGTTGGAGACCGAGTCATGTTGAAGGTCTCGCCTTGGAAAGGAATTATTAGATTCAGGAAACGAGGTAAGCTAAGCCCGAGATACATAGGACCTTTCCGAATTATCGCATGTGTAGGAGAGGTTGCCTATCGACTTGAATTGCCAGATGAGTTAAGTGGAATTCATCCCACATTCCATGTATCTCATTTGAGAAAGTGCTTAGCTGACGAAGATATGATTGTTCCACTGGAGGACATCGAAGTAGATGAACGGCTCAATTACGTGGAGCAATCAGTGGCAATCATTGATCGTAAGGAAAAGAAGTTAAGAAATAAAGTGGTTCCTCTTGTACATGTACAGTGGAAGCACACGAAGGGATCCGAGTCTACGTGGGAGACCGAAGAGGAGATGAGACAACATTACCCACATCTGTTTGAGGAATAACAGGTTTCGGGGACGAAACCCATATAAGGGGGTGGACTTGTAACACCCGTAAATTTTTATATAAAGAAATAAAAGAAAAAGAAAGAAAAAGAGAAAAAAATAAAGGTCAACATAAGTGGAGGGACCAAAAATGTTGAAAGTGCAAACTTCATATTTATTTTGGTACAAAAGGTGGTATAGCCACCCATGTCCTGCTACTTTTCACCTTTTCTACCGATTCTAGAGAGAGAAAGAGCAGAACTTCGGATTTTTGAAGAAGGAACAAGAAGATTCGAAGTTTTTGGTAAGAAATCTTGAAATTTTGATGCTTAGGATGATTCTAGAACCACTTATGTGCTTATAAATGTGACTTGTGTGTTCGGGTTGCATTGTGTGTGTGTTCGGGTTCCATTGTGTGTGTGTTCTAGGTGTTAGAAATGACTGAGAAGTTCAAGAAGGGGTACCAAACCGAAGAACAACAAAGGTGAGTTTCTAGATCCCCTTTTTACATGTTTTCAAACGGTTTTGGGGCAGGAAAATACATGTATGTATGTTTTTATGAGATTGGGTATGTTAACCGTATGATATATGCATGTGTATGTTGGTAGAATATGTTCGGGGTAAATGTATTGTTATGCTTATGTTAAGTTTATGCCTGGAATAGTATGTGCATATTTAGAACTAGGTAATATGATGTTTGGGGACTGGAAAACGACTTGGAAAAAACATGAACAGACTGCTAATACAACTAAACAAGGATCATGAGTCCAAACAGTGCTCATGAGTCTGAAATTTGACTAAGTGTAGGATCATGAGTCCAAACAGTGCTCATGAGTCTGAAATTTGACTTAGAAAAACCAAGTGTAGGGTAATAAGTCCAAACAGTGCTCATGAGTCTTTGAAATTTGACTAAGTGTAGGGTAATAAGTCCAAACAGTGCTCATGAGTCTGAAATTTGACTAAGTGTAGGGTAATAAGTCCAAACAGTGCTCTTGTGCCTGGAATTATTTACTAAGTGTAAGGTAAAAAGTCCCAACAGTGGTCAAACGCCCAAATAGTCCTCATGAGTCCAAATAGTACTCATGCGCCCAAAAAAATTTGAATTTAATGCAGAATGTTCGTGGAAGTTTGTACAGCTAGGATTTTGGACTGATATTGACTAATGATTCATTAAATGCATATGATTATGTCTGAATGTCATAATAACCCTTTTTTATATTTTAATTAATATTATTATTAGGGCTATTATTAATGTTAATATTATTATTATTAATATGCTTATTAATAATATTATGGTATGACTTTACGTGGTATGATCATGATCAAGACAGGAAGTATTATCATTAATAAAGTGAAAGATTAATGATAAAGAAAAGTGGATCGTAAATGAATGAACGAAAGTCTTGCAAGCAAATGAATGGAGGTGCACACCCCTGGCAGGTGTTAGCTCAACTGTGATGAGGGTTCGCTACCCCGAAGGATGCACACAGGGTCAATCTTTGAGGTTGACATAGAGGTGAGCGACTCGGTGTCACAAAAGACTCACAGGATGAAAGTCAATCTTTGTGATTGGCTTAGAGGTGAGCGACTTGGTGTCGCAAAAGACTACAGCATAAGTGCAATCTTTGAGATTGCCATAGAGGTGAGCGACTCAGTGTCACAAGAGACTCGGAAGAATAATGATAAAAGCACGAATTTGAACGATGATGAAGATAATAATGATATTACCTACGTGTACGTATGATGTGTGATCACATATGCATAACGAATGGTTTGAAATGAGAAGTAAAGTATTTTAATTACAAAACTAGAACTCACTCAGCAACGCTGACTTTTATGTATTTTCCAGTTGGCAGGTAACAGGTTGCTGATGATGGCACACGGGGATGGCTATTTGGCGGGCAAGACTTTCATCCATTTATGTTTTGACAATACTGTTGTTTTGTAATTCATTCAACTAATTATTTTGTGACCCATGAACTAGAATGTATTGCTTAACAACAGTGTTTATAACGAATGAATGGGTTTTTGTCAAATTGATTCCGCTGCTTAAATTTATAACATGTATGTTTTATGCTGTGAATGACCAACTGTGAGGTCCCGGGAACGGGGCCTTACATTACGTTTCTTATTACTTTCGTTTCATTCATTAATCATATACGTAAAGTCACAGAAAGATAAACACGTATCGAAAACAAGGAACATCGATATTTACAAATCATCAGTCATTACCATCATATAAGGCTACATCATACCTATCTTACATACATCATGCATATACATACAATACTATCTCCCTCCTCGTACACAACAGCCCTATTTGGGCGATTGGACATACTTCAGTCGCATGGCCTCCACGTGACTGAATCATACGATTGGGCACCTATGCGAATGAACATACAATCGTGCGAATGGAACTCCTATCGTGTGAACGAACACTATGTGATTGGACTCCTATGCGACTGAACCCTCAGTCGTGCGACTGAACAACTATGGGACTGGACTTATGCGACTGAACTCCCAGTCGCATGACCTGTCGTGCGACTGAGTCCCCAGTCGTGCGACTGAGCCTCAGTCGTGCGATTGAACATCAGTTTTTCCTCAGTCGTGCGGTTGAACATGAGTCGTTCCTCAGTTGTGCAATTGGCCCTTCAGTCGCCTAGCCCTAACTGGGCAGCGACTGGAGTTCATCCCGAACTGCAGCCGCGACGTACGGCATTCAAACTCTTCCAAACTCATTTCCAGCCCAAATTAGCCCTCCTAAACCTCAGGGAATCATACTATGACATCATACAAGCACATACAAGTCTGAAATCGCACTCTAAACACATTACATACACTACACCCAAATTGGTCAAACTCATACATTTTAAAAATGGGTTTACATGTGTTCCAACCCCAAAATCGTTTGAAAACAAGTAAATGAGGGGTCCTAGAACTCACATAATCAAGGAGAAGATGAAGAGCTTCGTTTGGACTAGTCATTCGACAACTCTCGAGCCCGAATCACCACTTTCTCTCTTTCTTTCTCTTCTTTCTCTGTTCTCTCTCTCTCTGCTCTTCCTCCCGACTGAAATGTGTAAGTGTGGGGGAGGGGAGATGGCTGCCCCTTCTTTATAGCTACAGCTCAGTCGCCCGAGGTCTAGGCGACTGGACCTTCAGTCGCATGAACACCATACGACTGGACCTCCAGTCGCATGAGTTCCATGCGGTTGAACCTTCAGTCGTCCGATCATCATGCGATTGGGCCTCAAGTCGCATGACACTCCAAAAAGTCAAACTTTCGGGTGTTACAATTCATTTACCTGAATGGAATCTAACAAGATATTCTTGTTTACTTTCTAGAGACTTTTGTTTTAGAATACCTCCATAGCCTATCTCAGAGGCATCAGTCTCAACAATTTTGTCCATCATTGGATTTGCTATCATTAAGCAAGGAAGGTTTTTAACCTTTTGTTTTATTTTTTGAACTGCTTTAGTATGATCTAGAGACCACGGTTTAGGATTCTTTTTTAATCTTTCATATAAAATTGCAGTATCTTCTGCTAAATTTTTATAATACGGAAGAATATAATTTAGACTTCCAAGAAACCTTTGAAGTTGAGTTTTATCCTGTATTTCATCAGGAAATTTTGATGCAAACTCAATACTCCTATTAATTGGAACTATATTTCCTTGATTAATATTATGACCCAAAAATCTAAGTTTTTATAATACGGAAGAATATAATTTAGACTTCCAAGAAACCTTTGAAGTTGAGTTTTATCCTGTATTTCATCAGGAAATTTTGATGCAAACTCAATACTCCTATTAATTGGAACTATATTTCCTTGATTAATATTATGACCCAAAAATTTAGGGTTATTTCTTAGTAAAAGCATCATTTTAGGTCTAGATATTATGACCCAAAAATCTAATATTTGTTTGTAAAAGCATCATTAATATTATGACCCAAAAATCGAATATATTCAAATGTTTAAAATGAGTTTCAATATCCTTAGAAAATACTAGGATATCATTAATGTAAACAATGATAAATTCACTATATGGGATGAAAATATCATTCATTATATTTTGAAATTCTGAAGGTGCATTCTTCAGACCAAATGGCATTACATTCCATTCGTAATGTCCTATAGGTACTGTAAAAGCAGTTTTGTACCTATCTTTTTCTTCAATTTCGATTTGCCAATATCCTGACTTTAAATCAAATTTTGAAAATATATTTGCATAATGCAATTTATCTAGTAGATCTTTTTTATTAGGTATAGGGTACCTAATCCATTTTAAGACTTTATTAAGAGGTTTATAATTTATTACCAATCTTGGTATACCTCTTTCTTGTTCTGAATGTTTATTAACATAAAATACGGTACATGACCACAGAGATTTAGAAGTTCTAATTAAATTTTTATCTAAGAGTGATTTTATCTCTTTCTTACATAATTCCATATATTCAAATTCATTTGGCATGGCCTTGCTTTAGTCGGTATTTGACTTTCTTTAAAATCATCTTCGTATGGGAGAGAAACAATATGTTTCTTTCTTTCCTGTTGGACCAAAAGAACCAATGAGCCAAGATCAGGAAAACCTCTAAGTCCCACATGCCACTGCAACAACTGCTGAAGACTCCTATCAGTTACAATGTTCTCTTGCTTGAATGTCAGACTCGAGAACATCTGAAGACTATCATCAGCTATTGTGTTCTCTTGCTTGAATGTCAAACTCGAGAGCATCTTAGCTCCAGCCTTCTGCTGTTATAACAAAGTCTGAAGAACAAAGTATGAAGATCAAAGAACTGAAGAACATCAGCTGAAGAAGACTCCAAAGTACTGAAGACCAAATACTGAAGTCTGAAGTACTGATCTTACAAGTACTGAAGACTTCAAGTACTGAAGACCAAGTACTGAAGTATCAAAAGCTGAAGAACTAAAGAACTGAAGACCTTCTACTGAAGCACAAAGTCTGAAGACAAAGACTGAAGACAACAACTGATGATATCTACTGAAGTCATCAGTTGTTATATCATCTAAAGCCAAGTCTGAAGACCAAGTACTGAAGACTCAGAGTTTGTCACAAAGAAGTCTTCTTCAGTTGTTATGGTGGTTTTTCCTTTTCAGTAGTTTATTTACTTTCAGTAGTTGTACAACAACTGAAGAGCATGTTCTTCAGTTGTTATAGTATCAGTAGTTATAAACGACTGAAGAGTTTGTTCTTCAGTCGTTGTAGGATTTCAGTAGTTTACTTTTGTCAGCACTTAGGAACTTTTGTAAGAAGATGTCAGTTGTTGACATCTTCAGTAGTTTTATGTTTTGTCAGTTGTAATTTGAATATTCAGTGATGTCAGAAAAAGGACATCATGCCCATCCTTTTGCCACCTATAAAAGGATGGGTAACCATACTGTTTTAATTGCCGAAACGTGCGACCAATAGAACATTTATTGTTTTGCAGAAACTCTTCTCTCTATGTTTATGCTCTAATTTGAAATATCTTTTATGTTCTTGCTTTAATTGCTAATCAATGTGCTAAATCCGCTGCAAACATAATCTAATTGATCAACGAGAGAGGCTGAGATCCTGTCAAATGGTATCAGAGCGGGTTAATCATTGATCGATTTCAACATTGATCATTTGAAACTGCTCTTTTGATCTCTCTGTTTGATCGAATTAGCAATTTGCAAGAGTTAGCCATAGAGAGTAAGTTTCTGTTGTTTCCGGCCAACATCTTGAGGTCTTTTGGTGGTTTTGAGTTACGTTTGTCGTGTTTAAACTTGTTTTTGACCAAAACCTGAGATGACAACACCCACCAATGATCCTCACAATACTGGTTCCGCAACCAAGCCTCCGATGCTGGTTAGGAACGAGTATAACATATGGCAAAGACGTATGCTACACCACTTGGCTGTCAACAGTGCTGGTTGTTGGAAGTCAGTGGTGCATGGGCCATACAAGCCTATGGTGAGCGTCCCGGAGTCTAATGAACAGGTTGCCAAGAAACCTGAACAATATTCGGACGAAGATCTAAAGCTATTCGAAATTGATGCCAGAGCCCATGGAATTTTAGCCATGGCCATTCCAAACGAGATATATTCAGGGCTCTTGCATCATGAGTCTGCTCATGACCTATGGGTTGCTCTAAAGGAACAATTTGGAGGAACTGATTCGGTCTTAGCAAACAATAGGGAAATCCTTGCCCAACAATATGAGACTTTCTCATATAGAAAGGGTGAGACTCTGACCCAGCAGTTTGAGCGGTTCTCTTGTTTAATCTCTGAGCTGAAGATGGTTAAACAAGAGTACTCCAAAAGCCAGATGAACAACAGGTTCCTCAGGTCATTGCCTGAGAGATGGGACACATATACCATTGTCCTACTCTCTAGTGCTGACCTTGACACTCTATCTCTCACCCAACTTCATGGGAAACTACTCACTTTTGAGAGAGAGGTAGAGCAAAAGAGGAAGTTGTCATCTTCTGGCAAACTTGCTGATGACTTTGTCCAAGGTAATGCTGCCTTGATAAGTCATGAGTCAGAATATGCTTCATCAGAAAGTTCTTATGATGAGCATATTGATTTCTCTACAAACTCAGAACAAGCTTTTGTTGGTGTCAGTAGTTCAGGAGGAGGTGGTGACAACTTGTGTTTTCTGATGGAGGATTTGAAGGGCATTCCAGATGATGATCTGGAAGAGATGGATATTTTGAACCAAATGGCAATGATAAATATCCGATCTCAGAAGTTCTACAAAAGAACTGGTAGGAAATTCCCAGGACTCTCTGGCAAAACCAAAGTTGGTTTTGACAAGAGCAAGTTGAGGTGTCACAAGTGCCAAAGGCTTGGACACTTTGCAAGAGAGTGTAGATCATCTGGATCTAACTCATCTGCACCCTTTGTGACTTTTCCTAGCAATAGCTCACAGCACAAAGGGCAACCTTCCTATAGTTCTTCCCATCCATCTCAGGCACAAGCACCACCTGCTTATTTTGTGCCACAGGGTCATATGCCTTATCCTTACCCCTGTTACTACATGCCTCAGCCTTGTCAAACTCAAGCACCCCCGGCTCAACCACCTCATGCTCTTCCAGAGCCTCATTCTTCCCAATCTCATCACCACACACAATCTCAACAACAAAGCTTTTTCACCCCAACTGCTGTTGACTGGAGTAGTCTACCAGAAGAGCTATCTGGTCAGGAACCACTACTCCAAGGTGCTGGTCAACATGGTGGTGACCAACCTTTTGGAAATCTTGCTCTGATGGCCCTTGATTCTGCTGAAGGGTCATCATCTAATGCCTCATCTCAGGTATCCACTGAGGCAAAAGCCAAGCTTTGTTCAGAGTCATGCATAGCAGCATTTGCTTCTATTAGAGAAGCAAATGTAGCTTTAATAGATAAAAATCTTGAGCTTGAGCACACTATTTCCAAAAGAAAAGCTGATTTTGAGGTTGTTCTAAAAGATAAAAATGATGAGATTTACAAGCTTAACTGCCAAATCAAAGATGCTAAAGCTAGGGAAGATGTACTTCTTGAGAAGTACAAAGTTCTCAAGGAAACTCTTGCAACCACCCAAGTTGAGTGTGATCGATGGGTGCAATCATGCAAGGGTTTTGAAATGCTTCTTAGCAAGCAAACTGCTTCCAATGTGAAGTTTGGCATTGGTTATAATCACACTGCTCCTCCCACAGACTTCATTTCAAGAGCAGAAGTTGAATCTGATGGGGAGAGCAATAACCAATCCTTCTCATCATGTGACTTACTATCCTCTGAATCAGCATCATCAGAGATAGACTGTCACATGACCAAAAGGCTGATCAACTCAGGAGTTGTCACTAGAAGTACTAAAGGTACTGGAGAGCAAGTGACAACATCTGAAGTTCTAACCTCAAATACTGTTAGCACTAAAAGAAGAAAACTAACAGTAGGAAAGGTTTGAAAACAGGTAGAGAGGATACCAGGAGAGCAGGCACTAGGAAGAAAACTGCTAGTACTGATGACAAACAGCTGAAGAACAAGTCTTCAGCAGTTAAATCCTCTTCAGCTGATGATCAGCATAAGATGAAGAAAAAGCCATGTGAGATATGTGGCTTATTCAATCATCTTACTGATGATTGCTGGTACAAAAGGGGTTCCAAACTCAAATAGAAGGAGCAAATCACTGAGAGCATCAATAAAATGAAGAATGAGTTTGAAACCAAGTTTGTATTAGCAACATCCAAACCTGAAATCCCTAAGCCCAAAGCTAAATCTAAAAAGAAGATAGGGATAACTCAGGCAACAGCTGAGGTTGCTCAGAAAAAGATGGTACAACATAGGAACTCATCATCAGCAAACTCCAATGTGTCTGAAGAGCTGAAAGCCCTATCACAGAATCAGACACAATTGGTGATGATGGTTCATCAGCTAGTGGGAAGAGTCAACCACTTAGATGCTCCTGTGTTGAAATCACAGAAAAGGAAGTCCAAGCCAAAGGGTTCCTCTTCTGTACCATCTTCTTCACCTCAAGCTGTCACACACAACACAACTGTTAGTGCTGCACCTGTAGCTGAGAAAAGACCCAAAACCAAGCAGGTTTGGGTCTCCAAGACAAACTAACACATGGTTGTGTTTGCAGGGTTCTTCAACATGCCTTAAAAGCATCTGGTATGTAGACAGTGGAGGATCCATGCACATGACAGGAAGCAGTTCCCTTCTTAATGACTACTCTCAAGGAAAGAAGGGATTTGTTTCTTTTGGCAATGATGCAAAGGGTTACATCATCGGAAAAGGCTTTGTTTCCAATGGGGAAATAAGGTTTGATGATGTTAACCATGTGGAGAATCTCAAGTACAACCTCTTGAGTGTCAGTCAAATGTGTGACAAAGGCCATGTTGCCCTTTTCACAAGCCAGAACTGTCGGATTCTGTCATCCAAAGTTATGAGTTTGATTGACAAGGCATTGGATGAACACACTCTCCTGAAGGCCAACAGGACAGGAAGAGTGTATGCCTTAGATCTTTCCAAAAAGATGGATCTAAAAGGCCATCCTTGCCTATTCTCCAAGGCATCTCCTCAAGAGTCCACACTATGGCATAGAAGGCTGGGTCATGTAAATTTCAAGAACATGAATCAGCTTATAAGCCATGGTTTAGTAAGAGGATTGCCTCTGAAGGAGTTCAAGTGTGAAGATGACTGCACTGCTTGCTTGAAAGGAAAGCAACACAAAGTTTCATTTCCTTCAATAGAAGAACCAAAGTCCACTGCCTGCTTACAACTTCTGCACATGGATCTCTTTGGTCCTGTCAGAGTAATGAGCATGGCAAAGAAGAAATACTGCCTGGTAATTGTGGATGATTACTCCAGGTTTGTATGGACTTTCTTCTTGCACTCCAAGGATGAAGCAGCAAAGACAATAATGAACTTTGTGTTACAAGTAGAAAAGCAGTATTCCCTACAGGTCAAGTGTGTGAGGAGTGACAATGGAACAGAATTTAGAAACCACACACTTGATGACTTCTACCTGTCCAAGGGAATTAGAAGGCAGTTTAGCATTCCTAGAACTCCTGAGCAGAATGGAGTGGTGGAGAGAAAGAACAGGACCCTCATTGAAGCAGCAAGGTCAATGTTGGCTGACTCTGGATTGCTACTGACCTTTTGGGCTGAAGCTGTCAGTACAGCTTGCTATGTACAAAATAGAGCTTTAGTAAATAAGAGGTTGATGAAGACTCCATATGAAGTTCTTCATCATTTGGCTCCTCTTATTTCATTCTTTAGAGCCTTTGGGTGTCCTTGTTTTATTCTCAACACCAGCAACCCACTCCATAAGTTTGCTAGTAAGGTGGATGCAGGGTACTTTGTTGGTTATTCATCAACTTGCAAAGCATACAGAGTCTTCAACTGTAGAACCAAGGGGGTTGAAGAAACTCTGCATGTTAAGTTCAATGAATCTCCAAAGGACAAGATTCCACAAAACCCTGTGGAGTTGTTTGATCTGGATATACTGCAATATGTTCCTTATCAACCTCCATCTGTTGAGCCTGTCAACAGATCTCCACCTGGTGGTACTGATGATGATGAAGTCAGTACTCACCTCTTCAGGATCAGTGACAATCTGCCTAAGTTCACTGAACCTGATGCTCCTATAGCCTCAGCAGCTCCATCCACTACAAATGCTGATGAGATTTCTGCTTGCTCTACTTCATTTGAGCTGCCATCCTCTACATGGTTTCAGGAATCTCCATCACCATCTGTTGCTGCTGATGGGTCTACAAACACTTGCACAGATATTATAGTTTATCAAGAGCTCAAGAATCACCCCACTTCACAAATCATTGGTGATATCCAAGCTGGAGTTTTAACTAGGAATCAATTGTCAAATTTCTGCTTCTATGCTCTCTTCATCAGTCAGCAAGAGCCAAAGAACTATCATATTGCTTTAAGAGATAATGGATGGGTGGAAGCTATGCAGCTTGAGCTTCTTCAATTCAAGAAACAGCAAGTGTGGGAGCTTGTTCCATTACCCAAAGATAAGTGTGCTATAGGCACCAAGTGGGTATTCAGGAACAAAACAGATGAGAAGGGCCAAATTGTCAAGAACAAGGCCAGACTGGTTGTCCAAGGGTTTGCACAGGAGGAAGGCATCGATTATGATGAGACCTTTGCACCTGTGGCCAGACTGGAAGCAATCAGACTGTTCTTAGCTTATGCTGCCTTTCACAGTCTCAAGGTTTATGAAATGGATGTCAAAAGTGCCTTCCTATATGGAAAAATAAAAGAAGAGGTTTATGTGTGTCAACCACCAGGCTTTGAGGACAATAAACATCCTGATTGGGTGTACAAGCTTGATAAGGCTCTCTATGGGCTGAAGGAAGCTCCTAGAGCCTGGTATGAGACACTCTCAACCTTTCTTCTAGAGAATAAATTCACTAGAGGCACCATTGATAAAACCCTATTCATCAAGACTGTGGGACAACATAAACTCCTTGTTCAGATTTATGTTGATGATATCATCTTTGCATCCTCTGATCCAAAGTTGTGTGATGAATTTACAAAGCTTATGAAGCTGAGATTTGAAATGAGTGCTATGGGAGAATTACAGTACTTTCTGGGTTTGCAAATCAAACAACTGGATGATGGAATCTTCATCCATCAGTCCAAGTATACCAAAGAGTTGTTGAATAAGTTTGATTTACAATCTTGTAAGCCTGTTCTACTCCCATGAGCAGCATTACACAACTAGATGTAGATCAGAAAGGTAAAGCGGTTGATGAAACCCTTTACAGATGTATGATTGGGTCCTTGATGTAACTTACAGCTTCTAGACCAGACATCATGTTTTCAACATGTGCTTGTGCTAGATTTCAGGCTGCACCTAAAGAATCTCATTTGATTGCAGTCAAAAGGATCTTTAGATATCTGCAAGGTACCCAATCACTAGGTCTTTGGTATTCAGCTGGGCATTCTTGCAAATTAGTTGCTTTCTCTGATAGTGACTATGCAGGATGCAAAGTCACCAGAAAATCCACTTCTGGTGGTTGCCAATTCCTAGGCAATTGTTTAGTTTCTTGGCAGAGTAAGAAACAAACATCCATTGCTACATCCACTGCTGAAGCTGAGTATATTGCTGCTGCAAGCTGTACTTCTCAAATACTCTGGCTTCAGAACCACCTTCTGGATTATGGCATTACTAAGACTAAGACTCCATTATTAATGGATAGTGGTTCAGCTCTCTGTATTGTTAAGAATCCAGTCCAGCACTCAAGGACCAAACATATTGAGATCAGACATCATTTTATCAGGGATTGCTATGAGAAAGGTCTGATTGATCCTAAGTTTGTACCTAGTGCTAATGAGCTTGCAGACATTTTTACTAAGCCCTTAGATAGTGCCACATTCCAAAATTTGGTACTAAGGCTTGGTATGCTGCAGCTTGATTGATTTGGCCTATGCTGGTTCTTGTAGTTCACAACTACTGAAAAGCAAAGGTCAAATACAAGTACTGATGAGTAATTTAGTCTTCAGCATTTTCACAACTACTGAAGAATAAAATGACTCAAAGTACTGATGTACATTATTTATTGAAAAACAACTGATGTAGTGAGGTGGATTACAACTACTGATGTATGATTTTCAATTAAATAAGTACTGAAGAACAAATTTTGGTCATAAGTACTGATGTGTAATCTTACACAAATACTGAAGACAAAATTTGTTCACCAGCTCTGAAGAATATTTCATCAGCACTTGTGAACATTGATCACAAGAGCTGAAGGCATAAATATTCACAAGAACTGAAGGGTCAATGAAACATCTGAAAATCAGCCAAAGAACTGATGAGTAAGTGTGGAGGCTAGTATGAAACAACTAATTTGACGGAAACAGCTGATGAGTCATTTCTCATCAGCTGATAACAACAGCTGATGTTTCATACACAAACAACTGAAGGACAAGAGCATGTCTTCAGTAGTTCATAACTAAACTTTTGGGGGGAATACACACATTGTGTATAATATCTTCACTCTCAATAGTTACATACAAGTCTCTAGAACATAGAAAAGCAGGATGTCCATGACGTGTACGTGTCGGATGAACCAAATCCTCATTGAATTTTATTTTTCCATTAGAAGGGGCTCGCACATGTTCTACAGTACCCCCTGTGAATACTCCGCCAGTATGAAAAGTTCTTAATGTTAATTGAGTGCCCGGTTCTCCAATAGATTGACCTGCAATAATACCTACAGCTTCTCCCAATTCGACCAGGTCATCATGAGCTGGACTCCGGCCATAACATAATTGACAAATCCAAGATGTACTCCTAGAACTGAAGGCTAAAACCAAGTCCTCAGTTGTTTACAACAGCTGAAGCAATACCATGTCTTCAGTAGTTCACAACTACTGATCTCAGTAGTTTACAACTACTGAAGGCTAACACCAAGTCTTCAGTTGTTCCAACGTCTGAAGAAGAATACTAGGTCATCAGTACATAACTACTGACTGAGTAACTCTTCAGACGTTCACAACATCTGAAGGACAAAACCAAGGTATCAGTAGTTTCAACTACTGAAGACTAATACCAAGTCCTCAGATGTTACAACCACTGAAGGTTAAAACCACGTCATCAGTTGTTACAACAACTGATAACTAACACCAAAACCTTCAGTAGTTTTCTTTCAACCTTTGCCCTACCCTATAAATACCCCACCTTCAGAGCATTTACTCCTCACTTGACCTAATCCTTACAAACCTCTGAAATTCCCATACACCATTAATGGCGAACATGCAACTGAAACCTCGACACAACTGTGTCGCCCACCTTACAAAATCGCCATTATGGCCCAAATTTCACCAAGCCGTCGATCTTATGCATGACTCACCATACAAAACGGCTTTTCTCTTGAACCCCACTCTATACACTGACTCCTTGACGGAGTTTTGGACAAATGTCACCGTCCAAACCGGAGAGCAGAATGCCGAGGTCTCCCTCCGGTCCTCCGTCAACGGCAAACCCGTGGTTATCACTCCAGCTACTCTACGCCAAACCCTAGAGCTGGATGATGCCACTCACCCAACTTCCTACCCCAAAGGTACCCTTGATCTCTCCTTCACATCTCATGACTATTAGGGTAACCTCTCCGCCTCCACCTTGTTGAAGAAACACTTCCTGACCCTCAACGATTGATCTTCCACATGGTGAACGTGTGTCTGGCTCCCAAGACCTCTTCGTGGGACCAGATGTCCACAAGGTGGCAACAGGTATTGTATTCTATCCTTGAGAAACAACCTTTAAATTTTACTGATCTTTTATTTTTGGAACTCAAGGACATGGCCACAAAACCTTTTTCTAACCGTTGGAACTTATATCCACGGTTCATAATGGCCATGATCGAATACCAGCTTCCGGCTGAGGGACTAGTTGGCACTGGGGTCCCTGCCATGGCTGTTCAAGCCCAGGTATACTCCAGGCACAACACTGACCAAACACTGAAACAGGCTGGCCGGCTGCGAAAACCCACGCAGCTGGAACCCACAACCTCCACCTCCAAATCCAAAGTCCCCACCAAGCCAAAAGCCAAAAAGAAGCCCACAAAGGCTACTCAGGGAGATGAGTCCCCTGAGGATGCCCCTGCCACACAAAGGCAGGATGTGCCTGCTGGCTCGATTCTCCCAGCAGGTACCACGACTCCACCCACCACAACCGCACAGGCTTCCTCTCAACAGGAGCCTGGTGCAACCAATTTTGGGGCAACCACATTACTAGGGTCTTCCTCACTTGAGGAGGCTGCCATTGAAGAGCACAGTCCTCCCCATGTGCATACTGCTTCTAGCCCACATACTGAGGAGACTGCCCCACTAAGCCCAACATTGGTAATAGCCAAAGTGCTGACCGATCTGAGCACTCCACCCTCTCCCCAGAAACTTATTACACCTGGGGAGACTCCAACGGAAGAGGGGTGGGCACAAGTGCTGTTCGGAGCCCACAGCACAGAGAATCAGTTCACTCTCCCAGTGTGGCTAGGGAGAGAGAACAATCTGGTGAGGCTGCCACTTCCCCTGCATCAACATCTGAGCAGGGTGAAGCTGGTAACATCTCTAAGACCTCACCAGAGGCAATGGCCGATGATGGATCCAATCCGGAGGCCAGAAGTCCCCAGTACCAAGAACAAGGGGCACATGTCATTACTGAGCCACACTCAGGACATGTTCATCCTGACAATGTCAGGAGGTCAGGTGATTCAGCTTATGCTGATGATGACCTGAGCTTTTTCTACGATGTAGTAGCTCAAAATACTATCCTTGAGGATGAGATAAGCAGACTCAAAGAGCTGCTTGCTCAAATGACTCAGGATAGAAGTCCATCTGCCACCACTACCCCACAGATGGCACCTTCACCTGAAGGTCTCACAAACACTGAGCCACTCCCACAAACTCCGCCACCAGCCCCTGCTTCTGGCACTAGCTCTCAGGGACAGAACCCCCCTGAGCAGCTGGATGCTATCCTCCAGAAATCCCTGCCTCTCATCACACCAATCCTTAAAGATATAGTTATTCAAACCCTTGATGAGAGGCTTCCACATATATACAACCCATGGTGGAGGTTGCCATATCTAAGGCTCTTGCTGATAGTCAAACCCCAACCAATGCACCCAAAAAGGGGGAGACATCAGTGCAAGACAAGAGGAAGAGGGGAGAGGAGGAGAAAGAGGCAGAAAAAGAGGTGGTGGTAGAGAGGGAGATGGCTGAGGAGAGTAGTAGGGTGAGGGAGAAGGGGAAGAGGAAAGTGAGGGAGGTAGAGCATATAGAAGTGGCTGAAATCCAAAAGGATTTCAGTATCACTGATAAGAATAAGGGAGAGGGAAAGAAGGTGGCTGATCCTGATCTAGCAGCCCTTGTCAAGGAGGCTGATGCTGAGCATAGCCGTTCAATGAACTCTGTCATTGAACAGCTGTTCAGGCAAGGCTTTGACAAGGACACTACTTTGCTAGATCAAGAGATCAGGAACATGGAGAGAAAGGAGATAAACTACCGATGGTCTACTTATAGCCAAGAGGATCAAAAGAAACTCGAGGCTATGAGTAGATTCATTTCGAAGTACCTGGGCAGACCAGTCCTTGATGTCAAGGCATGGACCAGGGATAGAATCTTGGCAATAACCACCAAGATCTGTTTGGCTGGTGAATTTACTAAGGGACTGGTCGCAGAGGCCCTATCTGAAGCCGGTGCTGGGAACAGGACACTGCTAGTAAAGCTAACCAAACCAGCCCTTATCTCTAGGCTGCTAGCAGTGCCTGCCAACACTCCCACACCAACAACCCAACCACAACCCACAAAACCAACTCCTTTACCACCAAAACCCGCAGCCAATGATCCACCCTTGAAGAAGAAGAGAAGGGTGCTGAGGCTGCAAGATGAAGAAGAGGATGATGAGGAGGATAGCCTACCACTTTCAGCAGTTATACCTCTACCCAAAGCCAAACCACAAACCATCAATCCCACCTCACAGCAGGACACTGTGAAGGTAAAGTTAGAAGAGGAGGAGCAACAAAAGAGGCATGATGAGGAAATGCTGAAAAGCATTGACAAATGCTATGTTGCTTCGACCTCTATAATGAACATGAAGAGAGAAGCTATGAGATTATTCACCCTCAAACAAACCTTTCAATATGAAAGGGAGAAGGTGAGAACTTGGCCTGACCCAAGGGTGGCTCACAGGATAGTCAAGAAGGACATGCCTGTGAGATACAAAAGCCAACTAAAGAGAATCGTAGATGAAGAGATCT
This sequence comes from Flaveria linearis, assembly GCA_024085815.1. Classification (NCBI taxonomy): domain Eukaryota; kingdom Viridiplantae; phylum Streptophyta; class Magnoliopsida; order Asterales; family Asteraceae; genus Flaveria; species Flaveria linearis. The sequence goes on along the minus strand of CM044003.1, from coordinate 61,545,469 downwards.
CTGTGGCTATTGTAATAACACCCTGGGAAATAGTAGATGAATTCGAGAAAGCTTATAGAGCCGGCCAATCACCCTTTTCAATGCTAGATAATAGGGTGGTTAGGAAGGGTCTGGTCTATAAGAAGCTTGAGAATTTCATAGGAATGAGCTCACTTTGTTGTTAGAGGGTAAACACCCTGATGAGTTTGCATATAGGCAAATCACAACACTTGAGCTCAAAAATGGAAGACAGGTCAAGTTCATCTCAGAGCTGTACGGTCGGGAGGGGTTGTTCGAAGGTGAGCCTGAAGACTTGTCCAAAGAAGAACAAATGATCTTTCTTCAGGCTTACTGTAGAGAATCCTACCGGCTTGTACGTGGGAGGTAGATCTCATGGATGGGGCAACAGCTCTGTGTCCAAATCCCCAAGACAGAGCTCCCATCCATACTTAGCCAAACAAACACTTGAGACTACCTCTCTGGCCAGTGCTTATCTGGGTCAACTTCTAATCTGATCTAGAAGGAAATAGACCAATCTTTATGCCACCAATAAGTGGGACATCCAATAATTAGAGGTTTTGGCTGCATTGGTTCAGGGGGAGTTTGTTGGACCAAAAGAACCAATGAGCCAAGATCAGGAAAACCTCTAAGTCCCACATGCCACTGCAACAACTGCTGAAGACTCCTATCAGTTACAATGTTCTCTTGCTTGAATGTCAGACTCGAGAACATCTGAAGACTATCATCAGCTATTGTGTTCTCTTGCTTGAATGTCAAACTCGAGAGCATCTTAGCTCCAGCCTTCTGCTGTTATGACAAAGTCTGAAGAACAAAGTATGAAGATCAAAGAACTGAAGAACATCAGCTGAAGAAGACTCCAAAGTACTGAAGACCAAATACTGAAGTCTGAAGTACTGATCTTACAAGTACTGAAGACTTCAAGTACTGAAGACCAAGTACTGAAGTATCAAAAGCTGAAGAACTAAAGAACTGAAGACCTTCTACTGAAGCACAAAGTCTGAAGACAAAGACTGAAGACAACAACTGATGATATCTACTGAAGTCATCAGTTGTTATATCATCTAAAGCCAAGTCTGAAGACCAAGTACTGAAGACTCAGAGTTTGTCACAAAGAAGTCTTCTTCAGTTGTTGTGGTGGTTTTTCCTTTTCAGTAGTTTATTTACTTTCAGTAGTTGTACAACAACTGAAGAGCATGTTCTTCAGTTGTTATAGTATCAGTAGTTATAAACGACTGAAGAGTTTGTTCTTCAGTCGTTGTAGGATTTCAGTAGTTTACTTTTTCAGCACTTAGGAACTTTGTAAGAAGATGTCAGTTGTTGACATCTTCAGTAGTTTTATGTTTTGTCAGTTGTAATTTGAATATTCAGTGATGTCAGAAAAAGGACATCATGCCCATCTTTTGCCACCTATAAAAAAGATGGGTAACCATACTGTTTTAATTGCCGAAACGTGCGACCAATAGAACATTTATTGTTTTGCAGAAACTCTTCTCTCTATGTTTATGCTCTAATTTGAAATATCTTTTATGTTCTTGCTTTAATTGCTAATCAATGTGCTAAATCCGCTGCAAACATAATCTAATTGATCAACGAGAGAGGCTGAGATCCTGTCATTTCCCAAAATGTATTAGGATGATCATTACATATTTGTAAAGTAAATTGATGTTCAATTAATTTAATCTTTTCTTGTAATTTATTTTTACTTAAGTTTTCTTGAATATTTAAAGAAAATATTTCTTTTGTAAAAATTCAATTTGATTTATTTTTGCTTTTAATAATTCCTCTTTAACATTATTTAATGTTCTTGTTATGGGATTACTTATAAATGAAAAATTTATTTCTTTTTCCTGATATGTACCAGTTATTCCAGTACGGTCTATTTTTCTTATGGGGAAAATCTTATCAAGAAATGGGCTACCAAGTATTACCTGGTTTGCTAAATCTTTACTAGTACAAAACTAGTATCTATGCAAGTATTATGTTGACATATGAATGTCTTAGGTATTTTATAATTTACCTCGAGTCTTCCTTTGCCAGCATGACTTAGACTATGTGAAGTCTTATGATACTATTTTACAGGTATTAATCCTTCCTGTATGCAATTCAAATCTATCTATCAGCGCAGTAACTTCTATAAAGAAATCTTGTCCTATAAGGAGTTTATTTTCCTATGCCATTTTTGTGAAGTTATTATTTCCATAATATTTTTTAAATAAGATTCTGATTCCTCTTCTTGTTGCGGAACAATCATTTTTCCTATTTCTAGGCCTATGATCCTTTTTTCTAATTCTTTATTATCTTGCTGTAGTAATTTTATTTCTGTTTTTAAATTATCAATCTCTTGTTTCAATTCTTGAATATCAAGAGGTTTCTTATTCTTATTTCTTTAGTCTAGTTGATTTTTTAATTCAGCCAAAGAGAAAGGTTTTAATTCTGAAGAAGTAGGAACTTCTTCTTCTTGGTTCTTAAAATGTGAAGAGATTATTTTCTCTTTTATTTGTGGATTATCTATTAGTTTTAATAACTCTAGAATTTCATTAGTTATTACATTTATTTCCATATTTTGGAACTGTTAAATAATTTGATAGATATCATCTTCTTTTATTTCTGAATTACAACATTCCTTATCGCAATTATTATTGCAACTACTTTCTTCCTCAAATGAAGAATAAAGACTTTCATTTTCTAAATTCTTTAAATCTTTAGCTTCAAAAGAAGATTGCTCAGAATATGACTCTGAATCTGACTCTAATAGTATCTTAGATATTTGATTTTTCAAATCTTCATCTTCTAGCTTATTAAGCTTTTTCCTAACCCAGCAAGTTCTTGCTTTGTGACCTATTTTGCCACATTTTCTACAAATTAACTTAGGCTTATATGTGACATCCGTCACTTCAAGGTCTGTCATCTAACGTAAACTCTCGTTAACTGTCCTTAGAGCATTCATTTTTCATCTTCATGGGTTATTCGTGAGGACATCATGCTTGATTAGCTTTCCGTTTTAGTGGTGTTATCAATATTTGCAATCATATCATCCAAAACGCTCACGAACATCACAACCGACACCACAAAATATATTGTGTTATATAATATAAACAACATTAAGCACATCCTTATAATTAGTATAACGCGCGTGTTTACGTCGCTTTCAACTGAAACAAGTTTGGCGATTCGGGGGCTAAGTGCAGGGACTAAACTTGACAAATTGCCAAACTAGGCTGGGTATAAATACCCTCTTCCCAGCCATTTTTCACCATTATCTTCATCTTCATCGCTCTTCTTCTTCTTCTCCATTTTCTCTCAATCTAGCACCAAAATTCGTCATGTTTGTTGCGTTTTCACCGTCAAATCTTGGTTATCCTCGTGAATACTCACTCCTAGCAGGTAGATAACCTCGTTTGACCCATTTCTTGCTCGATTTCACTTCTGTGTTTTCTAGGGTTTCGGGTGTTCGGGTTCATCCGAGCACATGAGGTCGTGTGGGTTTGTGTGTTGCGTTCCAGTGTGTGCTTCTTGTGTAGACATGTTAGATATGTGTTTCTGGAAGTTTTTGGAGTGTAAAACGAGTGCTCAGAGCAGCTGGATGCTGCTCTGCACTTCAGCAGTCGCGAACTTACTGTTCAGGCGACTGTGTCTGTCATGCGTCTGAGTCATGCGACTGGGTGGGTCGTGCGACTGAGTCCATGCGTCTGAGTCTATCTTGCGACTGAGTGGTGCGACTGGGGTGAGTCGTGCGACTGAGTCCATGCGGATGATTGTGTGCAACAGTGTGTATCGCACGACTGAAGATCTAGTCATACGAATGAAGACTCAGTCGTGCGAATGAAGCTGATTCGTACGACTGAGGGTTACATCGTGCGAATGGAAGGTTGAGTCATGCGATTGGGTGCTATGTGGTACGGCTGAGTGCTTAGTCGCACGAATGAGGGTTCAATCGTGCGAATGAAGCTGATTCGCATGACTGAAAGTTGATTCATGCGAATGGAGTGTCCAGTCGTGCGTCTGGTCTTGTCGTGCGAATGGAATCACTGTGTGTGAAATTTTCCTGTGTGTGGTGTGTGTTTGCGTGCAAGTGTTACCCACGACCGAACCGAAACTGCCCGAACCTGTTGAACATCATCTTATATCATATGCTCATTATTAATTCTTGTCAGTAACTGTCAATAGGTGTTGACTGTTCATAGCATTCTACTCTTGGGATACTTTCATCATCCGTGTTTATCATCAATTCAGTGAGTTTCGTGGCCCCTTTCTACGCTTATATATCTTTTAAACATTTTCAAACTTGGGGGCAAAGAATGCTCGCTTATTTAACTTGATTTCAACAATCTTCCCTAGTGGAAGATTGCCACTACTTGATGAGTATCATTTCTTGCTTAACATGTTGATTGATGCTAAAGGATAAACGGATGTCATGTAACTGGTTTAGGCATCGTTCTAGGTGTATCGCGGATGCGATGGGAACGCTGCGGGAAACCCTATATATAAGCATCCTTGGTATAGTAAGAATGTGCTTAAACTGGGCTACGTGATGATCCTGATTGACTGAGGCATGGATTGTTGGAACTTGACTCTATGTTATGTTACCCCTTGTATGTTACTTGGTGGTTTTACATTACTATGTGCCATTACTTGATTCTATGTGTTGTGTGATGTTACTTGTGAATGCTATTGACCTTGGATGCTCTCGGCGGTGTGGTTCTTCTTTGTGGGTCTACTTCGTGGTTCTTCTTTGCCGAGCATCCATTACAACCATTAATCCCGGTAATGGGACCTAAGGATTGGTTTGGTTGTAACCTATACGTATGCGCTTTGTGGATCTTGCTACGTCATTGCCCTTCAATACAACCATTAGTTCCGGTAATGGGACCTAAGGATTGGTTTGGTTGTAACCTATACCTATGTGCTTTGTGGATCTTGCTACATCATTGCCCTTCAATACAACCATTTGTTCCGGTAATAGGACCTAAGGATTGGTTTGGTTGTAAACTAAATGTATGCGCTTTGTGGATCTTGCTACATCATTGCCCTTCAATACAACCATTAGTTCCGGTAATGGGACCTAAGGATTAGTTTGGTTGTAACCTATACGTATGCGCTTTGTGGATCTTGCTACGTCATATAAACTAAACGTATGCGCTTTGTGGATCTTGCTACGTCATTTTAAACTTGTTAAACAATGGAAAATCTTTCAATACAACCATTAGTTCCGGTAATGGGACCTAAGGATTGGTTTGGTTGTAAATTAAACGTATGCGCTTTGTGGATCATGCTACATCATTTTAAACTATTTACAATTTGGAAATGTTTTCTTTACAGCCATCAATTCCCGTGAGGAACCGATGAATAGGCTTGGCTGTAGCTATTTATAACTGGCAAAACCGCCTATACATAAGTGTAGTTGCGGTAGCTCTTAATAAACCTACTTACTGTTTTCATCTTATCTTCTTTTCATACTTAAAACCTGCGAAGCTCACCAACAATTATGTTGACCGTTTTGAGCATTTCTTTTCAGGTGATCAGGGTAATTGAAGTACTAGGAGTGCTGCCTTTTAGTGGAGACCCTAGGAAGCATATTTTTGAGACTGAACATAGATGATGAACAATTCTTTTGTACATTGTTGCAGTCCACTAAACAAATAACATTATTTTGAACACTTGTTCCCGGGTTGTGGGAAACTAAACAATGTTATTCTATATGGTTATGTGATCATTTGATGTTGTGCTTATGACTATGCTGTCGTGAACACGGACTGAACATAAGTCTCCATTTGTGTACGGGTTTCGTCATGGCACGCTTGTCATCATATCTATATTGCATCTCTATTGTTAACCATGTGTTATGACGATCCCATCTAGCTCGCATCCCCGTGTTTCCGCTATCATGGGGGGTGTGACAGACTGGTATCAGAGCCATTGGTTATAGTGAATTAGGCAATACAGTTGACCTAGACTATAACCTAGGAACCTTCATGTAGAATGCATGCTAGGACTGGATTGCATTTAATATTACATGTGTGTTCCTCTATACTTGTTACTTGACTCTTACATGATTCTATGCATATGTGCTTGTTATTTGATCATCCTGAGGAAGACATTATTACTCTTAGTCTTTCTCCATGGGATACCATTATACTAGAATCTTACATTGTATGCGCACAACATCATATAATTAGGTTGAGATACCTAAACAGAAGGGAACCTCGGTGATCATGCGTGGCGTCGATCTCGGATACTAAATCCGACCCTAACATGGTTATGCCTTAAATCTTGAAAGTATGAAGGATAGGCAACTATCATTAGACATATTGTGCTTATGTGCTTGGAGTTTACTTGTTACCACATACTACTATTGGAATACTAATGGCTCATGGACATGAGGACATTACACGATTTATGCTTGATAAATGTTATTAATACTATGATGTTATCTTAGGGTAAGTGGAGCTAGGGTGACCATGCAAAACAAATTTCCATTACGGGTGCACACGTAATTGTAATTCGCCGTGCATGAGAAGTCTGGCAAATCTTACCGTAAGGTAATGATCAGGAGTATCACAAGTTCTCTATTCTATACCCTAGAGTGTGCTAGGATCATAATTCTAGTAAAACCTCGTTAAGGGTAACAAACATTACTAACACTTGCTATTACTTAAGTCCTGTCCTACTTAGAGCCTTCATGGTATTTCCAATCATGACAATGATTCTATCTTCGCGAAACATTCCTCCACTTGGCATTTCAGTAACTAAGGAACTGATTGAATGCTTAGAATAAAAGTGGACTTCAATAAATGTAGAGGAGTAATGATACTCTCTACACATACGTTATGTTATTCACTGGGATTATGCTAAGGAAAATTAGGATGTCATGTAACCGGTTTAAGCGTCATTCAAGGTATATCGTGGATGTGGTGGGAACGCTGCGTGGGACCCTATATATAAGCATCCCCGGTAAAAATGTGCTTAAACTAGGCTACGTGACGATCTTGATGGACCGAAGCATGTGTTATTGGAACTTGATAAGTGGAATCATACGTGTATCTTAAAGTAATTAAGGTTTACATGTTTACTAAAGTTTACATGTTTACACCTTTCTATGATTAGAAGATGCTGCCTCGAAGAGTCACACGTAGTACCAATCAAGGTGAGACCCCACAAGGCAGAGGTAGGGGTAGACCACCAAGAACAGGTGGTGGTCCAGCTGGCAACAATCAGGGAACTGACAACCCTGACATAGCTGCTATGATTGCTCAGCAACTAGCCGCACTGATCCTGACTATTGTGACTCAAGTGAGCAACAATCTTCTAAATCATCATATCCACGGGGATCAGGATACTAATGGTCAACATAACCAAGGAACAGGGGATGATACTGGGATTAGCGGAATAACTGGTACTGACACTGGGGTTGATAATACCAGACGGGGATGTTCTTACAAAGAATTTATGGCCTGCAAACCCCGAGAATTCGATGGGAGAGGTGGGGTGATAGCCCTGACTAGATGGCTAGAAAAGATGGAGGCAGTGATTGACATCAGTGAGTGCCTCGACAGTCAAAGGATCAAATATGCCACATGTTCACTGCAGGGCAAGGCATTAACCTGGTGGAACACCCAGGTTCAAGCTAGAGGAAGAGAGTCAGCAATGCAAATGACTTGGGATGAGTTCAAAGCCCTGATTACTGAGGAGTACTGCCTTCTCAACGAGATGCAGAAACTTGAGCAGGAATTCTGGAACCATGTTATGGTTGGAGCTGGGCACGCAGCTTACACCAATCATTTTCATGTGTTGGCAAAATTGGTTCCACATCTGGTAACAATGGAATCAAAGAGGATTGAAAGGTATATTTAGGGACTCGCGCCTCAAATCCGAGCTTTGGTAACAGCAGCTGCTCCCCCTACGATTTAAAGCGCAATTCTAAAGGCTGGCGCTCTAACTGATGAGATGGTAAGAACAGGGATGTTAGGTAGGGGAGCAGAGAAGAGAAAGGAGGCTGGGGAAACGAGCCGGTCTAACGCCGGAAGATTTAATAAGAAGGCCAGGACAACCCTAAACTTTGTGGCTGTGACTCAAGAAAGGAAAGGATAAACTGGGCTGCACCCGAAATGTAACAGGTGCACTCTTCATCATCCCCCAGCAACGCCGTGTCGGATGCGTGCGAATTGTAGGCGCCCGGGGCACCTAGCGAAGGATTGTAGAACTGCGCCGAATTTGGTGGCACCCATCAACGCGGTTAACCCCGCCGGGAATGCCAGGGCTTGTTATGAGTGTGGAGGTCTTGGTCACTACTGGAACATGTGCCCCAGACTGAATAGGGCACCGGGTCAACAAGGGAATAACCAGTAGCAAGTGATGGCCATAGCTGGTAATCCGGACTAAGGGAATCAAGGAAATGCTGCCTGAGGACGTGCGTTCGTCATCGGAGCAAATGACGCCCGTCAGGACCCGAATGTTGTTACGGGTATGTACTTGCTCAATCACCACTTTGCATCCATACTATTTGATACTGGGGCAGACAATAGTTTCATATCTTCTGATTTTGCACACATGCTTACCTTGAACCCAAGTAGACTAGAAACTAGTTTCTCCATAGAAATGGCCAACGGTAGAATGGTACAAGCAGATGAGATTATTAGACAGTGCTCCATGATATTGGAGAACCACGCCTTCGACATAGACTTAATACCTTTCGAGTTGGGAAGTTTTGATATGATTGTGGGAATGGATTGGTTGTCGAAACACGGAGCCGAGACTGTTTGTCGAGAGAAAGTAGTACGAATCCCCATGCCAAACGAGGAGGTACTCAAGATTCAAGGGGAACGACCGGGAAGAACACTAAAGCTTATTTCTTGCATGAAGACGCGACGATGTTTACGAAAGCAGTGTTACGCATTTCTGGCCCATGTAGTGGAAAAGAAAGAAGAAGACAACAAACTAGTAGATATTCCTGTAGTACGAGATTTTCCGGGAGTATTCCCTGATGACTTGTCGGGTTTACCTCCTCCATGACAGGTGGAATTTCGTATAGAATTGGTTCCTGGAGCTACGCTGGTAGCCAAAGCACCATACCGGTTAGCGCCATCCGAAATGCAAGAGTTATGTAGCCAATTACAGGAGCTATTAGAGAAGGGTTTTATTTGACCGAGCCATTCACCATGGGGAGCACCGGTTTTATTTGTCAAAAATATAGACGGGTCGTTCCGCATGTGTATCGATTATCGCGAATTGAACAAGCTGATTGTGAAGAATCGATATCCTCTTTCCAGAAATGATGACTTATTTGATCAGCTGCAAGGAGCTTCTTATTTCTCCAAGATTGATCTTCGTTCTGGATATCATCAATTGAGGGTTTTCGAGGATGACATACCGAAAACAGCGTTTAGGACTCGTTATGGTCATTATGAGTTTTTAGTCATGCCGTTCGGACTGACTAACGCACCGGCTGTATTCATGGATTTGATGAATCGGGTGTGTAAACCATACTTGGATAAGTTCGTGATCATATTCATTGACGATATACTTATCTATTCACAATCGAAAGAAGACCACGAGAAACATCTTCGGGCTATACTGAGTCTGTTACAAGAAGAGAAACTTTTCGCTAAACTTTCAAAGTGCGAGTTTTGGCTTCAAGAGGTGAAATTTTTGGGTCATGTGGTTAACGAAAATGGGATTCATGTAGATCCTGGAAAGATTGAAGCAGTGAAGAAATGGGATACGCCCCAGACACCCTTAGAGATACGGCAGTTCTTACGATTGGCCGGATACTATCATCGCTTCATTGCGAATTTTTCAAAGATTGCTCAACCTGTTAACTATGCTGACTCAGAAAGACAAGAAGTTTGATTGGGGATATGCCCAAGAACACGCATTTCAAACGTTGAAGGAGAAGTTGTGCAACGCACCGATACTGTCTCTCCCAGAGGGGACGGATGATTTTGTGGTGTACTGTGATGCTTCACATCAAGGATTGGGTTGTGTGCTAATGCAGAAAGACAAGGTGATTGCCTATGCCTCGCGACAACTTAAGGTCATGAGAAGAATTATACGACTCATGATCTGGAGTTGGGCGCGGTAGTATTTGCACTCAAGATATGGAGGCACTATGTGTATGGAACCAAATGTATCATCTACACAGATCATAAAAGCCTTCAACACATCCTGAATCAGAAAGAACTCAACATACGACAATGACGTTAGGTAGAGCTACTTAGTGACTACGATTGTGAAATCCGGTATCATCCGGGGAAAGCAGATGTGGTGGCTGACGCCCTAAGTCGTAAAGAGCGCGTGAAACCACTTCGGGCTCGAGCTTTGGGATTGACTATTCAAACAAACTTGAAAGCTCAGATCCAACTTGCACAAAGGGAAGCATTGAAAGAAGAAAACTTTCCACGAGAAGAATTTCGAGGGTTAGACAAACAGATGATTTGCAAGGATGATGGCATACAGTACTTCATGGATCGCATATGGGTACCCAAATGGGGAGACGTTCGTACCCTGATCATGGAGGAAGGACACAAGACAGATATTCTATTCATCCTGGCGCAGACGAGATGTATCACGATCTTAAGGATCTATACTAGTGGCCAGGCATGAAGAGAGACATTACTATGTATGTGAGCCGATGCTTGACGTGCTCGAAAGTTAAGGCTGAACATCAAAAACCATTGGGATTATTACAGTAACCTGAGATTCCCGAGTGGAAATGGGAGAACATAACTATGGATTTCATTACCAAACTCCCTAGAACAAGTAGCGGGCACGACTCGATATGGGTCATAGTGGATCGGATAACGAAGTCCGCTCATTTCTTACCGATCCGAGAGGATTACAAGATGGAAAGGTTGGTGAGGTTGTACATTAAAGAGGTCGTGACACGGCATGGGGTGCCGGTGTCAATCATATCCGACCGTGACAGTCGATTCACTTCACGATTTTGGCAAACACTACAAAAGCGATGGGCACTCGATTAGATATGAGTACTGCCTATCACCCACAAATAGATGGTCAAAGTGAACGAACTATACAAACATTGGAAGACATGCTCAGAGCTTATGTAATCGATTTTGGTGGTAGCTAGGACACTCATCTACCATTGATTGAGTTTTCTTACAACAACAGTTACCATACAACCATTGGATGTACTCCATTTGAGGCACGGGAGGAAATGTAGATCCCCAGTTTGTTGGGCTGAAGTTGGTGAGAGCCAGCTTACGGGCCCAGAACTTCAAGAAACAACCGATAAGATCTTCCAAATCAAAGACAGACTTAAAGCTGCTAGTGATCGCCAAAAGAGCTATGGCGACAACCGTCGGAAGCCTCTAGAATTCGATGTTGGAGATCACGTTTTACTCAAAGTCTCTCCCTGGAAAGGGATTGTACAATTTGGAAAGAAAGGGAAGTTAGCCCCTCGATACGTAGGACCATTCGAGGTTACAAAAAGAATCGGTCCGGTGGCTTACCGATTGAGGTTGCCACAAGAACTCAGCGGTGTACATGATACTTTTCACGCGTCGAACCTCAAGAAGTGTTTGGCGGACGAGTCCTTACACGTACCAATTGAGGAAATCAAGATCAACGAAAAGCTTCATTTTATTGAAGAACCTATCGAGATCATGGACCGAAAGGTCAAACGCTTAAGGCGCAGCAAGATACCGATCGTTCGCGTGAGATGGAACTCCAAGGGAGGACTAGAATTCACGTGGGAACGAGAAGACCAGATAAAGCTCAAGTATCCACATCTATTCGAGGATGACGCTCTTGGACCTAGCACCAGTTGAATTTCAGGACGAAATTCTCTCAACTGGGGATACTGTGGCATCCGTCAGTTCAAGGTATGTCATCTAACGTAAACTCTCGTTAACTATCCTTAGAGCATTCATTTTTCATCTTCATGGGTTATTCATGAGGACATCATGCTTGATTAGCTTTCCGTTTTAGTGGTGTTATCAATATTTGCAATCATATCATCCAAAACGCTCACGAACATCACAACAGACACCACTAATTATATTGTGTTACATAATATAAACAACATTAAGCACATCCTTATAATTAGTATAACGCGCGTGTTTACGTCGTTTTCAACCGAAACAAGTTTAGCGATTCGGGGGCTAAGTGCAGGGACTAAACTTGACAAATTGCCAAACTAGGCTGGGTATAAATACCCTCTTCCCAACCATTTTTCACCATTATCTTCATCTTCATCGCTCCTCTTCTTCTTCTCCATTTTCTGTCAATCTAGCACCAAAATTCGTCACGTTTGTTGCGTTTTCACCGTCAAATCTTGGTTATCAATGTGAATACTCACTCCTAGCAGGTAGATAACCTCGTTTGACCCGTTTCTTGCTCGATTTCACTTCTGCGTTTTCTAGGGTTTCGGGTGTTCGGGTTCATCCGAGCACATGAGGTCATGTGGGTTTGTGTGTTGCGTTCCAGTGTGTGCTTCTTGTCTAGACATGTTAGATATGTGTTTCTGGAAGTTTTTGGAGTGTAAAACGAGTGCTTGGAGCATCTGGACGTTGCTCTGCACTTCAGCAGTCACGAACTTACTGTTCAGGGGACTGGGTCTGTCATGCGACTGAGTCATGCTACTGGGTGGGTCGTGCAACTGAGTCCATGCGTCTGAGTCTATCGTGCAACTGAGTGGTGCGACTGGGTGAGTCGTGCGACTGAGTCCATGCGGATGATTGTGTGCGACAGTGTGTATCGCACGACTGAAGATCCAGTCGTACCAATGAAGACTCAGTCGTGCGAATGAAGCTGATTCGTACGACTGAGGGTTAAATCATAAGAATGGAAGGTTGAGTCGTGCGATTGGGTGCTATGTGGTACGACTGAGTGCTTAGTCGCACGAATGAGGGTTCAATTGTGCGAATGAAGCTAATTCGCATGACTGAAAGTTGATTCGTGCGAATGGAGTGTCCAGTCGTGCGTCTGGTCTTGTCGTGCGAATGGAATCATTGTGTGTGAAATTTTTCTGTGTGTGGTGTGTATTTGCGTGCAAGTGTTACCCACGACCGAACCGAAACTGCCCGAACCTATTGAACAACATCTTATATCATATGCTCATTATTAATGCTTGTCAGTAATAGGTGTTGACTGTTCATAGCATTCTACTCTTAGGATACTTTCATCATCCGTGTTTATCATCAATTCAGTGAGTTTCGTGGCCCCTTTTTACGCTTATATATCTTTTAAACATTTTCAAACTTGGGGGAAAGGAATGCTCGCTTATTTAACTTGATTTCAACAATCTTCCCTAGTGGAAGATTGCCACTACTTGATGAGTATCATATCTTGCTTAACATGTTGATTGATGCTAAGGATAAACGGATGTCATGTAACTGGTTTAGGCATCGTTTTAGGTGTATCGCGGATGTGGTGGGAACGCTGCGGGGAACCCTATATATAAGCATCCCTGGTATACTAAGAATGTGCTTAAACTGGGCTACGTGATGATCGTGAATGACTGAGGCATGGATTGTTGGTACTTGACTCTATGTTATGTTACCCCTTACTTGGTGGTTTTACATTACTATGTGCCATTACTTGATTCTATGTGTTGTGTGATGTTACTTGTGAATGCTATTGACCTTGGATGCTCTCGGCGGTATGGTTCTTCTTTGTGGGTCTACTTCGTGGTTCTTCTTTGTCGAGCATCCATTACAACCATTAATCCCGGTAATAGGACCTAAGGATTGGTTTGGTTGTAACCTATACGTATGCGCTTTGTGGATCTTGCTACGTCATTGCCCTTCAATACAACCATTAGTTCTGGTAATGGGACCTAAGGATTGGTTTGGTTGTAACCTATACGTATGCGCTTTGTGGATCTTGCTACGTCATTGCCCTTCAATTCAGCCATTAGTTCCGGTAATGGGACCTAAGGATTGGTTTGGTTGTAACGTATACGTATGCGCTTTGTGGATCTTTCTACATCATTGCCCTTCAATACAACCATTAGTTCCGGTAATGGGACCTATGGATTGGTTTGGTTGTAAACTAAATGTATGCACTTTGTGGATCTTGCTACGTCATTGCCCTTCAATACAACCATTAGTTCCGGTAATGGGACCTAAGGATTGGTTTGGTTGTAACCTATACGTATGCGCTTTGTGGATCTTGCTACGTCATATAAACTAAACGTATGCACTTTGTGGATCTTGCTACGTCATTTTAAACTTGTTAAACAATGGAAAATCTTTCAATACAACCATTAGTTCCGGTAATGGGACCTAAGGATTGGTTTGGTTGTAAACTAAACGTATGCGCTTTGTGGATCATGCTATGTCATTTTAAACTATTTACGTTTTGGAAATGTTTTCTTTACAACCATCAATTCCCGTGAGGAGCCGATGAATAGGCTTGGCTATAGCTATTTATAACTGGTAAAACCGCCTATACATAAGTGTAGTTGCGGTAGCTCTTAATAAACCTACTTACTGTTTTCATCTTATCATCTTTTCATACTTAAAACCTGCGAAGCTCACCAACAATTATGTTGACCGTTTTGAGCATTTCTTTTCAGGTGATCAGGGTAATTGAAGTACTAGGAGTGTTGCCTTTTAGTGGAGACCCTAGGAAGCATATTTTTTAGACTGAACATAGATGATGAACAATTCTTTTGTACATTGTTGCAGTCCACTAAACAAATAACATTCTTTTGAACACTTGTTCCCGGGTTGTGGGAAACTAAACAATGTTATTCTATATGGTTATGTGATCATTTGATGTTATGCTTATGACTATGCTGTCGTGAACACTAACTGAACAAGACACAAGTCTCCATTTGTGTATGGGTTTCGTCATGGCACGCTTGTCATCATATCTATATTGCATCTCTATTGTTAGCCATGTGTTATGACGATCCCATCTAGCTCGCATCCCCGTGTTTCCGCTATCAGCGGGGGTGTGACATTATATGAAGCTTTGTTTTCCTTGTATTTTTCAATTCTTCTAGATTTTCTATCTTCCCTTTTCTTTTTCCTTTTCTTATGTTTATAGGGGTTAGATTTCTTTAATTTTAATGACTTAGAAGTACTAGGCTTTCCTTCTAATCCAAATTGTTCGCAAAATTGACCTAATTGTCTCTTTTCATTCAAAGAGTGTTTCTTAATTTGGTGGTTTAATCTTATTTCATTGTATAGATTTAAACCTTCTTGCATGCATATACCTATTAATTTTCCATAAGTATATTCATCATAATCTATATTACTTGTTCCTTTTCTAAGGTTATTCCTTATTCTTTCTGCAAATAGATGAGGAAGTCCATCTATAAACTTAGATTTCCAATGAGAGCTATTACTCTCTGGGAGTTCCATTACTCTCGTTAAGAACGTATCCTTATACCATCTAAAAGATGTAAGGGTTCTACACTTAAGGTTTTGTAATAAAGACCTAATATTTTCTGAATTACCAGACCATCTGCCTAAAAATTGTTCTATGATATTCACTATTAATGAATAAACAGAATTATTTTCTGCAATTCCATCCTCCTCTTTTAGATAATTATCCCATCATCCTTTAAGCTGTCCTGTAAAACCTGATATAATCATGTGAGCTATTGTCTTAGTTGAATTTCTATTACTCTGACAGATTGTGCTATACATTAGCATCCTATGAACTGTCTTATATATCTGAGATTCAGTTTGACCATCTATGTTCCATTCATATATATTTTTACAACTATACGAGTTATTAACCACATATTGTTCTTCTTCTATAAGAATATCCTGTGGAGTTGGCCTAGGATAATAATACATCCTTTGTGTTGGCTTATCAGCAAACTTTGATGACATTTTTGCTATTTTATCATTTATTTTTTGTTTATAATTTTCTTCATTAATACTTTCTTCAAATTCAGTTAAAGTATTAATCTTTAAATTCTTTAATATGCTTATTGAATCATTTAATGTTTGAAGAATATTTTCCTCCAATTTTGTTTTAAAATCTGTTACCTTAGGTGGTAATTGTATGCTTGGAGTAGCACTATATTCTTTGTTATTATTAATAACAATACTTTGTTTTTCTTTGAAATGTGATAATATTTTACTCATCTTCTTACCAATATCATGCAATTGTTCTCCTATTATTATAAGGTATAAATTTGTATAATTTTGTGATTATATTAAATTATTTATATGAGAAATTGTTACTGATAAGGTATCACCTTCCAGTAATTTTTGAAAAGCTTGATAATATCTTTCCTCTCCTTGTTTTTCTATTTTAAAACCAGTTGTCGGATGGAAAACTTGAGTACTCATCGTACCATTTATATTATATTGTCTTTCTAATTTAAGAAGTAGACGCCCTAGAAGGACTCCTAACAGTATAATCTACTGGCGAAATATAAAAGTGTGATGACATAGATTTAGATAGAGATGGTTCACTATTTGTTTTTATATTTTCAAATTGTATTTGTACTGAACCTTCTATTGATTGTAAAATATTTATTGGATTATGATCCGTATATTGTTGTGATGGGGTAGCTTTGTCTATTACCCAATTTTGTGGAAAGTTTATTTCTTCCCATTTTATTCTTCTTCTGGTAGTTATATTTGACTTACCAAAATTGGTTTCTATTATGATTGTTTCATTTAATGGTTTATCTACCATTCTACATTGTGGATTCAATGTAAATAAAGGTTTATAGTAAATTCTATAACAGATACATATTACCTCTGATCCTGGAGCATAGTTATAACCATGAGTCTTGACATTTAATGTCAAAGCATCCAATATATTTATATCTGATAATGATAACTGCAAATTTGGATAAACATTAAAATATACCGGGCCATGGGCCAGGCTTGACTGAACAATTCCCATGAGGGATTGTTTCCAATCTAAGTTTCTAGCATCTCTAAGAGCTGCTATAAAACTTTCTGGTAAGCCTTCTAATGTTAAAGGCTTAAATGCAATTTGCACAAGACCTATATGAATGAATTTATAATCTTTTTTATATTTATTTAAATCTCTGTTTGATAATAATCTTATTATCATTTCTTCTTTATTTAAAGAAAATGTTTCTTCAGTTGTTTTCACAACTTGCTTTAAACCTAATTTTTCAAAAGTGCCTAATTTATAAATTAGTTTGTAATCAATTTTTGGAATAGTCCATTTATTTAATAATTCTAAATTATGAGGGATATCATACTCCTCTTCCATACTGTTTTTAACAGTATCTTCTGATTTTAATATGTTCATAGTGTATGAACAAGATAAGTGTTAAAACATCCACATACATCAACTTTTTCCCATGGCTCTTTGAGCCCCAAGGCTTTGATACCAACCATGCAGGCCAGAGAGGCCTCCCCAGGTGGTATGTTTATTTAGAAAACATACTTAAAAACTTATAAACTATAAACAATATAAACAATACTAATAAAGTCTGTCAAGCCAAACGGACGGCTAGATTTAGGAAGGCTATGGACCAACTGGAGATTTTACACAGCCAACATCCAGGATGTTAATACATGATCAGTAAAGGTCAGCCCTAAAAACGCCCCACGCCATCCTGGCTTTTTGGCTTAAAACGGGCCCCAAGAGGTCGACCACAACATTAACATTGTAACACCCGAAATTTCTGATTAGACGAAGAAAAATAATAATAAGAAAAAGAAAAGAAAGTGTCTTGGAAGGAAAGGAGACGGAAACAAAAGTGAAGGGGGTATTGTGTAAAAAGCACAAAGAAAAGATAAATATCTAATATACATGGGGATGGCTGCCCACTCTTTTCTCACAACCCCAAAATCGTCGAACACTCTAGAGAGAGAAAGAGCAAAATACAAGATTTTGAAGGAAGAACAAGAAGAAGAAGGTCGATTCGAGGTATAAGATCTCACGGCAACTGGTTTTGAAGAAGCCATACTCGCAGCAACACAAGGTGAGTTCTAAGACCCCTAATTTTACCCGTTTTTGAATGATTTTTGGGGCTGGAACACATCGTGACACTGTTTTCGAGCTTTGAGTGCTTAATCTAGGTATGTATGTACGAGTATGTGTGTGTATGGTCTGTTCAGGTTACTATGCTTACTGTATATAAGATTTCTAGGGCAATTATACGAGTTTAGCATGTTGTTTGTGTGCGTGTTGTTGATGTATGTTTTTAGGAGTCCTTTCTATGTAGTGTATGATGTGTAGCCTGTTTTAAGTGGATGGAATGATAAATCTGTGCTAATGAGGGTATTATGATGATGAACGGATTATGGAAAAGGGCACAGGTTAAGTTGCAGGTCACTTTACTCAGCCGCATAGGCTAATGCGGATAGCTAAATGAAACATGGCCAAGGCAGACTTCAACCGCATTGACAAAATGCGGATGACCAAGTAAATGCGGCCGAGGCATTTACTCAGCCGCATTGACCTAATGCGGGCAAGTCGGGAAAAATGACCAAGGCATTCTTCAGCCGCATTGACCAATGCGGGTAGTTTATGAAATACGGTTAAGGCATTTTCCTCAGCCACAATGTCTAATACGGACAGTATGGAAATGCGGTTAAGGCATTTCCTCATCCGCATTGACCAATGCGGTTGGCTAAGAAATACGGATGAAACGAAGGAAGAAATGCGGGAAAATACTTAGCAAAATTCTGCCTTCTGGGAAGAATGAGTAAGATAGGCTTTGACCTAGGAGATTCCCAGGGGTTATGTAAGTTGACTTTTAAAGTCGTGGATGATAAGATGATGTGTGCTTGATGGTCATGCATGGTATATGTTATATACGTATGATTGCCTTGTATGACGATGCCTGAATGATGTGTGTATGTTCCTTGTGATATTGTATGTTTATCTTTCTGAAACTTTACGTATTATGATAATGAATGAACAAAGTATTATGTAACGTAAAGTGAAAGATAACGAAAGAGGACATGATGACGAATGCATGTATTAATGAATAAATGAAAAGGGAAATATGATGACGAATACATGCATTAATGAATGAACGAACTAAGTCTTGCAAGCATTGGATAAGGAATAACGGGTCCTTCTTTGTGATTGACCATACGCATGGTACCTCTACCGCTTACCTACTAGTACTGTGGCATACGTTTTGTTGTTCATTTGTTGACTTCGGCCTAGTAGCTAAGACTGATCGGGGTATAGCATATGGTATTGGTACAAAAGATATCCAGTGTGCAAGCAAAGATGAAACTGAATCCTTGTCATTCGACCACAGTAATCATAGCTGAGTGCTATGAAGTGGGTAAAGCCTGACAGGATCCAGTTAAGAACTGAATGATAATGATGTATAAAGAACGAATGAATAAATGAAAGGGATAATAGAAGACATTATCTATGTGTACGTATGATGCATGATCACATGAAAGAAAAGAATGGTTTGTAAAGAAAACAAAGTATGTTTATTATATAACTAGGACTCACTCAGCAACGCTGACTTTTTATGTGTTTCCAGTTTGCAGGTAGTGTTACTGGGGATGGCACGAGGCGACTACTCAGGTCTTTTGGGATGGCATTCTTCTTTTGATAATGCTGCCACAAAATGTGTTGCATGCAAGTGCAAGATTCCTTGAGGATCCCGATAAACGGGATTACTTAAGGAATCTTCTTTAAATTAGTTTTAATGTATTTATAATAGAGGTCACTGTATATGACCCTATGATTGTTGAGGATTCAAATAAACGAGATTACTTAAGAAATCCTCGGTTTCATATGCTTCCGCAGCAATCATAGCAAAGTTAGGCAATGTAAAGAAAGCTTGTATTTTGTATTCTAATAAACAATGTAATGCATTGTAAAAGCTTTTATGATGAAATGAGAATGTACTTCTTATCAATTCCGCTGCATTATTTTAATTAGTATATGTAAACTATATGTTGAAGTGCGATGAGTGACCAACTGTGAGGTGCCCGAGAACGGGACATTACAAGTTGGTATCAGAGCCAAAGTTTAAGTGAAATGGGTAAATTTTCAAAATAAACCTAAACTTAAACTGAAAATGGGACAGAAAGGGAAGGAATACCATCTGAGTAGTTGCGTGCCATCAGGTATTTTCTTAAAGTTAATCGGTATTACGTGCGTATGTTATGTGATGTATGTGTTACTGTTAGAATTAGATACTAACGTAGTCAGGACAGGTAATGCTCGGGGTACGAAGAGTAAAGTAAGTGGCTAATCACAACTGGCCACTGTAATTAGGGACTTACTGTACTTAACATAAACTGAGCTATTCCCTTAAATGACTATGTTGGTGTTTAAATCTTTCAATGTGTGATAGAGAATGGCTGGTGGTAGATCTTCTAAGGTCTCACGGGGTGGAGGTGGTGGCGGACGTGGTGCTGAACCACGAGCCACAAGAGGAAGGCCTAGGGTGGAGAAAGTGGTTCATGAAGAACCCGATACTCCACATCAGGAGGGTGCTGACGAAAGTGCCAATTTGAGAGCCTCGGTAAAAGAGGCAGTGGTGGAGGAAGTACATCAGGTCATGCAGACGATCTTACCGTCTGTGGTGACCGAGGTGATAAAGGCAGTCCAGGAAGGGGAAAGGAAGGAGAGGAATAGGTCCTCAGGAAGACGGGAGCAACAAGAGTCGAAAACGGTTCTTTCTGATAATGAAGAGGAAGAGGAGGAGGAGCCTGTGCATGAGTCAGCACGAGGCTGTAACTACGAGGCGTTCATGAGATGCAAGCCCCCTGCCTTTGACGGTAATGGCACTGCTGCTGCTGCTCACCAATGGGTGAGGGAAATGGAGGTTGTCCTCGAAATCAGCGAGTGCTGTAAGGACCAAAAGGTGAAGTTCGCTACCCACTCTCTCACGGGTTTGGCTCTATGCTGATGGGACAACATAGTCCAAGCTGAGGGTAGCAGGGCTATTGGAAGAATGAAGTGGTCCGAGCTGAAAAGATTGGTGATCGAGGAGTTCAGTCCTCGTCGGGAAATGGATAAATTTGAGAGAGTTCTTGCAGTTGGAGGCGGGGACGATGACCCACCAACAGTACACCACCAAATTTAACGAGATGGCGAGACTGGTGCCAGATCAGGTGACGCCGGTGTCTCGGAAGATTAGCCGGTACGTTCAGGGGCTGCCAGCTGAAATTCGTTGGCATCTGATTTCTGCTCGACCGAGCACCTTTAGGTCGGCAGTGGATTTGGCGGGAAGTTTGTATGATGAACGGGCTATGGCGGTGAAGACTGAGGGTAGTAAGAAGGGAGGTGGTGAGAGAAATTGGCAGGGGAAAAGGTTTGGTCGAGGTGATACTTTGACAAGTAACAAGAAGGCACGGGTGGATGACCGCCGTGTGGTCACGCCAGGTGCAGGATTGAGGACGTGTGGTAAATATGGAAAAGAGCACTCGAGAGAGTGCAAGTGGGGATCAAACACCTGTTTCAAATATGGGAAAGCAGGGCATATGTCAAAGGATTGTCGGTTAGGCAAATGTTTTAACTGTGGGGAAAGTGGTCATATGAGCAGAGACTGCAAGAAGCCGAGGGCTGAGGGCTCAGGGGTAAAGAAGACGGGAAATGAAGGACAGAGAGCAAGCGCCAGGGCATTCACGATGATGCAGGAGGAGGCTAGGACGGACCCTGATGTTGTGTCTGGTACGTTTCTGGTGAACCAAACTTTAGCCTCTGTATTATTTGATTCGGGTGCCAGTAGGAGTTTCATTTCTGCTGCTTTCTGTGCCAAACTTCCTGTTAGTAGTAGACAAGTTGATGTACCGTTCGATGTAGAAACTGCGATAGGAAAGTCCACCAGGATTTCCGAGGTAATAGAGGGTTGTGATGTAGAATTAGAGGGCCATAAATTTCCGGTTAGACCATTCGTGATGACCTTAGGTGGTTTTGATTTGGTGCTTGGGATGGATTGGTTGGCAGACAACGAGGCGAACATAGTGTGTCAAAAGAAGATGATACGTCTGATAGCGCCTGATGAGAGTCCGGTAACTGTTCACGGGGATCGGGTCACGATGATTCCGAAGGTGATCTCAATGGCGGTGGCGGGAAAATGTATGAGGCGTGGATGTGGCGCCTATTTATGTTATGTAAAGGATGTAGAAGCGCTGACACCACAACTGTCCGATGTTTCGGTTGTGTGTGACTTTCCGGATGTGTTTCCCGAAGACTTATAGGGAGTGCCGCCTGACCGAGAGATAGAGTTTCAGATTGATCTGATACCAGGTGCTCAACCCGTTGCCAAAGCACCATATCGATTGGCTCCGACGGAAATGAAAGAGTCGATGGGGCAGTTGCAAGAGCTGCTAGATATGGGGTTCATTAGACCGAGTATCTCACCTTGGGGTGCTCCGGTCCTGTTTGTGAAGAAGAAAGACGGTAGTATGAGGATGTGCATCGACTACCGTGAGCTGAACAAGTTGACAGTGAAGAACCGATACCCCTTGCCGAGAATCGATGATCTGTTTGACCAACTTCAGGGTGCCAGTTGGTTTTCAAGGATAGATCTTCGATCGGGCTACCATCAACTAAAGGTTAGAGAGCAGGATATCCCTAAAAAAGCTTTTCGCACGTGCTACGGTCACTACGAGTTTCTTGTCATGTCTTTTGGTTTGACCAATGCGCCAGCTGCTTTTATGGATCTGATGAACCGGGTGTGTCGACCGATGCTGGATAAATCAGTGATTGTGTTCATTGATGATATCTTGATTTATTCTAAGAACGAGACTGAGCATGCCGGTCACATTCGAGAGGTTCTGGAGACGTTGAGAAGGGAGAAGTTGTATGCTAAATTCTCCAAATGCGCGTTCTGGTTGCGCGAAGTTCAGTTCTTGGGTCACGTGGTGAATCGGGAGGGTATTATGGTCGATCCGGCAAAGGTGGAAGCGGTGATGCAATGGAAGTCTCCATGTAACACCCGTATTTTTAGCAAGAAATAAAAGAAAAAGGAAGAAAAGAATAGAAAATAAAAGTCAACTAAAAAGGAGGGACCAAAGGTGTAAAATGAATAAAAATCTCAAAAGTTGGTGAAAAGGTGGCATGGCTGCCCATTTTCACTCTGCACAACTCCTTGCATACGGTTTTAGAGAGAGAAACAGCAGGGACTTCGATTCTTAGAGAGAGAAAGAAGAAGAAATCGAATTCAAGGTAAGAATTCGTGAAATTGAGTTGTTCTTGGCAACCTTAGCTTCGGTAAAATGCTTATTGGTGTTTTTATGTGTTCCAAATGTGTGTTTACAAGGTTTCCAGGTGTTAGAATCGATTAAAGGAGCTCGGGTGAAGAGTCTTAAGGTTTGAAACAACTAAGGTGAGTTCTAGACCCCTTTTTTACTTGTTTTAAACGTTTTGGGGCTGGAAAATGCATATAAGTATGTTTTTATAAAATTTGGGTTTGATACCCGTATGATATGAATGTATGTATGTTTATGTTTATGTTAGATTTATGCCTAGAATCATGTGTATATGTTTAGAACTAGGCATTTTGATGTTTGGGACTTGGACTATGAATTATACCCATGAACAGGTTACTAATATGTCTGAAATTAGGACTTAGATTAAATAAGTACAAGTTGATGAGTCCACTAGTGCTCATACGACCAACAGTGTGGTCGTATGACCAGGTGATATATTTTTCTAAGTGTTGAAGAGTCTAACAGGACTCATACGACCAACAGTGTGGTCGTATGGCCAAGTGAATTTTTCTAAGTGTTGAGTCCAATAGGACTCATACGACCAACAGTGTGGTCGTATGACCAAGTAATAATTTTCTAAGTATGTTGAAGAGTCCAATAGGACTCATACGACCAACAGTGTGGTCGTATGATCAGAATGTAATTCTAAGTATGGGATGGTACGACCAATAGTGCTCATACGACCAACAGTGTGGTCGTATGACCAGATGATAAATTCTAAGTATAAGATGAAAAGTCCAGCAGTGCTCTTACGCCTGACAGGGCTCATACGCCCAGAGGGCTTATATGCCCAACAGGGCTCAAACGCCCAGGATACTTAGAAATTTTCAGAAATTTCCTGCAATACCGAAGTTCGAGGTTTTGACCAGGGTTGACTAGGGTTAATAAATGATGATGTTTCATGCATGTAATGATGATTATAATTAACCCTTATTATTACTGATATTATTATCAGTGTATTATTATTGATTACAATATTATTAATAAAATATTGTTAAGTATGGTATGATGCTATGTATGATGATGAATGTATGATGATGAATGTACGATGATGAATGTATGATGAGTGTGTATGTTCCTTGTAATTGTGTATGCTTATCTTTCTGAAACTTTACGAATAACGAGAATGAACTAATGAAGTATTATGTATCGTAAAGTGAAAGATAATGAAAGAGGAACTTGATGATGAATGCATGTATTAACGAATGAACGAAAAGAAGAATGATGATGAATACATGCATTAATGAACAAACGAATTATGTCTTGCAAGCATTGAATAACGCGATTGGTCCTTCTTTGTGATTGACCATGGTCATGGTACCTCTACCGCTTACCTCTAGTACCGTGGCATACGTTTTGTTGTTCATATGTTGACTTCGGCCCGGTAGCTAATAACGATCGGGGTGTAGCATATGGTATTGGTACAATTCACCTTTCAATGTGTGCAAGTAAGTATGAACGGGATTCCTGTCATTCGACCACAGTAATCATAGCCAAGTGCTATGAAGTGGGTAAAGCCTGACAGAATCCATACGAGAAGTTAAAGATAACGATGAATAACGAATGATGAAGATAATATCAAATATTATCTATGTGTACGTATGATGTATGAACGCATGCACGAAAGGATACTTTTAAATAAGTAAAAGTATGTTTTATTACAAAACTAGAACTCACTCAGCAACGCTGACTTTTATGTGTTTTCCAGTTGGCAGGTAGTGTTGCTGAGGATGGCACAAGGCGGCTACTCAGCTCTTTTGGGATGGCATTCTTTTGTTAATGTTTTTGTATTGTAATGCAAACAAACGGTATTTTGTAATGGGTGTTGTATTACTTTGCAAAAGCATTTATAGTAAATTCAAAGTTTCCGCTGCAAGATTTTTATTAAGTTATATTAAATGTATGTTTTATGGGCGATGACGACCAACTGTGGGGTGCCCGGGAACGGGGCCTTACAAGTTGGTATCAGAGCCAAAGTTTAAGTGAAATGGGTAAATTTTTAAAATAAACCTAAACTTAAACTGAAAGTGGGACAGAAAGGAAGAGAATGCCATCTGAGTAGTTGCGTGCCATCAGGTATTTTCTTGAAAGTTAACCAGTGTTACGTGTGCATGTTATGTGTTTATGTGTACTGTTAGACTTAGATACTAATGTAGTCAGGACAGGTAATGCTCGGGGTGTGAAGAGTAGAGTAAGTGGCTAATCACAACTGGCCACTGTAATTAGGGACTTACTATACTTGACATAAACTGAGCTATTTCCTTGAATGACCGTGTTGGTGTTTAAATCTTCCAGTGTGATAGAAGATGGTCGGTGGTAGATCATCTAAAGCTTCCCGTGGTGGTGGACGTGGTGATGAACCGCGTAACACGCGAGGAAGACCTAGGAAAGAGAAAGTAGTTCGTGAGGAAAACGAGACTCCTCATTAGGAGGAAGCAGACGAAAGCGCGAATTTGAGAGCCTCGGTAAAAGAGGAAGTAGTTGAGGAAGTACATCAGGTCATGCAGACGATCTTACCGTCTGTAGTGACCGAGGTGATAAAGGCAGTACGTAATGATGAGAGACAAGGAAGGAATCGGTCCTCGGGTAGACAGCAACAAACAGAAGCAGAAACAGTATTATCCGGTGATGAAGAGGAAGAAGAACTGTTACGGGAGACAGCCCGGGGTTGTAACTACGGGGCATCATGAGGTGCAAGCCCCCAACTTTTGATGGTTCTGGTACTGCTACTGATGCTCACCAGTGGGTGATGGAAATGGAAGCTATCCTCGATATTAGTGATTGCCAGGAGGACAAGAAGGTGAAGTTTGCTACCCACTCTTTCACAGGGTCGGCTTTATGCTGGTGGAAAAATATAGTCCAAGCCGAGGGTAGCAGGGCTATAGGGAAGATGAAGTGGGCTGAGTTAAAAAGGCTGGTGATCGAGGAATTCAGTCCTCGTCGGGAAATGGATAGAATTGAGAGAGAGTTCCTGCAGTTAGAGGCGGGGACAATGACCCACCAACAATACACCACCAAGTTTAACGAATTGGCGTTGTTGGTGCCGGAGCAGGTGACGCCGGTGTCTCGAAAGATCAACCGGTATATTCAGGGGCTGCCAGCTGAAATTCGTTGGCACTTGATTTCTGCCCGACCAAGCACTTTCAGGTCAGCAGTGGATTTGGCGGGAAGGTTATTTGATGAACGGGCTGCCTTGGTAAAGGCTGAGGGTAGCAAGAAAGGAAGTGGAGAGAAAAGCTGGCAGGGGAAGAGATTTGGTCGACGTGATACCTCGACGAGCAACAAGAAGGCAAGGGTGGATGACCGCCGCGTGGTCATGTCTGGAGCTGGGGTGAGGAAGTGTGGTAAGTGTGGAAGGGAGCACTCAGGTGAGTGCAAGTGGGGATCCAACATCTGTTTCAAGTGCGGGAAGACAGGGCACATATCAAAAGATTGCCGGATGGGCAAGTGCTTTAACTGTGGAGAAAGTGGCCATATGAGCAGGGACTGTAAGAAGCCGAGGGCTGAGGCTTCAGGGGTAAAGAAGACGGGAAGTGAAGGTCCGAGAGCAAGCGCCAGGGCTTTCACTATGACGCAGGAAGAGGCTAGGACGGACCCCGATGTGGTGTCAGGTACGTTTCTAGTAAATCAAACTCTTGCTTCTGTGTTATTTGATTCTGGTGCTAGTAAGAGTTTCATTTCTGCTACTTTCTGTGCTAAATTGCCTGTTAGTTGTAAATGCATTGATGAGCCCTTTGAAGTAGAAACCGTTATTGGTAAGTCCACTAGAGTTACTGATGTGATAGAGGACTGTGCCATAGAATTAGAAGGTCGTAGGTTTGCTGCTAGATTACATGTGATGCCCCTAGGTGGATTTGATGTAGTACTAGGGATGGATTGGTTGGCAACCTATGAAGCGAATATCGTATGTCGAAAGAAGATGATTAGATTGACGGCATCTGACGGAAGTCTGGTGACAATATACGGTGATCGGGTAACGGTGATTCCGAAGGTGATTTCGATGGCGGTGGGGGGAAGTGCATGAGGCGTGGGTGCAACGCCTACCTATGTTATGTGAAGGATGTGGAAACGCCAACACCACAACTATCCGACGTTCCGGTTGTGTGTGAGTTTCCAGATGTGTTCCCGGAAGACTTATCGGGATTGCCACCTGACCGTGAAATCGAATTTCAAATTGACTTAATACCCGGTGCCCAACCTGTCGCTAAGGCACCGTATCGATTAGCTCCTACGGAGATGAAGGAGTTGATGGAGCAACTGCAGGAGTTGCTTGACAAGGGCTTCATTAGACCGAGTATCTCTCCTTGGGGTGCCCCGATCTTATTTGTGAAAAAGAAGGACGGTAGCATGAGAATGTGTATCGACTACCGTGAATTGAACAAGTTGACAATAAAGAATCGGTATCCGTTACCGAGAATCGATGACTTGTTCGATCAGCTCCAGGGTGCCAGTTGGTTCTCGAGGATAGATCTTCGATCTGGCTACCATCAATTGAAAGTAAAGGAGCAGGACATTCCTAAAACAGCTTTTCGTACGCGTTATGGACACTATGAGTTTCTCGTTATGTCATTTGGTCTAACTAACGCGCCAGCTGCTTTTATGGATTTGATGAACCGAGTTTGTCGGCCAATGTTAGATAAATCAGTGATTGTGTTCATCGATGATATCCTGATTTATTCGAGGAGCGAAGAAGAGCATGCCGGTCACATTCGGGAAGTAATGGAGACTTTGAGAAGGGAGAAGCTGTATGCTAAGTTCTCCAAATGTGCTTTCTGGCTACGCGAGGTGCAATTTCTGGGTCACGTGGTAAATGCAGAGGGAATCATGGTGGACCCAGCAAAGGTTGAGGCTGTGATGCAATGGAAATCACCAAAGACGCCATCCGAGATTCGTAGCTTCTTGGGATTGGCGGGCTGTTATAGGAGATTTATTCAAGACTTTTCAAAGATCGCCTCACCTTTGACAAAATTGACTCGTAAGGACGTGAAATTCGTGTGGGGTCGAGAGCAGGAGATGGCTTTTGAGGAGTTGAAGGCAAGACTAACACAAGCTCCTGTTTTGACTTTGCCCGAGGGAAATGAAGACTTAGTGGTCCATTCGGATGCATCTTATTCTGGGCTAGGTTGTGTGTTGATGCAACGTGGAAAGGTGATAGCCTACGCATCTCGACAGCTGAAGACCCACGAAGTCAACTATCCCACACACGATCTAGAATTAGCCGCGGTGGTTTTTGCGTTCAAGATTTGGCGGCACTATCTATACGGGACGAAGTGCACAATCTTCACTGACCACAAAAGCTTGAAGTACTTCTTCGAGCAGAAGGACCTAAACATGAGGCAGAGGCAGTGGTTGGAGCTGATAAAGGATTATGATTGTGAGATCCATTACCACCCGGGCAAGGCTAACGTGGTGGCCGATGCTCTTAGTCGAAAAGAACGACCTGAACAGATTCGGGTGAAGGCTTATCAGCTGATCATGACCCCCGATGTGATGACACAGGTTAAGGAGTTTCAAGACGAGGCTTTGATAGAAGATCGTCTTAACTCCGAAAGGATGAGAGGCCTAGTTACGGAATTGGGTGAGAACACTCTTGGTGTTAAGACCCGATTTGGGCGAATGTGGATTCCTCGATACGGGGATCTACGTGAAAAGATCATGGATGAGGCCCATAAGACCCGATACTCCATTCACCCCGGTGCTACTAAAATGTACCACGATATGAAGAAAGACTATTGGTGGCCGGGTATGAAACGCGACGTAGTGGAGTACGTAAGTAAGTGCTTGACTTGCTTACAAGTGAAGGCGGAACACCAAAAGCCCTACGGGAAGATCCAACCGTTGGATATACCCGAGTGGAAGTGGGAGCATATCACCATGGATTTCATCACGAAATTACCACGTACCCCTAAAGGGTATGATGCCATATGGGTGATAGTGGACCGTTTGACAAAGAGTGCCCACTTCCTACCGATCCGCGAGACGTACTCATCTGAAAGATTTGCGGATCTGTTCATCAAGGAAATTGTAGCTCGTCACGGTGTACCGGTGTCCATTGTGTCCGATCGCGACACCCGGTTTACCTCCAAGTTTTGGAAGAGATTTCATGATGCAATGGGGACGAGGCTACACACTAGTACAGCATATCACCCTCAGACGGACGGTCAGTCTGAGAGGACAATCCAAACACTCGAAGACATGCTTTGGGCGTGCGTGATCGATTTTGGAGGAAGTTGGGATGACCACTTGCCGTTAGCAGAATTCTCGTACAACAATAGCTATCATGTCAGTATTGGCATGCCACCTTACGAGATGCTATACGGTAGGAGATGTAGGACGCCCGTATGTTGGGGAGACATTGGGCAGAAAGAACTGGGAGGTGTTGAGGTGATCGAAGCAACGACTGAGAAATTGGAAAAGATCAAAGCCTTCATGAAGGCGGCGAAAGATAGGCAAAAGTCGTATGCTGACAAGAGGCGAAAACCGATAGAGTTCAAGGTTGGTGACCGAGTTATGTTGAAGGTCTCACCTTGGAAAGGAATCATTAGATTCAGGAAACGAGGTAAGCTAAGCCCGAGATACATAGGACCTTTCCGGATTGTCGCACGGGTAGGAGAGGTGGCCTATCGACTTGAATTGCCAGATGAGTTAAGTGGAATTCATCCTACATTCCATGTATCCCATCTGAGAAAGTGCTTAGCTGATGAAGGCATGGTTGTACCACTGGAGGATATTGAAGTAGACGAACGGCTCAATTACGTTGAGCAACTAGTGGCAATCATTGATCGTAAGGAGAAGAGGTTGAGGAATAAAGTGGTTCCTCTTGTGCGTGTACAGTGGAAGCACAGGAAGGGATCCGAGTCTACGTGGGAGACTGAAGAAGAAATGAGATAGCACTACCCACATCTGTTTGAGGAATAACAGGTTTCGGGGACGAAACCTATATAAGGGGGGTGGACTTGTAACACCCGTATTTTTAGCAAGAAATAAAAGAAAAAGGAAGAAAAGAATAGAAAATAAAAGTCAACTAAAAAGGAGGGACCAAAGGTGTAAAATGAATAAAAATCTCAAAAGTTGGTGAAAAGGTGGCATGGCTGCCCATTTTCACTCTGCACAACTCCTTGCATACGGTTTTAGAGAGAGAAACAGCAAGGACTTCGATTCTTAGAGAGGGAAAGAAGAAGAAATCGAATTCAAGGTAAGAATTCGTGAAATTGAGTTGTTCTTGGCAACCTTAGCTTCGGTTAAATGCTTATTGGTGTTTTTATGTGTTCCAAATGTGTGTTTAGAAGGTTTCCAGGTGTTAGAATCGATTAAAGGAGCTCGGGTGAAGAGTCTTAAGGTTTGAAACAACTAAGGTGAGTTCTAGACCCCTTTTTTACTTGTTTTAAACGTTTTGGGGCTAGAAAATGCATATAAGTATGTTTTTATAAAATTTGGGTTTGATACCCGTATGATATGAATGTATGTATGTTTATGTTTATGTTAGATTTATGCCTAGAATCATGTGTATATGTTTAGAACTAGGCATTTTGATGTTTGGGACTTGGACTATGAATTATACCCATGAACAGGTTACTAATATGTCTGAAATTGGGACTTAGATTAAATAAGTACAAGTTGATGAGTCCACTAGTGCTCATACTACCAACAATGTGGTCGTATGACCAGGTGATATATTTTTCTAAGTGTTGAAGAGTCTAACAGGACTCATACGACCAACAGTGTGGTCGTATGGCCAAGTGAATTTTTCTAAGTGTTGAGTCCAATAGGACTCATACGACCAACAGTGTGGTCGTATGACCAAGTAATAATTTTCTAAGTATGTTGAAGAGTCCAATAGGACTCATACGACCAACAGTGTGGTCGTATGATCAGAATGTAATTCTAAGTATGGGATGGTACGACCAATAGTGCTCATACGACCAACAGTGTGGTCGTATGACCAGATGATAAATTCTAAGTATAAGATGAAAAGTCCAGCAGTGCTCTTACGCCTAACAGGGCTCATACGCCCAGAGGGCTTATATGCCCAACAGGGCTCAAACGCCCAGGATACTTAGAAATTTTCAGAAATTTCCTGCAATACCGAAGTTCGAGGTTTTGACCAGGGTTGACTAGGGTTAATAAATGATGATGTTTCATGCATGTAATGATGATTATGATTAACCCTTATTATTACTGATATTATTATCAGTGTATTATTATTGATTACAATATTATTAATAAAATATTGTTAAGTATGGTATGATGCTATGTATGATGATGAATGTATGATGATGAATGTACGATGATGAATGTATGATGAGTGTGTATGTTCCTTGTAATTGTGTATGCTTATCTTCCTGAAACTTTACGAATAACGAGAATGAACTAATGAAGTATTATGTATCGTAAAGTGAAAGATAATGAAAGAGGAACTTGATGATGAATGCATGTATTAACGAATGAACGAAAAGAAGAATGATGATGAATACATGCATTAATGAACAAACGAATTATGTCTTGCAAGCATTGAATAACGCGATTGGTCCTTCTTTGTGATTGACCATGGTCATGGTACCTCTACCGCTTACCTCTAGTACCGTGGCATACGTTTTGTTGTTCATATGTTGACTTCGGCCCGGTAGCTAATAACGATCGGGGTGTAGCATATGGTATTGGTACAATTCACCTTTCAATGTGTGCAAGTAAGTATGAACGGGATTCCTGTCATTCGACCACAGTAATCATAGCCATGTGCTATGAAGTGGGTAAAGCCTGACAGAATCCATACGAGAAGTTAAAGATAACGATGAATAACGAATGATGAAGATAATATCGAATATTATCTCTGTGTACGTATGATGTATGAACGCATGCACGAAAGGATACTTTTAAATAAGTAAAAGTATGTTTTATTACAAAACTAGAGCTCACTCAGCAACGCTGACTTTTATGTGTTTTCCAGTTGGCAGGTAGTGTTGCTGAGGATGGCACAAGGCGGCTACTCTGCTCTTTTGGGATGGCATTCTTTTGTTAATGTTTTTGTATTGTAATGCAAACAAACGGTATTTTGTAATGGGTTTGTATTACTTTGCAAAAGCATTTATAGTAAATTCAAAGTTTCCGCTGCAAGATTTTTATTAAGTTATATTAAATGTATGTTTTATGGGTGATGACGACCAACTGTAGGGTGCCCGGGAACGGGGTCTTACACTCCAAAGACGCCATCTGAAATCCGAAGTTTCTTGGGTTTGGCGGGTTACTACCAAAGGTTTATCTAAGACTTTTCCAAAATCGCTTCTCCACTAACCAAGTTGACCTGGAAGGATGTGAAGTTTGTATGGGGTCAAGCTCAGGAAAAGGCATTCGAAGAATTGAAGGCGAGGTTGACCCAAGCTCCTGTATTGGCATTACCCGAGGGAAGCGAAGACTTGGTGGTTTATTCTGATGCTTCCTACTCGGGGTTTGGGTGCGTGTTAATGCAAAGAGGAAAGGTTATAGCCTATGCGTCCTGACAGCTGAAAGTTCATAAGGTTAATTATCCTACTCATGACTTGGAGCTAGCTGCTATGGTCTTTGCATTAAAAATTTGGAGGCACTATCTCTACGGAACGAAGTGCACCATTTTCACCGACCACAAGAGCTTGAAGTACTTCTTTAAGCAGAAGGATTTAAACATGAGGCAGAGGTGATGGTTGGAGCTTATAAAAGATTATGATTGTAAGATCCATTACCATCCGGGCAAAGCCAACGTGGTGGCGGATGCCCTTAGCCGGAAGGAGAGGCCCGAGCCGATACGGGTGAAGGCGTACCAGCTGATTATGACC
The DNA here is from genome assembly GCA_024085815.1 of Flaveria linearis. Classification (NCBI taxonomy): domain Eukaryota; kingdom Viridiplantae; phylum Streptophyta; class Magnoliopsida; order Asterales; family Asteraceae; genus Flaveria; species Flaveria linearis. The sequence goes on along the minus strand of CM044003.1, from coordinate 61,512,552 downwards.
TCCGACGTGATGAAACAGGTCAAGGAGTTTCAAGATGAAGCTTTAAAAGACGAACATCTTAACTCTGAAAGAATGAGAGGCCTGGTCGGGGAGTTGGGTGAAAACACATTTGGTGTTAGAACCCGGTTTGAGCGGATGTGGATTCCTCGTCTTGGGGATCTATGAATGAAGCTTATAGATGAAGCTCACAAGACTCCATACTCCATTGATCCCGGTGCCACGAAGATGTACCAAGACATGAAGAAAGACTATTGGTGGTCGGGTATGAAGCGAGATGTGGTGGAGTATGTGAGTAAGTGCCTCACTTGTTTGCAAGTAAAGGCAGAGCATCAAAAGCCGTATGGGAAGATTCAACCTTTGGATATACTGGAATGGAAGTGGGAGCACATCACCATGGACTTCATTACGAAGCTGCCGCGTACCCCGAAAGGGTATGATGCCATATGGGTGATTGTGGACCGTTTGACAAAGAGTGCTCACTTCCTACCAATACGCGAGACGTACTCATCCGAGAGGTTGGCCGATCTTTTCATCAAGGAGATTGTGGCTCGTCATGGCGTACCGGTGTCGATTGTGTCGGATCACGACACCCGATTTACCTCAAAATTCTGGAAGAAATTCCATGACGCCATAGGGACGAGACTACATATCTGCACGGCTTATCATCCCCAAACTGATGGTCAGTTCGAAAGGACCATTCAGACATTGGAAGACATGCTTCGGGCATGTGTGATTGACTTCGGGGGAAGTTGGGATGACCACCTACCGTTAGCTGAATTCTTATACAATAACAGTTATCATGCCAGCATCGGCATGCCACCTTACGTGATGCTATACGGTAGGAGGTGCAGGACACCGGCTTGTTGGGGTGACATTGGTCAGAAGGAACTGGGGAGCGTCGAAGTGATCGAGGCTACGACTGAAAAACTTGAAAAGATCAAAGCTTACATGAAGGCAGCCAAGGACAGACAGAAGTCATATACTGATAAACGGCGCAGACCGATTGAATTCTAGGTGAGTGACCGGGTTATGTTGAAGGTCTCACCTTGGAAGGGTATCATTCGGTTCCACAAGCGAGGCAAGTTGAGTCCGCGGTACATAGGCCCTTTCCGAATCATTGCTCGAGTAGGAGAGGTGGCCTATAGGTTGGAATTGCCGGATGAGTTAAATGGAATTCACCTGACATTCCACGTATCTCATTTGAGGAAATGTTTGGCAGACGAAGACATGATTGTTCCACTAGAGGATATCGAGGTGGATGAACGACTCAATTATGTGGAGCAACCAGTGGCAATCATTGATCGAAAAGAGAAAAAGTTGAGAAATAAAGTGGTTCCCCTTGTGCGTGTACAGTGGAAGCACAGGAAGGGATCCGAGTCTACGTGGGAGACTGAAGAGGAGATGAGACAGCATTACCCACATCTGTTCGAAGAGTAATAGGTTTCGAGGACGAAACCTTTATAAGGGGGGTGGATTGTAACACCCGAAATTTCTGATTAGACGAAGAAAAATAATAATAAGAAAAAGAAAAGAAAGTATCTTGGAAGGAAAGGAGAAGGAAACAAAAGTGAAGGGGGTATCGTGTAAAAAGCATAAAGAAAAGATAAATATCTGATATACATAGGGATGGCTGCCCACTCTTTTCTCACAACCCTAAATCGTCAAACTCTCTAGAGAGAGAAAGAGCAGAATACAAGATTTTGAAGGAAGAACAAGAAAAAGAAGGTCGATTCGAGGTACAAGATCTCACGGCAACCAGTTTTGAAGAAGCCATACTCGCAGCAACACAAGGTGAGTTCTAAGACCCCTAATTTTACCCGTTTTTGAATGATTTTTGGGGCTGGAACACATCGTGACACTGTTTTCGAGCTTTGAGTGCTTAATCCGGGTATGTATGTACGAGTATGCATGTGTATGGTCCGTTCAGGTTACTATGCTTACTGTATATAAGATTTCTAGGGCAATTATACGGGTTATAGCATGTTTTTCGTGTGCGTGTTGTTGATGTATGTTTTTAGGAGTCCTTTCTATGAAGTGTATGATGTGTAGCCTGTTTTAAGTGGATGGAATGATAAATCTGTGCTAATGAGGGTATTATGATGATGAACGGATTATGGAAAAGGGCACAGGTTAAGTTGCAGGTCACTTTACTCAGCCGCATAGGCTAATGCGGATAGCTGAACGAAACATGGCCAAGGCAGACTTCAACCACATTGACAAATTGCGGATGACCAAGTAAATGCGGCCGAGGCATTTACTCAGCCGCATTGACCTAATGCGGGCAAGTCGGGAAAAATGACCAAGGCATTCTTCAGCCGCATTGACCAATGCGGGTAGTTTATGAAATACGGTTAAGGCATTTTCCTCAGCCGCAATGTCTAATGCGGACAGTATGGAAATGCGGTTAAGGCATTTCCTCATCCGCATTGACCAATGCGGTTGGCTAAGAAATGCGGATGAATCGAAGGAAGAAATACGGGTAAATACTTAGCAAAATTCTGCCTTTTGGGAAGAATGAGTAAGATAGGCTTTGACCTAGGAGATTCCCGGGGGTTATGTAAGTTGACTTTTAAAGTCGTGGATGATAAGATGATGTGTGCTTGATGGTCATGCATGGTATATGTTATATACGTATGATTGCCTTGTATGACGATGCCTGAATGATGTGTGTATGTTCCTTGTGATATTGTATGTTTATCTTTCCGAAACTTTACGTATTATGATAATGAATGAACAAAGTATTATGTAACATAAAGTGAAAGATAACAAAAGAGGACATGATGACGAATGCATGTATTAATGAATAAATGAAAAGGGAAATATGATGACGAATACATGCATTAATGAATGAACAAACTAAGTCTTGCAAGCATTGGATAAGGAATAACGGGTCCTTCTTTGTGATTGACCATACGCATGGTACCTCTACCGCTTACCTACTAGTACTGTGGCATACGTTTGTTGTTCATTTGTTGAGTTCAGCCCAGTAGCTAAGACTGATCGGGGTATAGCATATGGTATTGGTACAAAAGATATCCAGTGTGCAAGCAAAGATGAAACTGAATCCTTGTCATTCGACCACAGTAATCATAGCTGAGTGCTATGAAGTGGGTAAAGCCTGACAGGATCAAGTTAAGAACTGAATGATAATGATGTATAAAGAACGAATGAATAAATGAAAGGGATAATAGAAGACATTATCTATGTGTACGTATGATGCATGATCACATGAAAGAAAAGAATGGTTTGTAAAGAAAACAAAGTATGTTTATTATAAAACTAGGACTCACTCAGCAACGCTGACTTTTTATGTGTTTCCAGTTGGCAGGTAGTGTTGCTAGGGATGGCACGAGGCGACTACTCAGGTCTTTTGGGATGGCATTCTTCTTTTAATAATGCTGCCACAAAATGTGTTGCGGGCTCATAATGCATGCAACACATTATGTTGCATGCAAGTGTAAGATTCCTTGAGGATCCCGATAAACGGGATTATTTAAGGAATCTTCTTTAAATTAGTTTCAATGTATTTGTAATAGAGGTCACTGTATATGACCCTATGATTGTTGAGGATTCAAATAAACGAGATTACTTAAGAAATCCTCGGTTTCATATGCTTCCGCAGCAATCATAGCAAAGTTAGGCAATGTAAAGAAAGCTTGTATTTTGTATTCGAATCAACAATGTAATGCATTGTAAAATCTTTTATGATGAAATGAGAATGTACTTCTTATCAATTCCGCTGCATTATTTTAATTAGTATATGTAAACTATATGTTGAAGTGCTATGAGTGACCAACTGTGAGGTGCCCGAGAACGGGGCCTTACAAACATCCTAGACGAGCTGCAACCCGTCCACATACACCTTTCTGAATTTTCAACATAATTGGGTTTCTAGACCTCTTAACAAAATTATTTATTATTTTTTTAATAAGTCATAGAATCCAGTTGAGCATGGTGATGTTTTAACACTTAGATGTCTAGCCTCTTAGAGAGACTATCATCAGAAGATATTATAAATTTAAGAAAGAAAATTACCAGAATTTCTGGGATGTAGGCGCTTGCTCTTGAAACTCTTAAACTTTAACTTCAACATATTATAAGAGAATTTTTACAAGAGAGTGGAGAGGGATTTCGATTTTGGTAGTGATCGAGGTGTCTAAACTAATTACAACTGCCTCTATTTATAGGAGGCTAAAGCACTAGAATATGCTAATAATATGCGAATATTCGCATCATATGCGTATTACGTGTCTAGAGTTCAATTATTAAAGTTGCTTTATAAAAGCAAAAGTTACAATAATGCAAAAACCAAACAAAGTTTGTCTCTGTCCTTTTTCTTGAATTATTGACGTCCTTTACTTTCTTGCGGGACCTATTGTATTATTTATTTTCCTTTTGAGTTACCAGATATTTCTGGTTCTTCTTCCGCCATTATTCTCTGGTAGGCTTCTTCATTGAAGTCTTCATCATATGGATCTTGAGAATCTTGGAAAATGGATAGATTTTCTTCATTATTTGAAGATGAACCTGATGTAGTTATCTGGGGAGGAGATGCTCCTTTCCTGAAGTGCCTTGCTATGTCTTTCTTCATTTCAGCGATATATGCTTTCATAATTTCTTCTTCACTAATATCATCAGTGCCTTTAATCATTTTAAGCTTTGTAACAATATGATTGAACGGACTAGGAGATTCCCTTTGTTGTTTCTTCTGCTGTTGCAGCTTGTATGACTGGATGGTTTCCTGGATATAATCCAGAGTATCTTGGCAATCTAGTTTGCCATCTTCTTCTTGTATAATTTTCTTCCAGAATTTAGTCATAAATTTTCTTTTTAAACAAAAAATATTTTCTTGGGTATAACCCGTTTCCGGAACCCACTTCAATATCCATGGGATGCTGAATTGAGTGAAATAGTAAAATGAAGCCATTCCTTCAATAAGGGTGTTATCATGTTGGGCTTCAATTAAAATTGGAGATAATTCTACCTATTGGGTATATAGTTCTTTAAATATTTTTGCATTTTTAGAAAATATGTTTACTGATGGACCGTATAACTACCACCATTTAAAAATCCAGTTCGGAATATCCGAATCATAGACTTTAGAACAAATTTTAATAAACCATGAATGTTTTTGACTAGAATTCTCATATAAAAGAACTCTGTCAAAAGCTTTAATATAATCCCAATAGTTATAACTAATAGGATTTTTAGATTCAGGAAATATGATTTCCCTTGTCCTTAGAGGTGATGTCCCCCAAGTTTCAACAGATATGATCTGTTTAATTACAATTTTACTAAAACTGATGGCTTTATTAGCCCTAGTATAATGTGTTATTTCGCATGATTATTTCTTGAGGATTTCCTCATAGGATGTTGGAGACTTATATGTCTCAGTAGGATATAATCCTTTATCAAGATATCGATTGGTTATTAACCAAGGATTATCTTTCCATTTTTTATCTTTATTTTCCAAAAGAAGTATGACTTTTTTGTTTGGGTTATGAACCCATTTATCATCATCACTTTCATCAGTGGTGACTTGGGCATATGATGCCTTGCCTTGAGGATTATTTTCCCTTGAGGCTTTGAAGGCTATATAATCCTTCCATGTCTTATCATCGATTATGTTCGATGATGACGCATCTATTGATGCATTAAAAGCTATAAGCTTTTTATTCCCAATTTGGGAAATAACACTTTCACCTCTTCCCCTATGAGAGGAAGATCTTCCGCGTCCTCTGCCACGTTCCCACGAAATCATGACTAAAATTAAGCATAAGAAATTATTAATTTCTTTGCTTCTAATTCTTGAATTTTTCTTCTGACTTCATTAAGTCTTACCAGCAAGAGATCTAAAACAAGTTTCTTTGCCTCTCTAGACAAATTAATTATATTTCTAATTTCATGCATTCTATTTATGATCATTGTTTCTGTTAATAAAAATTCATTTCTAGCTTCAAGAATTTCTTGAATAGCATTTCCTAAAACACATTTACTGTGACTCATTATGCACAAGAAATTATAGCCAATTTGGCTTCAATTTCTTTTATAATTCTTTCAAAATATCTTTTTTCTGATTCAAGTATTTTAAATTCTTTGAATCTGTTTTCAATTTGTAAAATATTAAGAAAACCATTTTTCCTTTCTTCAATATAATTCTCTCTTTAAATTTGAAGTAGGATTTCTCTAATCTGCTTATTAAGAATATTAATATATTTGAATATGCCAATTTGGAATATGCTATTACAATTGGTCCTTTTAAAATTTTTGGTTCTTGAGAGGGTCTTCTCATTGTAAATACTCCCTGGTAAGAAAATCAGGTAAACTGTTATCAGTTCCCTTTTTATAAATTATTTCAAAATCAAATGGCGCTAAATGTGACTGCCATCTTGCAAACATTTGCTTAGAAACATCATGTTTGAAATCTTTATTAAACATATATTTTGCCGCTTGACAATCTGTCCGTATGGCGAACTTTTTATTATATAAATCATCTTGAAATTTTAAAACACATTTGACTATTGCTAAAATTTTTTCGCAATAGTAGCATAATTCTTTTGGCTATTACTCCATTTACCTGAATGGAATCTAACAAGATATTCTTGTTTACTTTTTAGAGACTTTTGTTTTAGAATACCTCCATAGCCTATATCAGAGGCATCAGTCTCAACAATTTTTTCCATCATGGGATTTGCTATCATTAAGCAAGGAAGGTTTTTAACCTTTTGTTTTATTTTTTGAACTGCTTTAGTATGATCTAGAGACCACGGTTTAGGATTCTTTTTTAATCTTTCATATAAAATAGCAGTATCTTCTGCTAAATTTTTATAATACGGAAGAATATAATTTAGACTTCCAAGAAACCTTTGAAGTTGAGTTTTATCCTGTATTTCATCAGGAAATTTTGATGCAAACTCAATACTCCTATTAATTGGAACTATATTTCCTTGATTAATATTATGACCCAAAAATCTAATATTTGTTCGGAAAAGCATCATTTTAGGTCTAGATATAACTAAACCATTTTTTAGGGTTATTTATTTGAATATATTCAAATGTTTAAAATGAGTTTCAATATCCTTAGAAAATACTAGGATATCATCGATGTAAACAATGATAAATTCACTATATGGGATGAAAATATCATTCATTATATTTTGAAATTCTGAAGGTGCATTCTTCAGACCAAATGGCATTACATTCCATTCGTAATGTCCTATAGGTACTGTAAAAGCAGTTTTGTACCTATCTTTTTCTTCAATTTGGATTTGCCAGTATCCTGACTTTAAATTCAATTTTGAAAATATATTTGCTTCATGCAATTTATCTAGTAAATCTTTTTTATTACGTATAGGGTACCTAATCCATTTTAAAACTTTATTAAGAGGTTTATAATTTATTACCAATCTTGGTACACCACTTTCTTGTTCTGAATGTTTATTAACATAAAATGCAGTACATGACCACGGAGATTTAGAAACTCTAATTAAATTTTTGTCTAAGAGTGATTTTATCTCTTTCTTATATAATTCCATATATTCAGAATTCATATGGCATGGTCTTGCCTTAGTCGGTATTTGACTTTTTTAAAATCATCTTCGTATGGGAGAGAAACAATATGTTTCTTTCTTTCCCAAAATGCATTAGGATGATCATTACATATTTGTAAAGTAAATTGATGTTCAATTAATTTAATCTTTTCTTGTAATTTATTTTTACTTAAGTTTTCTTGAATATTTAAAGAAAATATTTCTTTTTGTAAAAATTCAATTTGATTTATTTTTGCTTTTAATAATTACTCTTTAACATTATTTAATGTTCTTGTTATGGGATTACTTATAAATGAAAAATTTATTTCTTTTTCCTGATATGTACCAGTTATTCCAGTACGGTCTATTTTTCTTATGGGGAAAATCTTATCAAGAAATGGGCTACCAAGTATTACTTGGTTTGCTAAATTTTTACTAGTACAAAACTAGTATCTATGCAAGTATTATCTTGACATATGAATGCCTTAGGTATTTTATTTATCTCGAGTCTTCCTTTGCCAGCATGACTTAGACTATGTGAAGTCTTATGATAATATTTTACAGGTATTAATCCTTCCTGTATGCAATTCAAATCTGCACCGCTATCTATCAGCGCAGTAACTTCTATAAAGAAGTCTTGTCCTATAAGGAGTTTAATTTTTGTATGCCATTTTTGTGAAGTTATTATTTCCATAATATTTTTCAAATAAGATTCTGATTCCTCTTCTTGTTGAGGAACAATCATTTTTCCTATTTCTAGGCCTATGATCCTTTTTTCTAATTCTTTGTTATCTTGCTGTAGTAATTTTATTTCTGTTTTTAAATTATCAATCTCTTATTTCAATTCTTGAATATCAAGAGGTTTCTTATTCTTATTTCTTTGGTCTAGTTGATTTTTTAATTCAGCCAAAGAGAAAGGTTTTAATTCTGAAGAAGTAGGAACTTCTTCTTCTTCTTGGTTCTTAAAATGTGAAGAGATTATTTTCTCTTTTATTTGTGGATTATCTAGAAGTTTTAATAAGTCTAGAATTTCATTAGTTATTACATTTTTTCCATATCTTGGAACTGTGAAATAATTTGATAGATATCATCTTCTTTTATTTCTGAATTACAACATTCCTTATCATAATTATTATTGCAACCACTTTCTTCCTCAACTGAAGAATAAAGACTTTCATTTTCTAAATTTTTTAAATCCTTATCTTCAGAAGAAGATTGCTCAGAATATGACTCTGAATCTGACTCTAATAATATCTTAGATATTTGATTTTTCAAATCTTCATCTTCTAGCTTATTAAGCTTTTTCCTAACCCAGCAAGTTCTTGCTTTGTGACCTATTTTGCCACATTTTCTGCAAATTAACTTAGGCTTATATGAAGCTCTGTTTTCCTTATTTTTTCAATTCTTTTGAATTTTCTATCTTCCCTTTTCTTTTTTCTTTTCTTATGTTTATAGGGTGTAAGGCCCCGTTCCCGGGCACCTCACAGTTGGTCATTCATCGCACATAAAACGTTTTAAAGCATATATTTACTTTGCAGCGGAATTTAAAACTTCTATTAACAATTAAAACATGTCATTTATTACAATACAACATCCTTTTTTTTCAAAATACAATGACATGTCAATATATGGATGCCAGCCTCAACAACTGAGTAGTCGCCCTATGCCATCCTCAGCAACATACCTGCCAACTGGAAAATACATAAAACGTCAGCGTTGCTGAGTGAGTTCTAGTTTTGTAATAAAACATACTTTACTATCCATCAAAAAAAAACGTTCTTTTATACATACGATCATACAACATACGTACATGTAGATAATATTATTATTACCTTCATCATTCATTCATTAGCTTTCGTTCGTGCGTTTCTTACTTTCACTCATACGTTCGTTACATTCGTCTTTACGTACGTTACGTTCATTCTTACGTTCATTTCATTTATTAGTACGTTCATTACTTTCATGCATCCTCTATCTTTCACTTTTATCTAGGTCCAGTCACACTTTACCCCCTTCATGGCACATAGCCATGATTACTGAGGTCAAGTGACATGGATCCCAATTCATACGTTATCATTGTGTTCCTTCCGTGCATTACTATCATTCGTTCGTTCTTTAACTTTCATTCGTTAAGCATGCAAATCTCTAAGGGTCACCTCCCTTCTCTGCCCTCATGGTTCATACCCATGAGCCGGCAAGGCATACTCCAACATAATGGTGCCCCTATGGCTCTCAGTCCATAGACTGACACCTAGTGCCCCTATGGCTCTCAGTCCATAGACCGACACTCTGTTACTCCTAGACCATGCAAGACTTTCTTTCATATTTCTCATTCTCATCTAGATCTTGTCTCATGCAATATCCCCGACTCATGTCCGAAGACTAGCACAGCACCGGGATACGCGACAAAGATCCCGTACGAGTCAATCACAGAGATTGAACTCCATCCGAGTCTGTTGCAACACAAAGTCGCTCACCTCATAACTATATTTGGCCCTATGCCACACCCCCGAAGTTAAACATAACTTGGGTAACAACACCCCCACCGAAGTGGGTAACATCACCCCCACCGAAGTGGGTTACATCACCCCCACCGAAGTGGGTAACTACACCCCCACCGAAGTGGGTAACATCACCCCCACCGAAGTGGGTAACTATGACATACTACACCCCCAACTATGTGGGTAACTACTATACACCATGTACCACACCGAAGGTCAGTCACAAGACTGGAACCCCTACGTGCACCCTTAAAGATTAGCTGAACTACACGCAGCTGAGCTTGAGGCAATTAGAGCCGTGCACTTTGGTACACTTCGCTTGTGAGTCTCGCATGTTTTCATTCATTCATTAAGGATTCATTGTCATTCATTATCGTCTAGATTCTGTCAGGCTTTATTATGATATTTCATTCGTGAGCATACATCCTTCACACTTACAGATAATAATTGTTATTATTATCATCATCCGTTCAATTCATACTCTTTCATTATCTTTCACTTTACATTCCATTTCTCATTATCATTAATATTTTTACTTATTAATGTTTATGCTTCTTCGTTAAATCTTAGTCATTCTTCGTCATGCCAGTACATACTTAACAATATTAAGATAAATATAATATGGTTAATAATAATAAAATACTGATAATAGTATCAGTAATAATAAGGGTTAATCATTTATCATCATTACATGCATAAAACATCATTATTAACCAACCCTAGTCATTAATCATGCGAAATCCTACTGGACAAACTCCAAGAAAATTCTGTTGAAAATTCTAAGTGTTTGGGCGTATGAGCCCTGTTCAGTCGTATGAGCCCTGCTCAGTCGTATTACCTTCTCAGTCGTTTCACTTTAAACTTAGAAAATTTTCCTAGGTCATACGACCACTGTTCAGTCGTATCATCCCCAGACTTGGGAAATTTTACAGGTCATACGACCACTGTTCGGTCGTATCATCCCCCATACTTAGGAAATTTCTAATGGTCATACGACCACTGTTTAGTCATATGATCCCATACATAGAAAATTTCTAATGGTCATACGACCACTGTTCAGTCATATAACCCCATACATAGAAAATTTCTAATGGTCATACGACCACTGTTCAGTCGTATAACCCCATACTTAGAAAATTTCTAATGGTCATACGACCACTGTTTAGACATATAACCCTTAAAATATTTCTAAGGCAAATTTTATGGGTCGTATGAGCACTATTTAGACATATCACCTTGTACTTGGTTTTCTAAGTCTAAGTTTCAGACATATGACCACTATTTGGTCATATTAGTCGTATTAGCAGCATAATCATGCATCTAATTCATATCCCAGTCCCCAAACATCATAATACTTAGTTCTAAACATGTACCTACAATACTAAGCATGGATCATAACATAAATCACTATCATACATACACATGCACATACGGGCAACATACATAATAAGTGTAAAACATTTTTTACATGTATTTCCAGCCCCAAAAGTTTGTAAAACATGTGAAATACGAGGTCTAGAACTCACCTGAAACAATACTTCAGTAGCTCACTACAAATCCGAGACTCACCTTCGAATTCTGCTCCTAAGTCCCGAGAACAGACACAAATCACCAAGAACTTCGGTTTAGAACTCGAAACCCAGCTGAAACCGAACTCATATAAAAGAAACTCACCTTTTCAGCTGCTTCTTCCTCTTTCTCTCTCTAGAACCGAGAGCTTTCTCTCTCTTCTTTCTTCCTTTCAGCCGATTGAAGATGGTGAAGGAGGGATGGGCGGCCATGCCCCTTTAAACCTTAAAATAATAAGGTTTTGTACCTTGTACACTTTATCCCCCTCCACTTTTGTCCATTATCTATTCTTTCTATTTACTTTTCTTTTTCTTTTCTTTTAAATGAAATTTCGGGGTGTTACAAGTCTACCCCCCCTTAAAGGGGTTTCGTCCCCGAAACCTGTTGTTCCTTAAACCCTTATGGCAATACTGTCTCACCTCTATTCCAGTCTCTCACCTGAAATTCAATCGCTCTACCTCGTTTATCAGCATTCGTCTTCTGCTCTATCTTTGACTATTCTGCATTGGCAACCCATGCATACTGATCAATGATCATTTGACCAGGAACTACGGCCTCAAATATGCCATGTAGAGTATGGTCACTATAATCAAAAGAAACACCACAAGATATTGAGCAAAGACTTTGCGTCATAATCATTGAGCTTCAGAGCATCACTGAGAACCCTCAGCTTTAGTGCGTGAAGAACACGGCCTTTAACTTGTGTAAAGTTGCTGCCTATGGAAATACCACAAGCCCTTGTTTGATGTTCCTTCTCCTTTTGTTTCTGTTCTCCTCTGATCCTCGTCCCTCAACGCTGTACCTTCGGACACAAATCCATCATCATTGTTTCGCCTTCCTTTCCCCTTCTTAACCCAGACTCTCTCCTCCGCTTCGCCCGTTATCACCGTCGCCTCCCGCTCGTCGTACGTCCTTCCCGGTGAAACCTTCATCTTAATCCATTGTCGCAGATCGGCACCGAACTTTTATCGGGCACCACCAATCAATCCATCTCTTTTGCAGCACTTGGTGCTTGCCTCATAAGTTACCATTCAATTCACCCGGTGGTGTACGTCTATCCACCCACGTCTATCAGGGATGGTCTATCAGAAAAACAAGCGCTCTCTCAGTTCTATTGCGGGGTCCTTTAGTGCACTGGGTAATCTAGTGGACTTACCTATAGTAGCTCCTAAGTCGAATGACATCGATTCTTTCTATTCCTAACATGCAACTTATCACAAAAGGCAGCTGGAATGAAACCAGAGTCATAATCAAAATACACAAAGGCTAAAGGTTAATTGACTAGAAACATACCTGACGTAACACCGGGGTTCACCCTAGCCTCCTCCCGCGACATCGTGTAGTTGTTGCGTTTGCCCTCCGTCCTTCTCTTCCAGCCTTCTTCACTCCCGAACCTTCCGCCCTTGGCTTCTCACAATCCTTGCTCATGTGACCTTCCTCCCCACAAGAATAACACCTCCCCATACCGCAGTTCTTCGCCACATGTCCGGTCCTACCACAACGGAAACAGACATTGGTCCCCAGTCTACATTCCCCGGGGTGCTTGTGTCCACACTTGTCACACTTTCCTGACCCCGTCTCAGTTATGACCACACGCTGATCATCCACCCGTGCACCTTTGTTACATGGAGTGACTTCGCCACATTCCAATCGCTTCCCATTCCAATCCCGATCACCTTCTCCTTTCTTGCTAGCTCCTGTCACCACCATCGATCTTCCATCGTATAACCTTCCCGCCAAATCTACCGCCGATCTAAACGTACTCGGTCGGGCAGCGATCATGTGCCTGCGAATATCCGCTGGCAAACCCTGAATATACCGCTTTATCTTTCGGGATAGAGGAGTCACCTGATCCGGCACCAGACGTGCCATCTCGTTAAATTTTGTGGTGTACTGTTGATGCGTCATCGTCCCTGCTTCTAACTGCAGGAATTCCCTTTCTACCTTGTCCATCTCACGGTGAGGACAGAACTCCTCAATCACTAACCTCTTCAACTCTGGCCATCTCATCCTTCCGATAACCCGACTACCCTCAACTTGAACTATGTTGTCCCACCAGCATAAAGCCGAATCCACGAAAGAATGAGTGGCAAACTTAACTTTCTGATCTTCCCGGCACTCACTAATACTCAAAACAGCTTCCATCTCTCTCACCCATCGGTGAGCTGCAGCAGCAGTGCCATTACCATCAAAAGTTGGGGGTTTGCATCGCCGAAACCCCATAATCACAGCCTCGTGCCGTCTCCGGCGCAGGCTCTTCTTCCTCTTCGTCATCGAAGAAAACCGTTTCAGTCTCGGGCTGTCTCCTTGAGCCTGATGATCTACCCTTTTCTGTCTTCCCACGTCTCTAACAGCCTTTACCACCTCGGTCACTACAGACGGTAAGATCGTCTGCATGATCTGTTGCACTTCTTCAACTACCGCCTCTTTCACCGAGGCTCTCAAGTTAGCACTCTCATCACCACCTCCGGTTGAGGTGTTTCGGGCTCCTCGTGAACCACCTGTTCCCCTCTAGATCGTGCTCTCGTGACTCGTGGTTTAACACCACGTCCGTCACTACCTCCACCACGGGAAGCCTTAGAAGGTCTACCACCGGCCATTCTCTAACTTACACTGAAAGATTTAAACACTAACACGGTCATTCAAGGGAATAGCTCAGTTCATGTCAAGTATAGTAAGTCCCTAATTACAGTGATCAGTTGTGATTAGCCACTTACCATACTTTTCATACCCCGAGCATTACCTGTCCTGACTATATTAGCATCTAACTCTATCAGTAACACATAAACACATAACATGCACACACAATGCCGGTTAATTCTACGAAAATACCTGATGGCACGCAGCTACTCAGTTTGGCATCCCTTCCCTTTCCGTCCCATTCTCAGTTTAAGACCAGGTTTATTATGAAAATTTACCCGTTTCACTTAAACTTTGGCTCTGATACCAACTTGTAAGGCCCCGTTCCCGTGTCACACCCTCAAATTCCGGGTCTGGAATCTATCACAGAGGGGTGAGCAAACAGGATCGAACACAGTAGTTACACATGAGATGCAGTTATCTATATGATAAGTTTTAGATAATCAATCCATTATTATTCAGAGCATTAGATATTATACGTAGCGGAAATAAATATATATATATTGTTTCTTAACAATACTTCTAATCATGTCTTATCAATAACCGATGTGTATCTGGAGCTCTTATATGATCCTACGTGCATGTCCATAAGCTCCTAATAGATACCTGAGAATACATGTAAATCAAGTGTCAACACAGGGTTGGTGAGTTCATAGGTAAGTAAAACATATTTGATAAATCATCCATTATCATTCAAAGAAGGGTTTATTGTCAAAGTGTGAGTTTAATTTACTCACCGGTATATGAATAGCCTGTCGGAACCCTTTTAATAAGGTGAACCCGCTATCCCACATACCCACTATGTACAAGCCCAACAAATCCATCATATAAGATTTGCCCATGTATCATAGTTTAATTTTTCCCTTTTCCTTTTTATGTGTGTATTATGCCAGTTTTAATAATTCAAATCAGAGGGCGCGAATCCTCTCTTACATTTATCCTCATATGGGTGGTAAGTGGAACTATAATGGCAAAACTTATATAGCGCAACAATCTGCCTTCCCACAGAATAGTCATCCCGAATAACAGCGAGATCTTTGTGCATCTGATAAGGACCACATGTCCAAACCTTTGTGGGGGTTAGTCACTCCCCGATAGTACTATCCAAAAGATCCATGCCTTGTTTATAGCCCAGTTTACACAGAAGGATTTTCATAATAACCATATGTAATCATAAATGTGATCCAATTATTATTTAACATAATACACAAAATAATTTGTAATTTTAATTACAACATGTATTCCAGCCCCAAAATATTTAAATGATTAAAAAGGGGAATAGTTATGAACTCACCCCAGTTCGTGTGTGGTGTTGACAAGCTAGTAAATTCCTGCTAAGGAATTATATTTCACGTAAGCAAACAGATATAAATCCAAACCTAAATAAGTTAGATCTTGAACCTGGCGTTCAATTGATCTAGGGTTTGGTTTTCTGGGATTTGTTATAAACATTAAATCATTTAATTATTTAATAATTAATGATTTATATAAAATTTAATTAGCTTAATAATGATTTTAACATATCATTATATTCTAATTAAATTATAGACGTTATTTAAACATGTAAGGTTATATTTAATTTTTGTAAGATTTTATAAATATTTAAAAATTTATAAAATCTAATTTGTATTTATATTATTAGGATTAATCCATAAATAATATCATGTCCATTAATAATTTGATGGTTTAATTTATTATTAAAAATCCACTTTTATATGGATAATAATTTATAACATATGTAATAATTATTTACATAAATAATTAAGGTTTTTAAATAATTAAATTTCTACAATTATTATGATTATCATTAATTAAAAATAATATGGTGTCCAATTAATGGATTAATACTTTAAATCATCATTTAAAGTCTATTTTATAAAAATGGTTATATTTTGAAATATTATTTTATAAATTTATTTTAAGGTGTTTTTAAATAAATAAATTACAGAAAATCATTTAAGGGTATTTAAAATAAAAGCAGATCTTAAAAATTATTTTTATAATTTTTGGTAATTTTTATGTATTTTTAAAATGCTTAAAATGCATTACAAAAATATAATGGGAGGTGGCCGGGTTCGAACCCGTGACCTCCTCCCCATAATCCCGCGCACAAACCAGTGAGCCAAAGGCTCTAATCGCACAAGAGCCTGATTTGAATTTCTTTTAAACACTTAAACCCAGTTTCCCCCAAATCAAGAACACTAGTTCCTGAAATCGATCGAATGGAACACCCAAATGATCATGATAATGAAATTAAACATAAGGATTTTAATCCCTGAATCAAAACGAGTTTGTTTCTATATTCAATTACCTGTTTCGTTATTCAGAATGTCGCGAACAACCGAAGAACAGGTCGCGATCAATGTGGCACTGATTTGGTACTCAAACGATGATGTTATTCGAATTAACCTTACAGGAAGTTTCCAGTGACATTAATGATCAAAAGCTCTCTGGAAATTTCGAGGTTGAGGCTTTGATGATGATGTTCGACTAGTTGCAGGTCCGCGGTACAGGAAGGAATCGAATGGAGATGTTTGTGTGTTTTATGGTACAATTGAATGCGTAGACCGATTAGGATTATTTATAACATTGAGTAGGTGAGGTTAATTCGATTATTGTTTAGCTTTTGGTGCGATTTGAAGCTGTAAAGAGGCCGACAAGAAAACGTGGATCGGTTGGATCGATCGCACTCAAATTTGTTTGATTTTTGTGGTGTTTAGTTCGAATCTTGTTTTCGAACGGGTTGGTAGCATTTAATTGGATTAAAAACGCGTATTTTGGTGGTTTGCGGTTGCGGAGTACGGCCGGAGAAGGTGGCCGGAGAAAGGGGTCGACGGCGGGGGTTGGGTTTTTGAAAATATTTACAAAATGGCCCCCTCAACTTTACACCTTTTATTATTTTATGTTTTAAACTTTTAAAACAGTTTTTAAAATTACAGAATTAGTCCCTGGACTTATTAATTTTGTAAATAATAATATTTTTATTGTTATTATTATTTTCATTATTAACATTATTATTTTTAATAATAATAATAATAATAATATTATTGTTATTATTTTTATTATTATTAATATTATCATTAAATAATAATAAAAAATAAAAATAAACTATAAATTCACATAAAAATTATATTAAATCATGAAAATTTCGGGTTGTCACATCATCCCCCTGTTAAAGGAATTTTCGTCCCGAAAATTAAGATGTACTAGCAACATTTTGAACAGGTTAGGGTACTTGCACATCATTTCGTCCTCTCGTTCCCAAGTGAACTCAGGACCACGCCGGGAGTTCCACCGAACTCTAACAATCGGAATCTTGCTATGCTTAAGTTGTTTAACTTCTTTATCCATGATTTCAACTGCTTCCTCGATAAACCTGAGTTTCTCATCTACTTGTAGTTCCTCTAAAGGCACAACAAGTGATTCATCGGATAAACACTTCCTTAGATTGGATACGTGGAAAACATTGTGCACACCACCAAGTTCAGCAGGTAGATTTAATTCATAGGCTACTGGGCCGATCCTTCTGACAATTTCAAAGGTCCCACGTAGCGAGGGTTCAATTTCCCCCGTTTCCCAAAGCGTATAACTCCCTTCCAGGGAGATACCTTTAGCAAAACTTTATCTCCTTCCTGAAATTCCAGTGGCTTGTAGCGTTTATCAGCATAGCGTTTCTGGCGATCCCTGGCAGCAGCCATGCGTTCTCTTATCTGGACAATTTTCTCATGAGTTTCGAAGATCATTTCTGGGCCAGTAAGTTGACTATCTCCGACTTCTGCCCAGCAAAGCGGTGATCTACATTTACGTCCATATAAGGCCTCGAGTGGTGCCGCCTTGATGCTCAAATGATAGCTGTTATTATAGGAAAACTCTACCAAAGGTAGATGGCTTTCCTAGTTCTTTCCAAAGTCAATCACACAAGCCCTGAGCATATCCTCAAGTGTCTGTATGGTTCTTTCACTTTGACCATCAGTCTGAGGGTGATAGGCTGTGCTCATATCTAGGCGAGTGCCTAGAGCTTTCTGAAGTTTATCTCAAAAGATAGGGGTAAATCGTGGGTCACGATTAGAGATGATAGACACTGACACTCCGTGTCTAGAGGTAACTTCTAAGCAACTAGGGTTAATGCTAAGTTAAAGAATAATTCCAGAAGAAATCAAAGCTATTATCAGCCTCGGTATCAAATAGATGTGTAGCTACCGATGATAAGGTACGTGCGTGTAACAACATTTGGTCTTGTCGAATGTGTCTTGCTTCATTCGTAAATGTATGACCGCGTGTTGTATCACCTTGATTTATATGACCTTTATTTCCATAATTTAACTATTCTTACTTTCTAGTAATAGTCATTTCCTAACTCTGATTATTTCTAACTTGTCTTGGGGTCCTAGTCAACCTAGGGCACACTTATGGTAATGGTCGGAACTCCAACCTTCTTAATATCCCCGTTTAACACATGTTAGCTTAATCGTATCAACCAACATAGCTAGGTTCACAACATTGGCATTAAAGCAAATCATCTAAACCATCAGAGAGGCTTATTCTACTACTCATTAGATTTTTCCCAGTGTCCTTCTTAATTCTATTTGGTCTAATGTCATAAGGTATGACATCAGTTTTGTCAATTCATGGAGTTTGTCAATATAAAGAGCACGACTTAACCCTACCATTGCATAATTTCAGAATTACAATTCTAACTTTTGTATTTCATTCCTTAAGTAATAGTAACCCTATTTATAAGCATCAGTGGTATACTAAAAATGTGCTTAAACCGGTTACACGACATCCTAATTTATTATCATCCCAAAGAATAACTTAATGTATGTAGGTATCATCACCCTTCTATATTTCCTGTAGTCCACTTTCATTTTAAGCATTCAA
This sequence comes from Flaveria linearis, assembly GCA_024085815.1. NCBI lineage: Eukaryota > Viridiplantae > Streptophyta > Magnoliopsida > Asterales > Asteraceae > Flaveria > Flaveria linearis. The sequence goes on along the minus strand of CM044003.1, from coordinate 61,493,432 downwards.
TCAGCCCCTCAGTTACTGAAATGCTAAGTGTAAGAATATCTCTTAAAAGATAAAATTAATTTCATGAACGGAAATACCATGAAGGCTCTAAGTAGGACAGGACTTAAGTAGTAGCAAGTAAACTACAAGCACATAAGCACAATATGTCTAATGATAGCTGCCTATCCTTCATACTTTCAGGATTTCAGGTATAACCATGTCAGGGCAAGTACTAGGGAAACAAGTCTCTTTTTAAATTAGGACAAGTATAGCTTAAATTACCAAATGGAACACGTCAAGGTAATTTGACCCATTTGCATTATAGACTTGTGTATTGACCACAGTAACTTCACGTGCTACAATAGCAACAATCTTACTGCCAGAGTTTCTAGACCGTGAACGGATTTGACGAGTAGCCATTCTGAAAGATCATTAAGAATTTTCATGGAAATCATGAAAACAACAATCGAGAATTTGGCATAATAGCAATGAGATATTCCAGGTGTAATCGTTTGATTCGTAAATCAAAGCGAGTACGTTGACTAATCAAAGTATTGGGTCAATCACAACTTTGTTGAAGACATGCGTACCTATAACAGATACTCATCCCAAGGGTTCGCAGGTAAGGTAAACAGGTCCATCGATTGATTTGGATTTATGCGAATACCTTGCCTAGACAGAACACCCCGAGATACAGGCATCACGCTCTTCCAGCATTACATGTTTCAAGTTGTAAGACACAGACTTTGACGAATTTGAAAACCATGAATAACAATCGAGTTTTGGAGTTTGAAATCACTTGAATTAGGCACACAATGCCTTAGAATATGATTTAAGATTCGTGTGTGTATTGATAGGAATCAAAGTATAAGGGGAATCACATAAGGCATATAACTTCTTAATCTTAGTCAATCTCTAACTAAGGCAATTTACTTTGTGCAACTATTGTGTGTGGCTATAGGCTAGATGCAATTCCTAACTCACTATAACCAATGGCTCTGATACCAATCTGTCACACCCTCAAATTCCGGGTCTGGAATCTATCACAGAGGGGTGAGCAAACAGGATCGAACACAGTAGTAACACATGAGATGCAGTTATCTATATGATAAGTTTTAGATAATCAATCCATTATTATTCAGAGCATTAGATATTATACGCAGCGGAAATAAATATATATATTGTTTCTTAACAATACTTCTAATCATGTCTTATCAATAACCGATGTGTATCTGGAGCTCTTATATGATCCTACGTGCATGTCCATAAGCTCCTAATAGATACCTGAGAATACATGTAAATCAAGTGTCAACACAGGGTTGGTGAGTTCATAGGTAAGTAAAACATATTTGATAAATCATCCATTATCATTCAAAGAAGGGTTTATTGTCAAAGTGTGAGTTTAATTTACTCACTGGTATATGAATAGCCTGTCGGAACCCTTTTAATAAGGTGAACCCGCTATCCCACATACCCACTATGTACAAGCCCAACAAATCCATCACATAAGATTTGCCATGTATCATAGTTTAATTTTTCCCTTTCCTTTTTATGTGTGTATTATGCCAGTTTTAATAATTCAAATCAGAGGGCGCGAATCCTCTCTTTACATTTATCCTCATATGGGTGGTAAGTGGAACTATAATGGCAAAACTTATATAGCGCAACAATCTGCCTTCCCACAGAATAGTCATCCCGAATGACAGCGAGATCTTTGTGCATTTGATAAGGACCACATGTCCAAACCTTTGTGGGGGTTAGTCACTCCCCGATAGTACTATCCAAAAGATCCCTGCCTTGTTTATAGCCCAGTTTACACAGAAGGATTTTCATAATAACCATATGTAATCATAAATATGATCCAATTATTATTTAACATAATACACAAAATAATTTGTAATTTTAATTACAACCTGTATTCCAGCCCCAAAATATTTAAATGATTAAAAAGGGGAATAGTTATGAACTCACCTCAGTTCGTGTGTGGTGTTGACAAGCTAGTAAATTCCTGCTAAGGAATTATATTTCACGTAAGCAAACAGATATAAATCCAAAACCTAAATAAGTTAGATCTTGAACCTGGCGTTCAATTGATCTAGGGTTTGGTTTTCTGGGATTTGTTATAAACATTAAATCATTTAATTATTTAATAATTAATGATTTATATAAAATTTAATTAGCTTAATAATGATTTTAACATATCATTATATTCTAATTAAATTATAGACGTTATTTAAACATGTAAGGTTATATTTAATTTTTGTAAGATTTTATAAATATTTAAAAATTTATAAAATCTAATTTGTATTTATATTATTAGGATTAATCCATAAATAATATCATGTCTATTAATAATTTGATGGTTTAATTTATTATTAAAAATCCACTTTTATATGGATAATAATTTATAACATATGTAATAATTATTTACATAAATAATTAAGGTTTTTAAATAATTAAATTTCTACAATTATTATGATTTATCATTAATTAAAAATAATATGGTGTCCAATTAATGGATTAATACTTTAAATCATCATTTAAAGTCTATTTTATAAAAATGGTTATATTTTGAAATATTATTTTATAAATTTATTTTAAGGTGTTTTTAAATAAATAAATTACAGAAAATCATTTAAGGGTATTTAAAATAAAAGCAGTTCTTAAAAATTATTTTTATAATTTTGGTAATTTTTATGTATTTTTAAAATGCTTAAAATGCATTACAAAAATATAATGGGAGGTGGCCGGGTTCGAACCCGTGACCTCCTCCCCATAATCCCGCGCACAAACCAGTGAGCCAAAGGCTCTAATCGCACAAGAGCCTGATTTGAATTTCTTTTAAACACTTAAACCCAGTTTCCCCCAAATCAAGAACACTAGTTCCTGAAATCGATCGAATGGAACACCCAAATGATCATGATAATGAAATTAAACATAAGGATTTTAATCCCTGAATCAAAATGAGTTTGTTTCTATATTCAATTACCTGTTTCGTTATTCAGAATGTCGCGAACAACCGAAGAACAGGTCGCGATCAATGTGGCACTGATTTGGTACTCAAACGATGATGTTATTCGAATTAACCTTACAGGAAGTTTCCAGTGACATTAATGATCAAAAGCTCTCTGGAAATTTCGAGGTTTGAGGCTTTGATGATGATGTTCGACTAGTTGTAGGTCCGCGGTATAGGAAGGAATCGAATGGAGATGTTTGTGTGTTTTATGGTACAATTGAATGCGTAGACCGATTAGGATTATTTATACATTGAGTAGGTGAGGTTAATTCGATTATTGTTTAGCTTTTGGTGCGATTTGAAGCTGTAAAGAGGCCGACAAGAAACGTGGATCGGTTGGATCGATCGCACTCAAATTGTTTGATTGTTGTGGTGTTTAGTTCGAATCTTGTTTTCGAACGGGTTGGTAGCATTTAATTGGATTAAAAACGCGTATTTTTGGTGGTTTGCGGTTGCCGGAGTACGGCCGGAGAAGTGGCCGGAGAAAGGGGTCGACGGCGGGGGTTGAGTTTTTGAAAATATTTACAAAATGGCCCCTCAACTTTACACCTTTTATTATTTATGTTTTAAACCTTTTAAAACAGTTTTTAAAATTACAGAATTAGTCCCCGGACTTATTAATTTTGTAAATAATAATATTTTTATTGTTATTATTATTTTCATTATTAACATTATTATTTTAATAATAATAATAATATTATTATTGTTATTATTTTTATTATTATTATATTATCATTAATAATAATAAAAATATAAAAATAAACTATAAATTCACATAAAAATTATATTAAATCATGAAAATTTTCTGGTTGTCACATCACTGGCACCTCACAGTTGGTCATTCATCGCACATAAAACGTTTTAAAGCATATATTTACTTTGCAGCGGAATTTAAAACTTCTATTAATAATTAAAACATGTCATTTTATTACAATACAACATTCTTTTTTTTCAAAATACAATGACATGTCAATATATGGATGCCAGCCTCAACAACTGAGTAGTCGCCCTATGCCATCCTCAGCAACATACCTGCCAACTGGAAAATACATAAAACGTCAGCGTTGCTGAGTGAGTTCTAGTTTTGTAATAAAACATACTTTACTATCCATAAAAAAACGTTCTTTTATACATACGATCATACAACATACGTACATGTAGATAATATTATTATTACCTTCATCATTCATTCATTAGCTTTCATTCGTGCGTTTCTTACTTTCACTCATACGTTTGTTACATTCGTCTTTACGTACGTTACGTTCATTCTTACGTTCATTTCATTTATTAGTACGTTCATTACTTTCATGCATCCTCTATCTTTCACTTTTATCTAGGTCCAGTCACACTTTACCCCCTTCATGGCAAACAACCATGATTACTGAGGTCAAGTGACATGGATCCCAATTCATACGTTATCATTGTGTTCCTTCCGTTCATTACTATCATTCGTTCGTTCTTTAACTTTCATTCGTTAAGCATGCAAATCTCTAAGGGTCACCTCCCTTCTCTGCCCTCATGGTTCATACCCATGAGCCGGCAAGGCATACTCCAACATAATGGTGCCCCTATGGCTCTCAGTCCATAGACCGACACCTAGTGCCCCTATGGCTCTCAGTCCATAGACCGACACTCTGTTACTCCTAGACCATGCAAGACTTCTTTCATATTTCTCATTCTCATCTAGATCTTGTCTCATGCAATATCCCCGACTCATGTTCGAAGACTAGCACAACACCGGGATACGCGACAAAGATCCCGTACGAGTCAATCACAGAGATTGAACTCCATCCGAGTCTGTTGCAACACAAAGTCGCTCACCTTATAACTATATTTGGCCTTATGCCACACCCCCGAAGTTAAACATAACTCGGGTAACAACACCCCCACCGAAGTGGGTAACATCACCCCCACCGAAGTGGGTAACATCACCCCCACCGAAGTGGGTAACTACACCCCCACCGAAGTGGGTAACATCACCCCCACTGAAGTGGGTAACTATGACATACTACACCCCCAACTATGTGGGTAACTACTATACACCATGTACCACACCGAAGGTCAGTCACAAGACTGGAACCCCTACGTGCACCCTTAAAGATTAGCTGAACTACACGCAGCTGAGCTTGAGGCAATTAGAGCCGTGCACTTTGGTACACTTTGCTTGCGAGTCTCTCATGTTTTCATTCATTCATTAAGGATTCATTGTCATTCATTATCGTCTAGATTCTGTCAGGCTTTATTATGATATTTCATTCGTGAGCATACATCCTTCACACTTACAGATAATAATTGTTATTATTATCATCATTCGTTCAATTCATACTCTTTCATTATCTTTCACTTTACATTCCATTTCTCATTATCATTAATATTTTTACTTATTAATGATTATGCTTCTTCGTTAAATCTTAGTTATTCTTCGTCATGCCAGTACATACTTAACAATATTAAGATAAATATAATATGGTTAATAATAATAAAAATACTGATAATAGTATCAGTAATAATAAGGGTTAATCATTTATCATCATTACATGCATAAAACATCATTATTAACCAACCCTAGTCATTAATCATGCGAAACCCTACTGCACAAACTCCAAGAAAATTCTGTTAAAAATTCTAAGTGTTTGGGCGTATGAGCCCTGTTCAGTCGTATGAGCCCTGCTCAGTCGTACTACCTTCTCAGTCGTTTCACTTTAAACTTAGAAAATTTTCCTAGGTCATACGACCACTGTTCAGTCGTATCATCCCTAGACTTGGGAAATTTTTACAGGTCATACGACCACTGTTCGGTCGTATTATCCCCCATACTTAGGAAATTTCTAATGGTCATACGACCACTGTTTAGTCATATGATCCCATACATAGAAAATTTCTAATGGTCATACGACCACTGTTCAGTCGTATAACCCCATACTTAGAAAATTTCTAATGGTCATACGACCACTGTTCAGTCGTATAACGACATACTTAGAAAATTTCTAATGGTCATACGACCACTGTTTAGACATATAACCCTTAAAATATTTCTAAGGCAAATTTTATGGGTCGTATGAGCACTATTTAGACATATCACCTTGTACTTGGTTTTCTAAGTCTAAGTTTCAGACATATGACCACTATTTGGTCATATTAGTCGTATTAGCAGCATAATCATGCATCTAATTCATATCCCAGTCCCCAAACATCATAATACTTAGTTCTAAACATGTACCTACAATACTAAGCATGGATCATAACATAAATCACTATCATACATACACATGCACATACGGGCAACATACATAATAAGTGTAAAACATTTTTTTACATGTATTTCCAGCCCCAAAAGTTTGTAAAACATGTGAAATACGGGGTCTAGAACTCACCTGAAACAATACTTCAGTAGCTCACTACAAATCCGAGACTCACCTTCGAATTCTGCTCCTAAGTCCCGAGAACAGACACAAATCACCAAGAACTTCGGTTTAGAACTCGAAACCCAGCTGAAACCGAACTCATATAAAAGAAACTCACCTTTTTAGCTGCTTCTTCCTCTTTCTCTCTCTAGAACCGAGAGCTTTCTCTCTCTTCTTTCTTCCTTTCAGCCGATTGAAGATGGTGAAGGAGGGATGGGCGACCATGCCCTTTTAAACCTTAAAATAATAAGGTTTTGTACCTTGTACACTTTATCCCCCTCCACTTTTGTCCATTATCTATTCTTTCTATTTACTTTTCTTTTTCTTTTCTTTTAAATGAAATTTCGGGGTGTTACAAAGGGTTAGATTTCTTTAATTTTAATGACTTAGAAGTACTAGGCTTTCCTTCTAATCCAAATTGTTTGCAAAATTGACCTAATTGCCTCTTTTCATTAAACAGTGTTTCTTAATTTGGTGGTTTAATCTTCTTTCATTGCATAGATTTAAACCTTCTTGCATGCATATACCTATTAATTTTCCATAAGTATATTCATCATAATCTATATTATTTGTTCCTTTTCTAAGGTTATTCCTTATTCTTTCTGCAAATAGATGAGGAAGTCCATCTATAAACTTAGATTTCCAATGAGAGCTATTACTCTCTGGGAGTTCCATTACTCTTGTTAAGAACGTATCCTTATACCATCTAAAAGATGTAAGGGTTCTACACTTCAGGTTTTGTAATAAAGACCTAAAATTTTCTGAATTATCTGACCATCTGCCTGTAAAATGTTCTATGATATTCACTATTAATGAATAAACAGAATTATTTTCTGCAATTCCATCCTCCTCTATTATTGTAAGGCCTCGTTCCCGAAAAACCTCACAGTTGGCAATTCATAGCATAAAATCAGTTTAATAACAAAACATTGCAGCGAAAAATAATTAAACATTCATTTAAAACTTAAAACCCCATTGTACTCATACATTTGTCCTTTAAATGTACACAAAACATATTCCTTGTTCATTAATTTCAATAAAGACTTCATTAACAGGAATGCCATCCATATCTCCCCAAGTAGATTCGTGGTGCCATCCTCAGCGTCAGCGCTTACCTGTCCACTATTATGCATAAAAAGTCAGCTACGCTGAGTGAGTTCTAGTTTTATATAAATAAGAAAATATAAGCTTTTATCCTCCATATAATGAACACGCATACATCATACTTCAAAACATTACTTGCATCATATTAGACACGTTAATTATCTTTCATTCTTTCATTATGTTTTCACTTCATCATAAGCGAGATTGCATAAAGCAAGATCTCCATGTTGATTGACAACGAATGTCAATCCCCGTCGGTACACGTTATCCATGGTCGCTACCCCCGACGGTTGATCGATCCCCGTCGGTACACATCTTCATGGTAGCTTCCCCCGACAGTTGATCCACACTGCTAGGCACATAGCCCGCTCATGAATACGGATCCATCATCATACATCAAACTCACATAAGTGAAGTCTATTATAGTGCTTGCAAGACTTTTCATCATCAAATGGGCCCGGGGGGTAACATTCGTTAAGTTCCACTTCTCATTAGTATTATCTTTCACTTAATATATATATAATACTTAGCCTATTAAGTACACAACATACCAAGTACTAGTCATCATAACACGTAACCGACCCTCCGCGGGACAGCGGGGGTTCGGGGGCGGCAGCCCCTGACAGCGGGGTCCTAGGGGCAGCAGCCCCTAGTGGGGTCCAAGGGGCAACCCCTGGCTGGGGTCGGGCTTTAGAAAAATGTATTTTCTTGTTAAAACTCATCTTGAAATCCTTACCTTGAAAACCTTATGTTTACTATGTATAATAGCCCCAAAAATATAGAAAAACGTTTAAATAAGGGGATCTAAAACTCACCTGAACTTAGCAATTAGCTTCAATCCTAAGTTACTTAAGCTATAGTCCAAATACTCTAGTTGCACGAAAGTTAATACACAAAAACGTCATTTTCTTCATAAATTCGCCCACAGTTTCGCTGGCAGTTTCGCTGCCAATTTCGCTGGCAGTTTCGCTGTCAGTTTCGCTGGGCAGCACTTCTGCCAGTTTCACTGGACAGATTCGCTGGATAGATTCGCTGCCTTGAGCGCCCAACTTTCGTTGGAATTTCCTAGTTTCGCAATATCTAAGGGTCAACCTGGGCACCGGCGAACTTATCAGCAAAACTGTAGTTTCGCAGTAGCGAAACTGTAGTTTCGCTGGAAATCCTTTAGTTTCTCGGGATAAATGAATAGTTTCGCTGGATGAATACTTAAATTCGCTGGATAGGGGCCCAGTTTCGCTGGATGAACAGAAACTAAGAACCAGCCCGTTTTTAACCAAAAATCCTAACCTTTTACGTCTAAATCCTTTGTTTACCTTCCATGAAACCATTTCTAACCTTTTTACACGTTTTCACACGTAAAAATTTGACCTTTATGTGTTTCTTCGAGACTTTTAAAACCCTAAATCCCTAGAATCTGGGTTTGATCTACAGAAGGCATTATAGGTCGATTCTTACCATGTTTGTTGCTCCTTTCCTTGAGATTTGATGCACAAACACCCAGATCTTCAATTCCTTGACCTTGGAAGTTCCAAATCTTGAGATTTCACCACTTTCTCTCTCTACTTTCTCTCTCTACAAATTTGGTGGCTAGGGTTGATAATGTTGAAATGAATCTGATCATGCATTGTTTAAGGGCTGATTAGGGCCCTTAAACCCACCAACACCTAGCCCATTAAGGCTAATTTGGTCCATAGCCCACCAATTTATCCTTATTTCTTAAATTAACCCTTAAAAGCCCATTATTATTAAATGGCTTGTCTTCGGGAAATTTCAGGGCGTTACATTTATACTATTGAGGATTTTTCTTCTATCTTCCTCAGATAGATAATTATCCCACCAGCCTTTAAGTTGTCCTGTAAAACCTGATATAATCATGTGAGCTATTGTCTTAGTTGAATTTCTATTACTCTGACAGATTGTGCTATACATTAGCATCCTATGAACTGTCTTATATATCTGAGATTCAGTTTGACCATCTATGTTCCATTCATAGATATTTTTACCACTATACGAGTTATTAACCACATATTGTTCTTCTTCTATAAGAATATCCTGTGGAGTTGGCCTAGGATAATAATACATCCTTTGTGTTGGCTTATCAGCAAACTTTGATGACATTTTTGCTATTTCATCATTTATTTTTTGTTTATAATTTTCTTCATTAATACTTTCTTCAAATTCAGTTAAAATATTAATCTTTAAATTCTTTAATATGCTTATTGATTCATTTAATGTTTGAAGAATATTTTCCTCCGATTTTGTTTTAAAATCTGTTACCTTAGGTGGTAATTGTATGCTTGGAGTAGCACTATATTCTTTGTTATTATTTATAACAATACTTTGTTTTTCTTTGAAATGTGATAATATATTATCCATCTTTTTAGCAATATCCTGCAATTGTTCTCCTATTATTATAAGGTATAAATTTGCATATTTTTGTGATTTTATTAAATTATTTATATGAGAAATCGTTACTGATAAGGTATCACCTTCCAGTAATTTTTGAAAAGCTTGATAATATCTTTCCTCTCCTTGTTTTTCTATTTTAAAACCAGTTGTCGGAGGGAAAACTTGAGTACTTATTGTACCATTTATATTATATTGTCTCTCTATTACCGAAATTATACTTTGAGTATATTTTTCAATAAACCTGTAACACCCGTATTTTAAAGGGAATAAAAGGACAAAAGAGAAAGAAAAGAGAATAAAATGAAAGTCAACCCCAAAGTTGAGGGACCAAAAGTGTTAAAAAGCTCAAAAGCAACAAAAGTTGGTAAAAAGGTGGCATGGCCGCCCATTACATCCTGCACAACATCTTTCATTCGACTTTTAGAGAGAGAAACAGCAGAGACTTCGATTTTTAGAGAGAGAAAGAAGAAGAATTCGAATTCAATGTAAGAATTAGTGTTTTTATGTTGTGCTTTGGCTAAGAAAACGAGAATGCATGTTCTTATGTCTGTGTTTTTGTGTTCGGGTGTGTTCATTTGGGTTTTATAGGTGTTGAACTTGTAGCAAACGAGTTTTTGAAGAAGTCATACCCGAGAGACTGCTAAGGTGAGTTCTAGACCCCGGTTTTTACTTGTTTTAAACTCTTTTGGGCTGAAAATGTATTAAATGATTTTTACTATGTTTATCTATCAATACCCGTATGTCTTTTGGCATGTTTGATGATGTTTATTAGATGTTTATGTGTAGTTCACGCTTAGAAGGACCTTGGTAAGCTTAGAACAATTAGGCTTGATGTTTGGGTTTGAAAATGTCATGGTAATAAGTTGGACAGAAGGTTGATGAGCCTAGACAGTACTCATACGCCCAAAATTTGCCTTAGAAATGTTCTAAGTAGGATCATGAGTCCAAATAGTTCTCATGAGCCCAAACAGTACCTAATACGCCTATGACTCATGAGCCTCGGTAGTGCTCATCTGTTTGAAGATGACTTAGAAAAGTTAAGTGTAAGGTGATGTGCCCAAACAGGGCTCTTACGCCTGAAAAATAGGCTTAAAAGTCTAAGTGTGAGATGATAAGTCTAAATAGTATCCTTGTGAGCCTGAACAGTGGTCATATGCCTAGAAAAGTCAGCCGGACGACTAAGTGTAGGGCCATGAGTCCCAACAGTGCTCATGCGCCCGAATAGCTTATACGCCCGAATAGCTTATACGCCCAAGGTGAAAAATGTTAAGTGTAGGCTGGTACGCCTACATAGTGATGAAAAGTCTGAACAGGGCTCATGCGCCCAAATAGTTCTCATGCGCCCAAACACTTAGAAATTTTTACAGAATTTTCTGGGAGTCTGTGCTTTAAGGTTTGACTGATGTTGACTAAGGGCTTATTAATGATGATGTTATATGCATAATATGATTACTATGATTGTTCCTTATTATTATTATTGCTACTATTATTATTACTTAAAGTATGTGACTTTACGTGGTATGTTATTATCGTAACGTAAAGTATATTGTAATAATAAAGTGAAAGAGCAATAAAAGAAAAGAAGAGGAACATTAATAAAATGTTAACAAGTCAACGTAAAGTATATTGTAATAATAAAGTGGAAGAGCAATAAAAGAAAAGAAGAGGAACATTAATAAAATGTTAACAAGTCTTGCAAGCACATAGGAGGGACACGACCGTGTTGTCGTTAGCTCAACTGTGTTGCGGGTTAGCTACCCTTTTATGCACACAGGGTCAATCGATTGAGATTGGCAGGACCTTTGTAGCGTGTCCTGGGTGATTGGGTCAGCCTTGTACATAGTACACATAGCCCTTTCGAGGGATACAGTTGACCCTTTCGGGGGAAACACATAGCCCTTTCGAGGGATACAGTTGACCCTTTTGGGGGGATACACATAGCCCTGTCGATAGATACAGTTGACCCTTTCGAGGGATATAGATGGTCCATCACCCGTTTTCCATCGCGTACATAGTTGGGTATTGCGCACTGGTCCACATAGACAGTGGAACATAAAGTTAAAAAGTTTACAGACAAGGCATACAGTACAGAGAACGAACAATATTTGTTCATACAGTTAATGCATGCTCGCATACACATTACAGAGTTGTAATTTACAGAAAAGAGTATTTTCATATACAACATATAGAAAGTATTTTATTATGTATAAAACTAGAGCTCACTCAGCAACGCTGACCTTTATACATTTTCAGTTGGCAGGTGAATATTGCTGAGGATGGCACGAGGGTGAAGCTACTCGGAAGAGAAGGACTGACATCCGTTCATGTTTTGACAATACAGTTGCTTTGTAATGCATTTTAACAATCTTTTGTAACCAAAATCAACTATGAGTGTATTGCTCAGTAACAGTTTTTATTAATTAAATAGATGACTTTGATATTAATTCCGCTGCATTATTTTATAAAATGTATACTAGTATGTATCTATAGTGCTATGAATCACCAACTGTGAGGGAACGGGGCCTTACAAAACCAAGGGAAAAAAGGTATGACCTTATTTTTCTTTGTTAAATCACAATAGAATTTTTCACTAAAAAATTCTTTTTCTTTTTTATTAAAATTAGTAAAGAACCACCAACCATGCAGGCCAGAGAGGCCTCCCCAGGCGATATGTTTATTTAGAAAACATACTTAAAAACTTATAAACTATAAACAATATAAACAATATTAATAAAGTCTGTCAAGCCATACGGACGGCTAGATTCAGGAAAGCTATGGACCAACTGGAAATTTTACACAGCCAACATCCAGGATGTTAATACGTGATCAGTAAAGGTCAGCCCAAAAAACGCCCCACGCCATCTCGGCTTTTTGGCTTAAAACGGGCCCCAAGAGGTCGACTTGTAACGCCCCAAATTTCTAAAATGAACTTAAGTGGCAAAATAATATTAATAATGGTATTATTGAATTTTATTCACGAAGAGATTAGTTAGCTTATCAAGTTTAGGTTTGAAAACAAATGTGGAAACTTGAGGGACCAAAATTTACAATTTCAGAAAACATAAAAGAAACCCTAAGCCCCCTTTCTTCCTCAAAAATATCAGCCGCTACCTCTCCTTCCCCTCTCCACCGAGTGATTTCCCCTTCCCCTCCTCCGGCGACCTTGTAGCTGCGGTCGGAGCTCCGGGCCTGCCTCGGCCGAGCGAATCAAAGGAAGCAACCTCACCCCCCCCCTCTCTCAGCAGCTGCATCCCAACCCCAATCGAACCCCTCCCCCTGGTTCTGTGCAGAGCGACGGTGGTGCTACGATGAGGATCGGTCGGAGCAGAAGGTTCGATGATGATGATGATTTAGTGATGATGGTGACCCTCCTTCTTCCCCTTTCTCCGATTTGAAGCTCACGACAGCCCCCCCCCCCTCCGAACAAGCCCCGTCGGCTGTGGCTGTGGTTGTCGCGGTGGTGATGATGGTGGTGTGCGGTCGCGGTGATGGTGGTCGCGGCTGTGGTTGGAGGTTGTTGTGGCTGGGGCGAATCGGTAGCCACAACCTCTTCTTGTGGTGGCTGTTGCTGACCGGTGGTGAATTGGGGTTGCGCCGGCAGTGGTGTCCCGATGGTGGCTGTCGTGTGTTGGTGTCGATTGTGGTGGTGTTTAGGTGATGGTTGCAAAACAACAGGGATGACGAGGTAATCTGTGATTGTGGTTGTGTTGCTGTTTGTTGTGGTTCATCTTGACTGTGATTTTATCTGTCGATTGGTTGTTGCTGCGATTGTGGTTATGTTGTGGCTGTGGTGGATCTAGTTTAGGCTATGGTCTTGGTGGTATGTTGGTTTGATGGTTGGTGTGATGTTGATGATGTTCGGATGGTGATTTCTCCACAAAGGTAGATTGGTATTTGTCGGTAGTTTTATGAAAAAGAAAAGATTGATGGTATGATGTATTTATGGTAGTATGGCTTATGGTCTTCATGATGGTAACGTTTATAAGAATGTTTTGGGTAAGATTATTGTGTGGACTATCATAAGGATAGTAAAGATGATGATGTCCGGTGGTGGAAAGGATGTTTAGATGATGTTGACGATGCTTTAATAATGATGTTGATAGTTCTTAGATAGTGGTAATGTTCATTATGATGTAGTTGCAATAAGATGAAGATGATGTTTGAACATGGAAATGGTATCTTCACAGTAAGGATGGTTGTAGTATAAAAGTGGTAAATGAATGATGATGTGATGTTATATGATGATGTTGTTGATGATGGCTTAGCATGCAAATGGTAAAGGTTTTCCTGGATATGATGGTCATGATAATCCCTGATGATAACATGATGTGCACGTTATTGGTTAGTTATGATGATAGGGACTTTAGTAGTTAGTGGTAGATAAGGTTTAGGGTGAAGATGTATTTGAAAGAGGATGAGGATGTTATGATGATGATGATTCTAGGATGATGATTAAGGTTTCGTTGCAAAAGATGGCGACTCCATTATGATGATGACATTACTTGAGAATTCAAGTAGATGACGATTATGGACATTCAACGACACCCAAGGTGAGTTTCTAGACCCCCTTTTTATTACATGTTTTCTAACGATTTTGGGGCTGGAAAATACATGTATGAATGTTTTTATGAACTTAAGTATGTTACCCGTATGTTATGTGCATGTGTATGTTTGTAGAGTATGTTTTGAGGTAATGTATTGTTATGTTTATGTTGAGTTCATGCTTAGAACCGTATGTGAATGTTTAGAATTAAGTGACATGATGTTTGGGACTGGAACACGACTTAGAAATATGAACAGACTATTATTACGCCTAATGAGTCCAATAGTGCTCATGAGTCTGAAAAAAAATAAACTAAGTATGGACTAATGTGTCCAATAGTGCTCATGAGTCCAATAGTGCTCATAAGTCTGAGAAATAAACTAAGTATGGACTAATGTGTCCAATAGTGCTCATGAGTCCAATAGTGCTCATGAGTCTGAAAAATAAACTAAGCATAAGGTGAAAAGTCTAAACAGTGGTCATATACCTAGAAAAGTCGGCCAAGATGACTAAGTGTATGGTTATAAGTTCAAACAGGGCCCATGTGCCCAAACACTTAGAATTTTTACAGGAAATTTCCGGGAATCCGGATTTTAAGGATTTGACCAGGGTTGACCAGGGTTAATAAATGATGATGTCTCATGCATATAATGATGAGTATGATTAACCCTAATTGTTACTAATATTATTATTAGTATATTATTGTTAACAATATTATTAAAATATTGTTAAGTAAGGTATGATGAATGTATGATGATGAACGTATGATGAATATGTATGATGTGTGTATGTTCCTTGTGACTGTGTATGCTTATCTTTCTGAAACTTTACGAATAACGAGAAATGAATTAATGAAGTATTATGTATCGTAAAGTGAAAGATAATGAAAGAGGAACGTGATGATGAATGCGTGTATTAACGAATGAACGAAAAGAAGAATGATGATGAATACATGCATTAACGAACGAACGAAAAATGTCTTGCAAACATTGGATAAGTTTAACGGGTCCTTCTTAGTGATTGACCATATGTATGGTACCCCTACCGCTTACCTCTAGTACCGTGGCATACGTTTTGTTGTTCATATGTTGACTTCGGCCCGGTAGCTAATAACGTTCGGGGTATAGCAGATGGTAGTGGTACAAAAGATATCCAATGTGCAAGAAAAGATGTAACATGTATTAATGAATGAACGAATGATTAAATGATGATGAATACATGCATTAATGAACGAATGAGTTATGTCTTGCAAGCATTGAATAACGCGATTGGTCCTTCTATGTGATTGACCATGGTCATGGTACCTCTACCGCTTACCTCTAGTACCGTGGCATACGTTTTGTTGTTCATATGTTGACTTCGGCCCGGTAGCTAATAACGTTACCTCTAGTACCGTGGCACCATGTTTAGCTGTCCCTCCATAGACTTCGGCCCAGTACCGTGGCATACGTTTGTTGTTCAGTTGTTGACCTCGGCCCGTACTGTGGCACTACGTTTTGCTGTCTATGGATTGACTTCGGCCCGGTAGCTAATAACGTTCGGGGTGTAGCATAGGGTATTGGTACAATTAACCTTTCAATGTGTGCAAGTAAGTATGAACGGGATTCTTGTCATTCGACCACAGTAATCATAGCCGAGTGCTATGAAGTGGGTAAAGCCTGACAGGATCCATATGAGAATGAAACGATAAGGATGTAACGAACGAATGACGCAGATAATAAATGTGATCTGATATGTGTACGATGTATGTTCTTGAATGAAATGTAAGATGAAGAAACGTAACGGGATCCTTGTCATTCGACCACAGTAATCATGGTTGTGTGCCATGAAGTGGGTAAAGGCTGACAGGATCTAAATAAGAAGTGAAAGATAATGATGTATAACGAATGAATGAATGAATGAAAGAGATAATAAAGATATTATCTATACGTATGTACGATGTATGATCACGTGTAAAGAAAGAACGGTTTTAATGAAAACAAAGTATGTTTATTATAAAACTAGAACTCACTCAGCAACGCTGACTTTTATGTATTTTCCAGTTGGCAGGTAACAGGTTGCTGAGGATGGCACACTGAGATGGCTACCCGGCAGGACAAGACTGACATCCAAATTATGTTTTGATGAAACTGTAGTTTTGAAATTCATTCGACTAATTGTTTTGTGACTTAGAAAACTAGAATGTATTGTTTAACAACAGTGTTTTAATGAATGAATGGTTTTTGTTAAAATTAATTCCGCTGCTTAAACCTTATAATATGTACGTTTTATGCTGTGAATGACCAACTGTGAGGTGCCCGGGAACGGGGCCTTACAAGTTGGTATCAGAGCTAAAGTTTAAGTGAATTGGGTAAAATTTTTCAAAATAAACCTTAACTTAAACTGAAAATGGGACGGAAAGAGGGATGTCAGCCGAGTAGCCATGTGCCATCAGGTATTGTTTTCTTAAAAAGTCAACCAGACTTATGTGCGTGTGCTATATGGATTATGTGTTCTTAGTAGATTTAGATACTGATGTAGTCAGGATAGGAAATGCTTGGGGTATGAAAAGTAAAGTAAGTGGCTAATCACAACTGGCCACTGTGATTAGGGACTTACTATACTCGACATAAACTGAGCTATTGCCTTGAATGACTGTTTTAGTATTTGAATCTTATAGGAAGTGGAAAGTTGACAGATGTGTACGAGGTGTGTGATTCCCCGGTGAGACCATTAGAGACCTGACAGCGATACCGGCAAAGACATATAATAAAATTCTGGACTTCGTAACCAGGAATTTAAAAGTGTTGTACCCATGGGCTAACTTACAAGAGAGGAGAATTAACGATTTAGGTTACAAGATCCCTAGGGGAAATAGGTTTCTTCAGATGAGTAATTCTTTGCATAGCGTTTCAGCAAGGAATTACTAATAGAGATGAAAACTTACAATACTTGTCATGACCTGGACCATTGCCTTGAACGATGACGTTAGTGGTCCGAATCTTGTAGGTAGCTTAAATGATTGATGAGATGTTTTAAGAAGGTAAAGTGATAATGTAGGAACTACCTTTAGTAAAGCTAGTTGGATAGAAGTGTCTGTAAGTGACTGTAAATAGTAATGGAAAGTTAGGGCCTTCTTCTGGATTGCATGTTACTACCCTAAGTGGACGTAACGTGGTCTTGGATATGAATTGACTAGCTGCATACGGGACTGATACTGCACAGCATGGAAATATGACCCGTTGGTTCATACATGATAGAAGTATGGACATGACTTATGATAATTAGGAGTTGCATGAGTTCAGGGATGATCCTAATAATGAGATAGAAAAGTCCATGAAACAAGGTTGAGGAGCATATCCTATGTAAATAAAAGATGCTAAGGGCAAAGTCTTAAGTTGATAGATGTAGCTATAGAGCGTGCCTTCCTAATATGACCCCGGAGGACCCTCTCGGAGTTAGAAGAGTTTGAGATCGACTTGTCATCTGGGACTCAGCTTGTAGTTATGTCACCGTACCGATGGTTTTCACGGATCGACTGTAGGTTAGATCAACAACAGCTACAGGCTGAAGAGCATGACATCCTAAAGATAACATTTCAGTCACGGTTTGGATGCTATGAGTTTCCTTGCAGTAATGTAAAAAGTTCCCCAAGGGTGATGTTAGAAATCTGTAGCTTACGGAAGTGAAGGATTACTACATACAGTTTGTTCAGTACTTCTTGGAGATAATCTTGCCCTTGGTAAGGTTCACAAGAAACGACACCACGTCTAAGTGAGAAGTTAGCTAATAAATGTAAACATGAACTAAATAAGGAAGGTTAACATGAGCCTTGGTGTTAATGTTATCAGTAGGTGTCGAAAACCTAGGACCATGTGTTCCATACAAAGATCTGACTGAATATACGTATATATATATATATATATATTCCATATAGTATGGCAGAACCATGGTTACGTTATTCACAAGGTTAAATGCAAGATGATAATATACTTACTCATGAATTAGGGTTCGTAGTCATAATGTTTGCATTAACGAAAATGATCCATAAGAGGAGTGCGTTAGGACGTTTGAAGGTTGCAAAGGCTATGTGTAGACGGCTAAAGAAGATCATACCTTATATGGTGTGTGTTGAACATGTTTAGGAGCAACATGAGAATTTGTGGCGATTGAGAAAGAATTATCCCACGATGTGTAAGGACCAACAGGTTTCGAGGACGAAACCTAAATAAGGGGATAGACTTGTAACGCCCCAAATTTCTAAAATGAACTTAAGTGGCAAAATAATATTAATAATGGTATTATTGAATTTTATTCACGAAGAGATTAGTTAGCTTATCAAGTTTAGGTTTGAAAACAAATGTGGAAACTTGAGGGACCAAAATTTACAATTTCAGAAAACATAAAAGAAACCCTAAGCCCCCTTTCTTCCTCAAAAATATCAGCCGCTACCTCTCCTTCCCCTCTCCACCGAGTGATTTCCCCTTCCCCTCCTCCGGCGACCTTGTAGCTGCGGTCGGAGCTCCGGGCCTGCCTCGGCCGAGCGAATCAAAGGAAGCAACCTCACCCCCCCTCTCTCAGCAGCTGCATCCCAACCCCAATCGAACCCCTCCCCCTGGTTCTGTGCAGAGCGACGGTGGTGCTACGATGAGGATCGGTCGGAGCAGAAGGTTCGATGATGATGATGATTTAGTGATGATGGTGACCCTCCTTCTTCCCCTTTCTCCGATTTGAAGCTCACGACAGCCCCCCCCCCCTCCGAACAAGCCCCGTCGGCTGTGGCTGTGGTTGTCGCGGTGGTGATGATGGTGGTGTGCGGTCGCGGTGATGGTGGTCGCGGCTGTGGTTGGAGGTTGTTGTGGCTGGGGCGAATCGGTAGCCACAACCTCTTCTTGTGGTGGCTGTCGCTGACCGGTGGTGAATTGGGGTTGCGCCGGCAGTGGTGTCCCGATGGTGGCTGTCGTGTGTTGGTGTCGATTGTGGTGGTGTTTAGGTGATGGTTGCAAAACAACAGGGATGACGAGGTAATCTGTGATTGTGGTTGTGTTGCTGTTTGTTGTGGTTCATCTTGACTGTGATTTTATCTGTCGATTGGTTGTTGCTGCGATTGTGGTTATGTTGTGGCTGTGGTGGATCTAGTTTAGGCTATGGTCTTGGTGGTATGTTGGTTTGATGGTTGGTGTGATGTTGATGATGTTCGGATGGTGATTTCTCCACAAAGGTAGATTGGTATTTGTCGGTAGTTTTATGAAAAAGAAAAGATTGATGGTATGATGTATTTATGGTAGTATGGCTTATGGTCTTCATGATGGTAACGTTTATAAGAATGTTTTGGGTAAGATTATTGTGTGGACTATCATAAGGATAGTAAAGATGATGATGTCCGGTGGTGGAAAGGATGTTTAGATGATGTTGACGATGCTTTAATAATGATGTTGATAGTTCTTAGATAGTGGTAATGTTCATTATGATGTAGTTGCAATAAGATGAAGATGATGTTTGAACATGGAAATGGTATCTTCACAGTAAGGATGGTTGTAGTATAAAAGTGGTAAATGAATGATGATGTGATGTTATATGATGATGTTGTTGATGATGGCTTAGCATGCAAATGGTAAAGGTTTTCCTGGATATGATGGTCATGATAATCCCTGATGATAACATGATGTGCACGTTATTGGTTAGTTATGATGATAGGGACTTTAGTAGTTAGTGGTAGATAAGGTTTAGGGTGAAGATGTATTTGAAAGAGGATGAGGATGTTATGATGATGATGATTCTAGGATGATGATTAAGGTTTCGTTGCAAAAGATGGCGACTCCATTATGATGATGACATTACTTGAGAATTCAAGTAGATGACGATTATGGACATTCAACGACACCCAAGGTGAGTTTCTAGACCCCCTTTTTATTACATGTTTTCTAACGATTTTGGGGCTGGAAAATACATGTATGAATGTTTTTATGAACTTAAGTATGTTACCCGTATGTTATGTGCATGTGTATGTTTGTAGAGTATGTTTTGAGGTAATGTATTGTTATGTTTATGTTGAGTTCATGCTTAGAACCGTATGTGAATGTTTAGAATTAAGTGACATGATGTTTGGGACTGGAACACGACTTAGAAATATGAACAGACTATTATTACGCCTAATGAGTCCAATAGTGCTCATGAGTCTGAAAAAAAATAAACTAAGTATGGACTAATGTGTCCAATAGTGCTCATGAGTCCAATAGTGCTCATAAGTCTGAGAAATAAACTAAGTATGGACTAATGTGTCCAATAGTGCTCATGAGTCCAATAGTGCTCATGAGTCTGAAAAATAAACTAAGCATAAGGTGAAAAGTCTAAACAGTGGTCATATACCTAGAAAAGTCGGCCAAGATGACTAAGTGTATGGTTATAAGTTCAAACAGGGCCCATGTGCCCAAACACTTAGAATTTTTACAGGAAATTTCCGGGAATCCGGATTTTAAGGATTTGACCAGGGTTGACCAGGGTTAATAAATGATGATGTCTCATGCATATAATGATGAGTATGATTAACCCTAATTGTTACTAATATTATTATTAGTATATTATTGTTAACAATATTATTAAAATATTGTTAAGTAAGGTATGATGAATGTATGATGATGAACGTATGATGAATATGTATGATGTGTGTATGTTCCTTGTGACTGTGTATGCTTATCTTTCTGAAACTTTACGAATAACGAGAAATGAATTAATGAAGTATTATGTATCGTAAAGTGAAAGATAATGAAAGAGGAACGTGATGATGAATGCGTGTATTAACGAATGAACGAAAAGAAGAATGATGATGAATACATGCATTAACGAACGAACGAAAAATGTCTTGCAAACATTGGATAAGTTTAACGGGTCCTTCTTAGTGATTGACCATATGTATGGTACCCCTACCGCTTACCTCTAGTACCGTGGCATACGTTTTGTTGTTCATATGTTGACTTCGGCCCGGTAGCTAATAACGTTCGGGGTATAGCAGATGGTAGTGGTACAAAAGATATCCAATGTGCAAGAAAAGATGTAACATGTATTAATGAATGAACGAATGATTAAATGATGATGAATACATGCATTAATGAACGAATGAGTTATGTCTTGCAAGCATTGAATAACGCGATTGGTCCTTCTATGTGATTGACCATGGTCATGGTACCTCTACCGCTTACCTCTAGTACCGTGGCATACGTTTTGTTGTTCATATGTTGACTTCGGCCCGGTAGCTAATAACGTTACCTCTAGTACCGTGGCACCATGTTTAGCTGTCCCTCCATAGACTTCGGCCCAGTACCGTGGCATACGTTTGTTGTTCAGTTGTTGACCTCGGCCCGTACTGTGGCACTACGTTTTGCTGTCTATGGATTGACTTCGGCCCGGTAGCTAATAACGTTCGGGGTGTAGCATAGGGTATTGGTACAATTAACCTTTCAATGTGTGCAAGTAAGTATGAACGGGATTCTTGTCATTCGACCACAGTAATCATAGCCGAGTGCTATGAAGTGGGTAAAGCCTGACAGGATCCATATGAGAATGAAACGATAAGGATGTAACGAACGAATGACGCAGATAATAAATGTGATCTGATATGTGTACGATGTATGTTCTTGAATGAAATGTAAGATGAAGAAACGTAACGGGATCCTTGTCATTCGACCACAGTAATCATGGCTGTGTGCCATGAAGTGGGTAAAGGCTGACAGGATCTAAATAAGAAGTGAAAGATAATGATGTATAACGAATGAATGAATGAAAGAGATAATAAAGATATTATCTATACGTATGTACGATGTATGATCACGTGTAAAGAAAGAACGGTTTTAATGAAAACAAAGTATGTTTATTATAAAACTAGAACTCACTCAGCAACGCTGACTTTTATGTATTTTCCAGTTGGCAGGTAACAGGTTGCTGAGGATGGCACACTGAGATGGCTACCCGGCAGGACAAGACTGACATCCAAATTATGTTTTGATGAAACTGTAGTTTTGAAATTCATTCGACTAATTGTTTTGTGACTTAGAAAACTAGAATGTATTGTTTAACAACAGTGTTTTAATGAATGAATGGTTTTTGTTAAAATTAATTCCGCTGCTTAAACCTTATAATATGTACGTTTTATGCTGTGAATGACCAACTGTGAGGTGCCCGGGAACGGGGCCTTACAGTCGACCACAACATTAACATCTTCGACGAGCTGCAACCCGTCCACATACACCTTTCTAAATTTTCACCATCATTGGGTTTCCAGACCTCTTAACAAAATTATTTATTATTATTATTTTTTTAATAAGTCATAGAATCCAGTTGAGCATGGTGATGTTTTAACGATTAGATGTCTAGCCTCTTAGAGAGACTATCATCAGAAGATATTATAAATTTAAGAAAGAAATTACCAGAATTTCTGGGATGTAGGCGCTTGCTCTTGAAACTCTTAAACTTTAACTTCAATATATTATAAGAGAATTTTTACAAGAGAGTGGAGAGAGGTTTCAATTTTGGTAGTGATTTTATAAGTTTTTAAGTATGTTTTCTAAATAAACATACCGCCTGGGGAGGCCTCTCTAGCCTGCGTGGTTGGTATCAGAGCCATGGGGCTCAAAGAGCCATGGAAAAAAGTTGATGTATGTGGATGTTTTAACACTTATCTTGTTCATACATTATGAACATATTAAAATCAGAAGATACTGTTAAAAATAGTATGGAAGAGGAGTATGATATCCCTCATAATTTAGAATTATTGAATAAATAGACTATTCCAAAATTGATTACAAACTAATTTATAAATTAGGCACTTTTGAAAAATTAGGTTTAAAGCAAGTTGTGAAAACAACTGAAGAAACATTTTCTTTAAATAAGAAGAAATGATAATAAGATTATTATCAAACAGAGATTTAAATAAATATAAAAAAGATTATAAATTCATTCATATAGGTCTTGTGCAAATTGCATTTAAGCCTCTAACATTAGAAGGCTTACCAGAAAGTTTTATAGCAGCTCTTAGAGATGCTAGAAACTTAGATTGGAAACAATCCCTCATGGAATTGTTTAGTCAAGCCTGGCCCATGGCCCGGTATATTTTAATGTTTATCCAAATTTTCAGTTATCATTATCAGATATAAATATATTGGATGCTTTCACATTAAATGTCAAGACTCATGGTTATAACTATGCTCCAGGATCAGAGGTAATATGTATCTGTTATAGAATTTACTATAAACCTTTATTTACATTGAATCCACAATGTAGAATGGTAGATAAACCATTAAATGAAACAATCATGATAGAAACCAATTTTGGTAAGTCAAATATAACTACCAGAAGAAGAATAAAATGGGAAGAAATAAACTTTCCACAAAATTGGGTAATAGACAAAGCTACCCCATCACAACAATATATGGATCATAATCCAATAAATATTTCACAATAAATAGAAGGTTCAGTACAATACAGTTTGAAAATATAAAAACAAATAGTGAACCATCTCTATCTAAATCTGTGTCATCACACTTTTATATTTCACCAGTAGATTACACTGTTAGGAGTCCTTCTAGGGCGTCTGCTTCTAAAATTAGGGAAGAATTTCCTGAAAGAAAATAGATGAATTAAGAATAAACTCTGATAATATAGTCAGAGGAATTAAGCAAGTTGATCCGGAAATAACCGAATCAGAATTTAACTTTGCATAATTAATGGAAGAAAAACTAGATTTTACTCCAGGATCTCTATTAAGAGATGAAATTTCTAAAGAATTTTTACTCCAAATGGGAATCATTTAGAAAATGGTTCTTTACTAATTTTAATAAAAAAGAAAAAGATTTTTTAGTAAAAAATTTTATAGTGATTTAACAGAGAAAAATAAGGTCATACCTTTTGTCCCTTGGTTTATTGAAAAATATACTCAAAGTATAATTTCGATAATAGAAAGACAATATAATATAATGGTACGATGAGTACTCAAGTTTTCCCTCCAACAACTAGTTTTAAAATAGAGAAACAAGGAGAGGAAAGATATTATTAAGCTTTTAAAAATTACTGGAAGGTGATATCTTATCAGTAACGATTTCTCATATAAATAATTTAATAAAATCACAAAATTATACAAATCTATACCTTATAATAATAGGTGAACAATTGCAAGATATTGCTAAAAAGATGGATAATATATTATCACATTTCAAAGAAAAACATAGTATTGTTATAAATAATAACAAAGAATATAGTGCTACTCCAAGCATACAATTACCACCTAAGGTAACAGATTTTAAAACAAAATCGGAGGAAAATATTCTTCAAACATTAAATGATTCAATAAGCATATTAAAGAATTTAAAGATTAATACTTTAACTGAATTTGAAGAAAGTATTAATGAAGAAAATTATAAACAAAAAATAAATGATGAAATAGCAAAAATGTCATCAAAGTTTGCAGATAAGCCAACACAAAGGATGTATTATTATCCTAGGCCAACTCCACAAAATATTCTTATAGAAGAAGAACAATATGTGGTTAATAACTCGTATAGTGGTAAAAATATATATGAATGGAACATAGATGGTCAAACTGAATCTCAGATATATAAGACAGTTCATAGGATGCTAATGTATAGCACAATCTGTCAGAGTAATAGAAATTCAACTAAGACAATAGCTCACATGATTATATCAGGTTTTACAGGACAGCTTAAAGGATGGTGGGATAATTATCTATCTGAGGAAGATAGAAGAAAAATCCTCAATAGTATAAAAGAGGAGGATGGAATTCCAGAAAATAATTCTGTTTATTCACTAATAGTGAATATCATAGAACATTTTACAGGCAGATGGTCTGATAATTCAGAAAATATTAGGTCTTTGTTACAAAACCTTAAGTGTAGAACCCTTACATCTTTTAGATGGTATAAGGATACGTTCTTAACGAGAGTAATGGAACTTCCAGAGAGTAATAGCTCTCATTGGAAATCTAAGTTTATAGATGGACTTCCTCATCTATTTGCAGAAAGAATAAGGAATAACCTTAGAAAAGGAACAAGTAATATAGATTATGATGAATATACTTATGAAAAATTAATAGGTATATGCATGCAAGAAGGTTTAAATCTATGCAATGAATAAGATTAAACCACCAAATTAAGAAACACTCTTTGAATGAAAAGAGGCAATTAGGTCAATTTAACAACAATTTGGATTAGAAGGAAAGCCTAGTACTTCCAAGTCATTAAATTAAAGAAATCTAATCCCTATAAACATAAGAAAAGGAAAAAAAAAGGAAGATAGAAAATCTAAAAGAATTAAAAAATACAAGGAAAACAAAGCTTCATATAAGCCTAAGTTAATCTGTAGAAAATGTGGCAAAATATGTCACAAAGCAAGAACTTGTTGGGTTAAGAAAAAGCTTAATAAGCTAGAAGATAAAGATTTGAGAAATCAATATCTAAGATACTATTAGAGTCAGATTCAGAATCATATTCTGAGAAATCTTCTTCTGAAGAAAAGGATTTAAACAATTTAGAAAATGAAAGTCTTTATTCTTCGTCTGAAGAAGAAAGTGGCTGCAATAATAATTGCGATAAGGAATGTTGTAATTGAGAAATAAAAGAATGTAAGGCCCCCTTCCCGGGCACCTCACAGTTGGTCATTCACAGCACTATAGATACATACTAGTATACATTTCATATAATAATGCAGCGGAATTAATTTAAGCAAAAGCCATTCGTTTCGTTAATAACACTGTTGCCAAGCAATAGACCTGAGATAAATCAGTTACAAAAGAATAGTTTAACTGTATTACAAACAACAGTGCTTTCATTTAAGAATGGATGTCAGTCTTTCTCTGCCGAGTAGCTTCACCCTTGTGCCATCCTCAGCAATAATTACCTGCCAACTGAAAATATAAAAGTCAGCGTTGCTGAGTGAGCTCTAGTTTTATACATAATAAAATACTTTCTATATGTTGTATATAAAAATACAACTTTTAGTAAATTACAACTCTGTACTGTGTATGCGAGCACGCATTAACTATATGAACAATTATTGTTCGTTCTCTGTACTATATGCCTTATCTGTAAACTTTTAATCTTTATGTTCCACTGTCTATGTGGACCAGTATGCAATGCCCCAACTATGTGCGCGATGGAAAACGGGTGATGGGCCATCTGTATCCCTTGAAAGGGCTATGGTATCCCCCTGAAGGGTTCAACTAAATTCCCCGAAAGGGCTATGGGTATTCCCCCGAAGGGTTCAACTAGATCCCCCGAAAGGGATATGGGTATCCCCCCGAAGGGTTTAACTAGATCCCCCGAAAGGGCTATGGGTATCCCCCCGAAGGGTTTAACTAGATCCCCCGAAAGGGCTATGGGTATCCCCCCGAAGGGTTCAACTAGATCCCCCGAAAGGGCTATATGTACTGTGTACAAGGCCGACCCAATCACCGGGCACGCTACAAAGGTCCTGCCAATCTCAATTTATTGACCCTGTGTGCATAATGGGTAGCTAACCCGCAACACAGTTGAGCTGACGACACACGGTCGTATACCTCACATGTGCTTGCAAGACTTATTAACATTTCATTAATGTTCCTCATCTTTTCTTTATTGCTCTTTCACTTTATTATTACATCATACTTTACTTTACGATAATATCATACCACGTAAAGTCACACACTATAAGTAATAATAATAGGAATATTTATAATAAGGAACAATCATAATTAATCATATCATGCATGAAACATCATCATTAATAAGCTCTAGGTCAACCTCGTTCAAATCCCCGAAATCCAGATTCCCAGAAAATTTCTGAAAAAAAATTCTAAGTGTTGGGCACATGAGCACTGTTGTGACTCATGAGCACTGTTTGGACTTTTCACCACTATGTAGACTTACCAGCCTACACTTAGAAACTTTTCACCTTAGGCATATGAGCACTGTTGGGACTCATGAGCACTGTTTGGACTTTTCACCCTACACTTGGGAACTAATTCACTTTTCTGGACATATGACCACTGTTCAGACTTATGAGCACTGTTTAGACTTATCACCTTATACTTAACTTATTTTCGAACATATGTGCACTGTTTAGATTTATGAGCACTATTTGGACTTATTACCCTGCACTTAGTTTTTTTAAGTCCGAATTCAGACTCATGAGCACTATTTGGACATATGAGAACTATTTGGACTCATGACCACTATTCAGACTTATTACCCTGTACTTAGTTTTTCTAAGTCCGAATTCAGACTCATGAGCACTATTTGGACATATGAGAACTATTTGGACTCATGACCACTATTCAGACTTATTACCCTGTACTTAGTTTATTTTTCAGACACACGAGCACTGTTTGGGCATATGAGCACTATTTGGACTCATCACTTATACGTAGCTTATTTTTTTCAGACCCACGAGTACTGTTTGGGCATATGAGCACTATTTGGACTCATCAACTTTCTGACCAACTTATTACTATGAAATTTCCAATCCCAAACATCAAACCTAATTGTTCTAAGCTTACCAAGGTATTTCTAAGCATGAACTTCACATAAACAACCCATAAACATCATCAGACATGCAAATTACATACGGGTATACATACACAATCATAGTAAAAATCATAAAATACATTTTCAGCCCCAAAAAGGTTTGAAACAAGTAGAAACCGGGGTCTAAAACTCACCTTAGCAGTCTCTCGGGTATGATTTCTTCAAAAACCCATTTGCTACAAATTCAACACCTTGAATTCGATTTCTTCTTCTTTCTCTCTCTGAAAATCGAAGCCTGCTTTTTCTCTCTAAAAAAACGAATGCAAAAAAGTGTGCAGGGGGTTATGGGAGGCCATACTCTCTTTTACACCCACTTTTCAAAGATTTTTGTCCATTTGGCACTTTTTACCCCTCAACTTTAGGTTGACTTTCATTTCTTCCTTTTTCTTTCTTTTTTTTTATTCTTTTACTTCTTTTTAATAAGAATTACGGGTGTTACAAAGAAGATGATATCTATCAAATTATTTCACAGTTCCAAGATATGGAAATAAATGTAATAACTAATGAAATTCTAGAGTTATTAAAACTAATAGATAATCCACAAATAAAAGAGAAAATAATCTCTTCATATTTTAAGAACCAAGAAGAAGAAGTTCCTACTTCTTCAGAATTAAAACCTTTCTCTTTGGCTGAATTAAAAAATCAACTAGACTAAAGAATAAGAAAAAGAAACCTCTTGATATTCAAGAATTGAAACAAGAGATTGATAATTTAAAAACAGAAATAAAATTACTACAGCAAGATAATAAAGAATTAGAAAAAAGGATCATAGGCCTAGAAATAGGAAAAATGATTGTTCCGTAACAAGAAGAGGAATCAGAATCTTATTTAAAAAATAATATGGAAATAATAACTTCACAAAAATGGCATACGAAAATTAAACTCCTGATAGGACAAGATTTTTTTATAGAAGTTACTGCGCTGATAGATAGTGGTGCAGATTTGAATTGCATACAGGAAGGATTAGAACCTGTAAAATACTACCATAAGACTTCACATAGTCTAAGCCATGCTGGAAAAGGAAGACTCGAGGTAAATTATAAAATACCTAAGGCATTCATATGTCAAGATAATACTTGTATAGACACTAGTTTTGTACTAGTAAAAATTTAGCAAACCAAGTAATACTTGGTAGCCCATTTCTTGATAAGATTTTTCCCTATAAGAAAAATAGATCGTACTGGAATAATTGGTACATATCAGGGAAAAGAAATAAATATTTCATTTATAAGTAATCCCCTAACAAGAACATTAAATAATGTTAAAGAGGAATTATTAAAAGCAAAAATAAATCAAATTGAATTTTTACAAAAAGAAATATTTTCTTTAAATAATCAAGAAAACTTAAGTAAAAATAAATTACAAGAAAAGATTAAATTAATTGAACATCAATTTACTTTATGCAGGATCGTTTGCTGGTCACTCAACAAATGGTTTTTCTCTCAAACTCACCTTGAACAACACTCAGAAAGAAGAGAAGGTAGTAAATAAACACAGGATGTAAATTTTCAAGGTACTTTTATATATTGCCTCTCAACTCAAAGGATTACAAGATTCTTACAAGCTCAAGTTTTTGGCTCTAACTCTTGCTCTCTACATAATAAGTTACAATGAGAAGATATATATAATACTACCTACAGCCGGATATTCTTTGATACCAGCTGGAAACCTATAACCAAAAGCCTATACTACAAGACTATAGGTTAAGGTATCTCAAATATATTATCTGAGATTTGGTAGTCAGGACATGTCCCTGACTTACCTTTTGTCACCAACTAAGGTTGGTAACATGTACTATCATAAAAAGGTAAACAGTAGAATAAAGTATGGTCAACAACATGGCTCTTTAAGAAGATGCCATGTTGTATCAGAGGTCTGCAACGGACTGTCAGAGGCCATACTTATGTCTACTTGTTATAACAGTGTCTTCCGAAGGATAAGTTTCTTTGGAAGAATAACTTCTTCCAAAGCCACTTATACTTCGGAAGACTGTTTCTTCCAAGGCTTGGAGTCTTCTTTGTCTTCGGAAGTAGACTTTGTCTTCAGCTCTTTCTTTAGACTTTGTCTTCGGAAGTCTTCAGACTTTGTCTTCAGCTCTTTCTTCAGACTTTGTCGTCGGAAGTCTTCAGACTTTGTCTTCAGAAGTCTTCAGACTTTGTCTTCAGCTCTTTCTTCAGACTTTGTCTTCGGAAGTCTTCAGACTTTGTCTTCAGCACTTTCTTCAGCTGTTGTCTTCAGGCTTCGGAAGATCTCATACTTATCTTCGGAAGCCTTTGAATGCAGCACCAAAATTGACTATGTGAAGTGGTTTTGGTTGCACCAGCCTTATAATGACCCAACAAACTCCCCCTAGGCTGATGCTACCAAAACTTCACTTCTTTCTTCTTCTCAAAACTTTCAGCACCAAGGAAAGTAAGTATTTATCAGTTTCCTTGTTCTTTCCTGATGTGGTGCTGAGAAGTCTGTACAAATCCTTGGTGGATAGAACATCCAGTCTGTCACCTTGGATTATATGCACCCTTTCTTGTGGCCCTCTGAAAAGAGTTAGTTGATGGGAAGTATAGTCATATTCCCATCTAACTATTGGTTCTAATTCCGGATCCTCCACCATCTGTAGAAAGGCTGCGCCCTTGGTGGTAGGTCTTTCCTTGTCTTTTTGTCTTTTCAACTTCAACTCTTCTTCGATCTTGGCCTTTGCAGTTAGCTCGGCTAGATGAAGACTGCTAAGATAATTTCTGATGTGAGCTGCAGTCTCTGAGTTGGAGGGGTTGGAGAATGGCTTCTCTACAAGCTCAGCAATGTGAAATCTGTTGAGATGCAGTAGAGAAGTGGCATTAAGCCTGTTGGTTTCACCATTCTCCCTTTCCACAACAAAGTTATAAGAAGGTTCATTGAACCTCCACTAGATTATAACTTTCCTAGGTCCAGGAGACTGACTAGGAATCCTGTCCTCCTTTCTTGTATCCAGTAGAGTCGCTAGTTTCCTTCTTAGCCTCTTCTCTTCAGCATTGAGAGTATCAGAGTTGAGACCGAGAAGTATTGCAGCCTGGCCCAAAGTTCCTCTAGGAAGATCAAGAAATTGTCCTAGAGTGAGGGAGCTTGAAGAGTTATCAACATAGGTGATGTTGATGAGGTCTCCCTCACAGGAAATGCTACTCATAGTTGTCACACCCTCGCTTATAGCGGAAACACGAGGATGCGACGGACGGTATCGTCATAAGACATGGTATAATTACAGAGACATATTATATGCAAAATCCTCGTGTCATGATGTTGCCCGACACAATGGTGACTTGTGTCGTGGTTAGTCAGTTCCACGACTATTATAGTCTTATTAATTCCAAATCCAAATTACACAGAGTTCACAAATGAAACAAATAATATACATAACTAATGCAAAGCCTATTGAAATCCTGAGGGTCTTGGCTAAGGCATCAACTCTAGCTATCCTCTTTGATTATGATGACCTGAAAAGATATGCTCAAAAATGTCAACACATAATGTTGGTGAGTTCCACAGGTTTAAATTGAAAACATGTAATTGATGCTGTATAGAATTTGATATGGAATCATACTGTAAGCACAAACCACATAACATGTGTTTAAGACAACCAAACCTAATGACGTTATGCATATAAATTTGCCGGAATATATTCACCCTTGGCCAGATTGCTGGCAGCTGTGTTGGTAACTCGCAAGTTAATCAATCGTCGAAGGTTGGGGGTGTCAACCCAGTAGTACTACCAATACCTAACCGTTGGTTCCCAAACCCCGGGAATTAATGGTTGTAAGAATCATAGAATAATACCATGTATGCATGCAAAACAGTATCACATTGATTCCAAGTATGAAAATAGAATATACCATGTACAGCATTGAAAACGGGTGAGCATACTTTTCCCCCATTGATTTAAATATTTGAAAACTTGTATAAACATAAAAAGGGGCCACGAAACTCACCTTGAAGTGTTGTAATGCACAAAGACTTCACATAATAGCAATGCATGATCAAACACGATCAATACCTATGTAATAATTGTATTTAAGTCTTTATTATTATTATTATTATTATTATTATTTATTATTATTATTATTATTATTATTATTATTATATTATTATCATCATCATATATTATTATTATTATTATTATTATTATTATTATTATTATTGTTATTATTATTATTATTATGGTTATTATTATTATTGTTCACACGGACGTGTATACGAGAGATTCAACTTAAACGATATATATATATATATATATATATATATATATATATATATATATATAATAAATACACAAGCATATTTGATACACACGGAACAAGTACATGATGTTAATTTGTTTAACACGATAAATAGACTATGTACATATATGAGAATCATTAATACACACACGGTGAGTTAACGAGTTTAATGCTGATTTACGGTCTATTGGTTAATGACAGATGTCACACACCATCTCATTCACCACATGATCTTCAACAAGAAGAATCTTAGGTTTCCTTTCTGATTTGGGAATATCTTAAATGTTTCTAAACCTTTGCTCATTAAATCCATCTGTATCATCTGAACTGTCACACTAATGTAACAGTAACCCACCATGTTCTTTGCTTGATATTGTGAGGTGTCACAGTATCCCCCAGTTGAGGGAATTTTGTCCCGAAATTCAACTGGTGCTAGGTCTAAGAGTGTCATCCTCGAACAGATGAGGATATTTGAGTCTCATCTGATCCTCCCGTTCCCATGTAAACTCTGGACCTCGTTTGGAATTCCATCTCACACGAACAATAGGTATCTTACTGCGTCTTAACTTCTTGATCTTTCGGTCCATGACCTCAATAGGTTCTTCCATAAAATGGAGACTTTGATCAATCTTGATGTCTTCAATAGGCACGTGAAGTGATTCGTCAGCTAAACACTTCTTGAGATTCGATACATGGAAAGTATCATGCACACTGCCAAGCTTTTGTGGCAACCTTAATCGATATGCCACTGGGCCTATTCTTTCTGCGATCTCGAATGGTCCAATGTATCTCGGGGCTAATTTCCCCTTCTTTCCAAACCGAACGATCCCTTTCCAAGGAGAGACCTTAAGTAACAATCGATCACCAACGTTAAATTCTAGTGGCTTTCGACGGTTATCATCATAGCTCTTTTGGCGATCTCAAGCTGCTTTAAGTCTGTCTTTGATTAGGAAAATCTTATCAGTTGTTTCTTGTATGATTTCGGTCCTGTTAGCTGACTCTCGCCAATATCAGCCCAACATACAGGTGATCTACATTTTCGGCCATACAGCGCTTCGAATGGTGCACACCCAATACTAGTATGGTAGCTGTTATTGTAAGAAAACTCGATCAATGGTAGATGAGTATCCCAACTGCCACCAAAATCAATGACGCATGCCCGTAGCATGTCCTCAAGCGTCTGTATTGTGCGTTCACTTTGGCCGTCTGTCTGGGGGTGATAGGCTGTACTCATGTCTAATCGAGTGCCTATCGCTTTCTGTAACGTCTGCCAAAAGCGTGAAGTAAATCGACTGTCTCGGTCGGATATGATTGACACTGGCACTCCGTGCCGTGTCACGACCTCTTTGATATACAATCTTGCCAGCTTATCCATTTTATAGTCTTCTCGGATAGGAAAGAAATGAGCAGATTTAGTCAGTCGATCCACTACGACCCATATCGAGTCTTGCCCGCTTGGTGTTCTCGGAAGTTTAGTAATGAAATCCATAGTGATGTTCTCCCATTTCCACTCAGGAATTTCGGGTTGTTGCAATAATCCCGATGGTTTCTGGTGTTCAGCTTTAACCTTGGAACACGTCAAGCATTTGCTCACATATAGAGCAATATCTTTCTTCATACCCGGCCACCAGTACAGATCCTTCAGATTGTGGTACATCTTGTCTGCACCGGGATGAACAGAATATCGAGTCCTGTGTGCTTCATCCAAGACTAGTGTACGTACACCTCCCCATTTGGGAACCCATATGCGATCAATGAAATAGTGTACGCCGTCATCCTTGCGATTCATTTGTTTATCCAACCCTCGGAATTCTTCTCCTGCAAGGTTTTCTTCTTTTAGAGCCTCACTTTGCGTACTTTGAATTTGAGCTTTCAAGTTCGCTTGTATAGTCAATCCCAAAGCTCTAACACGTAGTGGTTTTACGCGTTCTTTACGACTGAGGGCATCAGCCACCACATTTGCTTTCCCCGGATGATACCGGATTTCGTAATCGTAGTCACTAAGTAGTTCTACCCAACGTCGTTGTCGCATGTTGAGCTCCTTCTGATTCAGGATGTGTTGAAGGCTCTTATGATCGGTATAGATGATGCATTTGGTTCCATACAGATAGTGCCTCCATATCTTAAGTGCAAAAACTACAGTGCCCAACTCTAAATCATGAGTTGTGTAGTTCTTCTCGTGCACTTTTAGTTGTCGTGAGGCGTATGCAATCACCTTATCTCTTTGCATTAACACACATCCCAATCCTTGATGCGAAGCATCGCAGTACACCATGAAGTCGTCATTTCCGTCCGGAAGGGACAGTATTGGAGCATTGCACAACTTTTCCTTTAATGTTTGGAAAGCTTGTTCTTGTGCATGTCCCCAATAAAACTTCTTATCCTTCTAGGTTAGCATGGTCAACGGTTGCGTGATTTTTGAAAAATTCGCAATAAACCGTCGATAATATCCGGCCAATCCTAAGAATTGTCGGATTTCTGATGGTGTTTGGGGTGTATCCCATTTCTTCACCGCTTCAATCTTGCTGGGGTCTACATGGATTCCATCCTTGTTAACCACATGGCCCAAAAACTTCACTTCTTGAAGCCAGAATTCACACTTCGAGAATTTGGCGAAAAGCTTCTCCTCTCGCAACAATTCTAGGATTGCTCGAAGGTGTTTCTCGTGGTCTTCTTTCGAACGGGAATAGATAAGTATATCATCTATGAACATGATCACAAACTTATCCAAGTATGGCTTGCACACTCGATTCATTAGGTCCATGAACACAGCTGGTGCATTAGTCAGCCCGAACGGCATGACTAAGAACTCATAGTGCCCGTAACGAGTCCTGAATGTTGTTTTCGGTGTGTCATCCTCAAAAACTCTCAGTTGATGATATCCAGAACGAAGATCAATCTTGGAGAAATACGAAGCTCCTTGTAATTGATCAAACAAATCATCAATTCTGGGAAGAGGGTATCGATTCTTCACAGTCAACTTGTTTAACTCGTGATAATCGATACACATACGAAATGACCCGTCTTTCTTCTTGACAAATAGAACCGGTGCTCCCCATGGTGAATGACTCGGCCGAATGAATCCCTTCTCCAATAGCTCTTGTAGTTGGTTGGAGAGTTCCTGCATTTCGGATGGTGCTAATCGATATGGTGCTTTTGCTACTGGCGTAGCTCCAGGAACCAATTCGACACGAAATTCTACCTATCATAGAGGAGGTAAACCCGACAAATCATCAGGAAATACTTCTGGATAATCTCGCACCATAGGAATATCTGCCAACTTGATGCCTTCTTTCTTCATTTCTACAACATGAGCCAGGAGTGCATAGCACTGCTTCCGTAGACATCATCGCATCTTCATGCAGGAAATAAGCTTCAGAGTTCTTCCTGGTCGTTCTCCTTGAATTTTGAGTACCTCCCCATTTGACATGGGGATTCGTACTACTTTCTCCCTACAGACGATCTCGGCTCCGTGCTTCGACAACCAATCCATTCCCACAATCACGTCGAAGCTCCCTAGCTCGAAAGGTATTAAATCTATGTCGAAGGCATGGTCTTCTAATATTATGGAGCACTGTCTAATGATCTTATCTGCTGGTATGAATCTACCGTTGGCCATTTCTACGGAAAAACTAGTTTCTAGCCTACTCGGTTTCAAATCAAGCATGTGTGCAAAATCAGAAGATATGAAGCTATTATCTGCTCCCGTATCAAACAATATAGATGCGAAGTGGTCGTTGAGAAGATACGTACCCGTGACGACATTGGGATCTTGACGGGCATCATTAGCCCCAATGACGAAGGCACGTCCTCTTGCAGCATTTCCTTGATTTCCCTGGGCTGGATTACCAGCTATAGCCAGTAATTGCTGCTGGTTATTGCCTTGTTGACTGGGTGCTCGGTTTAGTCGGGGGCATTTGTTTCGGAAGTGATCAAGACCTCCGCATTCATAGCATGCCCTGGCAATCCCGGCGGGGTTAACCGCATTGATGGGCGTTACCAAGTTTGGCGCAATCCTACAATCCTTCGCCCAATGACCCAAGCGCCTACAGTTTGTGCATTCCCGACACGGCCTTGCTGGGGAATGGTGCCAATTACACTTGTTGCACTTGGGGTGCGGTCCCGTGTAATCCTTCTTTTCTTGGGTTACAGCCACAAAACTTCGGGCTGTTTTAGCCTTCTTATCGGATCTTCCAGCGTTAGACCCGAACTTCTTTCTCTTCTCGGTTCCCTTCCCCAGTAATCCGGTTCTTACCATTTCATCAGTAAGAGCGCCAGCCTTCAAAATTGCGCTTTGGATGGTAGGAGGAGCAGCTGCTGTCACCAGTGCTCGGATTTGAGGCGCAAGCCCCCAGATATACCTCTCGATTCTCTTGGATTCCGGTGTGACTAAATGCGGAACCAATCTTGCCAATTCATGAAATCGATCGGTGTACGCTGCATGCCCAGCCCCCACCATTGCGTGATTCCAGAATTCATGTTCAAGTTTCTGCATTTCATTAAGAGGACAGTATTCCTCAGAAATTAATGCCTTAAACTCATACCAGGTCATCTGCATTGCAGACTCCCTTCCTCTTGCCTGAACCTGGGTGTTCCACCAGGTTAATGCCTTGCCTTGCAGTGAGCAGGTGGCATATTTGATTCGTTGACTATCGAGGCATTCACTAATGTTGATTACTGCCTCTATCTTCTCGACCCATCTAGTCAAAGCTATTGCTCCGCCTTTCCCATCGAATTCGTGGGGTTTGCAAGCCACAAACTCTTTATATGTGCATCCACGTTTGGTATGGTTGACGCCAGTTTCGTTTCCATTTGTTCCACCAATGCCAATATCATCCACTACCCCTTGGTTATGTTGGCCATTGGTGTTATGATCCCCGTGAAGAGGATGATTCAGCAGGGCGTCGCTTACTTGCGTCACAATGGTAGGAACCAATGCAGCTAGCTACTGAGCGATCATAGCAGCTATATCAGGATTGCCAGTTTCCTGATTATTATCGGCTGGAGCACTACCAGCTCTTGATGGTCTACCCCTTCTCCTATTTTGTGGGGCTTTAGCTTCTTGGTTGGTTTTGCGTGTGACTCTTTTAGGCGCCATCTTCTAACTACAGAAAGATGGAAACTTTAGTCACCGCATAATTTCACTCATTAACTCATAATAACCTATGCTTCGATCCATCAAGATCATTATGTAGCCCAGGTTAAGCACATTCTTAGTATACCGGTGATGCTTATATATAGGGTTCCCCGCAGCTTTCCCACCACATCCACGGTATACCTTGAATAATACTTAAACTAGTTACAAAACATCTTAATTTTCCTTAGCATCTATTCAAATAATAACGTTTTGTATGGGTAAAGAGTATCATTACTCCTCTACATTCATGTGTACCACTTTCATTCTAAGCATTAATCAGTAGTTACTGAAACGCTAAGTGGAGGAATGTCTCATAAGGTCAATATCGTGATTGGAAATACCATGAAGGCCTTAAGTAGGACAGGACTTGAGTAAATGATAATGTTTGATTGCCTTCAACAAGGACTTACTAGAATTATGACCCTAGCACCCTAGGGTATAGAATAGAAACGCGTAATACTCATGATCGTTACCTCATGGTAAGATTAGTCAGACTTCTCATGCATGGCGAATTACAATTACGTGTGCACCCGTAATGGTAATCTACCTTGCATGATCACCCTTAACTTCACTTACCCCAAGTTAACATCATAGTATTATTTAGATTCAACAAGCACAAATAATATGATGTCCTCCTGTCCATGAGCCAGTATTCCAATAATAGCATGTAATTGCAAATAAGCATATAAGCACATTATGTCTAATGATAACCGCATATCCGTCATACTTTCAGGATTTCAGTCATAACCATGATAGGGTCGGATTCAATATCCGAGATCGACGTTACGCGTGATCACCGAAGTTCCCTATTAATATGATGTTGTGCGCATACAAGCGTAAAATTCTAGCATAACAGTATCCCATGGAGAGAGACTAAGAGTAATAGTGTCTTTCTTGGGATGTTCAGATAATACGTGTATATGTATAAAGTAAAGTATGTAGGAACATACTTGTATACTAAGTTTGTAGACTTAATATACTTGACCCATTTGCCTTGTAGTTTTGTGTATTGACCATAGTTTATCACTCATCCCAAAAATCCCCAGGTAGCGTAACGGGTCTCACAATGAGATTTATACGAATACGCTTGCCTTAGCCCGTAGGCCTTTTGCCAGGAAATCCAGGATACAGGTGTCTATGTGTCACATAAATCATGAAAGACATTTAGGTAAAATAAAATGCACACAATCCCTAACATGCATTCTATATGAAGGTTCTTAGGTTATAGTCTAGGTCGAATTCTCCACCTAATTCTCTATAACCAAGGCTCTGATACCAATCTGTCACACCCTCGCTTATAGCGGAAACACGAGGATGCGACGGACGGGATCGTCATAACACTTGGTATAATTACAGAGACATATTATATGCAAAATCCTCGTGTCATGATGTAAGGCCCCGTTCCCGGGGAAACCTCACAGTTGGCAATTCATAGCATAAAATCAGTTTAATAACAAAACATTGCAGCGGAAAATAATTAAACATTCATTTAAAACTTAAGAACCCCATTGTACTCATACATTTGTCCTTTCAATGTAAACAAAACATATTCCTTGTTCATTAATTACAATAAAAACTTCATTAACAGGAATGCCATCCCTATCTCCCCAAGTAGCTTCGTGGTGCCATCCTCAGCATCAGCGCTTACCTGTCCACTATTATGCATAAAAAGGTCAGCTATGCTGAGTGAGTTCTAGTTTTATTTAAATAAGAAAATATAATATTTTGTCCTTCATATAATGAACACGCATACATCATACTACAAACATTACTTGCATCATATTAAGCACGTTCATTATCTTTCATTCTTTCATTACGTTTCACTTCATCATAGGCGAGATTGCACAAAGCAAGATCTCCATGTTGATTGACAACGAATGTCAATCCCCGTCGGTACACGTTATCCATGGTCGCTACCCCCGACGGTTGATCGATCCCCGTCGGTACACATCTTCACGGTAGCTTCCCCCGACAGTTGATCCACACTGCTAGGCACATAGCCCACTCATGAATACAGATCTATCATCATACATCAGACTCACATAAGTGAAGTCTATCATAGTGCTTGCAAGACTTTTCATCATCAAATGGGCCCAGGGTAACATTTGTTAAGTTCCACTTCTCATTAATATTATCTTTCACTTAATATATAATACGTAACTTATTAAGTA
Organism: Flaveria linearis; assembly: GCA_024085815.1. NCBI lineage: Eukaryota > Viridiplantae > Streptophyta > Magnoliopsida > Asterales > Asteraceae > Flaveria > Flaveria linearis. Next base: position 61,453,875 of record CM044003.1, on the reverse strand, counting down.
CACAACATACCAAGTACTAGTCATCATAACACGTAACCGACCCTCCGCGGGACAGCGGGGGTTCGGGGCGGCAGCCCCTGATAGCGGGGTCCTAGGGGCAGCAGCCCCTGATAGCGGGGTCCTAGGGGCAGCAGCCCCTAGTGGGGTCCAAGGGGCAACGCCCCTTGCTGGGGCCGGGCTGCCAGGTCAACGCGCCCGAAAATTATTTTGAGCTATTTAAATGTCACATTTTACTTTAGAAAAATGTATTTTCTTGTTAAAACACCTTGAAATCCTTATCTTGAAAACCTTATGTTTACTATGCATAATAGCCCCAAAAACATGGAAAAACGTTTTAAATAAGGGGATCTAGAACTCACCTAAACTTAGCAATTAGCTTCAATCCTAAGTTACTTAAGCTACATTCCAAATACTCTAGCTGCACAAAAGTTAATACATAAAAACGTCATTTTCTTCATAAATTCGCCTACAGTTTCGCATGCAGTTTCGCTGCCAATTTCGCTGGCAGTCTCGCTGTCAGTTTCGCTGGGCAGCACTTCTGCCAGTTTCGCTGGACAGATTCGCTGCCTTGAGCGCCCAACTTTCGTTGGAATTTCCTTGTTTCGCAATGTTTAAGGTCAGCCTAAGTACTTAGCGAAGCTATCAGCGAAACTGTAGTTTCGCTAGGATTCTCCTAGTTTTGCTGGATAAATGCACAGTTTCGCTGGATGAATACTTAAATTCACTGGATCGGGGCCCAGTTTCGCTGGATGAACAGAAACTAAGAACCAGCCTGTTTTTAACCCAAAATCTTAATTTTTTACGTCCAAATCCTTGGTTTACCTTCCATGAGACCATTTCTAGCATTTTTACACGTTTTCATACGTAAAAATTCGACCTTTATGTGTTTCTTTGAGACTTTTGAAACCCCAAAACCCTAGAATCCGGGTTTGATCTACAGAGAGGTTTAGAGGTCGATTCTTACCTTGTTTATTGCTCCTTTCTTTGAGATTTGATGCACAAACACCCAGATCTTCAATCCCTTGATCTTAGAAGCTTCAAATCTTAAGATTTCACCACTTTCTCTCTCTACTTTCTCTCTCTACGAATTGGGTGGCTAGGGTTGATAATGTTGAAATGCATCTGGTCATGCATTGTTTAAAGGTTGATTAGGGCCCTTAAACCCACCAACACCTAGCCCATTAAGGCTAATTTGGTCCATAGCCTACCAATTTATCCTTATTTCTTAAATTAACCCTTAAAAGCCCATTGTTATTAAATGGCTTGTCTTCGGGAAATTTCAGGGCGTTACACATGACGTCGCCCGACACAATGGTGACTTGTGTCGTGATTAGTCAATTCCACGACTATCATAGTCTTATTAATTCCAAATCCAAATTACACAGAGTTCACAAATGAAACAAATAATATACATAACTAATGCAAAGCTTATTGAAATCCTGAGGGTCTTGGCTAAGGCATCAATTCTAGCTATCCTCTTTGATTATGATCACCTGAAAAGATATGCTCAAAAATGTCAACACATAATGTTGGTGAGTTCCGCAGGTTTAAATTGAAAACATGTAATTGATGCTGTATAGAATTTGATATGGAATCATACTGCAAGCACAAACCACATAACATGTGTTTAAGACAACCAAACCTAATGACGTTATGCATATAAATTTGCCGGAATATATTCACCCTTAGCCGGATTGCTGGCAGCTGTGTTGGTAACTCGCAAGTTAACCAATCATCGAAGGGTGGGGGTGTCAACCCAGTAGTACTACCAATACCTAACCGTTGGTTCCCAAACCCCGGGAATTAATGGTTGTAAGAATCATAGAATAACACCATGTATGCATGCAAAACAGTATCACATTGATTCCAAGTATGAAAATAGAATATACGATGTACAGCATTGAAAACGGGTGAGCATACTTTTCCCCCATTGATTTAAATCATTGAAAACTTGTATAAACATAAAAAGGGGCCACGAAACTCACCTTGAAGTGTTGTAATGCACAAAGACTTCACAGAATAGCAATGCACGATCAAACACGATCAATACCTATATAATAATTGTATTTAAGTCTTTATTACTTATTCGATGCGAATAGGTATATTTGATTGGATTCAGGTTGACGTACACTATTATGTATATATTTGAGTTTGATTTTATACCTAATGATATTAGGATTTAAATTGAATTGTGGGATTTTGGACAAGTAGTGGAATTGTTTGTATTTTGATTTATTTGCAAGAAGTATATGTATGTATTCTTTGTATAATTCAATAATAATTTATTAGTTAAACTATAAAAATATAACCTATAATTATATTTACAAATGATTTATGAAATTATATATTGTATAATTTCTATGGTTTTCTATAATTATTTCACAATTAAATACGATATAATATCTATTTTTATAAAAATAATTATTTACAATATTTATAAATAATATTTTATGAAGATTTTTAAGGTTTTTAAAACAAAATAAATTTACAGAAATCATTTTGTAACATTTTAAATAAGAAAAGTTTATAAAATTTATTTTTAGGATTTTTTTTTAGAAATTTTTGTATAATTTTTAGAAGCTCAAAAGGCTTTAAAAAAACTAATTGTAGTGGCCCGGGGTCGAACCCGGGACCTCACTGTTATATGACATGTACTGAACCGCTGAACCAAGGCCTAAGCCGTGATAAAACCCGGTTTGATTTCCTTTTAAACGTGGTTTGTCCAGTTTCCCTAAATCCACATAAACCCTAATTCGTTTTTCCCTAAATTGAACCCAAATTCGATATTAATGATCAAATTCATGGGGCTTTTGTTCCCCATGATCAAACGAGTAAAATGATATGTTTAATTACCGGTTTTGTTTCGAGATGATGCTAAGAACGGATAAGAACAGGTCGCGGCAAATGGAGATTCAGTTCGAGCCGTTTTTGTTGTTGATAACCAAATTAATTGCACAGGAAGCTTCTAATTGCGTTAATGAATGAAAGCTCTCTGCTAATTGTAGGTTGGGAGGCTCGAAGAGTGGGGTTCGATTAGTTGCAAGTCGAGGATGAAGTTGATGATCGTATTCAGTGTGCGTGTGTGTTTTGTTTACAATTAGAAGCTGTATTCGATTTATTGATTGATAAAGTTCGTGTTGATTGAATTATTTTGATTAAAGTGGTGTGTTAGTGGGTAATTTAGCCGTTGAAACGGCCGAAAATAAAGTGAAAAAGTTTATACCCGTTAATTCACTGTTTCAACGCGTTTTTAAGGTTGCTTCTAGTTCGAATCTTGTTCACGAGGAGGTTTGGTGTAATTTGAGGTGTAAAAATCGGGTTTTAAATGGGTTTTGGAGTCGCCGGAGCTGTTGCCGGACTTCGGCCGAAACAGTGCTGGCCAGAAACACGGGGGGCGGGGTTGGGGTTTTTGAAAATTTACACAAATGGTCCCTCGGGTTTAGGTGATTGCTATTTTATGTTATTAAACTTCTTTTGAAGTTTTAAAAAATATCAAAACACCCCCTGGACTTATTAGTATTATTATTATTTTTATCATTATTGTTATTATTATATTATTATTATCATTATTATTATTATTATTATTATTATGGTTATTATTATTATTATTATGGTTATTATTATTATTGTTCACACGGACGTGTATATGAGAGATTCAACTTAAACGATATATATATATATATATATATATATATATATATATATATATATATATATATATATAATAATAAATACACAAGGATATTTGATACACACGGAACAAGTACACGATGTTAATTCGTTTAACACGATAAATAGACTATGTACATATATGAGAATCGTTAATACCCACACGGTGAGTTAACGAGTTTAATGCTGATTGACGGTCTATTGGTTAATGACAGATGTCACACACCATCTCATTCACCACATGGTCTTCAACAAGAAGAATCTTAGGTTTCCTTTCTGATTTGTGAATATCTTGAATGTTTCTAAAACTTTGTTCAGTAAATCCATCTGCATCATCTGAACTATCACACTAATGTAACAGTAACCCACCATGTTCTTTGCTTGATATTGTGAGGTGTCACAATAGTAGTGCAGTTGATGAGCCTTGTCTTGATCTCCTTTATTTCCTCAAGAGAGAGATGTTTAGAAGGCTGAGGGGATGATCTTGGTTTCTGTTGGGTAGGTTTAGGTTCAGTGGTTCTAGGTTGTGTTTTGGGTTTAAGGATAGGAAGTTTAGGTGGTTGAGGTGATGAGGTAGGCTTGGGTAGAGTTGTGGGTTTAGGGGTGAAGGTTTCATCTGAGGGTTCGGTTTTGATGGGAATGGATTGGTTTTTCTGGTGTGGGTTGTGGTTGAGTGGCTGGCTGTGGTTGAGTGGCTGGGGTGAAGATCATTTTCCTATCCCCTCCTATACATCTCCTTCCTTTCCCCATACGGATGTCAGCTTTTTTTTCGCTAACAATCCGTTGGAGTGTCCTTTCGGACATAGGTCCCACCTGTCTACCAGAGAAGCCGTGAGCCCGAAGATAGTATTTCATCCAGGCCTTGTCACTGAGCTTCTTGGTGGCAGTGACCCTCTCCACCTCCTTCCTCCGCTTCTTCTCCTTCATCTTCTCCCTTGCAACTTTCTTCTTTTCCTTCTCCATTTGATCTTGTTCTTTGTTATGAAGCAGCAGGATCATATCATCATCTTGTGGAGACAGTTCAGGAAGACTGAAGCCTCTTGAGAGTAGGAATTTAATCCTAGCCTCTCTCAGCTACAGGGCTGCTTTCTTTTGTTCTTCCTCTTCTTTCTCCAAGGCCAACCTGGCTTCTTCTTCTTGCTTTAGCCTGGTTGTCCTTTCCAAAGTTACCAACTCCTCTAGTGGTAGCAGGAGTACTTCCTCATTGGCGGCTCCTAGGTTGATGAGCTGATCAATGAGTGTTGTCCTTCTCTTGGTGTTGATTTCCTCCTGATTGGCTGCAGCTGCCTTAGAACTAGCAGCTAGCAGCTTTTCAGCAGGAAACCTCCCTTTCTTCTTGAGCTTCTCAATTCTTTCCACTTCCTGAAGCTCTTCCATAGTCATTTTCCTTTTGCCTTTGTCTTTAGCAGAACTTGACTGTGGTGGTTCCTGGATAGAGGGTTCGGATTGAGAGAGAGGATCAGCTGGTGTTTGGGTTGGAGGTAGATCAGAAATGTCCTCCCTGCTCACCTCAGATGCTATTTTAGCAATAACATCTGTGATGATCAGTTCCTCGGACATTTGGAACAAGCCTTTCGCAGCTTCCATCTCAGCTTCGGAAGACTGATCTTGTTCTTCCGAGGCTTCAACTTTAGCTTTGGAAGTTTTAGCCTGAGCTTCGGAAGAAGAGGCTGATGCAAGTTCTGTCCCAACTGTTTCAGTTGCTGGGCCATCAGTCCCCATTTCCCCTTCGAAGTTAATCTCAGGTTCCATGTGGACCTTAGGTTGACCAACTTCTTCCACAGTGGTAGAAGGTGCAGTCAGTCTTTGAAGCTCCTCAGCCCCAAAGTATATGAGTGTAGTGTCAGGGCTGGGCTGTTCTAAGGAAGATCTCAATACAAACTTTGTGAAAAGTCTGTAGTGATCATGAAGCATCTGTGAGTCAATCTTTAGAGTTGATTGAGATGACTCAGGTAGGGTGATGATTTAGGAGGTAGAAGACTGGATCTGTGGTTCCCCGGATGTTTGTCCCTGATTTTTCTCCCCCTTTTTGGTAGCATCATCTTGAGAGCTAGATGAGCTAGAGGAAGAAGTCAATGAGACCTGAATAGGTACATGCCTAACAGACCTCTCCGTCTGTTTCTCAGCTAGTTGAGCCTTGAGATTGTCAATCTCAAGTTGCTGAGTGGCTGTCCTTGTCTCTAAGATCCTTACCTGAGTTTCAAGGCTTGAGACCTTAGAGATCAAGTACTGAAGATTGAGTTGCATACTTTCCTCATCTTCATATGAAGAATCACGGGGAGATGAGATAACATACCTAGTATGTTCAGTCTCACCACCAGATGTGGCTTCTTGGCACCCTGGATACCTTTGCTCAAATTTATCTCTTTCAGAGATGTCAATGGGCAAAGTTGTCATAGACTCAGTCCTATTGATGTTACCACTGTCCTGAGAGCTCAATGAGAGACTCTGAGTAGTGGCAGCTGAGCCTACATGAGTCCCCTCCACATCAGTGGGACTCACCTTAGTAGTTGGCTGCTGATGGGGGCTAGAGATAAGGGATCTCTCTTGGCTCTGTTGATCTTTGAGAGGGTGTTGTAGATCAACTTCATGGCCATGGAGAGATGTAATCTCTTCATCAGTTCGGAGTAATAGGTCAGTGAAAGATAAAGAGGTTAAACCTACTGACCCGGGACCTAGATCAATGTCTAAGGCATTGAGCCTCTGGTGGGGCTGTCCCTTGAAGGCTGCATAGGGGAGTGTAAAGACTCACCCTGTGGGCTAAAGGCTTAAGGTTCGGGCTCTTGGGTTTGAGACTGAGGAGGCTCAAAACCCAAATTGAGGTCAAATGAGAAGGATGATATGACCTCGGACTGAGTAGGAGCCCATGTTTCCACTCTAGCCTTTTGGTTTGAACTGGAGGAGCTTGTTCAATCAGAGTAAATTGAACAAGGGTTCATTTGGGGCGTCTCTGATATGTGAATTTGATGGATGGAGAAGGTATGGGGATATTTGTGGTGAAGGTTGCTGGTGTGGGTTCATCACCTGTGGGGTTAACAGGGATGTCACCAGGAGCTATGCGCTCAATCATCTCTGGAGGTAAAGGAGTGTACCGTCTAGTAAAGTTGATAGACACCTTCTTCAATGTCTTGAAGATGGTAGGCCGCACTTGGGGAACAGTAAGAGCAGCTGCACAGACAAGCTTGCTTGGTTCCAACTCGCAGTTGATAATGTGTTGAATGTATCGGGGATACATGAAGAATGTGTCCCTTCTCAGATTTCCAATCAAATTGGTCAACACAAATCTTGAGTAGTTGAAGTGCAGACCTCTTACCAACCCGTGAACTAGGCATCCTAGTTCATATGGGATTTGATCCCATCCCCCAGATTTGTTAGATAGGCAGTGCAGAATGATGTGCAGCAGGAACTTCCAATGATATGAGAAGTTGAACTTGTAGACGGTTGACCTACTCACATCCCCACCATATCCTATGAGGATGTAGGTGCTATCCAAGTCTTCTTTAGGAAACTCAGTAGGAGCCCCATCATCATTGAGCTCTAGATGCTCATTGATGAGTTGTTCAGTGATGATCAACTCCTGTCCACAAATACGGGTTCTCAGGATGCGAACCCCATTTAGGACTTCAGCTTGACCGTTACTCCAGAATTCAGTCATGTGGTTGGAGTAGATGGTGGGGTTAACAGTAAGCGCCGCGAGGTAGGTTGATTCAGTAAGAAAGGTGATTACTTGAGTGAAGTCGGTATCTCTTGAAGAATCAAGTAATGCGACCTGGTTGTGCTGAGGGTTTAGCGCCATTGCAGAGAAAGTAAGCTTGAATTTGGGTGAAATTTCAGGTTTTACAGTGAAGGGAATAGTTAGGGCAGTAAATTGGTAAAAGAGGATGAAATTGAACAGTCTGGATTATTTAAAGGAGATGAATTGTGGTAGTGGCGGTAATAGGGTAACTGTTTGGGGTTATGGTGGTTTTCGGCTATGAAATGACAGTGGCGGCAAGGGATAATTTTAAATAATCTGACCATCATTTGCGAATTTTTTACCTTTTACAGAGTGGGGCCCAAAGATATCCGTTATACATAAACAATCTCTCTTTCTGAATGTAAAACATTTCCGAAGGTAATTTATCTTCCGAAGGCAATTTTCTCTTCCGAAGCAAAGCATTGCTTCCGAAGGTAAAAGTTGCTTTTTGAGTGAAGAGTTTTACAAGCTTCGGAAGTAGATCTGATGTGAAATCAATCTCTTCTTCTGAGTCTACAAACTCTTTCGAGAAGGAAATTTCCATTGAGGAATTTGGCTTCGGAAGATATTCTTAAATATCTTCCGAGAGTTAATTCCTCTTCGGAAGGAATTTACACTTAGAATATAAAAAGATCTTTTGTAACAGGGCTTAAATTGTATTGACACAAGACATTACACATTAAAAAGCTTTCAAAAGAGGTAGTTAGTCAATGTTTATCATCCCAATAGCTGATATGAGATACTTAAATCTTTGTTCATCAAAAGCTTTTGTGAACAAATCAGCATATTGTTCATTTGAGTCAACTTTGATTAACTTTATCAGATTTTTCTCATGAATATCTCTAATGAAATGATACCTGATATCAATGTGCTTTGTCTTAGAGTGCTTCACTGGATTTTCTGTGATGGAGATAGCACTGTTATTATCAATATGGATAGGAGTACTTATGAAGTTGAATCCATAATCTAACATCTGGTTCTGAATCCACAGCAACTGAGCACAACAGCTAGCGACAGCGATGTATTCAGCTTCAGCAGTTGATGTAGAGACACAGGATTGCTTCTTGCATTGCCATGAGATAATCCTTCCACCAAGAAATTGACATCCTCCTGATGTTGATTTCTTGTCAATGTTGCAGCCACCATAATCACTGTCAGAGTATCCATAGAGATTGAAATCATTATTTCTTGGATACCAGAGACTAGTTTAGGTGCTCCTTTGAGGTATCTGAGGATTCTCTTAACAGCAGCCAGATGAGACACCTTTGGAGCAGCCTGATATCTTGCACAAATGCAAGTGGTAAACATGATATCAGGTCTACTAGCAGTGAGATACATCAGAGAACCAATAATTGCTCTATACTGATGTTGGTCAGTATCCTCCCCCTCAAGGTCAGGGCAAAGATTATGGTTTCTGGGTATGGGTGTCTTGGCTGGCTTACAGTCCTTCATCTCAAATCTTTCTAAGATGTCATTGATATACTTAGATTGATTTATGAAGAACCCTTCCTTCATCTGCTTTACCTGAATTCCTAAGAAAAAGTCCATTTTTCCCATGGAACTCATCTCAAACTTCTGCTTCATAATGCTCTCAAAGTCCTTACACATTTGGTCATTTGAAGAACCAAATATGATGTCATCAACATAGACTTGAATGAGCAAAATGTCTTCTCCAGACTTCCTGATAAAAAGAGTCTTGTCAATGGTACCTCTTGTGTAGCCATTCTTCAGGAGAAACTGAGACAAAGTCTCATACCACAGCCTAGGTGCTTGGTGCAGCCCATATAAAGCTTTATCCAACTTGCACACGTGGTTGGGGTGCTGTGGGTCTTCAAATCTTGGAGGTTGACATACATAAATTTCCCTATCTATATCCCCATATAGAAAAGCACACTTGACATCAAGTTGGTAGACTATGAAATTCTTGGATGCAGCATAAGCAAGGAAGATCCTAACTGCCTCAAGTCTTGCAACAGGTGCAAAGACATCAGTATAATCAATTCCTTCTTCTTGGGAGTATCCTTGAACTACTAATCTTGCCTTGTTCTTGATAATCAAGCCTCTATTATCTTTCTTGTTTCTGAAAACCCATTTAGTGCCTAAAGGTACTTGACCAGATGGTAGTGGGCATAGATTCTAGACCTTTTTTCTTCTGAATTGAAGTAGCTCCTCCTGCATCGATTCAACCCAACTATTATCCTTTAAGGCATCTTCTACCTTCTTGGGTTCCATCTGAGATAAGAAGCATAAGCACAAACAGACATTCCTATGATGAGTTTGCCCTCTTGTTCTTACACCCTCAGAGACATTCCCTATGATGTTCTCAGTTGGATGAGTGTTATGAATCCTAAGACGAGGAATCACTTCCAGTTGCAGAGATAAGTCCAGGTTGGACATATTCTGGTCAGGAACTTGATCACTCTTTCCATCTGTTGTTTCAAAGTCATTCAATGAGGACTGATTGAATGATTGAGTATTAACAGTTGCCTGTTCCTTCAGAATACTACTTCCTTCAACCTGGTATTGTAATGGATATGAAGAGCTTTGGGGTTCATCAGGTGATTCACTTGTTAAAGCTTCACTATTCCTAGAGATAGTTACACTATCAGATCTGTGGATGGTTGAAGCTTGTTGTCTTTCAGCTCTTGGAGAATTTAGAAGAGGTCTGGGTAGCTCAAATAGTTGATTAGCATCAGCATCATCTTGAGCACCTGTTCCAGCTGAAACATTCTCACAAGATGGTTTAGAAAAGTTTGGAAACAATTCTAAATCAAAGATATAATCAGGTCCATTCCCCCTAACACAAGGAGTGTGCTCATAAACAACTATATTGGATGACTCCTCAAATTGTTGATTCTTAATGTTGTATACTCTATAAGCTTTAGAGCTAGAAGAGTATCCAACAAAGATAGTATCATCCGACTTCTTAGCAAACTTTGCTAAGTTGTCTTTTGTGTTAAGTATGGTACACCTACAGCCAAAGGACCTTAGAAAGCCAATGAACGGTGGCCTCTTGTTCCATAACTCATAAGGGGTTTTTCCATGGGGCTTAACTACAAGAACCCTGTTCTGCACATAACAAGCAGTGCTAACTCCCTCTGCCTAGAATGTTAGAGGTAGTTTTGAATCAGCTAACATGGTTCGAGCAGCCTCAATAAGTGTCATGTTTCTCCTCTCAGCAACACCATTTTGTTGAGGAGTTCTAGGAGCACTATATTGTCTGGCAATCCCTTTTGAGTCACAGAATGAGTCAAGAACAAAGTTCTTAAACTCAGTCCCTTGATCACTTCTAATGATCTTAACCTTGTGATCAATTTGATTTTCTATTTTAAGAATAAAAGATTTTAACGTTTCAGCAGTTTCATCTTTACTTCTTAAAAAAAATACCCATGTAAATCTTGTAAAATTATCAACAGTCACAAGGCAGTATGATTTCCTTCCAATGCTCATTATACTTGTGGGACCAAAGAGATCCATGTGCAATAAGTGTAATGGAGTAGTGATAGAGTTGACACATTTGGATTTATGAGATGATCTGTGTTGTTTCCCTTTCAGGCATGCAACACAGTTATCTTTGCAGAAAAATTCCTTTTTAGGCAGACCATGTACCAAGTTATTTTTAGCCAATTTATTCATTGTTTTAAAATTCACATGACACATGCGTTTATGCCATAGTGTTGACTCATCACTATCAGCTTTGGAAAGAAAGCATGATACTTCACCCATAGGAGAAGCATTGTTCATATCTAGCTTGTACATATCCCCTTTCCTGGGAGATCTAAGAAGTACCAATTCCTGAGGAATTGTCATCCCTGATCTGAGGATAATGCACTCATGTTCTGTGAAAAGCATTTGATGCTTTTGATCACAGAATTGAGAAACACTTAACAGATTGTGTTCAAGCTGTTTGACAAAGTGAACTTTGTCAATGTTTATTCTACCATTGGATATACTTCCTCTGCCAGAAATATATCCTCCGGCCTCACCTCCAAATTGGACAGGCCCTCCATCATAGTTCTGGAATTACTGAAGGAGAGATCTGTTCCCTGTCATGTGCCTGGAGCATCCACTATCTACAATCCAGACATTGTTGTTCTTGTCAAATGGATGTCCCTGCACATAAGATGAGATGGTTAGTTTTGTTTGGAAGCCCAAGCCTTGCTGGTCTTGGGCTCTTCCAAGGATAATGACATAATTGAACCAAAAGATATGCATTGGGGTTCAATAGAAGTCGTTGAAGAAGAGATTTGGGCTGCAGCATCTTCCTTGATCTTCCAATCCATCCCTTGATTAATCTTTGAGGATGAGCTTGTTGAAGCTTTTATAGCATGGTTTTCTTCCGAAGCTTCTTTCTTTTCGGAAGAAGCCTTCACCATCTTTTCTTCCGAAGCAGTCTTCTTCTGGGATGGTTTCAAGGGAGCTTTCTTGTTCTTCTGAACCTTAGAAGCTTTGGCTTCCGAAGCCATTTTCCCTTCGGAAGAAGTACTTTCTTCCGAAAGCAACTTGGCTTCCGAGACCAATTTTCCCTTTTTCATCATTTGGACCATTTGAAATGGTCCAAATGCGAAACCTTCCCTGACTCCTTCTTTTCTAACATTATTTGCATAATGTGTGCTTGCTGGATTGTAGTAACAATCTTTAGCCATGTGGTTGTGCAGACCACACATTATGCATGCAATGTTAGTCTTTTGGGAATTTGCAGATTGCTGTTTCTTTAATTTCTTCTCTTCATCAGCAACTTTCCCTTTCAACTTCTGATCCTTTGGTAGGTCAGGAGTGCTGGTACTACACTCCTTTCCTGAATCAGAAGTACCTACCACTTGGAATCCAGCAGAGATAAAGACACCCTTTTGCATTGGGTCAATCTTAAGCTTGGACTCTGCAACCTTCTTGGCAGTCCTTCTGGCAGCCTTGGCTCTGCTTCTTCTTGCCTTGGTGGTTAGGATTTGGTCTTCACAGGTGGAGATGAGTGTATCTTCCTGTTTCTCCCCTGTGGTGGCCACTATTTTTGCCTCATCCTCTAGTTCCAATGGAGAAGGGTTAGCAGTTGGAACCTCTTGCTCTTCAGTACCGCATCTAGGTAGTCTAATAGACTCATAAGAGTATGGTGGAGCAATTTCATTGGTTCCCAACCCTTCTTTGTTTTGATAAAACATTTTGGAATGAGAGGATGATGCAAGAATAGCTTGGAAGTTTTGCTCAGCAATAGCTTGCTTCCTGGTCTGAGCCTCAGCAGTGACCAACTAGGCTTGAACTTCAGATAGTTTGGATATCGGATCTTTAATTTGAGTCTTGTAGTTGGTCTTTTCATGTTTTAAAAGAGAGACAGTTTTCTCTAACTCCTCAATTTTCTTTTGATAGTCAGATTCAGCTCTTTTAAAATCAGATTTTAAGATATTTAAAGACTCAACATCAGATCTGATTTCCATATTGTAATCCTTATAGAGTTTAACTTTAGCAATACAGGCAGCAGTACAAAGATGTTCATATACTTGATCATCATCTGTTCCGGCCATGAGTGCTTGAGCGGGAGTCACATCCTGTACCATGAAGCTCCAGTCAACCTCTTAAGCTACTGCAGCTGTTTCAGTTGACTTTTCTTCATGCTTTGAAGCTGAGGGATGTGTAGAGGCCTGTGGGGTTCCCGGGTTGTTCTTAGGAGCCTTGCATTCCCTAGCAAAGTGACCAAGTTGGTTGCAGTTGTAACACTTTGCTTTGCTCTTGTCAAACCCAAACTTGCTGTTGAGAGGGTTTTGAGGGAATTGCCTTCTAGTTCTCTTGAAGAACTTCTTCGCTCTGTAAGTTAAGAGAGCCATCTGTTGGACAATGTCTACATATTCAACATTATCTAGACTGAAGCACTCAAGATCATCAAAACAGTATTGAAAATCACCAAAGTGTCCACTTCCAGAGACAAAGGCACAACTATCCTGAAAGGAGTTGTGTTGAACCTTTTGAGACTTTGGAGTCTCAGGTAGAGTAATGTAGGGTTCACTATGTGAGTTGTCAGGGTAGTACAGCAACTGATGTTGTGGTTCTGTGATTTCCCTTTCAACCACATGAAGGGCTGAACTTAGTTGGTTATTGGAGTTTCCAGAGGAGTTCTGCATGTTCATCTCCATCTGGAATGCACTTAGGATACCATACAACTCTGTGAGAGAAAGAATTTTAAGGTCCGGAGTTCTCTTGATTACAACACAGTAGTGTGTCCATAGTTTAGGAAGGGAAGACATGAACTTCCTAACTATGTCTCTATTCTCAAGAGGTACTCCAATATCCACCAGAGTATCCACAATCTCAACATATCTGAAGTATTGTTGAGTCAAGGTCTCTCCAGCCTTAAAAGTGAAGTTTTCAAACTGCTGCTTTAAGAGATCCTTCTTGTTCTCTTTAGTTTCCTTGGATCCTTCATACATGAGCTTCAGTGCATCCCATAGATCTTTAGCTGTCTTGCACTTCTTGAAGCCTCTGTAGATGGAGTTTAGAAGAGCAGTTTGAAGAGAAGTCATAGCCCTTTGATCAAGCTCTATTCTTTTCCTATCTTCTTTTGAGTAATCATCAACATCATTTGGAATAATGCGATTAGCGGTAGCAGAAGTAGTGCTTGGTATGAAAGGACCATTAACAATGGAGTTCCACATCCTTGAGTCTTGACACTTGATGAAGCCTTCCATTCTAGTGCACCATGTGTCAAAATCTTTAGGGGTGATCAGTGGGGACTTAGTCATGGTACTAGTTTCCATATCAGCTTTTGAGAAAGCGGCCATTTGAGTGAATGGGTTGTAGGGAGGAGTGAAAAACAAGTTGATTTGGATGGTTAGATCATGCAATCAAGAGCCAAAGCTCTGATACCAATTGCAGGATCGTTTGCTGGTCACTCAACAAATGGTTTTTCTCTCAAACTCACCTTGAACAACACTCAGAAAGAATCTAGAAAGAGTTGATCACAATATATCAAGTAACTAGGTAGTAAATAAACACAGGATGTAAATTTTCAAGGTACTTTTATATATTGCCTCTCAACTCAAAGGATTACAAGATTCTTACAAGCTCAAGTTTTTGGCTCTAACTCTTGCTCTCTACTTAATAAGTGACAATGAGAAGATATATATAATACTACCTACAACCGGATATACTTTGATACCAGCTGGAAACCTATAACCAAAAGCCTATACTACAAGACTGTAGGTTAAGGTATCTCAAATATATTATCTGAGATTTGGTAGTCAGGACATGTCCCTGACTTACCTTTTGTCACCAACTAAGGTTGGTAACATGTACGATCATAAAAAGGTAAACAGTAGAATAAAGTATGGTCAACAACATGACTCTTTAGGAAGATGCCATGTTGTATCAGAGGTCTGCAGCGGACTGTCAGTGACCATACTTATGTCTACTGGTCATAACAGTGTCTTCCGAAGGATAAGTTTCTTCAAAAGAATAACTTCTTCCGAAGCCACTTATACTTTGGAAGACTGCTTCTTCCAAGGCTTGGAGTCTTCTTTGTCTTCGGAAGTAGACTTTGTCTTCAGCTCTTTCTTCAGACTTTGTCTTCGGAAGTCTTCAGACTTTGTCTTCAGCTCTTTCTTCAGACTTTGTCTTCAGAAGTCTTCAGACTTTGTCTTCGGAAGTCTTCAGACTTTGTCTTCAGCTCTTTCTTCAGACTTTGTCTTCGGAAGTCTTCAGACTTTGTCTTCAGCACTTTCTTCAGCTGTTGTCTTCAGACTTCGGAAGATCTCATACTTAGCTTCGGAAGCCTTTGAATGCAGCACCAAAATTGACTATGTGAAGTGGTTTTGGTTGCACCAACCTTATAATGACCCAACACTTTACAAATATGTAATGATCATCCTAATGCATTTTGGGAAAGAAAGAAACATATTGTTTCTCTCCCATACGAAGATGATTTTAAAGAAAGTCAAATACCGACTAAAGCAAGGGCATGCCAAATGAATTCTGAATATATGGAATTATGTAAGAAAGAGATAAAATCACTCTTAGATAAAAATGTAATTAGAACTTCTAAATCTCCGTGGTCATGTACCGCATTTTATGTTAATAAACATTCAGAACAAGAAAGAGGTATACCAAGATTGGTAATAAATTATAAACCTCTTAATAAAGTCTTAAATGGATTAAGTACCCTATACCTAATAAAAAAGATCTACTAGATAAATTGCATTATGCAATTATATTTTCAAAATTTGATTTAAAGTCAGGATATTGGCAAATTCAAATTGAAGAAAAAGATAGGTACAAAACTGCTTTTACAGTACCTATAGGACATTACGAATGGAATGTAATGCCATTTGGTCTGAAGAATGCACCTTCAGAATTCAAAATATAATGAATGATATTTTCATCCCATATAGTGAATTTATCATTGTTTACATTGATGATATCCTAGTATTTTCTAAGGATATTGAAACTCATTTTAAACATTTGAATATATTCAAAGAAATAATTTTGAAAAATGGTTTAGTTATATCTAGACCCAAAATGATGCTTTTCCAAACAAATATTAGATTTTTAGGTCATAATATTAATCAAGGAAATATAATTCCAATTAATAGGAGTATTGAGTTTGCATCAAAATTTCATGATGAAATACAGGATAAAACTCAACTTCAAAGATTCTTGGAAGTCTAAATTATATCCTTCCATATTATAAAAATTTAGCAGAAGATACTGCAATTTTATATGAAAGATTAAAAAGAATCCTAAACCGTGGTCTCTAGATCATACTAAAGCAGTTCAAAAAATAAAACAAAAGGTTAAAAACCTTCCTTGCTTAATGATAGCAAATCCTATGATGGAAAAAATTGTTGAGACTGATGCCTCTGATATAGGCTATGGAGGTATTCTAAAACAAAAGTCTCTAAAAAGTAAACAAGAATATCTTGTTAGATTCTATTCAGGTAAATGGAGTAATAGCCAAAAGAATTATGCTACTATTGCGAAAGAAATTTTAGCAATAGTCAAATGTGTTTTAAAATTTCAAGATGATTTATATAACAAAAAGTTCATCACATGGACAGATTGTCAAGCAGCAAAATATATGTTTAATAAAGATTTCAAACATGATGTTTCTAAACAAATGTTTGCAAGATGGCAGTCACATTTGGCGCCATTTGATTTTGAAATAATTTATAAAAAGGGAACTGATAACAGTTTACCTGATTTTCTTACCAGGGAGTATTTACAATGAGAAGACCCCCTCAAGAACCAAAAATTTTAAAAGGACCAATTGGAATAGCATATTCCAAATTGGCATATTCAAAATATATTAATATTCTTAATAAGCAGATTAGAGAAATCCAACTTCAAATTAAAAGAGAAAATTATATTGAAGAAAGGAAAAATGGTTTTCTTAGTCTTTTACAAATTGAAAATAGATTCAAAGAATTTAAAATACTTGAATCAGAAAAAAGATATTTTGAAAGAATTATAAAAGAACTTGAAGCCAAATTGGCTATAATTTCTTGTGCATAATGAGTCATAATAAAGGTGTTTTAGGAAATGCTATTCAAGAAATTCTTGAAACTAGAAATGAATTTTTATTAACAGAAACAATGATCTTAAATAGAATGCAAGAAATTAGAAATATAATTAATTTGTCTAGAGAGGCAAAGAAACTTGTTTTAGATCTCTTGCAGGTAAGACTTAATGAAGTCAGAAGAAAAATTCAAGAATTAGAAGCAAAGAAATTAATAATTTCTTATGCTTAATTTCAGTTATGATTCTGTGGGAACGTGGCAGAGGACGCGGAAGATCTTCCTCTCATAGGGGAAGAGGTGAAAGAGTTATTTCCCAAATTAGGAATAAAAAGCTTATAGCTTTTAATGCATCACTAGATGCGTCATCATCGAACATAATCGATGATAAGACATGGAAGGATTATATAGCCTTCAAAGCCTCAAGGGAAAATAATCCTCAAGGCAAGGCATCATATGCACAAGTTACCACTGATGAAAGTGATGATGATGAATGGGTTCATAACCCAAATAAAGAAGTCATACTTCTTTTGGAAAATAAAGATAAAAAATGGAAAGATAATCCTTGGTTAATAACCAATCGATATCTTGATAAAGGATTATATCCTGCTGAGACATATAAGTCTCCAACATTCTATGAGGAAATCCTCAAGAAAGAATCATGCTAAATAACGCATTATACTGGGGCTAATAAAGCCATCAGTTTTAGTAAAATTGTAATTAAACAGATCATATCTGTTGAAACTTGGGAGACATCACCTCTAAGGACAAGGGAAATCATATTTCCTGAATCTAAAAATCCTATTAGCTATAACTATTGGGATTATATCAAAGCTTTTGACAGAGTTCTTTTATATGAGAATTCTAGTAGAAGACATTCTTGGTTTATTAAAATTTGCTCTAAAGTCTATGATTCGGATATTCCAAACTGGATCTTTAAATGGTGGCAGTTATACGGTCCATCAGTAAACATATTTTCTAAAAATACAAAAATATTTAAAGATTTATATACCCAATGGGTAGACTTATCTCCAATTCTAATTGAAGCCCAACATGATAACACCCTTATTGAAGGAAAGGCTTCATTTTACTATTTCACTCAATTCAGCATCCCATGGTTATTGAAGTGGGTTCCGGAAACGGGTTATACCCAAGAAAATATTTTTTGTTTAAAAAGAAAATTTATGACTAAATTCTGGAAGAAAATGATACAAGAAGAAGATGGCAAACTAAATTGCCAAGATACTCTGGATTATATCCAGGAAACCATCCAGTCATACAAGCTGCAACAGCAGAAGAAACAACAAAGGGAATCTCCTAGTCCGTTCAATCATATTGTTACAAAGCCTAAAATAATTAAAAGCACTGATGATATCAGTGAAGAAGAAATTATGAAAGTATATCTTGCTGAAATGAAGAAAGACATAGCAAGGCACTTCAAGAAAGGAGCATCTACTTTGTTAACATCAGGCTCATCTTCAAATAATGAAGAAAATCTATCCATTTTCCAAGATTCTCAAGATCCATATGATGAAGACTTCAATGAAGAGGTCTACCAGAGAATAATGGCGGAAGAAGAACCAGAAATATCTGGTAACTCAAAAGGAAAAGGAATAATACAATAGGCCCCACAAGAAAGTAAAGGACGTCAATAATTCAAAATAAAGGACAGAATCTCTCCACTCACCAGACAAACTTTGTTTGGTTGTTGCATTATTGTAACTTTTGCTTTTATAAAGCAACTTTAAAATTGAACTCTAGACACGTAATACGCATATGATGCGAATATTCGCATATTATTAGCATATTCTAGTGTTTTAGCCTCCTATAAATAGAGGCAGTTGTAATTAGTTTGGACACCTCGATCACTACCAAAATCGAAACCCCTCTCCACTCTCTTGTAAAAATTCTCTTATAATATATTAAAGTTAAAGTTTAAGAGTTTCAAGAGCAAGCGCCTACATCCCAAAAATTCTGTTAATTTTCTTTCTTAAATTTATAATATCTTCTGATGATAGTCTCTCTAAGAGGCTAGACATCTAAGTGTTAAAACATCACCATGCTCAACTGGATTCTATGACTTAATATAAAAAAATAAAAAAATAAAAAAATAAAAATAAAAAGTCTGGAAACCCAACGATAGTGAAAATTCAGGAAGGGATTTGTGGTCAGGTTACAGCCTGTCTAAGATGTTAATGTGGTGGTCGACCTCTTGGGGCCCGTTTTAAGCCAAAAAGCCAGGATGGCGTGGGGCGTTTTTAGGGCTGACCTTTACTGATCACGTATTAACATCATGGATGATGGCTGTGTAAAATTTCCAGTTGGTCCATAGCTGAAGTTCAAAGAACTGAAGTACAACAGCTGAAGATCCCAAAGTACTGAAGATAAGTACTGAAGTCTAAAGTACTGATAAACACAAGTACTGAAAACTTCAAGTACTGAAGACAAGTGCTGAAGATCAAAGTCTGAAGAACTGAAGAACTGATGAACAACTGCTGATGTACAAAGTCTGAAGACAACGACTGAAGACATCAGCTGATGACAACTACTGAAGTCATCAGCTGATGAATCATCTGAAGACCAAAGTCTGAAGACCAAAGTGCTCAAGGTTCAGATTTTGTCACAACAGCTGAAGAAGTCTTCTTCAGTTGTTGTGATGGTTTATTTTCTTTTCAGTAGTTTTATGTTTTTCATTTCAGTAGTTTGTACAACAGCTGAAGAGTTTATTCTTCAGCTGTTATAGTTCAGTAGTTGTAAACGACTGAAGAGTTTGTTCTTCAGTCGTTGTAGCTTTTCAGTAGTTTCCTTTTCAGTACTTGTAATAGGTAGAACACTTGGGAAATTTTGTAAGAAGATGTCAGCTGTTGTGACATCTTCAGTAGTTGTGTTCTATCAGTAGTTAGTTAAATAATTGTTTAATGTCAGTGGAATCTGACAAAAGTATGGGTCATTTGCCTATAAAAGGGCAGTGACCTGAATATATTCCATGCCGAAACATGTGAAATAAACGAATATTATTCCTTTTAAGGCAGAATTATTCTCTCTCTCTACTTTTGGTTTGCATGCAATATTCTTTATGTTCTTGCTTTAATTGCTAATATTCATGCTAAATCCGCTACGAATATAATCTAATTGATCAAACTAGAGGCTGAGATCCTAACAAATGGTATCAGAGCGGGTTAATCATTGATCGATTTCACTATTGATCATTTGAAACTGCTCTTTTGATCTCTAAGTTTGATCGAATTAGCAATTTGCAAGAATTAGCTGTAGAGAGAGAGATTCTGCTGTTTCTGGCCAAAAACTTGAGGTTCTCTTGGTGGTTTTGAGCTACATTTGTTTTGTTTAAACTTGAGTTTGACTAATAACTGAGATGACTACACCAACAAACGATCCTCACAATACTGGTTCCTCAACCAAGCCACCAATGCTTGTGAGGAATGAGTACAACATATGGCAAAGACGTATGCTTCACCACTTGTCTGTCAACAGTGCTGGTTGTTGGAAGTCAGTGGTGCATGGACCATACAAGCCTATGGTGAGCGTCCCTGAATCTAATGAACAGGTTCCAAAGAAACCTGAAAAATATTCGGACGAAGATCTAAAGCTGTTCGAGATTGATGCTAGAGCCCATGGAATTTTAGCCATGGCTATTCCAAATGAGATTTACTCAGGGCTCTTGCATCATGAAACTGCTCATGACCTATGGGTTGCTCTAAAGGAACAATTTGGAGGAACTGATTCGGTCTTAGCAAACAATAGGGAAATCCTCACCCAACAATATGAGACATTCTCATATAGAAAGGGTGAGACTCTGACCCAGCAGTTTGAGCGGTTCTCTTGTTTGATTTCTGAGCTGAAGATGGTCAAACAAGAGTACTCCAACAGCCAGATGAACAACAGGTTCCTCAGATCACTGCCTGAGAGATGGGACACTTATACCATTGTCCTACGCTCCAGTGCAAATCTGGAAACTCTATCTCTCACCCAACTTCATGGGAAACTGCTCACCTTTGAGAGAGAGATAGAGCAAAAGAGGAAGTTGTCCACCTCTGGAAAGCTCGCTGATGACTTTGTTCAAGGAAATGCTGCCTTGATAAGTCAGGAGTCAGAATATGCTTCATCAGAAAGTTCTTATGATGAGCATATTGATTTCTCTACCAACTCAGAACAAGCTTTTGTTGGTGTAGGTAGTAGTTCAGGAGGCTGCAGTGATAACTGGTGCTTCTTGATGGAGGATTTGAAGGGCATTCCAGATGATGATCTGGAAGAGATGGATATTTTGAGCCAAATGGCAATGATCAATATAAGATCTCAAAAGTTCTACAAAAGAACTGGCAGGAAATTCCCTGGTCTCTCTGGCAAAACCAAAGTTGGTTTTGACAAGAGCAAGTTGAGGTGTCACAAGTGCCAAAGGCTTGGACACTTTGCTAGAGAGTGTAGATCATCTGGATCTAACTCCACTGCACCCTTTGTGACTTTTCCAAGCAATAGCTCACAGCACAGAGGGCAACCTTCCTCCAGTTCTGGTCATCCATCACAAGCACAGGCATCACCTGCTTATTTTGTGCCTCAGGGGTATATGCCATACTCATACCCCTGCTACTATGTGCCTCAGCCTAGTCAAACTCAAGCACCTTTGGCTCAACCACCTCAGGCTCTTCCTGAGCCTCAATCTTCCCCATCTCATCATCAAACACAACCTCAACAACACAGCTTCTTCACCCCAGGAGTCGTTGACTGGAGTAGTCTACCAGATGATCTATCTGGACAGGAACAACTACTCCAAGGTGCTGGTCAACATGTTGGTGATAGTCCTTTTGGAAATCTTGCTCTGATGGCCCTTGAGTCTGCTGAGAGGTCATCATCTAATGCCTCATCACAGGTATCATCTGAGGCCAAAGCCAAGCTTTGTTCTGAATCATGCATAGCAGCATTTGCTTCTATTAGAGAAGCAAATGTAGCTTTAATAGATAAAAATCTTGAGCTAGAGCACACTATTTCCAAAAGAAAAGCTAATTTTGAGGTTGTACTAAAAGAGAAAAATGATGAGATTTACAAGCTTAAATGCCAAATCAAAGATGGTAAAGCTAGGGAAGATATACTTCTAGAGAAGTACAGAGACCTCAAGGAAACTCTTGCAAACACCCAAGTAGAGTGTGATCGATGGGTGCAATCATGCAAGGGTTTTGAAATGCTTCTTAAGAAGCAATCAGCTTCCAATGTGAAGTTTGGGATTGGTTATAATCATACTGCTCCTCCTACAGATTTCACTTTAAGAGCTGAAGTTGAATCTGATAGAGAGAGCAATAACCAATCCTTCTCATCATGTGACCGACTATCTTCTGATTCAGCATCATCAGAGATAGAAGTCAGCAACCAATCAGCAGATGCTACAAGAGCTGATGGTTCAAATGCTGACTGTCACATGATCAAAAAGTTGATCAACTCAGGTGTTGTCTCTAGAAGTACTGAAAGTACTAGAGAGCAAGTGATAACACTTGAAGTTCAAACCTCAACTACTGCCAGCACTGAAGAGAAGAAAACTGATAGTAGAAAAGGTTTGAAGACAACTAAAGAAGAGATCAGGAAAGCAGGTACTAAAGGGAAGAAAACTGCTAGTACTGATAACAAACAGCTGAAGAACAAGTCTTCAGCAGTTTCATCTTCTTTGGTTGATGATCAACACAAGATGAAGAAGAAGCCATGTGAGATATGTGGCTTGTTCAATCATCTTACTGGTGATTGCTGGTACAAAAAGGGTTCCAAACTCAAACAACAGGAGGAAATTAAAGAGCAAATAAAGAAAATGAAAAATGAGTTTGAAACCAAGTTTGTACTAGCAACATCAAAGCCTGAAATCCCTAAGCCCAAAGCTAAATCTAAAAAGAAAGTAGGGAATACTCAGGTAACAGCTGAGGTTGCTCAGAAAAAGATGGTACAACATAGGAATCCATCATCAGCAAACTCCAGTGTGTCTGAAGAGCTGAAAGCTTTATCACAAAGTCAGACACAACTGGTGATGATGGTTCAGCATCTAATGGGAAGAGTCAACCATTTAGATGCTCCTGTGTTGAAACTACAGAAAAGGAAGTCCAAGCCAAAGGGTTCCTCTTCTATACCATCTTCTTCACCTCAGGCTGTTACACATAACACACCTGTTAGTGCTGCACCTATAGTTGAGAACAGACCCAAAACCAAACAGGTTTGGGTCTCTAAAACTAACTAACATGTGGTTATGATTGCAGGGTTCTTCAACATGCCAAAAGAGCATCTGGTATGTAGACAGTGGAGGATTGTAAGGCCCCGATCCCGGGCACCTTACGGTTGGTCGTCATCACACGTAAAACATACATTTGATGTAAACATAATGAAATAACGCAGCGGAATTTATAAAATATACATTCTCATTTCATCTAAAGGCTTTTACATCATTGTCTTGGTTACAAAATACAAGCTTTTCCTTACATTGCCTAGCTATACTATGATGGCTGCTAATGCGTAAGAAAATGAGGATAATCTCGTTTATTCGAATCCTCAGCAATCATAGGGTCATACAGCGACCTCTACCGAAAGAAAATAATAAAAAGAAAATATATTCTTCTTCGTTAAGAAGATATTAAATTCAAAAATATATTTTTCTTCATAAAGAAGATTTCTTAAATAATCCTGTTTATCAGGATTATCAAAAAATCTTGCACTTGCATGCAACATGATGTGTTGCGCGCATTACGGGCCCACAACACATGATGTGGCAGCATAATCAAAAAGTGAATGCCATCCCAAAAGAGCTGAGTAGTCGCCTCGTGCCATCCTCAGCAACACTACCTGCCAACTGGAAACACATAAAAAGTCAGCGTTGCTGAGTGAGTTCTAGTTTTATAATAAAACATACTTTTACTCATTAAAAGTATCCTTTCATACATGCGTTCACACATCATACGTACACAGAGATAATATTCATTATTATCTTCATCATTCGTTATACATCGTTATCTTTAACTTCTCGTATGGATTCTTTCAGGCTTTACCCACTTCATAGCACTCGGCTATGATTACTGTGGTCGAATGACAAAAATCCCGTTTCATGCTTACTTGCACATTGAAAGGTGAATTGTACCAATACCTTATGCTATACCCCGATCGTTATTAGCTACCGGGCCGAAGTCAACATATGAACAACAAAACGTATGCCACGGTACTAGAGGTAAGCGATAGAGGTACCATGACCATGGTCGATCACAGAGAAGGACCAATCGCGTTATTCAATGCTGCAAGACATAATTCATTCGTTCATTAATGCATGTATTCATCATCATTCTTCTTTTCGTTCGTTCGTTAATACATGCATTCATCATCGTGTTCCTCTTTCATTATCTTTCACTTTACGTTACATAATACTTCATTCATTCATTCTCATTATTCGTAAAGATTCGGAAAGATAAACATACACAATTATAAGGAACACACATCCATCATACATTCATCATCATACATAGCATCATACATCATACGTTCATCATCATACATAGCATCATCATTCCCATCAGCCCTTCAGGGGCGACTGAACCTATCTCAGTCGCATGTCTTCCATGCGACTGGACCGTGCGATTGGGCTGTCATGCGAATGGGCATACAATCGTGCGACTGGATTTCCTTCCGTACGAATAGACACTACACGACTGGGCTATATGCGACTAACTCTTAACCGTACGATTGAACTACCCTGCGATTGGACCTATGCGACCGAATCCCCCAATCGCATAGTCCATCATGCGACTGAGGTTCAATCGTGCGTCTGAGCCTCAATCGGGCGATTGGACATCAACTATTCCTCAGTCGGCCGAATGGCCCTTCAGTCGCATAACCCTAACTGGGCAACGACTGGAGTTCTTCATACACTGCAGTCGCGAACTCCCTCCCCACAGTCACCATAAACCCATTTTCAGCCCAATTCGACCCTCCCAAGCCTCAGGGATTCCTACTAGGACCTCATACAAGCATATTCTAGTCCTAATTCATACCATAAACACATTACTCAAGATTTACCCAAATGGGTCAAACTTACACTATTTCAAAAATAGGGTTTATATATGTTTCCAGCCCCAAAATCGTTAGAAAACATGTAAATGAGGGGTCCTAGAACTCACATTAACAGGTAGGAGTTGATGAGCTTCGATTTGGCTAGCTTCTCGACAAATCCGGAGCTCGGTCAGCACTTTCCCTCTTTCTTTCTCTTCTCTCGGTCGCTCACTGCTCTTCCCGACTGAAAATGATAAGTGTTGGGAGGAGTATGAGAGCTGCTCCCCTTTTATAGGTACTTCTCAGTCGCGTCTAGTCCAGGGGCGACTGGACCTTCAGTTGCATGACCACCATGCGATTGGACCCCAGTCGCATGTGTTCCATGCGGCTCGTCTTTCATTCGGGCGGTTGAACTCCAATCGTGCGGTTGAGCTTCAATCGGCCGAATAACATGCGGTTGAACCTCCAGTCGCATAAATCCCAGGCGACTGAGGCTCAGTCGCACAACCTATCAAAAGGTCAAACTTTCGGGTGTTACAAGTCCATCCCCCTTATTTTAGGTTTCGTCCCCGAAACCTGTTATTCTTCGAACAATCGTGGGTAATGCTGCCTCATTTCTTCTTCAGTTTCCCACGTTGACTCTGATCCCTTCCTGTGCCGCCACTGTACACGCACAAGGGGAACCACTTTATTCCTTAACCTCTTCTCTTTGCGATCGATGATCGCCACTGGTTGCTCTACATAGTTGAGCCGTTCATCCAAAGCCAGCTTCAAGCTGAGGGACTTGTTGGCACTGGGTCCCTGCCATGGCTGTTCTAGCCGAGGTATACTCCAGGCACAACACCGACCACATACTCAAACAGGCTGGCCGGCTGCAAAAACCCACGCAGCAGGAACCCACAGCCTCCACCTCCAAATCCAAAGTCCCCACCAAGCCAAAAGCCAAGAAGCCCAAAAAGGCTACTCAGGGAAACGAGTCCCCTGAGGATGCCCCTGCAACACAAAGGCAGGATGTGGCTGCTGGTTCGATTCTCCCAGCAGCTACCATGACTCCACCCACCACAACCGCACAGGTTTCCTCTCAAACAGGAGCCTGATGCAACCACTACTGGGGCACCTACACATCTGGGGTCTTTCTCACTTGAGGAGACTGCCATTGAAATGCACACTCCTCCCCATGTGCACTCTGCTTCTAGCCCATCTCCCACAGAAGCCGCCCCACAAAGTCCAACCCTAATGATTGCCAAAGTGTTGACCCACCTGAGCACTCCACCCTCTCCCAGAAACCTATTACAACTGGGGAGACTCCAACCGAAGAGAGGGTGGATACAAGTGCTGGTGGGAGCCCCCAACACAGAGAATCACATGTCCAATCTCCCAGTGTGGCTAGGGAGATAGGACAATCTGGTGAGGCTGCCACTTCCCCTGCATCAGCACATGAGCAGGGTGAAGCTGGTACAAGCAATAAGACCTCACCAGAGGCAACTGCCGATGATGGATCCAATCCGGAGGCTGGAAGTCCCCAGTACCAATACAAAGGGGCACATGCTACTACTGAGCCACACTTAGAGCATGTATATCCTGACACAGTCAGGAGGTCAGGTGATTCAGCTCCCACTGATGATGACCTAAGCTTCTTCTATGATGTAGTTGCTCACAACACTATCTTAGAGGATGAGATAAGCAGACTCAAAGAGCTGCTTGCTCAAATGACTCAATATAGAAGTCCATCTGCCACCACCAACCCACAGATGGCACCTTCACCCAAAGGTCTCACATACACTGAGCCACTCCCACAAACTCAGCCACCTGCCCCTGCTTCTGGCACTAGCTCTCAGGGCCAGAACCCCCCTGAGCAGCTAGATGCTATCCTTCAGAAATCCCTGCCTCTCATCACACCCATAATCACAGAAATTGTGATGAAAACCATTGATGAGAGGCTTTCCACACATATCCAACCTCTGGTGGAGGTTGCTGTTGCTAAAGCACTTGCTGAGAGTCAAACCCCAACCAATGCACCCAAAAAGGGGGAGACCTCAGTGCAAGTTAAGAGGAAGAGGGGAGAGGAGGAGCTAGAGGTAGGTAGAAAGGAGGTGGTTGAGAGGGAGAAGGTTCAGGAGACCAAGGGGAAGGGGAGGGAGAAGGAGGAGAGAGCTGAGAAAGAAGTGACTGGAATCCAAAAGGATTTCAGTGTCACTTATCAAAAGAGAGGAGAGGTGAGGGAGAGTGTTGATCCTGATCTAGCAGCCCTTGTCAAGGAGGCTGATGCTGAGCATAGCTGTTCAATGGACTCTGTCATTGAACAGCTGTTCAGGCAAGGCTTTGACAAGGACACTGGCCTGCTAGATCAAGAGATCAGGAATATGGAGAGAAGAGAGATTGAGTACCGATGGACTACTTATAGCCAAGAGGAAAGAAAGAAACTTGAGGCTATGAGTAGGTTCACTTCGAAGTACCTGGGCAGACCAGTCCTTGATGTCAAGGCATGGACCAGGGACAGACTCTTGGCAATAACCACCAAGATCTGTTCGGTTGGTGATTTCACTAAGGGACTGGTCGCTGAGGCCCTCTCTGAAGCCGGTGCTGGGAACAGGACATTGCTAGTAAAACAGACCAAACCAGCCCTTATCTCTAGGTTACTAGCAGTGCCTGCCAACATTCCCACACCAACAACCCAACCACAACCCACTAAACCAACCCCTTCACCATCAAAACCCGCAGCCAATGATCCACCCTTGAAGAAGAAGAGAAGGGTGTTGAGGCTGCAAGAAGAAGAAGAAGAGGAGGATGAGGAGGACAGACTGCCCCTTTCAGCAGTCATTCCTCTACCAAAAGCCAAATCCCAAACCATCACTCCCACCTCACAGATGGACACTATGAGGGTGAAGATAGAGGAAGAGGCACAGCAGCAACTTCATGATGCTGAAATGCTTAAGTCAATTGACCAAGCATATGCTGCCTCTACCTCTATCATGAATATGAAGAAAGAAGCTCTGAGACTCTTCACTCTCAAACAAACCTTCCAATATAACAAAGAGAGAGTGAGGACTTGGCCTGATCCTAGGGTGGCTCACAGGATCACAAAGAAAGATATTCCTGTGAGATACAAGAGCCAGATGAAGAGGATTGTAGATGAAGTAATCACAGTGGCTCTTGTAGTAACACCCTGGGAAATTGTGGATGAGTTCGAGAAAGCTTATAAGTCTAAGCAACCTCCTGAAATGATGTTGGAGAACAGGATGGTTAGAAAAGGCTTAGTTTATAAGAAGCTTGAGAAATTTCGCAAAGATGAGCTCAACTTGTTGCTGGAAGGCAGACATCCAGATGAATTTGCATATAAGCAAATCACAACAGTTGAGCTCAAAAATGGGAAACAGGTCAAGTATGTCTCAGAGATGTACGGCCGTGAAGGCTTGTTCGATGGTGGGGCTGAAGGCATGACCAAAGAAGAACAAATGATCTTTGTCCGAGCCTACACCAGAGAATCCTACAGGCTAGTACATGGGAGGTAGGTTTCATGGATGGGATAACAGCTCTGTGTCCAATCCCCCAAAACAGAGCTCCCATCCATACTTAGCCAAACAAATACCAGAAACCTTCTCCCAGGCCAGTGCTTATCAGGGTCAACTTCTGATCTGATCCAGAAGGAAATAGACCAATCTTTATGCCAACAATAAGTGGGACAAGAAATAATTAGAGGTTTTGGCTGTATTGGTTCAGGGGGAGTTTGTTGGACCAAAAGAACCAATGAGCCAAGATCAGGAAAACCTCTAAGTCCCACATGACATCATAACAACTGCTGAAGACCCTCATCAGCTGTTCTGATAAAGTCTGAAGAATCAACAGCTGAAGTTCAAAGAACTGAAGTACAACAGCTGAAGATCCCAAAGTACTGAAGATAAGTACTGAAGTCTAAAGTACTGATAAACACAAGTACTGAAGACTTCAAGTACTGAAGACAAGTGCTGAAGATCAAAGTCTGAAGAACTGAAGAACTGATGAACAACTGCTGATACACAAAGTCTGAAGACAACGACTGAAGACATCAGCTGATGACAACTACTGAAGTCATCAGCTGATGAATCATCTGAAGACCAAAGTCTGAAGACCAAAGTACTGAAGGTTCAGATTTTGTCACAACAGCTGAAGAAGTCTTCTTCAGTTATTGTGATGGTTTATTTTCTTTTCAGTAGTTTTATGTTTTTCATTTCAGTAGTTTGTACAACAGCTGAAGAGTTTGTTCTTCAGCTGTTATAGTTCAGTAGTTGTAAACGACTGAAGAGTTTGTTCTTCAGTCGTTGTAGCTTTTCAGTAGTTTCCTTTTCAGTACTTGTAATAGGTAGAACACTTGGGAAATTTTGTAAGAAGATGTCAGCTGTTGTGACATCTTCAGTAGTTGTGTTCCATCAGTAGTTAGTTAAATAATTGTTTAATGTCAGTGGAATCTGACAAAAGTATGGGTCATTTGCCTATAAAAGGGCAGTGACCTGAATGTATTCCATGCCGAAACATGTGAAATAAACGAATATTATTCCTTTTAAGGCAGAATTATTCTCTCTCTCTACTTTTGGTTTGCATGCAATATTCTTTATGTTCTTGCTTTAATTGCTAATATTCATGCTAAATCCGCTGCGAATATAATCTAATTGATCAAACTAAAGGCTGAGATCCTAACAGTTAATGTGGTGGTCGACCTCTTGGGGCCCGTTTTAAGCCAAAAAGCCAGGATGGCGTGGGGCGTTTTTAGGGCTGACCTTTACTGATCACGTATTAACATCATGGATGATGGCTGTGTAAAATTTCCAGTTGGTCCATAGCTTTCCTGAATCTAGCCGTCCGTATGGCTTGACAGACTTTATTAATATTGTTTATATTGTTTATAGTTTATAAGTTTTTAAGTATGTTTTCTAAATAAACATACCGCCTCCAACCATACAGGCCAGAGAGGCCTCCCCAGGCGGTATGTTTATTTAGAAAACATACTTAAAAAGTTAAAAACTATAAACAATATAAACAATATTAATAAAGTCTGTCAAGCCATACGGACGGCTAGATTCAGGAAAGCTATGGACCAACTGGAAATTTTACACAACCATCATCCATGATGTTAATACGTGATCAGTAAAGGTCAGCCCTAAAAACGCCCCACGCCATCCCGACTTTTTGGCTTAAAACGGGCCCCAAGAGGTCGACCACAACATTAACATCTTAGACAAGCTGCAACCCGTCCACATACACCTTTCTGAATTTTCACCATCATTGGGTTTCCAGACCTCTTAACAAAATTATTTATTATTATTTTTTTTAGATAATTATAATTACTATAATAATAATAATAATAATAATAATAATAATAATAATAATAATAATAATAATTATCATTATTATTATTATTATTATTATTATTATTATATTATAATTATATTATAATTATTATTATTATAGTAACCGTCAACCATCAATTTAATAAACATTATAAATAATAATAAATACGGATTTTTTTCAAATATAGATGCCGACCCTGCATTTATTCCTGGGATTGACGACTGCCAGCATTTTTAGTTCGACGAGAGGACTACGCCATTTAAGCGGTTCAGGACCCTGAGAGGACAACTGCCAGCACCGGGGATCGTTTTCTCACATCAGTGGTTAGACCTCGTTGGCGAGCGCGATAGGTTTATGGAGATTATAGGCGAGGACAGCCAGTGGGAGCAAATGTTTAGCATGGATTTTCCTTCACATCGAGAGCTTACGATGGAGTTTTACTACACGTTCGCCTTCTGTTCCCGTGTGCAGGAGCTTCCGGAGCTAGACGAGGATGACATCGCATGTTACATAGATGGTTCGCTGTCGTCAGCGGCCACTATACGGAGGAGGAGACCCGAGAGCCGATCTATACCACAGTTGTGATTCGAGGGACTGATGACTCTGATTAGGTCTGGTGGCTTGTGATCGGTGACGGCCCGTACGGTGGCGATTCGAGGTCTTCTCAAATACGAGACCCTCTATATCATTACATTCACCAACAGATCGCCATGTCGGTCGCTGGATGTGGGGCGGGGACCGATAGGGCCAACACCACCGACCTCTTCTTTCTTAGGTGTGTAGTCACACATCGACACTGCCACCTCACACATGCTCTTGCGGATTACTTTTCCAGCTACTATCACAGGCAGGCAACGAGGGGCATTGGTAAGCGGCATCATCGTCGTCTAGATCGCTCGAGGCCTGGGTATGAGCATGCCATGTCCGAGCTTCCACTGCTTGCGACTCCTCTGCGTGTGGCAGGCCAGGCCACCGCCATTGGGATGAGGATCGCTCGGAGGTTCAACGACGACACGTGGCACCTGGTGCAGAGATTCCATGACCTAGTGGCATGGGTGCCCGAACCATTGGTGGACCCCCGAGTTGGCGCGGCCGAGGTCCAGGTTCAGCCTCTTCGCCTGTCGGTTGGTGGCGGGGAGGAGCAGTCCATTCCTCCGCCGCAAGACTATGACCCGCTGCAGCATCCTCAGCGCGTGTACCATGCCGTGCGGTTGCCTGCTCACTTTGTAGATATGCTTCAGGACACACAGGCAAGGGTCACGAGGATGGACGACCAGCTCACACGGGTGGAGGACATGATGGACTGGGTCATCCGGCACATGGTCGCAAAGTATGCCACCACCGGTACGCCGTTGTTGTCACCGCTACCCAGACGGTTAGGCTATGACGGTGCTAGCACCTCTGGGGCGGGCGAGTCAGGTCAGGGCGGAGATGCTGACATGGTGGGTTAGATAGATATTTTGTTTGTATTTTATTTTATTTTTGTATGTACAAACTCGTTGTATTTATATATTCAGTTTTAATTATAATTCTTTTGTTGTATTTATGATGCTTCTATATTTGGTTGTGTTTGTTTGTTTGTTTGTAATGGTAATTATATACAATGTTATGTAATTGTATAATAACAACCGATGTTTACAAAATCGTAATTTGATAAACATAAATTAAACACAAATCTTCACATTAATAACAACCGATGTGGATCACATACTTACAACATTTTATTATAAGTGATTAAATTTGTAAGCTTTCAATTTACAAGTCATCGATGCATCCAATTAGATTTAGTCAGTAACGAGTCATATATAACAAATTAAATTATAAGTGATGAGATTAAATTGTAAGCTTTCAATTTGTGGTTTTTGACGTGGCTAAGCGATGACGATCAAACAGAAAAAATCTTGTAATATGATAAAATAAAAATAAACACAAAACACAAACTCGTATGTCACGATTAGGTTCAAGCGTGTGATAATATAAAAATAAATGCAAACTAGTAGATTTAAAAAATAAAATATTATACCCAATATGTCATGATTTGACCAAACCGTGACATACACACTACCAACAAACCCTAAAATCAAACTCTAAAAAAATGAACAAAATCAATAATTAACCCAATTCTAAGGTGAGAACATTCTCTGATTCTTAACGTTAATGGTTAGATCTATCCGTGATTGTTAATTTCTACACTTAACCTAACTCTCATGTTAAGACCGAACCGTGATGATTATGTCCGACTTTTTCTTCAAATTCTTAAGATGGTCCTAAAATTTCCGAATCCCAAACATGGCATAGATAAAGAATTACTTTCACCCAAAGGTCCGTAAGTAAAAACCCAAAATTAATTTCAGGGCCTGTGTGCAGGAAGAGTGTCATCCATGTGCAAATCGAATCCCGAAGAAGAAGAGATTGGAAGCGATTGAAACAAATCTCTTTCACCCAAAGATGTAGCATTTGTGGACAAACAGGTCATAAAAGTTTGAATTTCGTCACAAACGAGATCTTATATCCATTATATTAGTTAGCAGAAGGGTTTCTCGATCTGTAATTAGAAAGGTCGAGTTTTCAAGTATCCTTCCCGTGGAAAGTAGGGTTTTTCATTGACCGTATACATATATATATGCACATACGCATAGTGTGTGAGTAAGGGAATGAGATTGTAATAGGCAGGGATGGGAGAGAACTCAGGTTACAAGCATTATGTGGCAGGATTGGTCTCAGGGGTTTCAATGGTGATTGTTGGTCATCCTTTTGACACTGTGAAGGTTAGCTCCAACTACTTCCTTTCATGTTTATGAATCTTATCTGCTACTTGGTATTGTTGGTATTGATTTAGCATAATTCTTTTCTATGAAACCTTGATCCACATTTTCTTTGTTAATAATGAAAGAAAATACTAAGTTCGGCTGAGAACATGATGAATTGATGGAAATTCTGGTCATGCTATTGATAATACTCTAGACATTTAATCTTTTTCGTATAAGGAACATGTTGAGGAGATAATTGGGACATGTTTATGTGACTTAAATTTGTGAAGATATTCGTTTTCAAGGTGTTGAGGGTTTGAAAAATTCTCATTATTAAAAGAAAGTAATAGATAAAGTTAGGGTATGTGAATAGTTTTGGCTGTCCTTCAATGATAAGTTGAATAGATCATTCAAGATTTATTATTTGACGCCTACATATTTAGATAATCATAAGCCAAACGGTCAAAACTGATTAACATGACATTAAGTCAACATGAGTCTTTTTATTTTGTTGAGGGGTTTTCTCAATTCCTTTTTAAATATGTAAGGTTTTCTATGCAAAATAAGATGGTTACCTGAAATACAAATAAGAAAAACTTGGTTATGTATTTTATGCAATCAACCCTTTAAAAGATTTTAACGAGTCGGGGGTCTCTTCGGAAGCGGTCTCTCTATCTTTCTAGATAGAGGAAAGACTTGCCACCATATACCCCTCCCAGACCCTGCTCTTCAGCGGGAGACACTGGGTATGTTTGTTTGTTTGTTTGTTTAACCCTTTAAAAGATTGAGTATTAACAAAGCATTTTTTTTTGCATGGCAATCTTTTATTTATGCAACTAGAGCTTTGTAAAGGATAACCTATGCTTTTCTTACGTATGTGACTTGATCCAGTATACATTGTTTACTGATGTGTATCTCTTAGTTTTCATATTAATATCTTTATATGATAGGTGAAGCTTCAGAAACATAATACTGAAGCTAATGCTATCAGGTACAGAGGTGGATTTCATTGTACAACTAGGATATTGAAGACCGAAGGAGTATGTCCTTTAACTTCTTGCGTGATGACTTTTTTAAGTGTATAGTTTAAACATGTTGCTTTGTTGTGTAATTTTAGAATTTACATGCTTTTTGCAATTTAAATTGTAGTTTTAATACCAATAGTTGTGTTCATAATACTAAAAGTTGTAATGCACACTCAATGCATAAAGGACTTGCCTATAAGGACAAAGCTTTTGTGAAGGCACAATGATAGGAAAATATAAAACATAAAATAATATTTTAAAAAAACTATTACTATTACAGAAATTTAGTGTAAAACCTAGTAGAATTTGCATATAGAATCACATAGTTAATACCAAATGCTCAAAACTAATTACACTTTACAAAAATCAACAACATCATATTGTTCATCATCATAAAAACATTTAAAACCGAAATAAAAAAATCTCGACTTGCCACGCTATTGCGACTAGAGAAAAAACCTTATTTGCCTTTGGCCTTGTAAATGCCTAGGCGCACACCTTGTGCACTCTAGACAACTACTGCTGTGAGTCTGTGAGGCATTGGACTATGTAACTATGTAGTTAAAAATCACACAATGAGTTTAAGCAAGGTGGCTGCGCCACAAGCCGAGGAGCATTCAAAGGTGCAACCAAGGCATAAGCCAGGGTTTTTTTATATCCTTATATTTTTTATTTTTTATTTTATGTTGGGGGTTTTCTTTTCCATATATTATGACCAGGGTAATTTTTTTCCATTATATTAATTGGGGTTTTTTATTTGATTTGTTTTATAGTTCCTTTTAATCTGCAGTTCACTTGTCCATTCTTTTTCTTTTATGGGTACACAATTTATTTGTGTTAAATCAAATGTAGATGTAATGTGTATTATGGTAGTTATTAATTATGTCGGTGATAATTTAGAATTTAGACCACATCTTATTTTGATACTTTATTAATTATATATATATACATACATATATATATATATATATATATATATATTATTAATAGAAGTCGCACGAGAAACAAATAGAGGTTGCGGAATGCGAATGCTAAGGTGGATGTGTGGCCATACAAGACTGGATCGGATAAGAAACGAAGTGTTTCGACAGAAGTTAGAAGTGGCTTGTATTGCAGATAAAATACGAGAGGGAAGATTAAGATGGTATGGACATGTCAAGAGGAGACCAATGGCAGCACCGGTTAGAGCAGTGGAGAACATCATTCTAGAGGGTAGGAAGAGTAGAGGAAGACCTAGGTTGACTTGGGCAGAGATAATTACGCGAGATATGGTACACTTGCACCTCTCTGAGCACATGATCGAGGATAGGAGTGAGTGGAGGCGTAAAATTAAAATTAAGGACTTTTAGTGGTTTCTGTAGCTAGGAAGGGACTTTGATTACTTGTTACGGGGCTTGATGCGTATGTAGTACGCTTCGACCTTTTTAGGGGAAACTTGCTGCTCTTCTGAAATATGCGTGTTAATTTTATATTTCCTTTTGGTGATATTTTAATGTTTGTCGTATGCTGTGTGCTGTATCATATATCATATATCATATATCGTATGTTTCATTATATGCTGATTCGCAAGCGGTATTGCTTTTGCTATCGAGCCGGGGGTCTCTTTGGAAGCGGTCTCTCTATCTATCTGGATAGAGGAAAGACTCGCCACCACCTACCCCTCCCAGACCCTGCTCTTGAGTGGGATATACTGGGCTTGTTTGTTTGTTTGTTTATATTATTAATAAAGTTTCACAATAAGATGTGGTCTATTTGTGTGTGTGTGTATAGATATATATATATATATGTCTACATATATATATATATATAGATATATCTACATATGCATACATATTTATATAGATATATCTACACATGTATACATATATATATATGTATGTATATAGATATATCTACATATGTATAAATATATATAGATATATCTACATATGTATACATATATCTACATATATGTATACACATATATATATACATATGTATACATACATATATGTATATATGTATATGCATATATATACATATGTATACATATGTATACATATATATATACATATGTATACATATGCATAGATATATACATAAGTATACTTATACATATGTATACATATATCTATACATATGTATACATATGTATATGTATACATATGTATACCTAAATACATATGTAGACATATGAATACATATATCTATACATATGTATAAATATATATATGTATACATATGTATACATATATCTATACATATGTATATACGTATACATATACATACATACATACATACATACGTATACATATACATACGTATACATATACATACGTATACATATACATACGTATACATATACATACGTATACATATACAAATGTATACACGTATACATATGTACACGTACACGTACGCGTACGCGTACGCGTACGCGTATACAGTACGTGTACACGTACAGTACGTGTACGTGTATAGTACGTGTACGTGTATACATGTATACGTGTATACATATACCTATGTATATGTATACGTATGTATATGTATACGTATGTATGTATGTATATGTATACGTATGTATGTATGTATATGTATACGTATGTATCTATATGTATACCTATATATACATATGTATATACAGATGTATATATATATGTATACCTATATATATATATACACACATATATATATACACATGTATATACATATGTATATATATACACATACACATCTATATATATATATATATATATATATATATATATATATATATATATATATATATATATATAACTATATATATATATAATGCATATATATATATATATATATATATATATATATATATATATATATATATATATATATATATATATATATATATATATATATATATATATATATATGCATATGTACATATATATATATATATATGCATATGTACATATATATATATATATATATATATATATATATATATATATATATATATATATATATATAAGGGAGGGATCAAATGAAAACCATGTTTATAATTGAAAACCGTGAAAACCAGGGGTTACATATATGTAAGTACGTATTACAAAGTGTATAACTAATAGATACATATATGTAAGGGTTATGTATATGTAAGTACGTGTTACCAAGTGTACAACTAAGAGTTACGTACATCTAACTCATACAAGTTACGTATACGTAACTCGATTCGTTATCATCGTCAACCTTGGAGTTTAAATTAAAAAATAAATAATGACCTTAAAAAATAAGGTTAAAGTTTACTCAAATATACTTTAAACAATCAGAAAATTAAATCAATTATAAATTATGTGATTGGATAGTGGTGGTTTTCATGGTTTTCAATTATAAACATGGTTTTTATTTGATCCCTCCCCTATATATATATATATATATATATATATATATAGACATGTGTGTGTATATACACACACACGTGTGTGTATATACACACACACGCACGTGTGTGTGTGCACACACACGCACTGGTGTGTGTGTATATATATACGCACGCACAGGTGTGTGTGTATATATATACGCACGCACAGGTGTGTGTGTATATATACACACACACACACACGTGTGTGTGTATATATATGTGTATGTATATAAATATATATAGACACACACATATGTGTGTGTATATATATAGACACACATATGTGTGTGTATATATACACACACACATGTGTATATAGTCTATATATACACACACATATGTGTATGTATATATATATAGACACTTATGTGTGTGTATATATACACACACACATATATACACACACACACATATGTGTGTGTATATATATACACACACATATGTGTGTGTCTATATATATATACATACACATATATATAGACACACACATATGTGTATGTATATATATACACACACATATGTGTATATATATATATATCTATATATACACACACATTTGTGTATATATATATCTATATATATACACAAACATATGTGCACATATGTGTGTGTATATATATATATACACATATGTGTGTGTATATATATACACACATGTGCGTGTGTGTATATATACACACACATGTGCGTGTGTGTATATATACACACACATGTGCGTGTGTGTGTACACACACACACACATGTGCGTGTGTGTGTACACACACACACACATGTGCGTGACACACACACGCACATCTGCGTGTGTGTGTGTACACACACGCACGCACATCTGTTCGTGTGTCCACGCACGCACATCTGCGTGTGTGTACACACACGAACGCACATCAGCGTGTGTGTACACACACGCACGCACATCTGCGTGTGTGTACACGCACGCACGCACGCACATCTGCGTGTGTGTACACGCACGCACGCACATCTGCGTGTGTGTACACGCACGCACGCACATCTGCGTGTGTGTACACGCACGCACGCACATCTGCGTGTGTGTACACGCACGCACGCACATCTGCGTGTGTGTACACGCACGCACGCACATCTGCGTGTGTGTACACGCACGCACGCACATCTGCGTGTGTGTACACACACGCACGCACATCTGCATTAATGGTGAATTTTTTTTAAAAAAATAATGTCGTGAAAAAAAGTTATGAACGTTTCAAAAAAAGTTGGAAATGGCATGTAACTTGCATGTGATGTCAAGTGTGTGGCTCATATTGGTTTCTAGAGTTATCACAAAAAAGGGTGGTTTTCAAGATAACCCAACCCTGTACACGTATATATACATATACATATACATATGTGTGTGTATAGGTTTATCCTTCTGCATATTATTGTGTTGAATGGTGTTTTACAGGTAAGAGGACTTTACCGAGGTGCAACGCCTTCTTTTATAGGAATGGCCATCGAAAGTTCACTTGTTTTTGGTATTTATTCCCAAACAAAGCAAGCACTTCAGGTCCTGAAATTATAGCTGATTTGATAAATAATCTTTTTAGTTGTTCAATGTTATCTTCTATTTTGTTTAACCTGAAAATTTCTTATTCAAGGGAGGGGATTATAATAGGAAGCCCGAGCCCCATATAATAATTCCTTCAGCAGCTCTTGCTGGATCCATTATCAGCTTTGTATTGTGTCCATCAGAGTTGGTGAAGGTAAATTTTTCTAGAAATTTAACATCATTCTCTTTAGTTTTGCAGTTATTGTTGTGACACACTTTTTTCCAGTGTAGGATGCAAATTCAAGGTACTGATTCCGTGGTTTCATCCTATGATAAATACAATGGTCCTCTTAATTGCGCGATTGAGACCGTAAAAGCTGAAGGGGTAAGAAATATATGCTAATTGTCACATCAATTGAATGCATGTAACAATATTGACCAATTATTCTTGAATGGACCGATACGGGTAGTCAAACTAAAAACATTAGATTGAAAGAAAATGAGTCAAATGGATTGGAAGCATAAAACCTCTTAAATTGATTTTTAATTTTAAAAGTATATTATCAATGATACTCCAGTCATAACACCCTAATCTATACTATATATAAAGCATATGAGAGGGGTATTTTAAGATACCATAAAATTAAGAACAATTACTTTATTTAATGCATAAATTACAACTACTTTTGAGGGTAAAATAGTATTTATAACATTATTTACATATCACCCCTTACAATTAGTTATATAATAACCTTACACTTTCTAATATATACATAAAATTTTACATTATCTACCCATAAACCAAGAAAACTGAATTTATTTAAAATTTCAGCTATATATTTTAAAATATCACGTTTAAAAAACTTTTGAGACTATAACTATAACCTGTGTTTTTTTAAATGTTTTGGTTTAAACTTTTTTTTAACCGGTCCGTATTTTATGAGGTACAATAAGTTAATACGTAAATGTACAGGTAGTCATGCAGAACGCATTTATTTAGTGTTTTAAATTTTAGCTTAAAAACATATTAAACTTTTTGTAAAACTACTACAAAAATAATAAAATATTAAAAACACGTGTCACATGTAAAATGTCGCCCCGTCGCATTGCGCGGGCACCGTTCTAGTTCTTTCTAAAAGGTTAAAAATATTACTAAAAAATGTTTGGGGCTAAACTTACTTGTTAAAAAAGTTGACTCATTTTGAGCCGTTACCTAAGGTGATCCCCTGCTAACTCCGTCATAATTACAATTAGTTAAATAGTTAACATATAATTAAGCCCATTACGTTAATTCGCGGTGGGCATAGGGTTTAGTTTGGTCTCCAATTAGGCGCTTCAAGGCGTTTAAGTCCCACAAGCCAAGGCATGAGGCACTTGGTATTTTTGGATTTCTTATATCATATAGATAATATTTTAAGTTTTTGATTTAAAACACTAACAATATGATATCAATTTAAAAAAATACAAAGGAAGCTCTTGGTACAACCAGAAGAAGCTTATGTATAACCAAAAGAAGTTTTGGTAGTAAACACATAATTTCATATTGAGCAATTGTGTTGACATGTCAACTTCTTCAGCACCAAAAGCTTCTCTTGGTAGTAACAAGTTAATCGACGCTCACCTTTTCTTTGGTAGTATCAATACCTCGGTAATAAGAATGGTCTTTAGTAGTAACTACCATCGGTATAGCTTTGGTGTACGACATAAACTCTTACATCAGTACTAACTTTCCTTCGGACGTTCATCATTTCTGACACCACTACCGGCAGAGAAGATGGCGGGCCGACGAAAACTCCAACATTAACATTGATGGTATTTGGTCATTAGTCCCTTGTAATCCAATAACAAGGGTTTACTATTTATTTCACTCTCTAAAGCATGAGGTTGGGACTCATAAAACCACTCACTGAACTCATAGAATAGCAACTTAGTGAGGATAATGGGCCTGGTTGATTTCACCATATAAAAGAAAATAGGAACCATATTAGGGTTTTGTTGTTTCGGGGGCCAAGAGTGGTCTCACAGTCTTCACACACTCATCCTCTTACTTAAACAACCTTCATTTTTAATTTCGCCACCCTTAATTTCAAATGTAGACGATAAATTCAAAACGCAAATGAAGCAACATTCTGGTAATGCAGCTGCTTCAAGCGATTTAACTCATTTCAGACCGCCTCATTAGTCGCTGTGCATCACCCTCTTCAGGATTTTCTCTGTCCCTTTGGTTGCTCACTCATGAGGCGCCCTTGTGAGGTTGGGAAGTTAAAGTTCCTTGTAAGTTGGAACTTGGTTTCAAAAGAAGGATCACTAAATACTTTTTCAGGGTTTTCTAAATGTAAAAACATGAATATGTTTATGTCAATGAAAGTGTTTTTTTGGGTGCATTAAGTGATTAAGGTTTTGTTGAAGCAAAAGCTTGTGACGCACTTGTGATATCTAATCTCGTAACCATACTCAGTACTTCTTGTCCATAGCAAAGCCACTGAGGGGGTCTGGAGAGGGTGAGATGTTGGCAAACCTTACCCCCATCACAGAGGATTGCTTCTAGTGAGACCCTTGGCTCCAATGTACACACTAGTACCTAATAAGGTAAGGAGAGAACACAATACTGCACCTATGATACCTTATGTTAAGTTAAAAGCACATGATAGGGACATTCTTGAGAATGTTGAGAGACATACGAGAATTAGGGGGAAGCTAAACTATCTTACCATTACTTGTCCGGACTCGATGAGAGTGGTAAATCATTTCATGTTGTCTCAATGAACCTCACACTGGAATATTGATAAAGTATGTGAAGTGTACATTAGGCCGTGCTATCTTATATCAAAATCATTGCACCACAACATAGGACAATTCATAAATGTTGACTACGGTGAAGCTTTTGGGTTCTAGTCATTGTCAAATATAATAATATTGCCTTTTGGAAGAGTAAGATCCAAAGTGTTTTCTTGTTGAACTGTACATTCCAAATACTAGGGTTGTGGCACAAACCACTTGTGAACTTATTTTGCTACATAATCTTCTTGGTGAGATTGGGTTATCGCAATCTAAATCAACAAACTTACGGTGTGATTGAGTAACTAATTTAATGTTCCATGAAAGAACAAAACAAAAATAAGTTGATTGTCATTTTTCTTGGTGTTATCACTAAAGCCTAGGAGTCTGATTAATTACATTTGAAACAGGCTAGGCATAATAAATTAAATTTATTCTCTAACTTAAGGGGGAGTGTCAGGCTGTAAATATATTATTAAGCCTGATATGCTATAGGGTTGAATCAGTTTATGTTTAATAGATAGTAAATATATTTTTGTGTCCAACTACACAATTGAACTTGTGAACTTATGGGCTATACTTTTTCCAGGTTAAGGGTCTATTTAGAGGGGGTATGGCAACTCTATCAAGGGAATCTGTTGGAAATGCTGTATTTTTTAGTACATATGAGTATTTGAGGCAATCTTTGCATTTACAACTCAAAGATTGTTTATTCGATCACAAATATTTGGTCGATGTTGGAATTGGAATTGTGAGTGGTGGTCTTGGTGGTATAGCGGTACGCTTAATAATCATGAAAATATCATTAGTATCTGTTTTTTTCTAATTACTTTGCCCCTTGTTCTCTAATTTGTCTTCTCCAAAATGTTGATTTCAGTTTTGGTCTGCTGTTCTTCCCCTGGATGTTGCAAAAACTATAATTCAAACTTCGCCAGACAAAAATATAAGTAAAAATCCTTTCAAGATTCTGAAATCGGTAAGATATATACATTTTGATATTTTTAACTGCTTATACTGTCCCTCTTCCTTCTTTAGATATATGAGTCCTTCAGTTGTTAAAGTAGAGAAGGCAGTTTACAGCATTATTATGATAGATTTACAGGAGATCTGGGCTTAAAGGATGCTACACAGGTTTAGGTCCTACAATTTCACGGGCATTCCCTGCAAATGCTGCTGCAATTGTTACATATGAAGCAGCTGCTAAACTCCTTGGAGTTGTACGTGAATAGAACCAAATGGATGTATCATTTCTTCACATTTTTACCCAAGATTATGCTTGTAATTGGGGGGTCACCGTTAATGCAGCAGCTGATGTATCAAACTTGTTTACCTAAGGTTTTAACTTGTTGTCCTGCCCTCTCTGTATTTTTTTCATTTTAATATTTATACTTTTAAAATTTAAATGAGGGATTTTGATGAATGTGTGTAGCTCGTTGCTACAGGGTTGTTGGCCTAATTCAATTCTTTTGTTTATTTTTCGCATCGACTAGATTCCGATATTTGTGAGTAACTTTTTTATAGAGAATACTATGCTAAATAATATGTTCTAGAGAGGCAATTTCGGCCCATTTACTTGTCACTGGGTTCATTGGCTTGTGTTTTAATTTCATAAGGGTTGAATGAGTTATATTGGCTGAAATGGAATTGGGCCAAATTCATACCAAGTGTTCTCTAATGGTTGAACCACCTTTATTGCTGTATTGAAAAGTAGATTATTATTATAATCTTACTGAATATGGTAATTTCAGAATACGTCCAACCGACCCGGGTCAAAAACCGTTTTGACTCGTATTAAAAAGCTATCCTATCAACCCAAAAGCTAATTTCCAACGTCTTCAAGACAGTATTTCTAATCAATGGTATTTTTAACTCAAATGTTTCACACCTGCAGGTTTTTATATATTTGACATTTTGTGTTGGCCGTTTTCATTTACTCCCACTATTTTATGCTGCTTGAATGTGTAAAAATATTTGTTAAAAGTTCTTATCGTTAAGATAACAGTGACACACCAGGGTAAAGGAGTTTTTTACCCTACCCTTTGCTTATTGATTTTGCTGTAGCAGTGAAAGCTCTAATGGACATCAGCAGCTTGCAGGAGACTCTGGTATGTTTCTTCTGATGACCAGCTCTACTTCTTTATTTTGCTAACAAGCTGTTAAAAGGTAAAAATATCAAGATCTTTTTTACTCAGATGAAAATTTTGCGCTGAACGGTTTTAAAAGAGAACCAAACCGACTTGGGTTGGCAGTTTGAACCATTTCTTTTTTAAAAACTTTTAAGATGTTAGTTGGTATTAAATTTTTTATAAATGATAAAGAGAGTTTATGAATATTATAAACATGAGGCATATTTATAACAAGAAGAATTAAATAATAATGGTTAAAACTGGGTTCGGGTTACATGAGCGTTTCAAGATCCAAACCATGACCAAAGCGTACAGATCTCAAACAGCCTATTTGCTTCGGTTTGAGGTGGGCTTATTAAGACCTGTAAAAACATGTGCGTTGTCTACTTGTCTTTAAGAATTAAGATAACATCATAGGACAATATAGAGAATAAACAAACATATGGAAGGTGTGTTTATTAGCTAAGTTATTATTAAGCACGTACAAGTGTGGGCCATGCACTGAAAATGAAATAGATATAGTTAACGAAGTCCACGGGCTGACAGAAGAGAGGGAGCGTCAAGTCTTATTTGGTGATGATATATAGTGTTGTTCATCCAGAAGTTTCTCCATATGAGGTCTTACGCCTCCGTTCATTGTGTCCAGCTAAGCGCCTACGACAACTTCTTTTGGCATCATCAAATTCTGTTATGTCGTGAAACCTGCAGCAGGGGGCACCAAAATATTACCCACAAACGATCCCGTTTTTTCTTTCGTTTTTTAATGATTTTATTTTTTGTATTTCCCTGTTCATTCTAGTTTCCTATATTCTGTTAATATAGTCCAAATCATTCCTGTGAGTTTGTAGCAGCCTTCAGTAGTTGACATGTGCTGATTAGAGATTGCAAAATGGGTGGGTGCAGGTTGGATATCCACTTTCTATTTAAGGTGTAAACGAGCTGAGTCAAACCTGAACGTGTTTAACAAAAGAGAACTTGAGCTTGTTTCACCTTGTAGTTTGAAACACACCCTCAGATCTTTCATGTATGTGAATTATTTGGCTTTAGTTACTAGATAGAATTCAACTAGTTTACCTGCTA
The DNA here is from genome assembly GCA_024085815.1 of Flaveria linearis. Lineage (NCBI taxonomy): Eukaryota > Viridiplantae > Streptophyta > Magnoliopsida > Asterales > Asteraceae > Flaveria > Flaveria linearis. The sequence goes on along the minus strand of CM044003.1, from coordinate 61,408,993 downwards.
CATTGCTGGCAGAAACGCTGTCGCTGGCCGCTAATAACAACAATTGGAGCCTTGGCATGAACCTCACATACTTTGTGTCTCCGATGATATGGTTTGGCCCTACTCATATCACTTCTGCAATCTTCCACTTGGCAAAACCCGGTGCTACCCGAACCCTTCTTCCCCTTCTTCCTATCGTCACCATCACCATCACCATCATCCTCTATCCATTCTTCCATTATCTCATTTATAAACTTTTCATCCATACCCTCCCTTCCAATATCCCATGCCCTGTAGGAGGGACTAAACACACTCGTATATAAATACAAAAGAGGATACTTATCATCATTTATTCCTCAAAGTGGAATTTAATTATGTGGCCCTTGATAAAATAGATTTTGCCTTTTTTTTAATATACTATTTTGTAAATAGTTTATTTCATATCTTCAAATTTTCTTTATGCAATTGCAGGCCTAGATTCTATTTGGCTGATGCTGTTTGTAAAAGGTGAGTCAACAAAATCATGTTACTTCAACGTAATATAGCTAGGGGTAACAGATCGGCTGGTTTCTATGTCAAAAGCTTGAGTTGGCTTGTGAGTAATTTCTCCAGCTTGGCATCATTTATTTATTTTTTATTTGTAAACATTTATAATTATATATATAGATAATTCATTTGCAAACCACCCCCTGTTGTGCAAACCAAGAAACCAATCTAGTGGACTACAATGTTCTATCTATATAAGCATTTATTTTAATTAACAAGGGCAAATAGGTCTTTTGATATTTTTTGTTAATATATAAAACAACTTCCCCCTCTTTTCTTTAAACCATCGTAACTTTTTTAATATGAGCTTGTTTCTTTATAAAAAAATATACCATAAAAACGAACTTTTAATTATCTTCAATTAGAGATGGGTCTTGCAAATAAAATAAGATTTTTTTTAAGTTGTTATAGTTACTTTTATACATGTGTGATAATTTTACAACTGCTTTCACACATCTATAAAAGTAGATGTTTTGTAAATCAGCATACTCATCTTCTTTTAAATTCAAGCTACATTCAAACATTATATACATGAAAAAGTTCAAATAGAAAGATTTTTAAAATTTAAAAATGTAAGAAGTAATTTTAACCATCCATCTCATTAATTAATGGTTTTGATCAAATTAATTAATGGTTTAGATCAAATTGTAGGTAAAATATTGTTAGTGGTATTTTGAAAGTCTCACTTTTGTTGCATGTTTCCTCATTTTTTTTAAACGTTCATAACATTTATGCATGACATTATTTCTTTTATAATAGTTACCGTAAACAATTACAACATTGTTACATAAAAAGATAAAAATAAAATTTACGTTTTTAAGCTCGTATCTTATCATTATGTCTTTAATGCAGTTCGGTATGTATTTTTGTTAGTTATTGTCTTCTTCTTAATAGTATTGTGTTTTTTTTAATATGATGAATTTTAAAAATAGAGTAATGTTTGGTTTTACTCTCTGAGATTTGTTAAAAATAATCATTTTCCTTTAAAAGATTATAAATATTAATTTTCCTTCAAAACATTCATAACTTGTGTCAATTTTAATCCAGAAGTTTCATTATTTATTTCAAGTTTAATCCAAAATTAATAAGGCTTTTGCACTAAATTTGAAACAACATACGAAACTTTTGGAGACAAAATGATTTTTCTAATCTTTTGAAGGAAAATAGTTATTTTTATCAAATCTCAGAGAACAAAATTGAAATTAACTTTAAAAAGTATAATAATGGAATAACGTTATTGTGTATCTTTAATATGTAAAACACAAGAATAAATTAATAACTAATTAATCTAGTACATTAAAACAATGCTAAAATAACACAATGTCTTATTGTGTCTTTTGATCGTCATTGTGCTATCTTGAATACTATAGTTTTGAAAAATATATTGATAAAAATAACATCATTATGTACTTGTAATGGTAAAACACAATGATTAATAACAAGTGTACACAATCTATTAAAAAATAATAATAAAAATAACACATTGTTACTTCAACACTATGAGTTTTGAAAAATAGATTTGTGAAAGTATATCGTTATGTCTTTTAGTTGTAAAACACAATGATAGATTACAAGTTTATAATCTATAAAAACAATGACAAATATTATAAAATGATATAAAACATAAAAGTCAATGATTAATACACTTAACAAATGATGTAAAATATATGACGCAATGAACTGATATTTGACACAATTAACGTCTAAGACACAATGAGCTAAAGTATTTAATAGAATGATCAAATGCCTTTCTGTAAGGCCCCGTTTCCGGGCACCTCACAGTTGGTCATTCACAGCATAAAACATTACACATTATAAATTTAAGCAGCGGAATTAATTTAACAAAAACCATTCATTTCATTATAAACACTGTTGCTAAGCAATACATTGTAGTTCATGAGTCACAAAACGATTAGTTGAATGAATTACAAAACAACAGTATTGTCAAAACACGAATGGATGTCAGTCTTGCCCTGCCGAGTAGCCATCCCCACATGCCATCCTCAGCAACAAATTACCTGCCAACTGGAAAATACATAAAAGTCAGCGTTGCTGAGTGAGTTCTAGTTTTTATAAATAAAATACCTTACTTTTCATTTCAAACCGTTCATTTCTTTCATAAGTGATCACACACCGTACGTACACATAGGTAATATTATTATTATCTTCATCATTGTTCAATTCATACTCTTACCATTGATTTTCCGGTCTTTTGCAACACAAAGTCGCTCACCCATTACCAATCTCAAGGATTGCAAGACTTTCGGTCTTTTGCGACACCGAGTCGCTCACCCATTAGCAATCTCACGGATTGCAAGTCTGTCGGTCTTTTGCAACACAAGGTTGCTCACCCCATTATCAATCTCAAAGATTGATCCTGTGTGCATCTTTTGGGGTAGCTAACCCGCATCACAGTTGAGCTAATGACAACTAAGCCGTGCACCTCTTTACATTTGCTTGCAAGACTTTCGTTCATTCGTTTACATTCCACTTTTCTTTATCATTAATTTTTCACTTTATTAATGATAATAATTTCTGTCTCGATCATGATCATACCACGTAGAGTCATACAATGTTAATATTATTAAATATGATAACAATAATAATATCATAATATTAATAATAATATTGGTAATAAGGGTTATAATGACAATCAAACATAATCATATGCACTAAATACACTTTAGTGAACATCTGTCCAAAACCCTAAAAGCACAGACTCCCACGAAGATTCTGCAATAAATTCTAATTATTGGGCGTATGAGCCCTGTTTGGGCGTATGAGCCCTGTCTGGGCGTATTTCCACTATGCAGGCGTCCCATCCCAACACTTAGCAGCTAACACTTAGGCGTACGAGCACTGTTGGGGCATATCACCCCAATACTTAGGCGTTTGTTGCAAAATCCAGACACATGAGCTACTGTTCAGGCTCATCATCATACACTTAGCTTTTCTAAGGGGTTTCTAGGCGTAGGAGTACAGTTTAGGCATATTATCCTATACTTAGCTTTCTAAACCATAATTTCAGGCGCATAAGCACTATTGGGGCACATCACTGTCCAGGCGCATGAGCCCTGTCTGGGCGCATGAGCACTGTTTAGGCTCATTAGTAAAACTTAAAATTTCTAAGGCAATATTTAGGCACATGAGCCTTGTATAGGCGTATTAGCAACCTGCTCAACATGTTTCTAAGTTGTTTTCAGACCCAAACATCATATTACCTAGTTCTAAGCATACACATACTATACTAAGCATGAACTTAACATATCCATAACATTATATTCGCCCAAAACATACCCACCCGCATACACATGCACTTAAACATACGGGTAACATACTCGATCTCATAAAAACATACATACATGTCTCCCCAACATACGGGCGATGATTCGAGTCGATAAGCCACCTCTCCTACTCGCGCGATGATTCGGAAAGGTCCTATATATCTCGGGCTTAACTTACCTCGTTTCCTGAATCGAATAATTCCTTTCCAAGGTGAGACCTTCAACATGACTCGGTCGCCAACCTTGAACTCTATTGGTCTTCGCCTCTTGTCGGCAGACGACTTTTGTCTATCTTTCGTCGCCTTCATGAAGGCTTTGATCTTTTCCAACTTCTCAGTCATAGCTTCGATCACCTCGACACCTCCAAGTTCTTTCTGCCTAATGTCTCCCCAACATACGGGCGTCCTACATCTCCTACCGTATAGCATCTCGTAGGGTGGCATGCCAATACTGGCATGATAACTGTTGTTGTACGAGAATTCTGCTAACGGCAGGTGGTCGTCCCAACTTCCTCCAAAATCGATCATGCATGCTCGAAGCATATCTTCGAGCGTCTGTATCGTCCTCTCAGACTGACCGTCCGTTTGAGGATGATAGGCTGTACTAATGTGTAGCCTCGTCCCCATTGAATCGTGGAATCTTCTCCAAAACTTTGACGTAAACCGGGTGTCACGATCCGACACAATAGACACCGGCACGCCATGACGAGCTACGATTTCCTTGATGAACAGATCCGCCAATCTTTCGGATGAATACGTCTCGCGGATCGGTAGGAAGTGAGCACTCTTTGTTAGTCGGTCGACAATCACCCAAATAGTATCACATCCCCTCGACGTGCGAGGCAGCTTAGTAATGAAGTCCATGGTGATGTGCTCCCACTTCCATTCGGGTATGTCCAACGGTTGGATCTTCCCGTATGGTTTCTGATGCTCTGCCTTCACTTGCAACAAGTAAGACACTTACTCACATACTTCCCTACATCACGTTTCATTCCCGACCACCAGTAGTCCTTCTTCATGTCGTGGTACATCTTGGTCGCACCGAGATGAATTGAGTATCGAGTTTTATGAGCCTCATCCATGATCCTCCTGCGTAGATCCCCGTATCGAGGAATCCACATTCGTCCGAATCGGGTCTTAACACCCAGAGTTCTCACCCAACTCCGTAACTAGACCTCTCATCCTTTCAGAGTTAAGACGATCTTCTTTCAAAGCCTCGTCTTGAAACTCCTTGACCTGCACCATCAAATCAGAGGTCATGATTAATTGGTACGCCTTCACCCGGATCGGCTCGGGTCTCTCCTTTCGGCTAAGGGCATCTGCCACCACATTGGTCTTGCCCGGATGGTAATGGATCTCGCAATCGTAATCCTTTATGAGCTCCAACCATCGCCTCTGTCTCATATTCAGATCTTTCTGCTCGAAGAAATACTTCAAGCTTTTGTGGTCTGTGAAGATGGTGCACTTTGTCCCGTACAGGTAGTGCCGCCAAATCTTCAGCGCGAAAACCACCGCAGCTAGTTCTAGATCGTGCGTGGGATAGTTGACTTCGTGGGTTTTCAGTTGTCGAGATGCATAAGCTATTACCCTTCCTCGTTGCATCAACACACAACCTAGCCCAGAATAAGATGCATCCGAATAGACCACTAAGTCTTCATTTCCCTCGTGCAATGTCAAGACAGGAGCTTGTGTTAGTCTCGTCTTCAACTCCTCAAAGGCACTCTCCTGCTCTTGATCCCACACGAATTTCACGTCCTTGCGAGTCAACTTAGTCAAAGGTGAGGCTATCTTGGAAAAGTCTTGAATGAATCTTCTGTAGTAGCCCACCACTCCTAAGAAGCTACGAATCTCGGTTGGCGTCTTAGGAGACTTCCATTGCATCACGGCCTCAACCTTTGCTGGGTCCACCATAATTCCCTCCGCATTTACCACGTGACCCAGAAATTGCACCTCGCGTAGCCAAAAAGCACACTTGGAGAATTTTGCATACAGTTTCTTCTTCCTCAAATTCTCCAACACTTCTCGAATGTGACCGACATGCTCTTCTTTGCTCCTTGAATAAATCAAGATATCATCGATAAACACTATCACTGATTTATCCAACATCGACCGACACACTCGATTCATTAAATCCATAAAAGCAGCTGGCGCGTTGGTTAAACCAAAGGACATAACGAGAAACTCATAGTGTCCATAACGCGTACGAAAAGCTGTTTTAGGAATGTCCTGCTCCTTCACTTTCAATTGATGGTAGCCAGATCGAAGATCTATCCTCGAGAACCAACTGGCACCCTGGAGCTGGTCGAACAAATCGTCAATCCTCGGTAACGAATACCGATTCTTTATCGTCAATTTGTTCAACTCACGGTAGTCGATACACATTCTCATGCTACCGTCCTTCTTTTTCACGAATAAGACCGGAGCACCCCAAGGAGAGATACTCGGTCTGATAAAACCCTTATCGAGCAATTCTTGCAGTTGCTCCATTAACTCCTTCATCTCAGTCGGAGCTAATCGATACGGTGCCTTGGCGACAGGTTGGGCACCAGGTATCAAGTCAATTTGAAATTTGATTTCGCGATCCGGTGGTACACCCGATAGGTCCTCTGGAAACACATCAGGAAAGTCACACATAACCGGCACATCGGAAAATTGTGGTGTTGACGTGTCCACATCCTTCACGTAGGCCAAACAAGCTCTACATCCACGTCTCATGCACTTTCCCGCCACCGCCATCGAAATCACTTTCGGAATCGTCGTAACCCGATCGCCGTATATTGTCACCGGACTTCCGTCAGGCGCCGTCAGTCTAATCATCTTCTTACGACACACGATATTCGCTTCGTAGGTTGCTAACCAATCCATCCCTAGTACCACATCAAATCCACCTAGGGGCATCACATGTAACCTAGCAGCAAACCTATGACCTAATTCTATGGCCAGTCCTCTATCGCATCAGTAACTCTAGTGGACTTACCAATAGCAGTTTCTATGTCAAGGGCTCATCAATGCATTTACTACTAACAGGTAGTTTAGCACAGAAAGTAGCAGAAATAAAACTCCTACTAGCACCAGAATCAAATAACACAGAAGCAAGACTTTGATCTACTAGAAACGTACCTGACACAACATCGGGGTCCGTCCTAGCCTCCTCCCTGGTCATGGTAAAAGCTCTGGCACTTGCCTTCTGCCCTTCAGTTCCGGCCGTCCTCTTTGCCCCGAAACTCTCCGCCCTCTGCTTCTTGTAGTCCCTACTCATATGGCCCTTCTCACCGCAGGTATAACACCTTAACGGCCTACAGTCCCTGGAGATGTGGCCTGACTTTCCACACTTGAAGCACACGTTGAGCCCCAGCCTGCACTCACCTGTATGCTCCTTCCCGCACTTGCCACACCTTTTGAGCCCCGAGCTTGATGACCCCACCCTACGATCATCCATTTTCATCTTCTTGTTGTTCGGGGTAAAACCACCACGCCCGAACCGTTTCCCGTTCCAGTTTCGGTCACCACCACCAGCCTTCTTCACTTCCACAACTGTCACCTCCCTCTCATCATAGAGCCTTCCGGCCAAATCCACTGCCGACCTAAAAGTGCTTGGTCGCGCAGCAATCAAGTGCCTACGAATGTCAGCTGGCAGTCCCTGAATGTATCTGTTAATCTTTCGAGACAGTGGCGTCAGTTGATCCGGCACCAGCCTCGCCATCTCATTGAATTTGGTGGTGTACTGCTGGTGGGTCATGGTTCCCGCCTCGAGTTGTAGGAACTCCCTCTCGATCTTATCGAGTTCCCTATGAGGACAAAATTCCTCAATCACCAGCTTCTTCAACTCGTCCCATCACATTTTCCCGATAACCCTAGAACCTTCAGCTTGGACAATATTGTCCCACCAACATAATGCCGAGTCGACAAAAGAGTGAGTTGCGAACTTCACCCTTTGATCCTCGCGACATTCACTGATCTCCAACTCTGCCTCCATTTCCTCACCTAGCGGTGAGCAGCAGCAGCGTTGCCATTGCCATCAAAAGTCGGGGGTTTGCACCTCTGGAATGCCCTATAGCTGCATCCCTTAGTCGTTACCCCTACTGCTTCCTCCTCTTCCTCGTCAGAAACTACTATCTCAGGCTCCGGCCGTTCCTCCTCTCCCTTGCTTTCCTTCCTAGTCGATCCTTTCTTGTCCTCCTTCTCCTTCCTTTCCTCGTTCCTCACGGCTCTAATGACTTCAGTCACCACAGACGGTAAGACTGTCTACATGACCTGATGTACCTCGTCAGCAATCGCCTCCCGAGCTAAGGCGTTCAGACTGGCATTCTCGTTTCCCTCAGTCCGGTCATGAACCTCAGGGTTCTCATGAGTCGTCTTAGGAGCTTTAGCATTGCTCCTAGTCACACGCGGTTGACCTCTACCTCTAGAAGCCTTGGAAGATTTCTTCCCAGCCATTTCCTAAGCACTATAAGATTCAAACACTAAAACAGTCATTCAAGATAATAACTTAGTTTATGTCAAGTATAGTAAGTTTCTAATGACAGTGGCCAGTTGTGATTAACCACTTACTTTACTCTTCACACCCCAAGCTTTTCCTATCCTGGCTACATTAGTATCTAAATCTACTAAGATCACATAAGTCAAATAGCACACGCACATATTTCTGGTTAACTTTAGGAAAAGAATTATCTGATGGCACGTGGCTACTCGGGCTGACATCCCTCATTCTGTCCCATTTTCAGTTTAAGTTTAGGTTTCTTTTGAAAATATTTACCCATTTCACTTAAACTTTGGCTCTAATACCAACTTGTAAGGCCCTGTTCCCGGGCACCTCACAGTTGGTCATTCACAGCATAAAACATTACATATTATAAATTTAAGCAGCGGAATTAATTTAACAAAAACCATTCATTTCATTATAAACACTGTTGTTAAGCAATACATTGTAGTTCATGAGTCACAAAACGATTAGTTGAATGAATTACAAAACAACAGTATTGTCAAAACACGAATGGATGTCAGTCTTGCCCTGCCGAGTAGCCATCCCCACATGCCATCCTCAGCAACAAATTACCTGCCAACTGAAAAATACATAAAAGTCAGCGTTGTTAAGTGAGTTCTAGTTTTTATAAATAAAATACCTTACTTTTCATTTCAAACCGTTCATTTCTTTCATAAGTGATCACACACCGTACGTACACATAGGTAATATTATTATTATCTTCATCATTGTTCAATTCATACTCTTACCATTGATCTTCCGGTCTTTTGCAACACAAAGTCGCTCACCTATTAGCAATCTCAAGGATTGCATGACTTTCGGTCTTTTGCGACACCGAGTCGCTCACCCATTAGCAATCTCACGGATTGCAAGTCTGTCGGTCTTTTGCAACACAAGGTTGCTCACCCCATTATCAATCTCAAAGATTGACCCTGTGTGCATCCTTTGGGGTAGCTAACCCGCATCACAGTTGAGCTAACGACAACTAGGCCTTGCACCTCTTTACATTTGCTTGCAAGACTTTCATTCATTCGTTTACGTTCCACTTTTCTTTATCATTAATCTTTCACTTTATTAATGATAATAATTTCTGTCTCGATCATGATCATACCACGTAGAGTCATACAATGTTAATATTATTAAATATGATAACAATAATAATATCATAATAATAATAATAATATTGGTAATAAGGGTTATAATGACAATCAAACATAATCATATGCATTAAATACACTTTACTCAACATCTGTCCAAAACCCTAAAAGCACAGACTCCCACGAAGATTCAGCAATAAATTCTAAGTGTTGGGAGTATGAACCCTGTTTGGGCGTATGAGCCCTGTCTGGGCGTATTTCCACTATGCAGGCGTCCCATCCCAACACTTAGCAGCTAACACTTAGGCGTACGAGCACTGTTGGGGCATATCACCCCAATACTTAGGCGTTTGTTGCAAAATCCAGGCACATGAGCTACTATTCAGGCACATCATCATACACTTAGCTTTTCTAAGGGGTTTTCTAGGCGTAGGAGTACTGTTTAGGCATATTATCCTATACTTAGCTTTCTAAACCATAATTTCAGGCGCATAAGCACTATTGGGGCACATCACTGTCCAGGCGCATGAGCCCTGTCTGGGCGCATGAGCACTGTTTAGGCTCATCAGTAATACTTAAAATTTCTAAGGCAATATTTAGGCACATGAGCCTTGTATAGGCGTATTAGCAACCTGCTCAACATGTTTCTAAGTTGTTTTCAGACCCAATCATCATATTACCTAGTTCTAAGCATACACATACTATACTAAGCATGAACTTAACATAACCATAACATTATATTCGCCCAAAACATACCCCACCTGCATACACATGCACTTAAACATACGGGTAACATACTCGATCTCATAAAAACATACATACATGTATTTTCCAGCCCCAAAATCATGTAAAACATGTAAAAAGGGGGATCTAGAAACTCACCTTAGTCGTTTTCGGGTTTGATACCCTTCCTTGAACTTCCCAGTCGTTTCTAACACCTAGAACACACACACACATACCACCAAACACACACAAGCACATTTATAAGCACATAAACGGGTCTAGAATCATCTAAAGTATCAGAAATTCGAGAATTCTTACCCAAAAACTTCGAACTTCCTGTTTTCTTCTAAAATTTCCCGAGAATTTTCTGCTCTTTCTTCTTTCTCTCTCTAAATATCCAATTGAAAGTGTTGTGCAGAACAAATGGGCGGCCATACCACCTTTTTGTACAAAATAAATATAAACTTAGTTCTTTTGACACTTTTAACCCTTTCACTTTAAGTTGGCTTTCATTTCTTCTTTTTCTTTCTCTTTTATTATTTTATTTCCTTCAAAAATACGGGTGTTACACTTTCTCTTTAAAACAATAAAATGACACGTGTCAAACCAAAAATCCTTCTTGAGTTTTTTAAATTTAACATCTTTTTACTATAACCCTATCCTATATACATTCAAAGGTTAATGAATATCAATTTATATATGATTAAATGTTATGTACATTTAAATTATAACACAAGAAAAAACTATCATACATATGAAAGTATAATCAAATGACTATTACAAAAAAACTACTTCAATGTAGGTATAAACTACCATTACATGAAATCTAATAAAAGATGTATATGATAAAGAATTAAAAAATAGTTTAAAATAGCTATAAACATGTGTGAAACCAAATAAATTAGAACTATTTGTGAATATGACTTGTAAGCCACTTTATTAATTCTATCTGGTTATTAAATTTATTTTTTAGTGGATTAATTTTTATTAGTTTGTTAATGCTTAAATTTCTAAAATTACATAGTTCTACACTTGACATAGGTATTAGTTATTTAAATAGTGTTCCAATAAAGTTGTTTACCCCTTAACTGGTTCAACCATAAAAAACGCAATAACGACCTTAAAATTCTCGAGAGTTTAAAAAAAAAAAAAACTAAAGAATCAGAGTTTTTCTTTGGTTTAAGTTTTCTTGTCTAGTTTATCAATAATGAAATTTAATTGTGTAATAATTAAGATAAGTAAGTTTGTGTTATTGATATTTAAAAATAAAAGCTACCATTCAAATTGTAGAAAATCTTTTGATCAATGTGAGGGTAATTAAATTAATGTTAATTTGTTTAACGATAAGATTAAAAATAGTTGTCAAAACTAACATATCTTCTTTTTGTTTTTTGAAATAAACTGACATAATGTTCAAAATAAATAAACTTACGAAATTATAACAGTTTTCTATTGATATCCGTAAGCATGATTGGATAATAAAAACTTTTTCTGGTCTTTCTTTTCACTTTGTAGGTATAACTAAAATTATTTTATAGTTTACAAGATTGGATGTCAAAAATAGTTTTACAAAGCCTAGATATTAAATTCGAGATTTCTTTTAGTTGGAACATGCCCATCAAACATTGTATAAATTTAATAAATTTCATTTCATCAGAAGAACAACTTTGAAAACAAATTGTATATAGTTAATATGGAAAGTGATCGACAACTTTTTGATGGTGAGATTTGTAAAAAATGAGTTTTGAGTGTAAAAATGGTGGTATTGGGTATGTTTAAATGATAATTCTATCTTTTTTTTCTTTAAAAAGAAAGAATAGACCCATAAAATCCCATTAATTTTTATTAAAAAAATAATAACCATTGATTAAAACCAAATGACGGGATAAGATTTAGTTTAATGATTTTCACAATTTCAAGTGGTTTGCATATGATCTCTTCCGTATGAATATATTTATAAATATAATTCTATGTATATAAGATAATATATGGTATTTAATCTAAAAACTCTAAAGAATTTTGAGTTTAACATGTGTCATTCTATTGTTTTATGGATGATATTTTGGTCATGAGAATATTTTAGTTATTGTGTCAATTAAATCAGCTCATTATGTCATATATGTTAATTTATTATATATTTTACATAATTTATTATATGTATTTATCATTGTATTTTACATTTGGAAAATTGGTAACAAACGGTCCCAACTTTAACCTATTGGTAACCATTGGTCCCAACTTTTACATTTGTTGGAGATAGTCCCAACTATTTATTTTGTGTTGTCATCGGTCCCACTCTAACAAAATGTTAACTCCGTTAACTTTTTCTGACGTGGCAACCCAATTGAAGATCAAATCGATATCAATACCCAAATTAATGTTAGGGCTTTTAATTCCCATGTAAAAACGAGTGTGTACAAGTGTTTAATTACCTGTTTTGGTTGTGTTGATGATAAGAATAGGCAAAAACAAGTCGCGACTGAGGTTGAGATCGAACAGTTAGCAATTGATGATGATAATCCAATTAAACTCGTGGATAACTTCTAAGGGTATCGGTGACCAAAAGCCCTATGGTAATTTGGGTTTATAACATTCGGGAGAGGGATTTTGATTAGATTGCAGGTCGAAAACAGCTGTCGACTTCGTTTCAACCCAATTGAAGATCAAATCGATATCAATACCCAAATTAATGTTAGGGCTTTTAATTCCCATGTAAAAACGAGTGTGTACAAGTGTTTAATTACCTGTTTTGGTTGTGTTGATGATAAGAACAGACAAAAACAAGTCGCGACTGAGGTTGAGATCGAACAGTGAGCAATTGATGATGATAATCCAATTAAACTCGTGGATAACTTCTAAGGGTATCGGTGACCAAAAGCCCTAACATTAATTTGGGTATTGATATCGATTTGATCTTCAATTGGATTGCCACGTCAGAAAAAGTTAACGGAGTTAACATTCTGTTAGAGTGGGACCGATGACAACACAAAATGAATAGTTGGGACTATCCCCAACGAATGTAAAAGTTGGGACCAATGGTTACCAATAGGTTAAAGTTGGGACCGTTTGTTACCAATTTTCCTTTACATTTTAGATCATTTTGCTTTATTGTTGTCATTATGTCTATAGATTACATAACTTGTTATCAATCATTTTATTTTACAATTAGAAGTGTACAATAATATACTTTCACCAATTTTATCAAAACTCATAGTTGTTCAATATAAATCAATATGTTATATTTATCATTGTCTTTTATATATTATATAAACTTATTGTTATCTATTATTGTGTTTTACTGTAACACCGAATATTTTAAAAAAGTTGTAAAAGAAGAATAAAAAGGAGTAAATGTAATAAAACCCAAATTGAGTCGTTAAAGGTGTAAAAGTACAAAATGATATATTATATTTTGTACAAAAGCAACATGGCCGCCTATACCATGTTAGTTTTCACCTTTTGTTCAGATTTTAGAGAGAGAAAGAGCAGAAAGCTTCAGGACTAGAAAGAAGAAGAATAAGAAGTTCGAAGGAGTTTGAACTCTTGTGCACACAAGTTTGGAAGAAGATATACTTGTGAGTTGCAAAGGTGAGTTCTAGAACCCCACTTTTTACATGTTTTAACCGATTTTGGGGCTGAAAATGCATGTATTTATGTTTTCATAAAAGTGGGTATATTACCCGTATGTATGTGCATGTGAATGTGGGTGGGTGTATGTTTGGGTATGATTTATGGTTAAGTTCATGTTTGTATAGCTGTTAGATGCTTAGAATAAACAACTAAGTTTAGAATATGTTGAAATGATGAATTTGTTGGGTTTGTTAGAACATAAAATCATAGTTTAACCATTTAAACTTTCTGAAAATGCAACGGAAGTATAGCTTTAAAACTCATTTTATAAGCTGAAAATTATGTTCTTCAAGTGACCATTCAAGTGTATAAAACAAACCCATAAATTAAAGGATCATTTATGTGAATTAACAAGCTATGAACATATGTAAAACTACATAAAATCACAGCTTCATTGAGCTGTGATATACCTTACTGCAGCAGCAATAATATCGACCAAAAGAGATGTTTGGTGAAGATGGAGATGCCCAAAATGCAGCCAAGACTTCAAGGATAGAAGTCCTCAAGCTAGTATACCCCAAGCCTCATTGCAAATACCTTCTTGTTAGGTAGAATACACCAAGAACAACACAATACACTTCAAGAAAACCCTGAAATGAAGCTGCTGAAAACCCTCTTGTTCTTGCTAAAACCGTAGCTAGAGAGAGAGTGAGAGCTGAAGTTGTGTTGTTAGTTGCATGCTTGAATCAAATTCATGGAGTGCATGATCTTCACACCAAGAACCATATAAAATCAGCTCAAATTAAGCTCTCATCCAACCTTCAATGCTGCTGCTGGAAAAACCATAAGAGAGAGAGAGTTGGAGCTGAATTATGAGCTGAAAAAATGGTCTTGTGTTGCATGCTTTTAACTTTGAGAAGTGAGAGCATCTTTATTGTTAGTGGAGTGTAGACAAGGAAGCATGTGTGTGTTGGATTCTCAAGAGAATCAAATGAGTTAGTGGAAACACGCATGCATGTGTGTGTTCTAATCAAGAGAATAAAAAAGACAAAACACATGCATGTAGGGGACGACTTTGAGGCTGATTTGAAGTGTTTTTTTTCTTTTTATTATCCTCTTTGATTAATATTTGAGATTTATAAAAATAGGTGGTTATATTTTATAAATGTCAAATACTAACACACACATATATTGTCTAGTCTTTTAACTAGTTTATGCAATTAACCATTTAATTGTATAAGTAGTATACTCTCATTATTATTTGGTGTTATACAACTAATTTAAATAACACTTCAAATAATATCATTGAAAAAAATATCCTAATAAATTGTTCCATCTCATATGCAACTTATTTAGAAAACCCATTTTCTAAATTTGGTGTAAATATTTAATTGCATGATCATATCATCAATTAAATATTAATTGGTGTTTGCTAAGCTTGTTATTGGGTATAACCCGACTTGGATCATAACGTACTAACCACATCAATATTCTAAGTGTCTTGGGCACATAGAATCCTACAATCTCCCACTTGCCCAAGATTCATAGAAGATTGATACAAGCAGTAAATAACCCCTAACAACGGTTTACTACCCTTAATATGCATAACTTATGGCCATTCAATAACATCATCCCATTCAAGTACCTTACTTGAAATGATTTAGGTGAATCAATCATCTATCCTTTTGTTACAGATGTCATGTTAAATCCAAGAACATAGAATGATCATTCCTTGTTGATTTAACTTAATCAGGCCTTAGACATCTAACTCTCAACGAATAAGAGGAACAAATTCCATCTTGACTACATACGTTTCTCACAAACACCTCGTATTATACCTGAACATACCCTTATGTACTGTCCACTATTTCAGGACAGTGAAGATTTAGATCAAGGTATAATATTTGGTGAATATCAAAACCCAATATGTATCTCAGGTCGGAGGATACCAAATGATATTCGCCCTTACTCAAATTTACTTATGATCAATCGATAAGATTCCATGTAGTAAAATTTGAGATGCGGGTTAGTCCAATATTTGTATCCCACAAATATCTATGAACCTTGGTAGCAACCCATTGCTCTATATTCATCCTTATGAATATCAACCAATCCAAGTTCATAATAATCTTACCCTCACACTTGTTCCCACAAGTATGAACGACTACGGGCATTTAGAGTAAATAATTTACTCATGGATTAAACATGCTAAATTGGAACGTTAATTGAAACATTATAACCAAATAATTTTACTCAAATAATAAAGAGTTCCATATATTCAAATACAAAATTTGATCAAGTTCAATCACTAGAATATCAAAGTCCTAAGGCATAGGTATGACTTTCATGCTTTGCCCTTTCGAGGAGCTTCGTGAGTGGATCCGCAATATTTTGATCAAAGTGAACTTTGCGAATACATATCTTTCCCTTTTCAACTTCATCCCTTATATAGTTGAATCTCCGCTCATTGTGCCTAATCTTTTGATGTGCACGGGGTTCCTTGATTTGAGCAATCATACCCTCGTTATTACAAAAGATTTCTAAGGGGTCTTGAATGGTAGAGACCACCCTTAGATCGGTGATAAACCTTTTATTCATGCAACTTCCAAAGCTGCTAATGAGTCGGCTATGTATTCTCATTTTGTAGTGGACAATGCTACCCTATTCATAATAGAGACATACCCGATTGTGATCGAGTCAGTTTGGGAACTCGCATCCGTGTAACCCTTTACAACGAGTTCCTCTTTCTCAGATCCGTATATTAGAACATATCCTTAGTGTTTTTAAGGTATTTCAAGATACTCATAACAGCCATCCAGTGGCTATTACCTGGATTCTGCTGATATCTTCTTGTCATGCTTAACGCGCATGACACGTCCGGTCTTAGTGCATATCATTGCATATATGATGGATCCTATAGCAGACGCATATGGGATGTCCTTCATATAATCTTGCTCATCCTTTGAGCTTGGACATTGAGATGTACTCAATATTGTCCCTCTTTGAATAGGTACCATACCTTTCTTAGAGTTTTCCATCTTGAACCTTTTCAAGATTTTATTAATATATGCACTTTGGTTTAGACCTATCAACCGCCTCGATCTATCCCTATAGATCTTTATTCCCAAAATATAGGCAGTTTCACCAAGATCTTTCATGGAAAAATAATTTCCAAGCCAGGTTTTAACACCTTCCATGGTTGGAATGTCCTTTCCATATAGTAATATTTCATCAACATACAATACTAAGATTGTGATTACACTCCCACTAGCCTTTTTATACACACAAGCCTTGTCAGTATCCAAGTTTCCATGCATATTTGTTTTCTTCTCGAAAACCCACTTGCATCCAACCGGTTTGGAGTTAAGTGGAGTGTTAACCAATTCCTAAACTTGGTTGTCATACATGGAATGTATCTCTACGTCCATGGCTTCCAGCCATTTGTCACAATCCGAATTGGACATAGCATCATGGTATGTAGTTGGCTCATCGGAGTCAACCTCATAGCATCCATCCATGAAAAATCCATATATTTCAGGTGGAATGCTAACTCTACCAGATCTTTGAAAGTTTTGTGTGTATTGATCAACCTCTTGATCATCATCAACAACCTCTTGTTGACAGCTAGTGTCAACTAAACGTGTATCGGCTTGTGGATCTTGATCTTCATCAAATTCCACTGTTCTATGCGTCACTCCTTCCATAAGGAACTTGGCTTCCAAGAACTCCACCCTTCGAGCAATAAACTCCTTTTGCTCTGTTGGATCAAAGAAGTAGTATCCTATACAATCTTTGGGATATCCAAAAAATATACACTTAGTGGATCGACTTTCAAATTTGTTTTGGGTGTTAAGCTTAACATAAGCTTTACTACCCATACCTTTTAAACATGATAGTGATGGAACTCTTTCCATACCATATTTCAAAAGGTGTCAAACCCACTTTCTTGGTTTGGGCCATATTCAAAATACGAGCCGTGGAGAGTAGTGCGAAAACCCAAGATGATAAAGGTGGTAAGCTCATAGCCTTAATGAATTGAACCATATCCAAATAGGGTTCAGTTTCTCCTTTATCATAATGAAGAACTTATTTAGTTATGTAGAGTTGATTTTCTACTTCATTATTGAAGATTTTGAACATTTCAAAAGCTTCATTCTTATGTGTCATCAAGTGCACACAATAATAGCGACTATAATCGTCGGTAACAGTAATGAAGTATCTTTTCACCAATCTTTGTTATTGTCTTAAAAGGACCACATGCATCCAAATGTATCATTCCTAATAAGTCTTTTGGTTCACACTTATCAAATGAAACATTTTCATTTGTTTCCAAAAGACCATTCTTTTGAAGTGTTTGAATCCAATTCTTGTTTATGTGACCAAGATGACAATGTCAAAGATAATAATAACTTAAACCGATTTTAAGTTTCTTGGTGCTTAATGTGTATAATGAGTTATTATAGGACGAATTATTATGAACTAATTCATGAATATCATTAAAAGGCATATCCTTAAAATGAAATATATCATCCATAAAACTTAATACCATTATATACAAACTTTAAATCATGACCATATTGTTTTAAGAGGAAACTTTAATTATGTTCCTAGTCAAACTAGATGCATACAAAAGGTTTTGAGAACAACTTCCAAACCATTTGTAAGTCTCAAAATAGAGTTTCCCCTTTCGAAGCGCACATTTCTTTTGAACCCCTTTGCAACAATTGCAAGTATGAGTCTCACATTCGGTATCCAATACCCATGTGTTTGAAGAAATGACATTTAATACAATGTGAATCATGAAAATAGTATTCGAGTTTTGCCTAGCATCCCTCTTATTTTTCAACTCCTTGAGATAGGAGGAACAATTTCCCTTTTATTGTCCTATCTCTCCATACTCAAAGCATGGATCGTTCTCCTTTACTTTAGGCTCATAAGCTTAGGTCTTTGAGGTTTCGCTTTAACCTTTGCTTTGATGTATTCCTTTCTTTTGGCAATAATTGCCTTAGGATCGAGATTGGCCATTTCTTATAGTCTCCCTCATTGATCGAGAGAATAGGTAGAACCTCTCTACCCATCCCTGCCTCGGTTGCTTTTGAGCATTGCGTGAATGTCACCGATACTCTTGTCCCACCCGTTCATATTATAGTTTATTATGAATGTCTCAAACCTTTAGTTGGGCAATCAAGGATCAAATCCTTGGCCAACTACTTTGAGATAGGACAGTCAAGCATCTTGAGGCTATCAATGTGGTTTTTCATCTTAAGAATATATAAGATGATATCGATTGGGTTTCTTCCATGTGACATGCATAAAGTGCTTGAACCATTTCGAAGCAATCTTACTAATGTTTATTGAAGGAACATTTCCTTCAACTAGATTATCATGTCATATGCCCTATGATGTTCCAAACCCTTTTGGAGTTCGGGAATCATATTCCCAACATGAGGTAGGAAACTTGTACATAATCCTTAATATGCTTAAGCCAATCATCAAAAGGCCTTAACATCAACAGCGTTGGTTGGTGAGACATGGGATCGTCAAGGACATAGGACTTTACTTATTTTGATAACGATTCTCAGTGATAGGGTATGGACGGTCGGGGTGGTAGCATTATTGTTTGCGGCCATTCTACAAAATTTACAAAGTTCTTTATTAGTATTTCTTAAAATTTTATTTTATTTTAATTATTAATACCCTTTTATGTCTCATAGACAATTAATAATTAAAATCTAAAATCCAATGTTACATTCAAATAATGGTTAGGTGACCTTTATCCCATTATTTAATTTAACAAGGTAGTCAATATTTGACAATTGCAATCTTTTGCAACTTCTAGCCTTTATGGGATCGGTTAAAATTCTTATGTTTGGTTGGCATGTTTAATCCCATCAACACCATTGTACGCCATGCTTCGGTGACCCTATGCACATGGTTTCCAATTCAAGTCGTCCTACTTATACACACGTGTGAGTTTTCACATACAAGCGGTTAGGTGACCTTTATCCCACAAGTATGTTAGACTCACCTCAAACACACAAGTTCCTTATAAGTGGTTAGGTGACCTTTATCCCACAAATAGTTCTCAAGTGATTCGAGTGTCGTGTAAAAGGATGGTGTTAAACTTGTTTCAAAAGGGATTTTTGGTTTTCATTAAATCTAGTTTTGAAAACTCTATATACCTTGTATTTGCATGCTTTCAAATGCAAGGTATCCTATGGTTTATTTTTAATAAAACCTCTTTTATTAAATCATTAATCCTTTTAATAACCTTTTATTAACTACTTAATGATTATAAACCATAAATTTTCAGCTTGTTAAGTTTGCTAATGAGTTTGTTATGCATATCCAAATATCAAACAACAATCATACAACAAACAACCAAACAAGCATAATATTAACAACCACAATGTGCATAACCATAGCTACTATTGAGACCACACTTGTTTGCCATCACAAGTGTGGTCATTTGATCTTTCCTAATGGTTGAATACAACACAAAATAGAGGTCTTCATTGACTCCCACTTGAACTTGCATCCATATGCTTCAAGTCCTTCTTTTGTGTCTTCTTCTTGTGCTTCCTTCCCGAGCATCTTCTTTTACAAATATATATATATCCTAATACATATTTTCTAGTAAAAGAAAAACACTCCTAATCTATTATTACATCCCAATGAATAAATAGACAAATTACATTTTTAAACAAAGCACAAAATAATAATATTACAACCCAATTGAAAACAACCAAAACAAACATTGCAAGCATCCAAACAACACAAGGCCAATGGCTAGGTTATGCACACTAACATCCAATGATCATATCATCCAAACATATAATGAAACCCCACTTAAAACCACCAAATTTCAGCCAACATAAACTGAAATTTTGGGTTTTAAATATTGTCCAAACAATCAACATTTCATAATATATATCTTTCAAGGTCTAATCACTAGCATGTGTGATATGACCTTGAAAGTTTGGGGAATCATTCAAACAAAACATAGCAGCCCAAAATCAGCCTATACTAAGTTTATAATCATCCTTTAAAACTAATTTTTAAAGGACAAGAACAAGCAAGCTATTCACATAACCGGCTCTTGATGCCATTGTTGGGTTTGTTAGAACATAAAATCATAGTTTAACCATTTAAACTTTCTAAAAACGCAGCGGAAGTATAGCTTTAAAACTCATTTTATAAGCTGAAAATTATGTTCTTCAAGTGACCATTCAAGTGTATAAAACAAACCCATAAATCAAAGGATCATTTATGTGAATTAACAAGCTATGAACATATGTAAAACTATATAAAATCACAGCTTCATTGAGCTGTGATATACCTTACTGCAGCAGCAATAATATCGACCAAAAGAGATGTTTGGTGAAGATGGAGATGCCCAAAATGCAGCCAAGACTTCAAGGATAGAAGTCCTCAAGCTAGTATACCCCAAGCCTCATTGCAAATACCTTCTTGTTAGGTAGAATACACCAAGAACAACACAATACACTTCAAGAAAACCCTGAAATGAAGCTGCTGAAAACCCTCTTGTTCTTGCTAAAACCGTAGCTAGAGAGAGAGAGTGAGAGCTGAAGTTGTGTTGTTAGTTGCATGCTTGAATCATATTCATGGAGTGCATGATCTTCACACCAAGAACCATATGAAATCAGCTCAAATTAAGCTCTCATCCAACCTTCAATGCTGCTGCTGGAAAAACCATAAGAGAGAGAGAGAGTTGGAGCTGAATTATGAGCTGAAAAAATGGTCTTGTGTTGCATGCTTTTAACTTTGAGAAGTGAGAGCATCTTTGTTGTTAGTGGAGTGTAGACAAGGAAGCATGTGTGTGTTGGATTCTCAAGAGAATCAAATGAGTTAGTGGAAACACACATGCATGTGTGTGTTCTAATCAAGAGAATAAAAAAGACAAAACACATGCATGTAGGGGACGGCTTTGAGGCTGATTTGAAGTGTTTTTTTTTCTTTTTTTTATCCTCTTTGATTAATATTTGAGATTTATAAAAATAGGTGGTTATATTTTATAAATGTCAAATACTAACACACACATATATTGTCTAGTCTTGTAACTAGTTTATGCAATTAACTATTTAATTGTATAAGTAGTATACTCTTATTATTATTTGGTGTTATACAACTAATTTAAATAACACATCAAATAATATCATTGAACAAAATATCCTAATAAATTGTTCCATCTCATATGCAACTTATTTAGAAAACCCATTTTCTAAATTTGGTGTAAATATTTAATTGCATGATCATATCATCAATTAAATATTAATTGGTGTTTGCTAAGCTTGTTATTGGGTATAACCCGACTTGGATCATAACGTACTAACCACATCAATATTCTAAGTGTCTTGGGCACATAGAATCCTACAGAATTTGGGAACTGATTATGATGTTAGCTAAAGGTTTGTTACCCATGCGTCTAACCGCCAAAATGTTTAAGTGTGCCCAAACGCCTAAAGTTCATGCGCCCCAATAGTGCCCGAACGCCTAAGTGCCCATGCGCCTAAGTCAGGCCCATACGCCTACATAGTGCCCATGCGCCCATAAGGCCCATGTGCCTAATTGCTGAAATGATTAAGTGTAAGCTCATGCGCCTACATAGTGGTAAAACGCCCAAACAGGAATGCTGCGCCCAAATAGTTCTCATGCGCCCAAATACTTAGAAAATTTTCTGGATTTTCAGGAAACCCAGAATTGTAGGGTTTGACTCTGGTTTGACTCACGGGCTATGTTTACCCATTTTAAGTATGGTTATATGATGGTCTATGATTATAGTATGTACGGTAGATGTATTATATGTATATATGTATAAGATGTTATCTTTTAATGATGTTCAAGCATATTTATATTATATTATAAAATACGTTAAATATTATGTTATCACTTTACGTAGTATGACAAATGTATGAAAGAACGTAAAGAATAACGTAACGAAGTGAAAGATAACAAAGATGAGAAGTAAAACGTAATGTATAAAAGAATGGCTTGCAAACAAATAGAAAGGAGGTGCACGACCACGTTGTTGTTAGCTCAACTGTGTGCAATTTTAATAACCCGAAGGATGCATGCAGGGTCAATCATTAAGATTGACAAGACCTTTGTGGTATGCCCTAGGTGACCGGGTGAGCTTCGAGTAATATACGTTATGAATAGTATAGACAAACTTCCGGGTGTTACATTATGAATAGTATAGACATGATGTTATGTTGAACATATTTCTATTGTAATATAATATACGTTAAGTATTATGTTATTACTTTACGTAGTATGATGAATGTGTGAATGAACGTTAAGTATTACGTAATAAAGAGAAAGATAACAAAGATGAAACGTGAAATGTAATGAAAGAAAGAAAAGGCTTGCAAGCAGATTTAAAGGAGGATCATAACTCTTTATGAGTTGTTAGCTCAACTGTATGTTTTATAACGTGCGATTTTAACCCGTGAGGGTTCACACACAGGGGGATCAGTCTTGATGACTAAATCCATAGTACGAAATGGGATTCTTGTCATTCGACCCCAGGCTTTGTGCCAAGATATGATATGGCTTGTGCCAGTTAGAAATGGGGCTTTGCCTAGAATTGTGGGTTCGGGCCATGGGCTTTATGCCAATTAGTAATGGAGCTTTGTGCTCGGAATGGTGGTTTCAGACCACAATGGGGGAAAAGCCTGACAGGATCTAGAATCAGTACGAAACGAGCGAAGTAATGAAGTATGAATGATAAAGTACAAAACGAACGATAACGAAAGATGAGGATAAAGTGCGAAACGAGTGATAACAAATGAAATGATAAAGTATGAAACGAACGAATACGTATGATAAAGAATGATGAATAAGGTTATACCTTGTTGTAGGTACGATGAATGAACATGAGTGAAAGTAAAGAAAGTATTTTAAGGAAAAGAGTATTTTTAGTTATGAAACGTATAAAGTATTTTGATACTTATAAAACTAGAAGTCACTCAGCAACGCTGACTTTTATGCATTTTCAGTTGGCAGGTAATGGTTGCTGAGGATGGCACGCAGGGAGGCTACTTGGTGGGGCAAGACTGGCATCCATTCACGCATAATATTATTGTTGTTTTGTAACGCAATCAGATGATGTTGTCTTTTGTAGTTTAACAATGTTGTATTGCATAACAACAGTAATTATTAATAAAAAGAATGGTTTTTATCAATGACTTCTGCTATAATGTTTTATAAAATGTATAATAATATGTATGTTTAGTGCTATGAATGACCAACTGTGTGGTCTCCGGAAACGAGGCCTTACAGATAGAGAAGTCTTGTCTTCTCTAACATACTTTTGACAAAAGCTGAAACACCTTTCCACTGCCATCTCTGCAAACTCACCAACTAGCATGATGTAAGGTTATATTTGAAAGGCTGATGCAACCAAAGCAACCAAAGAGCTTTTAGTATGTATGCATGATGTACAGAGTAGAAGTTACTTCAGAAGTTTTACACTTTTTATTGAAAATATTCTAAGTGTAAAATGTGAATCCTTGGATCGCAATCAGGAATTATAAGTATTAAAATAAAGACACGCTAATGAATGCGGAATAATCATTAACTGTTGTTTAATTGTTTTTAATTGATAATTTAATATCAACGATTAAAGTTTGTTATGATGAACACAATTATGTATATGTAATAAATAAGCAGACAAGAATTAATTCAAATGTATTTCATTAATACTAAATAATGATTACAAAAGAATAATTAAGAATGCTATGAACAATGATTCTTCGAACGTATTGTTGTTGTTGATGTGACGGTGGCAAGGGTTTGATTTTGTGATGTGATGTGTGTTTGCCGCAATATTGCTATTGTGTTCGATCTTTGATATGAAACCTAGGAATCATATTTATAGGCAATTATGAGTCAGTTAAGGAAACACCAGATCCCTTGGAATTTGTAATTGACTTGTTGACTTGTTGACTTGTTGAACTTGTGAAATTCATGCAAGTGTCATCGTCTTCCTTAGGAATATTGTCTTCCGCAGGAACTCTTGTTCTTCCGTAGGAGCTTGTACTTCTGTAGGAGTCTTCACTTCATCTTGAGATCATCAGTGAATACTGATGTTCATCCGTAGACAAAGTATGGAAGTCGTCTTGTAAGAAACATATCTACGGATTAACAAAATTGTTCACCCGTAGATGTTTCTTACACTTACCCGAGAATTCACCATGTATATTGTTTTTTCCTGTCATCATACACATTAGGCAACACATATATATGGCTTAACCTATATACTCAATGCATACATAATGATAGTCAGTTACAATCATTTATTAAAAGAATTGATTAAAGTTCTAAGCCTATACAAATTGATCTAGACCTATTCTTTCTAGATCTAACAATACTCCCCCTTAGGCTTAGATCCTTGTAATCAGTTCTTCAAATTGAAAGCTCCTTTACTCTGGCAATTATCTTGTTGTAGAAATAAGACACAGCAGTCTTCTAATGATCATACTTGTAGTTGATCTTCATCTTGCTGAGCTTCTTCAGAGTTTCAAAGCTCAGTCCCAAAACATCTTCTTCAGTTGTGAGTGTATCCAATACATTATTGTTTTGCACCACTTCTAGCTCATCCTGCTCTGAGATTCTTAGTTCTAAGACTTTAACAAAGTTTGTCCCCTTCAGCAATCCAGCATTATGTTTTCTCCTCTTGTAAGCTTTGGCATGGAATTTGTCAATCACTTGGATTACATGTACATGCAGGAACAAGTTATTTTGAGCTCTGTCATCAGTTAACTTCGGAAAGTATTTGTCATGCAGGTATGATGTGTAGCTGGGATGCAGTAGTTTGATTTCCATAGGATCAAAGATCCTGATATCAGCCTTCTTGTTGTCAGCATTCCTCAGCAGCACTAGTTCCTTAGTCTTTTCAACATATCCCCATTCTGTTATGGGATATGTGTATTGATTTCCCTCAATAGTCTTGATGGCTGCTATTTTTCTGTTGTTGTATCCAACCCTCTTTAAAAATTCACCATCAATTGATTCTGCGGCATTGGACTTATACTTTTTAGACCTTTGATTCTCTTCTTGTGCTCAACATCTTCTCTCTTAGCCTCAGTTAACACATCATCTCTGAACTTAGTCTTTAGTTTACCCACCAGAGTTGAGAAGTCTCTTCCTCTTAGGTGCATTGGGTAGTTAGAAATGATAAGGCTTTGTAAGTCTTTGAGATCACATTCAGGCAAGCACAAAACTGAAAATACATCATGGAAGTATTCAACTCTTCCAGATGTTCTCTTAATAACTATACAATCCCAGTCTGGATCATATTTCCAGGCCATAATCCTCTTCTCTTCCACAGAACTGGGAGTTGTGAGATGATCAATCAGCTGTATCAAAGTAGACTTCTGTTCAGTAATTTCTCTGATAGTGGTTCCAAGTGGCCATACTTTGCCTGGAATAACTTCTCTTGTTTCTCTGATCAGTTTGTCTTTCCCTTTGTGCTGATCTTTGCTCTCTACAACCACAAGTTCAGTAGCTGTCTTGTTATGGTGTTTAATAGCAGGGTTTGGAGCTTCAGTTCAGAATTTTACACCAGTTTGAAGCTCAATCTTCATAACATGCTCCATCATCCTTCTCAGCCCACCAACTATTCTTCTTTCAGCTCATGTAGCTTGTAGTTGTGACCTTGTAGCCAGCAAGTCATGTTGTATTTGCTTAATTTAGCTGTGTCACAGTGGCCTAACTCTTTCTTGATCTTCTTATTTGATTGAAATAGTGAATGCTTCATAGTCACAGTTATGGATCATAAATCTTGCAAGTTCAAACTCTTTCAGCAAATCTTTCAATTCAGTAACATTCATCCTTTCAACCATGTCATAGGGAAACCCATGGTTGATAAGAGTCATGAACATGGTTGACTCAGGCCTCTCTTCCAAGATATCTTTTGTTTTCAGAAGATCATCAGCCTTTGAGCCTTTTTGTTCTGTTAGAAAGTCCATCTTGGTCAGTTCATTCCATTCTTCATTACTATCACTCTCCTTATGAGATATAGACTTCACAGTAGACAACTCTTCTGAAGGAGTGTGTTCAGGGGATGTGAGCTTTTGTTTCTTTGGTGAACCTTCAACATTGGTTACCTTCTTTTGGGTAGTACCTAAGTACTTTCTCTTCCTTGAATATAGAACTAAACCCTTGGAAGCCTCAGAAGATTCTTTTGTTTGAAGTGTTGATGGAGCTGCATTTGACTCTAGAGCACAGATTTTCATCTTTAGCTCCTCAATTTGTTCATCTTTCAACTTCATCAGATCAGATTTTGCTGAGAGAGAGTTAGTGATCTATTCAACCTTCAAAGCCATCCTCTCCTTCTCATTTTTCTCAAATCTCACAGACTCAACTAATTCTTTCTCATGTTGAAGCAATGCATCAATCACTTCATTATTGCATTGTGCATCTTCTCTAAGTCTTTTAATCCTTGTTTTTTGTTTCATCAGCTCTTCATCCTTTTCATTGATAATTCCTTTTAATTTTTGTATTCTTTGTTTCCTTTTATTGGACTTGAGCTCCAGTTTGTTGTATTCAGCCACCAGATAACTCTTGCTCACTTGGATGTCCTTATCACTTAGATCCTCTTTATGATATGCAATAACATCCATATAGTTGCCCTTTTTTTCTTCTTCTATAGGTTCAGCAGCAGTCTCATTATCATTGACTTTAGTGGCAGCTACACTTGATGAACTTGAGCACTGCTCACTAGTATGATCTGTATGCTCTTGAAGTTGATGTTGTGGTATGTGCTGAGGATCAAGGATTAGAGATATGGGTTTAGTATGATCAGACAACACTTGGTTTTGAGAGTTGGAGACTGAGAGTGGAATGGTGCATGCTTGAGACATTAACTCAGTCTCACCAGAGTATAATGAGTTCTGCGATTGAGTTATGTGTATAAGCTCAGTATGAGCACTCTCAGGAATGTTTTTGTGCTTCAGTGAGTGGATAAAGAGGTGATTGATTTTTGATTGGAGTGACTGGCTGAGTATTTTGAGTGGCTGATTGAGACTGTGGTGGTGATTCTTGTGGGATAGGTGAGATGGGTTGGGTGTTTTACATGGATGCCATAGTTGTTGTGGAGATTGATAATGTTGAATAGGTGAGATGGGTTGGGGGTTTACACTGGCTGGAGATTGATGTTGGTAAATGGGTGTTTGATGGGGAGAATGTGAGGCTTGTACATAGTCTGTAGATGACTGTCCTTGCTGATCTACCCATACCAGTTCTTGTGGAATTTCCGCATGTGCATCCACCATATGGGCAAACATTGGCATGTCTTCCCCTTGGTATTTTCCACTTATCTTGTTCAGCACAGACCTACCCAAGTGAGCTTGTACAAATACATCTCCATCACTTGCTATTCCTGGGAGTTCAGCATTTATAATCAGTTGTAGGAATCTTGGAAACATATACATCTTGTCGGACCTTTGCAATCTCACTTGGTCACATAAACAGTTCATAATGTATTTTGAGTAGTTGTAAGTTCTTCCCTAAAAAATCCCTATTATGCCTGAAGAAATGTGCCTTGAGAACCTATCAAGTCCTGACTTTCTATTTGAGATGCACTTCAGATAGGTGTGACACAGGAATCGATAGGGCTTGCATAATCTCCCTTTCTTGATCTCACCCTTGTCGAAATCACCATCATAGCCCATCAGGTGGAAGACCTTTTCTATGTATTCATTTTCAAACACATCTGGGTGGCCCACCTCTCGTAAGCCCAGCTCGAGTGATCTTCTGATCATTTGTTCCCCTCTATCCTTATTCTCTCAGATAGGATTTCAGCAATGATCACTTCATCTTCTCCATCTTGTTATACTCGTGCCGAATTCCAGAAATCGACAATATGAGCTTGATGAATCACAGGCTCTGCCGTCAGGGCATAGAAAAGCCTGGATCGTCGAAGATATCTGATGATATCTCGACATCCTTCTGATGCAGGATCATCAGCATTTAGGAATGCGCACACATTGTGCTCTTTTGCAAACCTATTCATCATCTGTGCATAAAAACAATCAAGATTATGTTAGTATTAGTGTTACAGACATGAATACGAACAGTTTCAACACAAATCAGCAATCAAACAGTTCACTGTTGCTGATCAGGACATGATTTACCTTCAAAACAATGATCTCCGATCATGATAATGTGATTCTTTATGATTTTAGCTCGGTAACTTTAAATGTTTATGAAAGGGGAAAGTGGGTGCGCTTTTCTAAGTCTGAAAAGTGAAGAGTGCTCTGAAAAATGAATAATGAAATCTTTAAGTCAAAAACCTTATTTATACTCAGGACATATTAATTTCATTTATTTAATGGAGTGGGTCCCACTTCCTTTTTACCCCTTTCCGTTGCATTAATAACATCTGCGGATGCCTTAACCGAGAAATACTGAAACAAAATTTTAAATAAATGTAGATCAAGTATATCTTAATTATCCATAGATTACCACTCTATGAACGTGGATTATACTTTCAAAATTATCAACACATCTGTAGTTTACCAATTCTACAGACGGTCATAATTTAACATATTTTTACTGTTGCTTCTGCTGATGCTGAAATTTCACTGTTGCTTCTACGGATGCTGAAGTTTCACTGTTGCTTCTGCGGACGCTGAAGTTTCACTGAAACTTTAGTTGTATGATTCTAATAAAGTGATAGAACCATTTATTGCTGTTGATCTTGTTGACTTTGTTTGCATGACAATCGAGTACAAGAAGATTTATATTTTGAAAAACTTCCTATATCCTGCAGCCAAGTTAGTGCTCAAGCTCCAATTCCTTCAAAGATTTTTTTTGATTAAAATTCAGATTTTATTGTTTTTCATGCATTACCTACTCCCCCTAAATTTGTGATTAATGATAAGCTGTTGCATTCATCATAAATTTACGTGGAAAATTAGCATGAAAGGCATATGACAGTCCAAAAATGATGTAATCAGTTAAGAATAAAATTCAACCAAACAGACTTAGTTGGTACAAGCATGCATATATATAAGGGGATCATACTATCACACTAAGCTCCTTCTCTTTTTGATTATTTCGATAAGATATTATCTGATGCAACACCTGATTGCGAGTATATATTTCCACTTAAATCCATACAAGAGCAATGTATCAACTAGGCATGCTATTTATCATGTTTTAAGAATTATTAATGATTAACTATTATGTGCTCCACATTCAATTCTCATTAGAGTTTGTCCTCCGTTTGTGAGTCAATCATCACTTTTTCACACTTAGAGACTATGTACATTAAGTTATAAATTCTATCTTGAGTCAGCTTTGTAGTCTCAAAAATGCTTTGTTGTTAATGCTCTTTTAGATAATATACAGTTGATCACAATGGATTCTTTTGAGAGCTGAGATAAGATCCTCATAAGGTCACCAGGTCTTTACTCACGTAAAATAGAGGTCCCTTCAACCCAGGTCTTTGTTTACACAAAACAGAGGAAGGATGAAGATCATACTCTAAATCATAAACCCAGGTCTTTGTTCACACAAAACAGAGGGAATATGATTTGCAAAGATAGAAGTTTATAAAGTGTTTTACATAGTGTGCTTGGGTGAGTGATTTGATCACATTAGGATAAGACTTACTTGCTTGATCCTTAAAATGGAGTTCCCATAAACAGTTACCTTTTCATTGTGTTTGGCATGCTCTTAGTGTAGTTTCCACTCAAGATGAACCTACTCACATATCAAAATGCTTTTGATCAGATTTAAAAGTTAGTTGATTTCAGGAAGTAAGCAAAGGCATAGTGTACTATCATTTCCCATACATATGACATGCTGAAATAAAAGACACAATAAAGAAAGACTATATTTTTGTATTTTTATATTGTTTTTTGAATGTTTTTTGGGATTTTATAGATTACTATGTACAAGGACAGTCACATGCTTTTCTTTGTTTATGGTAATTTAATCCAAGTTAATCATACCCAAAGACTCAATTAGAAAATTAAATCTAATTGAATCAAAGGCTTTAGTGAATAAGTCAGCAAGCTGATTTGTTGTATCCACTTTGATTAACTTGATTAATCCCTTTTCTGAGCAATCCCTCAGAAAATGGTATCTGATTTCAATATGCTTTGTTTTGCTATGTTGAACTGGGTTAGCAGTGATAAACATAGCAGCTGAATTATCAATATGAATTGGTGTTTGAAGGAAATTGTAACCATAGTCAAGTAATTGGTTTTGCAACCAAAGCACTTGAGAGTAACCAGCTGAAGCAGCTATGTACTCAGCCTCAGTTGTGGATACAGAGACATTTGTTTGCTTCTTGCACTGCCATGAAACAAATCTTGGTCCTAAAAATTGACAGCCACCGGTTGTTGATTTTCTGTTGTTGTTGCATCCTCCAAAGTCACTATCTGAGTATGAGTAGAGACTGAAATCTCCATCTTTTGGATACCACAGTCCTAGAGTTGGTTTCCCTTTCAGATATCTGAAAATTCTCTTGACAACATTCAGATGAGACTCTTTTGGATTAGATTGA
Source organism: Flaveria linearis (assembly GCA_024085815.1). Classification (NCBI taxonomy): domain Eukaryota; kingdom Viridiplantae; phylum Streptophyta; class Magnoliopsida; order Asterales; family Asteraceae; genus Flaveria; species Flaveria linearis. Next base: position 61,377,773 of record CM044003.1, on the reverse strand, counting down.
TACCTGGCACAAACACACACAACAAACATTATGTCAGACCGGCTAGCAGTTAGATACATAAGCAATCCTGTCATAGATCTATACAATGTTTGATCAACAGATTGCCCAGTAGGATCAGGTATAATCTTGTCTATTATTGAAGCAGGAGTTTTGCATGAAGATGTATCAGCAAGATTGTACTTCTTCAATATTTGATGTATGTACTTCTCTTGATTGATAAAAATGCCATCTGTTTTCTAATGAACTACAATAGGCCAAGGATGAAAGTCAATTCTCCCATTAAACTCATCTAAAATTTAGGTTTCATTAACTCTTCAAAACTCACACAAAGCCTCTTATTGGTTAATCCAAATATGATGTCATCTACATATATTTGAACCACTAAAATTTCTTGATATTCTTGTTTGAGAAAGAGAGTCTGATCAATAGTCCCTCTTTTGTATCCATGCTTAAGCAAGAAAGATGATAATGTTTCATACCATTTTCTTGGTGCTTGATGAAGGCCATACAAAGCTTTGTCTAGCTTGTAGACTCTATGTGGGTAGTCAGGATCTTCAAAGCCAGGAGGTTGAGCCACATAGACCTCTTCATCAATTTTCCATAAAGGAAAGCACACTTGACATCCATTTGATAGACAGTGAACTTCTTGTAGGAAGCATAGGCTATAAATAATTTGATTGCTTCAATCTTGCAACAGGTGCAAAAACTTCATCATAGTCTATTCCTTATTCTTGAGTGTATCCTTAAGCAATCAGTCTAACTTTGTTTCTCATATTTATACCTCTGTCATCTAGCTTGTTTTTGAAGAGCCATCTTGTTCCAACTGGATGCTGTCCTTAATGCAAATCAACAAGATTCCATACTTTTTGCTTTTTGAATTGTTGAAGGTCTTCCTGCATAGCTTCAATCCAACTATTATCCTTTAGAGCAGCTGTTATGTTTGGAGGAACAACTTAAGACAGGAAGCAAGTAAACAAGCAAATGTTTACAGCTCCCCCTTTGCTTCTTGTTGTTCTTGCATTTAGGTCTCCAATTATATTGTCAGGCGGATGAGACTTGTGAATTCTGGTTATTGAAATAGAATCAACCGGGATGGTTGATTCCAAGTTAGACATATCCATTGGAGCTGATGGATTCAGCTGTGATGATGAGTCAATGAAGTAATCAAAGTGTTCTTCATGTTCAACATTTGAAATAACAGGATCTTCATTTGGTACATCAGCTGCATTATGAATGTCTTCCGCAGGAACTTCTATGGAAGTGTTTTGTTCATCCGTAGGAGTTACAGCAACATCTATGGATGGTATTTGTTAGGCTGCTAACAAGTCTTGTGAATGCAAAGGATCTTCTCCAATGTTTGGAGCATCTGCTAAAGCATAATTCATATCTCCGAATGAAGGATGATCATCTGCTGATGCATTGTCATCAACTGCGGATGGAGGGTTGCCATCTCCAGATGTAGATCCATTTTGCTGAATTGGTATATTGTTTGTTTCTTGATCCATGACACTTGAGGATTGTGGTCTTGGAGGATCAGCTGATAGTGACACTTTATTCGAATTTGGAGGAACAAATAGATAACATGTATCAGCAGAACCTGCATTGATCAAATACCTAGAGTTAAATGAATCTGTTAATGCATCTATATCAAACAACCATGATGATCCTTTTACAGATGTGGTAAATACGGATTAATGAAATGAAACATTAGGAGTTTCTTCCATAATGTTATGTTGTGAAATGTAAATCCTATATGATTTAGATGTTGAAGAATATCCAACAAAGAAACCATCATAGGCTTTCTCAAAAATTTTTCCTAATTGTTCCTTTGTGCTTAACATAGATACATGACACCCAAAAGCTATAAGATATCCTATGTAAGGTTTTCTTTTAAATAAAAGCTCATAAGGTGTTTTGTTATGTTCTTTGACAATTAATGTCCTGTTTTGAACATTGCATGTTGTGTTCACAGCTTCAGCCCAGAATGTGATAGGCAACTGAGAGTCAGCTAGCATTGTTCTTACTGCTTCAATGAGAGTTCTGTTCCTTCTTTTAGCAACTCCATTTTGTTGTGGAGTTCTAGGCGCACTGAATTGCCTTGCAATGCCTTTATTCCTGCAAAAAGATTCTAAATCAACATTAACAAATTCAGTCCCATTATCACTCCTAAAAAGTTTAACTTTTAAATCAAGTTGATTCTCAATCTTGATCACAAAGTCCATTAATGTTTCAGATGTTTCACTCTTTTGTTTTAAGAAAAAGACCCAGGTGAATCTAGTGAAATCATCCATTATCACTAAACAATATTGCCTTTTTCCAATGCTTATCACATTAGTTGGACCAAAAAGGTCCATGTGAAGCAATTTGAGTGGTGTAGTGTTAGTATTATAAATTTGGATTTATGAGACACTCTATGTTGTTTTCCTTTATAACATGAAGATCAATGATTTGAACAATAAAACTCTTTCTTGGGTAGGCCAATGACTAAGTCATTTTTTACCAATTTATTCATAATCTTCATGTTAGAATGAACAAGCCTTCTATGCCACAATTGTGATTCATCTTCTGAAGACTTAGATAGAAGGCATGTTTCATGGCTTATGAGTGTTTTGTTGTTCATATCCAAAACACAAGTGTTTCCTTTTCTTGATGCTTTAAGATGGATCCATTCTGCTGGAACTGAAAAACCTGGCTTAAGAATGTAACAATTAGTGTTATCAAATAATGTTGTATAGTTTTGATCATAAATTTGAGATACACTTACCAAGTTATACTGCAAATTTTCACAATACTTTACATCTGAGCACACCATTAGTTACCATTCCTTCACCAACTATTTTACCTCCCTTCTTATCCCCACCAAATGCCACATATGAGGCATTTTTATGCTTAAAGTCATGGAGAAGAGAACAGTTTCCTGTCATATGCCTGGAACAACCACTGCCAACATACCACTTGTTGTTAGCTCTCCACGATTGTTCCTACACAAATAAAGAGATCAATTAGTATTGACAACCCAAGCCTTAATGATCTTGGGTTTGCCAGCAGTGTCTAAAATTGTTACTCCTTCATGAATCAGTCTTGAAGTTTCAGTAATAAATTTTAGGCTTAATTGATTCATTTTGAGTTGGTAGTGGTGAGGATGATTCTGTTGAAGATGAGGTTGTTAATTTTGAGTTTGGTTTCTCAATCTCTTCTTCCTTCACCTTGTTTTTCTTTGATTGATGCTTTGATTCCGAAGATGAACCTTGATTTGTGAAAGGTTCATCATCTTTTGATTTTGATTGAGACACATTGTTCCCTTTTCAAAATTATCAAAGAAAGTATCATCAACACTTGACTTCTTGCCAGTCAAGTCCACCTTTTTGTGAGGTGTTTTGGATTGAATTGATGTTCTTTTCTTCAAAAGTTTGTCCTCAGCAGATGATTTCTGTTTTGGTTTAGACTTTTGTTTTTGTCGCACTTTCTTTGGTTTTGAATCTTCTTGACTTTTAGTGGATTGAGAGTCTGATTCAGTCAGTTCAGCTTTTGACTTCTTTGTGCTCTTTGTCTTGTTCTTTTTGTTAAAATAGCATTCCTGAGTTGAATGATTATTTTGTTATAGATTGCACAATGTTTGTTGAAGTAGCAATCAGATGTCATGTGATTATTCATATTGTAAATGGAACAATAACTACTGAAGTAGCAATCATCAGTATTATGATTTTTCATATCACACCATTTGCAATACATTTCCTCAGATTCTTCTTCAGAATCAACTATCTTCTTTTTCTTATTCAGCTTGTGAGTCCTCAACTTCTTTTCCAATGGAGCACTTGATTTGTCCTTGCTTTTACTTGAAGCACTATCAAATGATTCTTGTTTAACTTTTGATGAGTTTTGTTGCTTGAGATCAAACACTTTCTGATTAGGTTTGTTGGTAGTTTCTCTCTTTGGTACCTCTTCCGTAGATTTGGTTTTTGCTTTCCGTAGATGTTCTACGGATTCAGCAGATTTTGCCTTCTGCAGATCTTCTACTAAAGTATTTTTCTGCTGCTTCATTGCTGATTGTTTCCTCTTACCTTTATCTACATGGGATAAGGGTACATCCTCAGCAGAGCTGCACCGATCAACTCCGTTTGTTGAAGAATTTTTATGCTGATTAAGTTCTTGAAGTCCTTCATTTAGTTGAGCAATCCTCTTGCAGATAGTCTTCAGCATGTTTCTTTGTTTTGGAGGATATTGCAGTTTTGATTCTTCAAGTACTTTTGGAAGAACAGTTTCAACAGCAACATTCTTACCAATATTCAGTTGATCATCATCATGTTTATGAGAATCATCCAAGTCATCACATTTATCAAAGTCAAATTCTAAGTCATTGTGTTTAAAGTTTTCTGATTCAGAAGACTCAGTTTCACTCACCTCAGTTTCATTGTTAGTGTTTTGCTGATTAGATTTTGTTTCAAACTTGGTACTTGGCACAAAATGATTTGACAAAGTGTTTGTCATTGTTTCAGGTAGAGTTGTGTAGTTATCATTTATTGGAGGTGCAACAGCATTATATCCCAACCCATACCTATTCTTTGATTCAATATGAGAATTTAACAACTTCTCATATTGCTGAGAAAGTTGAAACTTCTGAAGTTTCACTTCAGTTGATACATGATCAGCCATGGATTTGGTTAAGAAGTGGTCAGATGCTCAACTTAGGCTTTTAAGCTGTAATTTTCTGAAACAAAATTTTCTAAATCCTTTTTCAAGGAGTTAATTTTGATTTGATATAATTTATGTTCTCTATATAATATTGTTCCAGGAGAGTTGACTGTAGTAACTGGTGTACCCAATTCAGGAAAGAGCGAGTGGATTGATGCATTGCTATGTAATCTTAACCGAAGTGCTGGTTGGAAATTTGCACTCTGCTCTATGGAGAACAATGTATGCATGTTGCTTAAGTACAATTTTTTATCATTCTTAATTTATTTTTACTTTATAATATTAATTTCCTTCTGTTATTGAGTCGGGGGTCTCTTTGGAAGCGGTCTCTCTATCCCCCAAGATAGAGGAAAGACTCGTCACCAACTACCCCTCCCAGACCCTACTCTTGAGTGGGATATACTGGGTATGTTTGTTTGTTTGTTTGTTTTACATGAGATTCATTCAAAAGCATTGTTTCTTTTACTTTATCAGCCAACTGTTGAGCATAGACTCTATATCTCTTAACTTCCTCAACACATAATGATGAACACAATCTTTCTCTTACCTCTCTAGCCATTGGCCAAACTTTGTTCTCCATATGAGCCATTAAAGCTTGATTCTCTTCCATAACTTCCTTCTCATACATACTCCAGTCACCTGTTCTATCTTGTAGTATGATCAGCCCAGACTCCTTTGAATTACTAGGTCCTGCTGACTCATTAGTGGCTGGTGGGGATGAATTTGTTAGCTAAGGTTGTCTGAATGATCTTTGAGAAGTTGATTGCTGATGAGATTGATGTTGATGAGATGGAGGCTGCTGATGCTGTCTCATGTCCGGATTTGATAGTTGATTGCATTCTCTAGAGAAATGTCCCTAGAGATTGCACTTGAAGCATCTTACCTTTGACTTGTCAACACCAATCATTCATGTTTTGCTTGTTGCAGTCAAGTTTTTATTTCTTCTGAGATATTGATGGCTCTATACGCAATCATTGCCATTTGCCATTGGAGATCCATCTCCTCAACTACATTAGGATATAATTCTTCTAAGTCTTGCTGGCAAATATTTGCTGATGATAGAAAGCTTCCCAAGTAAGCTTGAAAGCTTGAACTAAAAGCTACAAAAGCTGCTTTTTGTTCTTCAGAATCCAGGATCACAGTAATGGGTTCTGATTGATTGTTCGATTGTAAGGACTTTGCTGGAGCTGTAGATGTATCTCTTCTGTCAGCAGTTCTTCCTTTGTCCTTTCCATCTTTACTTTGAGATGATTTCTTTGAAGGCTTTAATGCATAGAAACTCACTTCCTCTACATCATCACTCAATGTACAAGAGTTCTCACTATCACTGTTAGAAATAAAGGCACTTCCTGCACTTTTTGTTTTTTTAAAATGATAGGGTGAGACATGGGTTCTCACACTCTTGTATCTTGATTTTCATCAATTTCAAGAGCCTTCACTTTGGCAACCAGTGTATCTAAACCGGTTGATTTGAGATCTATAGTGTTCTTGAACATGGACACAGTTTGCTTCCAACTTTCAGGCAAAGTATGGAGCATCTTTTTGTTTAATTCCTCATTAGTGTATTTCAACTCCAAGATATTCATCTCAGTTACCAGTTGCATGAATCTGTGGAGTTGTTGAGGAATTGATTCACCCTCAATATGATGAAAGGTTTCATATTGTGAACATAAGGTGTCTTTCCTATTGTTTTTGATTTCATCACTCCCTTCACAGAGTGTATGAAGTATCTTCCACATGGAATTAGCTATTTTGTAGTTCTCACACCTGATTAAGATCTCTTCAGGTAAAGCCATACTAAGCAGACTATATGCTTTGATATCAACTTTGACCTTCTTGACATCATCAGGTGATAGATCTTTAGTACTTATGGGTTGATTTTTATCATTATAATCCGGCCCAAGTGTGGGTGGAATATAAGGACCTTCAGTTATTGATTACCATAAGTAAGAATCAGTGTAATTTACATGATTCCTGAACTTGATTTTCCAGGATTTGAAATCAGCCTTTGTTTCCAACTTTGGAGGTTGGTATGATCCACCAAAGGTACTCATTTTAATTAAATTTTATGAATTTAACTATAACTGTTATTTTGAACTAATCTATCAATAACTCAGATCTACTATTCAATTAATGTGAATAGAGATCTAAATTAATCAAGTAATGAAACAGTGCTTGCTGAAAGATAAATCATGGTTTTTAATTGATTAAACAAAAAGACAATTAAACAATTTTAATGCTGATAGATCAATCGATCTAAATCAATGAGCACTTGGCTCTGATACCACCTGTGAATCCTTGGATCACAATCAGGAATTATCAGTATTAAAATAAAGACACGTCAATAAATGCGGAATAATCATTAACTGTTATTTAATTGTTTTTAATTGATAATTTAATATCAACGATTAAAGCTTGTTATGATGAACACAATTATGTATATGTAATAAATAAGGAGACAAGAATTAATTCAAATGTATTTCATTAATACTGAATAATGATTACAAAAGAATAATTAAGAATGCTATGAACAATGATTCTTCGAATGTATTGTTGTTGTTGATGTGACGGCGGCTAGGGTTTGATTTTATGATGTGACGCGTTATTGCTATTGTGTTCGATCCTTGATACGAAACCTAGGACTCATATTTATAGGCAATTATGAGTCAGTTAAGGACATACCAAATCTCTTAGGATTTGTAATTGACTTGTTGACTTGTTGAACTTGTCAAATTCATACAAGTGTCATCGTCTTCTGTAGGAATATGTTCTTCCGCAGGAACTCTTGTTCTTCCGTAGGAGCTTGTACTTCCGTAGGAGTCTTCACTTCATCTTGAGATCATCAGTGAATATTGATGTTGTCACACCCCAGGCCCAGGTAGGGTGGGACGTCACAGACTAGCAACAACATACATGGCAGCGGAAACAAACCATATAAGAGCTCAAAGGGAGAGAACATCATATGGCATTACAAGTTTTTAAAAGACACCGGGCTGGAAACAGATCTAGCCCCAAATGTTTTCATGTTTCAACATGAATTAAATAGTCATTGTATCAAATTGTTCAAGTCATAAATTGGTCACACAAACAATGCCATGGTCTCGGGGGTGGAGTCTAAGTCTTCCATGATAGCTAAAATCTTCACTGGTTACCTGAAACATGCTCAAAAGAAAATAGAGTCAACTAAAAAGTTGGTGAATTCAAGTGCTTAAAGTTTAAAAGAAAAAAAGCTTATAAAAAGTTTCATTGAATTTTTAAAAGAATCATTTTTGTTTCAATCATCATGGGGTATCACAATCAACCCTGCACTCGGTCCCCGGTTGGCCTCTTCTAAATTTGTGTTTAACCGGATATTCCCGAAGGAAGGAACCAAGCCTCAAAACAGTGAACCATACCTGCCAGGATGGTTCACCATAGTTTCTTAATCAAAACCTGTTACATGCCACATACGATCACTCAGGATCTCAGTGGGGTACCTCCCTGTAGTGGGAGCCACTGTGTGTGGGGGATTCCCCAAATAGATCTATCCACATAAAACAAGCGGTTCACAAAAGAATTAATGATCATGATAAAAGTATCAGTAGGTATCCATAAGTCCCATATACAAGCATCAAGTAAAGCACAATCATAGTTCATAAAATAACAGAGCATGTTTCATCCTAAAACAGTAAGAAAAAGGGGATCACTAGAACTCACCTTAAATATTAAGCAAAAGAAACTCTTCGTGTGCCAGGAATATCTCAAGTCTAGCACCCTATCATGAATATATTAAGTGATTAGCTACTGCCCTTAACCTAATTAAGGTACAACAAGAGTGTCTAAGTCTTAGTTTGTTTGGTTCGGCTTTGATTCGATTAGGGTTTGCATAAAAAGTTTACTTTTATGGAAAGTCAAGGTTTCTCATGAAATCAAGGATTTTTAAATTATTAAGTCAAGAATATATGGTAAATGTGCTATTCAAGTGACTAAAAGGGTCATTTGAGTCGGTTGTGAAGTTTGGCAAAATTTTACAGTTTAGCCCCTGAAGTTTCAAAATTGGCAGTTTCTTCCTTTAAGTTTGCCACATACCCCTCCCAGACCCTGCTCTTCAGCGGGATACACTGGGTATGTTTGTTTGTTTGTTTGTTTTTCCTTTAAGTTTGGTTTCTTGTGTTAGATGACATTTATAGTCAAAAATCAGGTTCATGACCTTAAAATAACTTATTTTAAAGAACATATATCCAAAGTTTCAGATTATATGCTCAGTTTATTGATTACACGCTAAATGTTCCCGGTTACGGTAAAACCGAACGGTTTTAAATGGTTACCTATGAGTTTCCATGTTTTTGAGTCTTGGACCAGTAGCTAACTTTTAAAAGACATTTTTATAAGTTTCCAACCTTTTAAATCACCAAAATTTGCCTCTAGTAATGGAAAGACTCTTCTTTACATTTAAACCGTTAAAACGCGTTTTAACTGAGTTTGACCATTTTAAAGCTTGTTTGACAAACCTTTCTACTTTATAAGTTATTTTATCATTTATCCTACTGAAATAACATGGATTTTATAATTTATAACTTTATACTCATTTTTTTTAGATTTTCCTTAAAACGTCTCTCGGTTAGTACCCGTTTTCACTTAAAAATTCATTTAAATTACCTTTTAACCATAAAAATTTCCCATTGACTCCAGAACACTTTGTTAATACTTAATGAACCTGGAATTCTCTTTAAAAAGTTTATAGCCCAAGCTTTCTTGTTTTTAAGTAGTTTTACCATGTTTTCGGGTCCCGAAAGTGACTAAAATGAGTCTAAACACAACATGTCCGTTATTCCAGAGATTAAACATTATTAACACTTTTAATATTCATCAAAAAATTCTGAAATTTCAGTCCCAAATCATGGCCTAGTTGTTCTACACATCCATAGACTTCAAGCATATAAAAAATGTCATAACCGACCATTACACATGTGTAAATCATTGTAACTTGAGTTTAACCATTACCAAAACTTCATCTAACTTAGAAAACAGATTTTTGGGGTGTCTAAAGCTTATTTTTGAGCAGGTTATGACCCTTTTTTGAGAGGGTTTTCAAACAAGTGTTTAAAGTGTGTTGTTACTTGTAGAAAGAAGGATTTTCAAGGTGTTTTTATGCTATAACATCCCATTCGTGGTGTATACCCATTTGTAACATTTAAAACAGGTTATTAGAAGTTTCATGAACCATTAAGAAGCAGGTTACATGTCTTGCTTCACGGGGTTTCAAGATGCACAAGTTAGATGGTGAGAATCACCCAAAAAGAGGGTTTTCTAGGTGTAACTTGTGTTACACCTATAGATTGACATGCTATACTTGTAGGATACCTTCAAGAACGTGAAAAGCTCTCCAAGAACAAGTTGGTATCAGCAAACTTCTGTTAGAACAAGATATGGTAAGGTTTTTGAGTGAAAAATAAAGACAAACTTGAGAAATGACCAAAACCGACACATGGAGCTTACACTTGATGTAACTCACGGTTTAGGATGTGTAGTGAGTCGTGGATGGCCTAAAACCTCTTGGACAAGGCTGGAGAACCTTCTAACATGGCTGGAATGTCAATATCTTGCAAGATTCGAACACCAAAGGTTCACAAAGTGGCACCTTCTTCCGGTTTGAGCTTGGCCGATGTGCTTGATGTTGTTCTTTGAGTTTTTGAGGCTGAAATGAGAGAAATTGTGTGTGTGTTTCAGGAGAGAACCAAGAGAGGGAGTAGAGATGGATGAATGGTGAGTGATGTGAGTTTGCATGTGGTTGTATTGGTCAAGAGGAGAGGTAGAGTGTAGTGGTGAACAAGGGTGTTCATTGGGGGTGCGGGGGGCGGCCGAGATTGTCATTTTGTGGGGATTTTTCATTTAAATTTTATTGTATATTAATATTATGTAGTATTAATTTGTTGTGTAGTGTGGTATTTTGGATGGTAAAAGTTTTTAGTTAGTTGATGTGTCTTGTATGATTGGGCATGCTTAATCTGAAATTTAATTATGTGTATGAGTACACATGCTAATTGTTTCAGTTAGGATTCTAAATTCTAGCTAGGGTGACTAATCAACATTCCCGGGCACTAAGTTTCTAAAAGTTAAGGCTTTGAAATAACTAAAACTCATAAAAATCACATAAAATCATAAAATGGGTCAAATAACAAATGGTGATTCTAACCTTATTGATATAATTAAATTGTTTCTATTATTAGTACTCATAAGATGGGGAAATGATGCAATTAAGTTAGGGTTTAGAATAGTGACCTTGGGACCGGTTGTCACATTCTCCCACCGTTTAGGAAATTTCGTCCCGAAATTTTAGCTTTAATTAGAATCTAAACGGGTGGGTTTGAAGAGATACGGGTAGTTCTTCCTCATCTCGTCTTCACGTTCCCAAGTGAATTCCGGCCCTCGTCTCGAGTTCCATCTAACATTGACCTTGGGTATGCGGCTTCGCCTGAGTTGCTTAACCAAGCTATCCATGATCTCTATGGGTTCTTCCATGAAGTTCAGCTTATCATTGATTCTTGTTTCCTTCAACGGTAGCTCCAAGGTTTTGTCTACTAGGCACCTTTTCAAGTTTGACACATGGAAGGTGTCGTGTATATAACTTAACTTCTGAGGTAGTTTCAATTTGTAAGCCACAGGACTAATTCTTGCAAGTATTTTGAATGGTCCAATGTATCTCGGGCTTAACTTTCCTCTTTTTCCGAACCTCACGGTTCCTTTCCATGGTGCTACCTTCAGCATTACTCTAATGGTTTTCGTCTCCTGTCAGCGTATTTCTTCTGACGGTCTCTGGCTGCCCGTAGACGCTCCTTGATATGGAGCCTCATACAGAGCTACATTGATACTTACATGGTAACTTTTATTATAGGAGAACTCCACCAATGGGAGATGGTTACCCAGTTCCTACCAAAGTCAATCACGTAAGCTCTTAGCATATCTTCCAAAGTTTGAATAATCCTTTCGCTTTGACCGTCAGTTTGTGGGTGGTAAGCAGTGCTTAAGTCCAGACGGGTTCCTAAGGCTTGTTGGAGTGATTTCCAGAAACGCGAAGTGAAACGGCTATCACGGTCAGAGATTATTGATAGTGGCACACCATGCCTAGCCACTATTTCATTAATATACAGTTGAGCCAATCTTGTCATGTCACAATCTTCCCGAATTGGTAAGAAGTGAGCTGATTTAGTTAGTCTATCCACTATTACCCAAATAGCATCATGACCTCTCGACGTCCTGGGTAACTTAGTAACAAAATCCATCGTGACGTTATCCCATTTCCATTCTGGGATTTCCGGCTGTTGTAACGTCTCTGACGGTTTTTGGTTCTCAGCTTTTACCATGGCACAAGTTAGACATCTTCCGACATAAACAGCGATTAATTTCTTGATTCCAGGCCACCAAAAAAGTGCCTTTAAATCTTAGTACATTTTATCACTTCCAGGGTGAACCGAGTACCTAGATTTGTGAGCTTCATCGAGAATTACCTCTCGAATTCCCCCATGCCTTGTCACCCATGTTCTCCCTTCGCACTTATATCTACCATCGTTTCTTGTTTTAAATCGCTTTTCCATTCCAGTTAATCTTTCTCCTGCTAAATTTTCCTCCTTTAATGCTTCGCTTTGAGCTTCTTTCAGCCTTACAATTAGGTCGGTGTACACACTTATCCTTAAGGCTCGTACACGAAGAGGTTTTTCTCTCTCCTTTCTGCTCAAAGCATCGGCCACCACGTTGGCCTTACCGGGATGATAACGGATTTCACACTTGTAGTTGTTTAACAACTCAACCCATCTTCTCTGACGCATGTTTAGCATCTTCTGGTCAAGAATGTGTTGCAAACTTCGATGGTCAGTGTAAATGACGCACTTCGTGCCATAGAGGTAGTGCCTCCACATTTTGAGAGCAAACACCATGACACCTAATTCCAGATCGTGCGTAGTATAGTTCTTCTCGTGATCGTTTAGAAGTCTAGATGCATAGGCAATGAGCTTGTTGCGTTGCATTAGTACGCATCCTAACCCCTGACTCGAGGCGTCACAATAGACTACAAGGTCTTCGACTCCTTCTCGGAGGGCCAGAACAGGTGCACTGCATAGCTTCTCCTTAAACGTCTCAAATGCTTCATCTTGCTCTGGTTCCCACACAAAGGTTTTGTTCTTCTTAGTCAGTGTGGTCAAGGGTTGCACAATGCGTGAGAAGTCCTTTATGAATCGTCGGTAGTATCCAGCCAATCCTAGGAATTGCCTAATCTCAGTGGGAGTTTCAGGAATCTTCCAATTCTTTATAGCCTCAATCTTGAAAGGGTCAACTTGAATTCCATTCTCATTCACTACATGCCCTAGAAATTGGATCTCTCACATCAAAAATTCACATTTTGAAAATTTGGCACATAGTTGCTCATTCTTGAGTAACTCAAGAAATAGTCTGAGATGCTTCTCGTGCGCTTCCTTATTACTGGAGTAGATCAGAATGTTGTCGATGAACACGATCACAAACTTGTCGAGATATGGGCGGCATACACGGTTCGTGAGATCCATGAGTGCTGCTGGTGCATTAGTCAGCCGAAGGGCATGACTAAGTACTCATAGTGTCCATACCTAGTTCGGAAAGCCGTCTTGGGTATGTCTTCTTCTCTTATCTTCAGTTGGTGGTAACCGGATCTCAAATCTATCTTGGAGAAGTAGCTTGTTCCTTGAAGTTGATCGAATAGGTCATCTATCCTCGGAAGTGGGTAACGGTTCTTTATGGTCAACTTATTTAACTCTCGGTAGTCAATGCACATGCGTAGGGTTCCATCTTTCTTTTTCACAAATAGCACCGGGGCACCCCATGGAGAGACAGTCGGACGTATGAATCCTTTGTCCAATAGCTCTTGAATTTGCATCATCAGTTCTTTCATTTCAGAAGGGGCGAGTCGGTATGGCGCTTTGGCTACCGGTGCAGCGCCAGGCAGCAAATCTATTTGGAATTCAACTTGTCGATTCGGAGGAAGTCCCGGTAGGTCTTCAGGAAACACTTCAGGGTATTCAGAAACTACTGGAGTATCTGCAATCTTCTTCTCCTCTTTGGACTTCATTACTTAGACTATGAAAGCTGAGCAACCCTTCTTTAAGCTCTTGGTAGCTTTTAAATGGGATATCATAGGGCATAAGGTGTTACTCCTTTCTCCTTGCACCACTAACACTTCCTTGTCATTCAACGGTATTTTGAGTAAGCGCTCTTCACATACAATTTCGACTCTATTCTTAGCTAGAAAGTCCATGCCAACAACGACATTGAATCCTCCTAACTTAATGGGCATCAGATCTATTTTAAATGTATTTCCATTTAGATTCATTAAACAATCCTTGATGATTTCATTAGTTTCTAAAATGTTGCCATCAGCTAATTCAACGGTATACGTATCGGCTAAGGTGCACGTAGCTAGGTCAATCAAGGATCTAAAAGCATTAGAGATAAAACTAGCAGTCGCTCCAGTATCAAACAAAACGGTAGCAGGATGATTGTTTACAAGGAACGTACCGTTAACCATATCAGGTTCCTTTCTAGCTCCAGCCGGATCCATCACAAATGCTCTCCCCTTAGGTTTGTTGGGCTTGGCATCCTTATCTCTACCCAGCTTAGGGCACCTGCTCCTCATGTGTCCTGGATCCCCACATTCATAGCATTGCTTCCCTGGTGTGTAGGTACAATCCTTGATCAGGTGCCCAGTCCTCTTGCACCAAAAGCAGGGCAATGGGTTGCCTTCCCCTTGATGGTGTAGCTTGCACTTGTTGCAAAATGGGCTTGTTCCCGAGTACAGTCTCCACGTCTTGCCTCCCTGATCATCACGTCTCACACCTTCAAAACTCTTCCTTCCTGACCCGCTACTAGTTCCAACTGCTTTCTTTGCCTTAAACCACCTTCTTTTCTCTCCAACAAACTTCTTTTTCTCATCACTCCTAGCTTGCTCAGTCCATCCAGCCCTAACTAGGTCATCGATTAAACTGCTGGTGTGGTCAACTGCGGATTGTAGAGTCAAGGGCTTAGAGGATCGGACCATTCCCCTAATTCTGGGATGTAGCCCCCAGATGAATCGTGCTATGCCTTTAGATTCGGGTATCACCAGATGTGGCACCAGCCGAGATAGGGCTAAGAAACGATTGATGTACTCCGTGTAATTGGGACCTTTCATCTCTAGGCTCAGGAATTCTGACTCTAGCTTCTCAAGTAAATTGATGGGGCAATACTTGTTGGTTATCAGCTCTCTAAATTTGGTCCAGCTCATTTGCATTGCAGCATTCCTTCCCCGAGCTTGAGTGATCGTCTTCCACCACTCCAATGACGATCCTTTTAGTGATTGAGAAGCGAATCTCACCATGTGGTCCAGTTTGCATTCACTGATGTCCAGTATAGCCTCCATCTCGTCAATCCATCTGTACGTCTCTATAGCACCCTCAGTGCCATAGAAGTCCTTAGGTTTGGATGCCATAAAGGTCTTATAGGAGCATCCATTCCTTAACGCCTCAGATTCTTCGTTGTTTTCAGTCCCGTTACTACCTCCGGCATCGTTCCGGTCAGCATTGATCTGAGCGATGATGGTTGGTATCGCATGAGCAATTTGTTGTGCTACGAGATTTGCTATCCTCTCGTCATTCCCTGGGTTATCATTCCCCCCGATGGGATTCTTTGGAGGATTAGGAAGTTGATTTCTGGTTCGCCTTGCTCCTTCATGATGACCTCGGTAGGCTCCTTGTCTCCCGATACGTGTCCCTCTTCTGGTAGGCATTCTGATAGTATCACAGATAAAGTCGTTTAAGCGTCTCATAATTTGTTTTAAACAATCTATGCATCAATTCCCAACAAGGCTCCCTCTATATAAGGGGAGAATACAGTGTATAATTGTACACAACCTTCCAATTTCCCACAGATTACTAATTTAAATAGTTTAAACAGTCATCAAGAATGGCATGGCCCAACACCATGAAATACACAACACATGGCAGATAATCATAAATGTTTCAACTGTATTGTATCATAGCAATCAGTTCAAAATAGGACAAAGTCAATAGTATCAGAGTCTAGCTCTTACAATTTGGAAGGTGCCATCACCCCCATGAATAATAATAATAATCATAGTGTCAGATAACGATAAGATTGTTTCCTTCAACTGTTCAAGACAGATATTCTTCCTCCTTCCACATGTCGCCTTCACATCCACTTCTTCTTCAGCTATCCCATCCATCCAGAGCTCTTCTTCTTTTGTCCCTACTCCAACCTCTGCACCCCATATGAAGCCATCATAGCCTGGAATTGAGCAGACTGGGAGGTCTGGGTAGCGTGCTGAAGAGTCAGCTCGTGACGACAGACAGTGTTCAAGAGCTCCTCCAGTGCTGCATCAGTGGGTCCTACGTCACTTGCTCGGCGGCTGGATTGGGAGTACCTATCGCCTGCCAGTACGCTAGGGCCTTCGTACATGCTGTGCCTTGGAGGTATCCAGGGCTCCTCCTGTGGGTGGCGTCGGAGTGAGTCAAACGGCGGTGGTGCGGGTATAGGAGTCCTAACAGGTGGTGGAGGAGGAGGTGGCATCCTAAATGAAACTGAAGGTCCAGGACTAGCACTCTTGCGTGGACGAGTGATGGTGCGTGCTCCCCTATTCCCAATAGGCGGGATAGGTGAGTGGGACGGAGCGGCAACATGCGGCGAGTGGGAGCCCGTCCGGCTCCTGGAAGGTGTCGTCGAAGAAGAGTCCTCGGAAGCTTTAGTGTCCTCTGACGTGACGGATATCCAGCCTGGGTGTCCACACCTCCTAAGGTATTCCTCATACTCAGTGCGTGGTTTTGCCTTCTTGGTGTCCCCGTTGGTGCGCTGCTCTCGGTAGGGTAAGCAAGTGCTTTTCCCTTATCAGCCATCGTTCGTTTTCCTGTAAAAAGACATCATGAGTAATTTGGTTTCTCATAGCTCATGATAGTCTTACTAACAATATTATACTCATAGTACTAGTGATGGCATTAGTAACAGGAATGTCTATGTGTTCCTTATCAGTGAGATTAGAATCAATTGTTTCTCAAAATAATATCAGGTAAAACAGTTCATCTAAAAAAATCCATTTCAAATCCCCAGTCAAAATAAGTTTCAAAGTTCATCAGTATTAAACAGAAAAGCCCAAACATAACTTAGAGGTTCGTGATGGAAATTACGCGTCCGGTAAATTCATGATTACGTTGATCAAGTGTAATCATCAATTTACCCAACCCAATCATTCCAACACTTTCCCACAAGGACAGTCCTAGGGTATCAGGGTTGTAGCCTAGGGTCTACTATGGTATTCCCGACTTCTGTACAACCTTTGGCTCTGATACCAATCTCTCATACCCCAAGCCCAGGTAGGGTGGGACGTCACAGACTAGCAACAACATACATGGCAGCGGAAACAAACCAATATAAGAGCTCAAAGGGAGAGAACATCACATGGCATTACAAGTTTTTAAAAGACACCGGGCTGGAAACAGATCCAGCCCCAAATGTTTACATGTTTCAACATGAATTAAATAGTCATTGTATCAAATTGTTCAAGTCACAAATTGGTCACACAAACAATGCCATGGTCTCGGGGGTGGAGTCTAAGTCTTCCATGATAGCTAAAAATCTTCACTGGTTACCTGAAACATGCTCAAAAGAAAATAGAGTCAACTAAAAAGTTGGTGAATTCAAGTGCATAAAGTTTAAAAGAAAAAAAGCTTATAAAAAGTTTCATTGAATTTTTAAAGAATCATTTTTGTTTCAATCATCGTGGGGTATCACAATCAACCCTGCACTCGGTCCTCGGTTGGCCTCTTCTAAATTTGTGTTTAACCGGATATTCCCGAAGGAAGGAACCAAGCCTCAAAATAGTGAACCATACCTGCCAGGATGGTTCACCATAGTTTCTTAATCAAAACCTTTTACATGCCACACACGAACACTCAGGATCTCAGTGGGGTACCTCCCTGTAGCGGGAGCCACTGTGTGTGGGGGATTCCCCAAATAGATCTATCCACATAAAACAAGCGGTTCACAAAAGAATTAATGATCATGATAAAAGTATCAGCAGGTATCCATAAGTCCCACATACAAGTATCAAGTAAAGCACAATCATAGTTCATAAAATAACAGAGCATGTTTCATCCCAAAACAGTAAGAAAAAGGGGATCACTAGAACTCACCTTAGATATTAAGCAAAAGAAACTCTTCGTGTGCAAGGAATATCTCAAGTATAGCACCCTATCATGAATATATTAAGTGATTAGATACTTCCCTAAACCTAATTCAGGTGCAACAAGAGTGTCTAAGTCTTAGTTTGTCGGGTTCGGCTTTGATTCGATTAGGGTTTGCATAAAAAGTTTCGTTTTATGGAAAGTCAAGGTTTCTCATGAAATCAAGGATTTTACATTATTAAGTCAAGAATATATGGTAAATGTGCTATTCAAGTGACTAAAAGGTTCATTTGAGTCGGTTGTGAAGTTTGGCAAAATTTTACAGTTTAGCCCCTGAAGTTTCAAAATTGGCAGTTTCTTCCTTTAAGTTTGGTTTCTTGTGTTAGATGACATTTATAGTCAAAAATCAGGTTCATGACCTTAAAATAACTTATTTTTAAGAACATATACCCAAAGTTTCAGATTATATGCTCGGTTTATTGATTACGCGCTAAATGTTCCCGGTTACGGTAAAACCGAAGGGTTTTAAATGGTTACCTATGAGTTTCCATGTTTTTGAGTCTTGGACCAGTAGCTAACTTTTAAAAGATATTTTTATAAGTTTCCAACCTTTTAAATCACCAAAATTTGCCTCTAGTAGTGGAAAGACTCGTTTTTACATTTAAACCGTTAAAACACATTTTTAACCAAGTTTGACCATTTTAAAAGCTTGTTTGACCAACCTTTCTACTTTATAAGTTATTTTATCATTTATCCTATTGAAATAACATAGTTTTTATAATTTATAACTTTATACTCATTTTTCTTAGATTTTTCTTAAAAACGTCTTTCGGTTAGTACCCGTTTTCATTTAAAAATCCATTTAAATTACCGTTTGACCATCAAAATTTACCATTGACTCCAGAACACTTCTTTAAACCTTAATGAACCTGGAATTATCTTTAAAAAGTTTATAGCCCAAGCTTTCTTGTTTTTAAGTAGTTTTACCATGTTTTCTGGTCCCGAAAGTTACTAAAATGAGTCTAAACACAACATGTCCTTTATTATAGAGATTAAACATTATTAACAATATTAATATTCATCAAAACATTCTGAAATTTCAGTCCCAAATCATGGCCTAGTTGTTCTACACATCCATAGACTTCAAGCATATAGAAAATATCATAACCGACCATTACACATGTGTAAATCATTGTAACTTGAGTTTAACCATTACCAAAACTTCATCTAACTTAGAAATCAGATTGTTGGGGTGTCTAAAACTTATTTTTGAGCAGGTTATGACAATTTTTTGACAGGGTTTTCAAACAAGTGTTTAAAGTGTGTTGTTACTTGTAGAAAGAAGGATTTTCAAGGTGTTTTTATGCTATAACATCCCATTCGTGGTGTATACCAATTTGTAACATTTAAAACAGGTTATTAGAAGTTTAATGAACCATTAACAAGCAGGTTACATGTCTTGCTTCACGGGGTTTCAAGATGCACAAGTTAGATGGTGAGAATCACCCAAAAAGAGGGTTTTCTAGGTGTAACTCGTGTTACACCTATAGATTGACATGATATACTTGTAGTATACCTTCAAGAACGTGAAAAGATCTCCAAGAAAAAGGTGGTAGCAGCAAAATTCTGTTAGAACAAGATATGGTAAGGTTTTTGAGTGAAAAATGAAGACAAACTTGAGAAATGACCAAAACCGACACATGGAGCTTACACTTGATGTAACTCACGGTTTAGGATGTGTAGTGAGTCGTGGATCGCCTAAAACCTCTTGGAAAAGGCTAGAGAACCTTCTAACACGGCTGGAATGTCAATATCTTGCAAGATTCGAACACCAAAGGTTCACAAAGTGGCACCTTCTTCCGGCTTGAGCTTGGCAGATGTGCTTGATGTTGTTCTTCGAGTTTTTGAGGCTGAAATGAGAGAAATTGTGTGTGTGTTTCAGGAGAGAACGGAGAGAGGGAGTAGAGATGGATGATTGGTGAGTGATGTGAGTTTGCATGTGGTTGTAGTGGTCAAGAGGAGAGGTAGAGTGTAGTGGTGAACAAGAGTGTTCATTCGGGGTGAGGGGGGCGGCTGAGATTATCATTTTGTGGGGATTTTTCATTTAAATATTATTGTATATTAATATTATGTTATTAATTTGTTGTGTAGTGTAGTATTTTGGATGGTAAAAGTTTTTAGTTAGTTGATGTGTCTTGTATGATTAGGCATGCTTAATCTAAAATTTAATTGTGTGTATGAGTACACATGCTAATTGTTTCAATTAGGATTCTAAATTCTATCTAGGGTGACTAATCAACATTCCCGGGCACTAAGTTTCTAAAAGTTAAGGCTTTGAAATAACTAAAACTCATAAAAATCACATAAAATCATAAAATGGATCAAATAACAATTGGTGATTCTAACCTTATTGATATAATTAAATTGTTTCTATTATTAGTACTCATAAGATGGGGAAATGATGCAATTAAGTTTGGGTTTAGAATAGTGACCTTGGGACCGGTTGTCACAGTTGTTCATCTGTAGACAAACTATGGAAGTCGTCTTGTAAGAAACATATCAACGGATTAGCAAAATTGTTCATCCGTATATGTTTCTTACACTTAGCC
This sequence comes from Flaveria linearis, assembly GCA_024085815.1. Lineage (NCBI taxonomy): Eukaryota > Viridiplantae > Streptophyta > Magnoliopsida > Asterales > Asteraceae > Flaveria > Flaveria linearis. The sequence continues at coordinate 61,357,297 of CM044003.1, read as the reverse complement.
GATTACAAGAATTCACCAAGTATATTATTTTTGCCTGTCATCATACACATTAAGCAACACATATATATATGGGTTAACCTATATACTCAATGCATACATAATGATAGTCAGTTACAATCATTATTACAAGAATTGGTTAAAGTTCTAAGCCTATACAAATTGATCTAGACCTATTCTTTCTAGATCTAACATAAAATCTTCCAAAGCCAAAGACTAAATCTTCCAAAGCCAAAGATGAAGTCTTTCGAAGCTTCAAGGACAAAGTCTTCTAAAACTTCAAGGACAAAGTCTTCTGAAGCTTCAAGGACAAAGTCTTCCGAAGCCGAAGACTGAAGACTGATTTCTTCTGAAGACAGAGAAGACATGCTTTCTCTGATCACTTTTGCATAGCACTGACAAACATTCCGCTGCCACTCTAGAAACTCACCAACTAATACAAGTTAGTAAAAAGGTCCATGCTTTAGTGAACTGTAGATTATGGTTTGGAGTCTGTTACTTTTTACCTTGTACCTTTTATCCTTTTTGTAATATATTAGTATGTGAGTTACGGCATGTCATAGTCACAAGTCAAAAGATAATCTGCCTTTTGACTGTACATTGATCTTATTGTCTAGATTAGTGTTTCCAGTTGGCTTTCAAATTATATCCAGCAGTAGGATGTAGTATAAAGTATCTCAAGTTCGTGTATTTCTTTTTATGCTTTGTAACACTTGTAATAGAACTTGAGAGCAATATACATCATTCTTGAAAACCATACTTATCTTGTTCTTGTTCTTTGTTCTGTCTCCCTTTATTCTGTCTCAATACTTACTTGTGTTTTAAAGTGTCTCTCATATAAACCCGGTTCTTTATTTGATATATTAAGTGTTCTAACACTCTCTTTATTGTGAGACTGATTGTATTGACCATCCCTTAACTGATCCTGTAATTGGTATTAGAGCATTTCAAGCTCTTGGTTGTAAGATCTCACCATCTTAAATCCTCTCAGTTTCACAAATCACTTAACATTTCAAATGACAACTCTCTCAAAGGCTGATATGGAAATTAGTACTATAACAAAGTCTCCACTGATCACTCCTAATGACTTTGATACTTGGTGTCAAAGAATGGAAGGCTTCATCAAGTCTGAAGACAGTAGGATGTGGGGATCTGTTGTCTCTGGACCTCGCGTACCATGCACCTCTTCAGCTGCTGCTGGAGGTGGCATGAAACCAAAGGAAGTGGCTGACTACTCTGAAGAAGACTGGCAGAAGATAGATGTAGATTAGAAAGCCATGACCGCCTTTCAAACCACTCTTTCAAACTCTATCTATAGAGGCTTTAAGAAGTGCAAAACTGCTAAGCAACTATGGGATGCACTTAAGCTAATGTTTGAGGGGTCTAACGAAGCTAAAGAGAACAAGAAAGACCTTTTGAAGAAACTATTTGAGAATTTCACCTTCAAAGCATGGGAACCATTACCCAATAATACTTTAGGTATGTTGAGATTGTGGATACTCTAATGGATGTTGGTGTAACGCTTGAGAATCGGGATATAGTGAAGAGTTCATGTCATCTCTTCCTAGACAATGGACACACTATTATGTGGTCATTAAAAGGACTGAAAACCTCAAGACTATTACTCTCACTGAGTTGTATGGCATACTCAGTGGATACCAGATAGAGATGAACATTCAAAACCCATCTGGTAATCAGCAGAGTTTGGCCCTCCATGTGGTTGAAAGGGATTGCAGAGAACTACAACATCATCTCATCTGCTACCCTGATAACTCACAAAAGGGCCCTTTTATCACCTTTCCAAACACACCAAGGGAGAGCTACATCCAAGGAAGCCTATTCCAAGAGACAAGCTTATCACAAGCCTTTGTGTCTACTAGAAGACTTGGATTGCATCCATCCAGATGATCAGGAGTACATGGAGACAGTCCAACAGATGCCTCTTCTCACTTATAGAGCCAAGAAGTTCTACAAGAGGATAGGGAGGAAGTTTCCTACCAATGTATCTAGTGAAAATTTGGGATTGGCAAAAGCAAAGTGTAATGTTACAACTGTAACCAAGTGGGATACTTTGATAGGGAGTGCAAGGCACCAAGGACAAATTATGACCATGCACAACCCATGCCAAACTACACTGAGGGAGCTCCACACACTAAGAAGCCCAAGCAGCAAGCTGTAGTTGCTAAGGAGGTTTTGATTGGAGTTTCCAGGTTGAAGATGCATTTGCAAACTAAGCACTAATGGATGATCATTATGAAGCCAAGGTATTGGAACATCTTTGTACCCCGGAATGCATTGCTAAAGTTAAGAGATATAGGTCCTATAACTTAGAGATGAGATCTGACATGTAGTCCTTAAACATCTTAGTAGCATATTTTAAAAGAGTTGAAAATGATTACAAACTTAAAATAGAAGATTTAGATAAAAAAATTTCAACTCTTAAGCATGATCATACCAACTACATGACTCAAATCAAAGATCTAATCACTAAGTTAACTAAATGCCAGGCTAAGCTTGTGATCAGCAAAGCCAGGGCAGAAAAATGTGTTCTTGAAGAAGTGACCTTCAAGAACATTATATCCTCATCGTTGCATGCAAAAGTGTGTTATCAGAACAAGCAGGGACTGGATTCTACTAAGATAGCTCCTCCATACACTCTACTATTGGAAAGATCTCCAAGGTGTGGGACTTGCCAAGATGAACTTTTGCTCATAGACCCCACTGAAGAAGAGGACGAAGAGGAGTTAGTGAAGGATGGATCTGAGACGAGTGAAGGAAGATCATCCGAAGAAGGGTCATTATTCTCCTGAGGAGAGGAAGGAACCAGGGATGACAAAGTCTAAGAGGAAGAACTTGATCAGAGCAGCAGAAAAAAGATCAGAGAAGGCTTAATAGATTAACGCCACTTTCAACTCCAAGCGGAAACAAATCTTTATCTATGTAGGATTTGAAGTGGTAAAGGCTAAGGACTCAACTATGAACTCTAGTACCAGGAGTTCTAGTTCATGTCCAACTTATCCATGTGAAGGAAAGAAGGCTGATCAGTTGTGTACCACTTCTACACAGCCTGAACTATCTAGCTCCAAGAGTAAGTCTCACCCTAGGAAGCTTGCAGCAACATCTGAGAAGATAAATATGGAGATGGAAAGTGATCAAGCTCAGCTTTCTATTCACAAGAGGTCTCTTAGAAGAAAGCAAGATAATTGTATCATGTGTGGTAGTACTTCTCATCTTGCTTAGGATTGTATCTACAATCCCAAAAGTTATACTATCCACATGACCAAGAAGAAGATTTCTAAGAAGAAGAAAAATAAGAAATCTTCAGAAGGAAAATCTTTTCCTTTTGTAAGCTCCAAAGTGGAAATGAAGAGAAGTGAAAACTTGCATTCGGAAGAAAATTTGGTCTAAAAAAAAGGAATGCTTCCAAAGCACTGAAGCTTGCTGCAGTGAAGGCTAGATCTTCAGAAGGCATAGTCTCCAAAACATCCAAAGTTGTTAAACTTTCAAAGTGTTGAAGGTCAAGTCTAATCTTCCAAAGATGGTGTGGAAGATAAAGGAAGACAATGTAACTGAAAGTTCTTCATCAACAACAATAGATGATCCTCAAAGTCTTAACATAGGATCAGTCACTGTAGCATTGTCTTCAGACCATTTTTACAAGCCCAAGATCAATGAGGCTTGGGTTTCCAAATGTAACTAACCTTCTTTTTTATGCAAGAACAACTAAAGATTATGAAGAATGCATGTGTTGGACTCTGAAAGGATCATACATGCCAATTCAAGTGATGGGTGATGGTTGTTCTGTTTGCAGATTCCTACAAGTCCAAGAAGAAATGCGGGTGAAGAAAAGACGCTAAGTGTTGGCTATCCACATTTGTATATGCGGATGACCAGGTAACAAATACTGACAAGTATTTGTTCTTCCGCATATACAAATGCGGACAGTCAGAACAAATGCTGCAAAGTTTTTGTTCATCCGCATTTGTTAATGTGGATGCACTGAAGAAATTCCACTTGCTCATCCGCCATTTGTCAATGCTGATGACCAAACACTTACTGCTGAAGACTAAACAAGAAATTCTCATGAAGTCCAAGGCATCTGCATAAGTTAATGCGGATGCTCAACAACTAATGCGGCTAAAGACTTTTGTGCTTAGACTAGTATTATGTTATAGATTTCAGGGTAGTTTAGTCTTTTTGTACAGGATTTATGTCAGCCTATAAATAGAATAGAATATCCATCATATGTAAGTTTTTCATTCATCAAGATACCTAGTACTCAAGTTACGAGGTTCTAAGGTTGTGTAAGGCCCCGTTCCCGGGCACCTCACAGTTGGTCGTCATCACCCATAAAACATACATTTAATATAACTTAATAAAAACCATGCAGCGGAAACTTTGAATTTACTATAAATGCTTTTGCAAAGTAATACAACACCCATTACAAAATATCGTTTGTTTGCATTACAATACAAAAACATTAACAAAAGAATGTCATCCCAAAAGAGCTGAGTAGCCGCCTCGTGCCATCCTCAGCAACACTACCTGCCAACTTGAAAACACATAAAAGTCAGCGTTGCTGAGTGAGTTCTAGTTTTATAATAAAACATACTTTTACTTATTTAAAAGTATCCTTTCGTGCATGCGTTCATACATCATACGTACACAGAGATAATAATCGTTATTATCTTCATCATTCGTTATACATCATTATCTTTAACTTCTCGTATGGATTCTGTCAGGCTTTACCCACTTCATAGCACTTGGCTATGATTACTGTGGTCGAATGACAAGAATCCCGTTCATACTTACTTGCACATTGAAAGGTGAATTGTACCAATACCATATGCTACACCCCGATCGTTATTAGCTACTGGGCTGAAGTCAACATATGAACAACAAAACGTATGCCACGGTACTAGAGGTAAGCGGTAGAGGTACCATGACCATGGTCAATCACAGAGAAGGACCAATCGCGTTTTTCAATGCTTGAAAGACATAATTCGTTCGTTCATTAATGCATGTATTCATCATCATTCTTCTTTTCGTTCATTCGTTAATACATGCATTCATCATCATGTTCCTCTTTCATTATCTTTCACTTTACGTTACGTAATACTTCATTTGTTCATTCTCGTTATTCGTAAAGTTTCAGAAAGATAAGCATACATAATTACAAGGAACATACATACTCATCATACATTCATCATCATACATTCATCATCATACATAGCATCATACATACGTAATCATACATAGCATCATCACTCACATTCCATAACGTCCTAGTCAACAGTCAGGTGAAACCCTACTGCACAAACTCCAAGAACAGAAATCTGTAAAAAGTCTAAGTATTTGGGCGTAAGAGCCCTGTTAGGCGTTTCACCACTGTCGGACTTACCAGCCTACACTTAGAAAAGTTTTCAACCCTGGGCGTATGAGTACTGCTGGGCATATGAGCCCTGTGGGACTTTTCACCCTACACTTAGAATAATCATCTGGTCATACGACCACCCTGTTGGGCGTATGAGCACTATTGGACTCTTCACCCTACACTTAGAATAATCATCTGGTCATACGACCACCCTGTTGGGCGTATGAACACTATTGGACTCTTCACCCCACACTTAGAATAATCACCTGGTCATACGACCACCCTGTTGGGCGTATGAGCACTATTGGACACTTCAACACACTTAGAAAAATTATAATGGTCATACGACCACCCTGTTGGACGTATTAGCAACCTGGACATGTATCTAATTCATATTCCAAATACCACACATCAAAATGCCTAGTTCTAAGCATGCACACATGGTTTCCAGGCATAAATTTAACATAAACATAAACATACATACATTCATATCATACGGGTATCAAACCCAAATTTTATAAAACATACTTACATGCATTTTCCAGCCCCAAAACGTTTAAAACAAGTAAAAAGGGGACCTAGAAACTCACCTTTGCAGTCTCTCGGGTATGATTCCTTCAAAACCCGTTTGCTACAAGTTGAACACCTATAAAACCCAATGAACGCACCCGAACACAAAAAAAACACATATAAGAACATGCATTCTCGGTTTCTTGGCCAAAATACAACTTAAAAACACAAATTCTTACCTTGAATCTGATTTCTTCTTCTTTCTCTCTCTAAGAATCGAAGTCCCTGCTGTTTCTCTCTCTAAAAACCGAATGCAAAGAAGTGTGAAGGGGGTTATGGGCGGCCATACCTTCTTTTACACCAACTTTTCAATGATTTTGTCCTTTTGGCACTTTTTACCCCTTAACTTTAAGTTGACTTCCGTTTCCTTCCTTTTTCTTTCTATTTTATTCTTTTATTTCTTTAAAAGAAATTACGGGTGTTACAAGTCCACCCCCCTTATATAGGTTTCGTCCCCGAAACCTGTTATTCCTCAAACAGATGTGGGTAGTGCTGTCTCATTTGCTCTTCAGTCTCCCACGTAGACTCGGATCCCTTCCTGTGCTTCCACTGTATACACACAAGAGGAACCACTTTGTTCCTTAACCTCTTCTCCTTATGATCAATGATTGCCACTGGTTACTCCACGTAATTGAGCCGCTCTTCCCCCTCGATATCCTCCAGTGGTACAACCATGTCTTTATCAGCTAAGCACTTTCTCAGATGAGATACATGGAATGTGGGATGAATTCCACTTAACTCATCCGGCAGTTCAAGTCGATAGGCCACCTCTCCTACTCGTGCGACAATTCGGAAAGGTCCTATGTACCTCGGGCTTAGCTTACCTCTTTTCCTGAATCTAATAATCCCTTTCCAAGGTGAGACCTTCAACATAACTCGGTCACCAACCTTGAACTCTATCGGTCTTCGCCTCTTGTCAGCATACGACTTTTGCCTATCTTTCGCCGCCTTCATGAAGGCTTTGATCTTTTCCAACTTCTCAGTCGTAGCTTCGATCACCTCAACACCTCCTAACTCTTTCTGCCCAATGTCTCCCCAGCACACGGGCGTCCTACATCTCCTACCGTATAGCATCTCGTAAGGTGGCATGCCAATGCTGGCATGATAACTGTTGTTGTACGAGAATTCTGCTAACGGCAGGTGGTTGTCCTAACTTCCTCCAAAGTCGATCACGCACGCCCGAAGCATGTCTTCGAGGGTTTGGATCGTCCTCTCAGACTGACCGTCTGTCTGAGGGTGATATGCTGTACTAATGTGTAGTCTCGTCCCCATCGCATCATGAAATCTTTTCCAAAACTTGGAGGTAAACCGGGTGTCACGATCAGACACAATAGACACCGGCACACCATGACGAGCTACAATTTCTTTGATGAACAGATCCGCCAATCTCTCGGATGAGTACGTTTCGCGGATCGGTAGGAAGTGGGCACTCTTTGTTAAGCGGTCAACTATCACCCATATAGCATCATACCCTTTTAGGGTACGTGGTAACTTCGTGATGAAGTCCATGGTGATGTGCTCCCACTTCCACTCGGGTATATCCAACGGTTGGATCTTCCCGTTGGGCTTCTGGTGTTCCGCCTTCACTTGTAAGCAAGTCAAGCACTTACTTACGTACTCCACTACGTCGCGTTTCATACCCGGCCACCAATAGTCTTTCTTCATATCGTGGTACATTTTGGTAGCACCGGGGTGAATGGAGTATCGGGTCTTATGGGCCTCGTCCATAATCTTTTCACGTAGATCCCCGTATCGAGGAATCCACATTCGCCTAAATCGGGTCTTAACACCAAGAGTGTTCTCACCCAATTCCGTAACTAGGCCTCTCATCCTTTCGGAGTTAAGACGATCTTCTTTCAAAGCCTCGTCTTGGAACTCCTTAATCTGTGTCATCACATCGGGGGTCATGATCAGCTCATAAGCCTTCACCCGAATCGGCTCAGGTCGTTCTTTTCGACTAAGAGCATCGGCCACCACGTTGGCCTTGCCCGGATGGTAATGGATTTCGCAATCATAATCCTTTATTAGTTCCAACCATCGTCTCTGCCTCATGTTAAGATTCTTTTGCTCGAAAAAATACTTCAAGCTTTTGTGGTCGGTGAAGATTGTGCACTTCGTCCCGTATAGATAGTGCCGCCAAATCTTCAACGCAAAAACCACCGCAGCTAATTCTAGATCGTGTGTGGGATAGTTGACTTCGTGGATCTTCAGTTGTCGAGATGCATATGCGATCACCCTTCCACGTTGCATCAACACGCAACCTAGCCCGGAATAAGATGCATCTGAATAGACCACTAAGTCTTCATTCCCCTCGGGCAAAGTCAAAACAGGAGCTTGTGTTAGTCTTGCCTTCAACTCCTCAAAAGCCGTCTCCTGCTCTCGACCCCACATGAATTTCACGTCCTTACGAGTCAATTTTGTCAAAGGTGAGGCTATCTTTGAAAAGTCTTGAATAAATCTCCTATAATAGCCCGCCAATCCCAAGAAGCTACGAATCTCGGATGGCGTCTTTGGTGATTTCCATTGCATCACAGCCTCAACCTTTGCTAGGTCCACCATGATTCCCTCCGCATTTACCACGTGACCCAGAAATTGCACCTCGCATAGCCAGAAAGCACATTTGGAGAACTTAGCATACAGTTTCTCCCTTCTCAAAGTCTCCAATACTTCCCGAATGTGACCGGCATGCTCTTCTTCGCTCCTCGAATAAATCAGGATATCATCAATGAACACAATCACTGATTTATCTAACATTGGCCGACACACTCGGTTCATCAGATCCATAAAAGCAGCTGGTGCGTTAGTTAGACCAAATGACATAACGAGAAACTCATAGTGTCCATAACGCGTACGGAAAGCTGTTTTAGGAATGTCCTGCTCCTTTACCTTCAATTGATGGTAGCCAAGCCAGATCGAAGATCTATCCTCGAGAACCAATTGGCACCCTGGAGCTGGTCGAACAAGTCATCGATCCTCGGTAACGGATACCGATTCTTTATGGTCAACTTGTTCAATTCGCGGTAGTCGATACACATTCTCATGCTACCGTCCTTCTTTTTCACAAATAAGACCGGAGCACCCCAAGGAGAGATACTCGATCTAATGAAGCACTTGTCAAGCAACTCCTGCAGTTGCTCCATCAACTCCTTCATCTCCGTAGGAGCTAATCGATACGGTGCCTTGGCGACAGGTTGGGCACCGGGTATTAAGTCAATTTGAAATTCAATTTCGTGGTCAGGTGGCAATCCCGATAAGTCTTCCGGGAACACATCTGGAAATTCGCAAACAACCGGAATGTCGGATAGTTGTGGTGTTGGCGTTTCCACATCCTTCACATAACATAGGTAGGCGTTGCACCCACGCCTCATGCACTTCCCCGCCACCGCCATCGAAATCACCTTCGGAATCACCGTTACCCGATCACCGTATATTGTCACCAGACTTCCGTCAGATACCGTCAATCTAATCACCTTCTTTCGACATACGATATTCGCTTCATAGGTTACCAACCAATCCATACCTAGTACTACATCAAATCCACCTAGGGGCATCACATGTAATCTAGCAGCAAACCTATGACCTTCTAATTCTATGGTACAGTCCTCTATCACATCAGTAACTCTAGTGGACTTACCAGTAGCAGTTTCTACATAAAAAGGCTCACTAATGCATTTACTACTAACCGGCAATTCAGCACAGAAAGTAGCAGAAATGAAACTCCTACTAGCACCAGAATCAAATAACACAGAAGCAAGAGTTTGATTTACTAGAAACGTACCTGACACCACATCGGGGTCCGTCCTAGCCTCTTCCTGCGTCATAGTGAAAGCCCTGGCGCTTGCTCTCGGACCTTCACTTCCCGTCTTCGTTACCCCTGAAGCCTCAGCCCTCGGCTTCTTACAGTCCCTGCTCATATGACCGCCTTCCCCACAGTTAAAACACTTGCCCATCCGGCAATCCTTTGATATATGTCCCGTCTTCCCACACTTAAAGCAGATGTTGGATCCCCATTTGCACTCCCCTGAGTGCTCCCTTCCACACTTACCACACTTCCTCACCCCAGATCATCCACCCCGCCTTCATTCGTCGAAGTATCACCCCGACCAAATCTCTTCCCCTGCCAGTTTTTTCTCTCCACTTCCTTTCTTGCTACCCTCAGCCTTTACCAACGCAGCCCGTTCCGAATAAACTTCCCGCCAAATCCACTGCCCACCTGAAAGTGCTTGGTCGGGCAGAAATCAAGTGCCAACGAATTTCAGCTGGCAACCCCTGAATATACCGGTTGATCTTTCGAGACACCGGCGTCACCTGCTCCGGCACCAACAGCGCCAATTCGTTAAACTTGGTGGTATATTGTTGGTGGGTCATCGTCCCCGCCTCTAACTGCAGGAACTCTCTCTCAATTCTATCCATTTCCCGACGAGGACTGAATTCCTCAATCACCAACCTTTTTAACTCAGCCCACTTCATCTTCCCTATAGCCCTACTACCCTCGGCTTGGACTATATTTTTCCACCAGCACAAAGCCGACCCTGTGAAAGAGTGGGTAGCAAACTTCACCTTCTTGTCCTCCTGGCAATCACTAATATCGAGGACAGCTTCCATTTCCATCACCCATTGGTGAGCATCAGTAGCAGTACCAGAACCATCAAAAGTTGGGGGCTTGCACCTCATGAATGCCCCGTAGTTACAACCCCGGGCTGTCTCCCGTAACTGTTCTTCTTCCTCTCCCTCTTTATCATCGGATAATACTGTTTCTGCTTCTGTCTGTTGCTGTCTACCCGAGGACCGATTCCTCCCTCGTCTCTCATCATTACGTACTGCCTTTATCACCTCGGTCACTACAGACGGTAAGATCGTCTGCATGACCTGATGTACTTCCTCGACCACTGCCTCTTTTACCGAGGCTCTCAAATTCGCGCTTTCGTCTGCCTCCTCCTGATGAGGAGTCTCGTTTTCCTCATGAACTACTTTCTCTGTCCTAAGTCTTCCTCGCGTGTTACGCGGTTCATCACCACGTCCACCGCCACGGGAAGCTTTAGATGATCTACCACCGACCATCTTCTATCACACTGGAAGATTTAAACACCAACACGGTCATTCAAGGAAATAGCTCAGTTTATGTCAAGTATAGTAAGTCCCTAATTACAGTGGCCAGTTGTGATTAGCCACTTAGTCTACTCTTCGTACCCCGAGCATTACCTGTCCTGACTATATTAGTATCTAAGTCTAACAGTACACATAAACACATATCATGCGCACGAAATCATGATTAACTTTAATAAAAATACCTGATGGCACGCAACTACTCAGATGGCATTCTCTTCCTTTCTGTCCCATTTTCAGTTTAAGTTTAGGTTTATTTTAAAATTTTACCCATTTCACTTAAACTTTGGCTCTGATACCAACTTGTAAGGCCCCGTTCCTGGGCACCTCACAGTTGGTCGTCATCACCCATAAAACATACATTTAATATAACTTAATAAAAACCATGCAGCGGAAACTTTGAATTTACTATAAATGCTTTTGCAAAGTAATACAACACCCATTACAAAATATCGTTTGTTTGCATTACAATACAAAAACATTAACAAAAGAATGCCATCCCAAAAGAGCTGAGTAGCCGCCTCGTGCCATCCTCAGCAACACTACCTGCCAACTGGAAAACACATAAAAGTCAGCGTTGCTGAGTGAGTTCTGGTTTTATAATAAAACATACTTTTACTTATTTAAAAGTATCCTTTCGTGCATGCGTTCATACATCATACGTACACAGAGATAATATTCGTTATTATCTTCATCATTCGTTATACATCATTATCTTTAACTTCTCGTATGGATTCTGTCAGGCTTTACCCACTTCATAGCACTTGGCTATGATTACTGTGGTCGAATGACAAGAATCCCGTTCATACTTACTTGCACATTGAAAGGTGAATTGTACCAATACCATATGCTACACCCCGATCGTTATTAGCTACCGGGCCGAAGTCAACATATGAACAACAAAACGTATGCCATGGTACTAGAGGTAAGCGGTAGAGGTACCATGACCATGGTCAATCACAGAGAAGGACCAATCGCGTTATTCAATGCTTGCAAGACATAATTCGTTCGTTCATTAATGCATGTATTCATCATCATTCTTCTTTTCGTTCATTCGTTAATACATGCATTCATCATCATGTTCCTCTTTCATTATCTTTCACTTTACGTTACATAATACTTCATTTGTTCATTCTCGTTATTCGTAAAGTTTCGGAAAGATAAGCATACATAATTACAAGGAACATACATACTCATCATACATTCATCATCATACATTCATCATCATACATAGCATCATACATACGTAATCATACATAGCATCATCACTCACATTCCATAACATCCTAGTCAACAGTCAGGTGAAACCCTACTGCACAAACTCCAAGAACAAAAATCTGTAAAAAGTCTAAGTATTTGGGCGTAAGAGCCCTGTTAGGCGTTTCACCACTGTCGGACTTACCAGCCTACACTTAGAAAATTTTCAACCCTGGGCGTATGAGTACTGCTGGGCGTATGAGCCCTGTGGGACTTTTCACCCTATACTTAGAATAATCATCTGGTCATACGACCACCCTGTTGGGCGTATGAGCACTATTGGACTCTTCACCTTACACTTAGAATAATCATCTGGTCATACGACCACCCTGTTGGGCGTATGAGCACTATTGGACTCTTCACCCTACACTTAGAATAATCACCTGGTCATACGACCACCCTGTTGGGCGTATGAGCACTATTGGACACTTCAACACACTTAGAAAAATTATTTGGTCATACGACCACCCTGTTGGACGTATTAGCAACCTGGACATGTATCTAATTCATATTCCAAATACCACACATCAAAATGCCTAGTTCTAAGCATGCACACATGGTTTCCAGGCATAAATTTAACATAAACATAAACATACATACATTCATATCATACGGGTATCAAACCCAAATTTTATAAAACATACTTACATGCATTTTCCAGCCCTAAAACGTTTAAAACAAGTAAAAAGGGGACCTAGAAACTCACCTTTGCAGTCTCTCAGGTATGATTCCTTCAAAACCCGTTTGCTACAAGTTGAACACCTATAAAACCCAATGAACGCACCCGAACACAAAAAAAACACATATAAGAACATGCATTCTCGGTTTCTTGGCCAAAACACAACTTAAAAACACAAATTCTTACCTTGAATCTGATTTCTTCTTCTTTCTCTCTCTAAGAATCGAAGTCCCTGCTGTTTCTCTCTCTAAAAACCGAATGCAAAGAAGTGTGAAGGGGGTTATGGGCGGCCATACCTTCTTTTACACCAACTTTCAATGATTTTGTCCTTTTGGCACTTTTTACCCTTAACTTTAAGTTGACTTCCGTTTCCTTCCTTTTTCTTTCTATTTTATTCTTTTATTTCTTTAAAAGAAATTACGGGTGTTACAGGTTGTCTTTTCACTGTTCTTGAAAACCCTAGAACCTTTTGTAACTTGTTTGTTCACCAATCAATATACAAACATTTATGAGTATGTTTACAGCATTTAATGTTCTTTGATTTAGTATTTCCACTACTTAATCATTGACTCAATCATCATATTCGATCCATGTTGACATCACATCAACATAGAATATCATTCTCGAACACAGGCAATTGGTATTAGAGCTTTGGCTCTCAGGTTCATCCTAAGATCTGCTCAGATCTTGGCTTAAAATCGATTTATATGGTGATTGAGTTGCTTATTAACAAGTCTCGGTTGTTAATGAGTATCCAGCTGTAAAAACTGAAAAACTTCATCTTCTTTCATATATCTACAACAAGAACATACTTAAAATTATTAGTACTGTCCAGATCTACGATTGAACACAAACAAAATTCACAAAAAATCAACAAAACAGAACTAAAAAGAAACTGCTACAGCTCAAGAAAACCTACTGACTGACACTGTTCATAGAACTCATTCTTGACACTGATTACTGAAACCGTGGACTGTTTGGATACTTGGACATAAAATCAATCTAAACCATACTCAAACAATCTAAAATCAGTTTATAAACCATGGATTTTATTAACTTTTCTAAACTTGGTCATGCTTCTAAACCTCAAATGCTTAAACACAAATCTGAGTTTAAGCAATGGAAAATCAGGTTTAGGAACTATATTACAGGTGTAGATCTGGACTATTGGATATTAATAGGAAAAGGGCCTTACATTCTAGTTTCATGGAATGCTGACCAAGCTGCACAGTACAAGACAGTCAGAATCCCCATTGAGGATCCAAACCTTAATCCTAATGATGATGATTCTAAAGAGATTAAGATTGATCTTAAGGGCTACTCGATTCTAACTCAGGCCTTGAAGATGGATGTACTTAAAAAATTTATAGAAATACAACACAACAAAAGGTGTATGGGATGCACTAAAGATCATGTGTGAAGGGAGCAGTGAGGTTACTGAGATTAACAAAGACAAACTGATTAATCAATATGAAACCTTCCATCACACCAAAGGAGAATCTATCTCAAAACAACTTCATAAATTTGTCCAACTGGTAAATGATCTGGAGATAATAGGGGTCACCTACAAGGAAAAAGAGATGAACAAGAAGGTGCTAATGATGATGATTCTAGATTAATCCAACTTCATAGATTAATCCTAATGATGATGATTCTAAGAAGATTAAGATTGATCTTAAGGGCTACTCGATTCTAACTCAGGCCTTGAAGATGGATGTACTTAAAAAATTTATAGAAATACAACACAACAAAAGGTGTATGGGATGCACTAAAGATCATGTGTGAAGGGAGCAGTGAGGTTACTGAGACTAACAAAGACAAACTTATTAATCAATATGAAACCTTCCATCACACCAAAGGAGAATCTATCTCAAAACAACTTCATAAATTTGTCCAACTGGTAAATGATCTGGAGATAATAGGGGTCACCTACAAGGAAAAAGAGATGAACAAGAAGGTGCTAATGATGATGATTCTAGATTAATCCAACTTCATAGATTAATCCTAATGATGATGATTCTAAGAAGATTAAGATTGATCTTAAGGGCTACTCGATTCTAACTCAGGCCTTGAAGATGGATGTACTTAAAAAATTTATAGAAATACAACACAACAAAAGGTGTATGGGATGCACTAAAGATCATGTGTGAAGGGAGCAGTGAGGTTACTGAGATTAACAAAGACAAACTGATTAATCAATATGAAACCTTCCATCACACCAAAGGAGAATCTATCTCAAAACAACTTCATAGATTTGTCCAACTGGTAAATGATCTGGAGATAATAGGGGTCACCTATAAGGAAAAAGAGATGAACAAGAAGATGCTATACAGTCTGCATGAAAGTTAGAAGCAAAATGTGACCATGCTGAAAAACACACTTGATCTGGAGAGCACAAGCTTAGACATAATGATAGCAAAATTGAAGCTCTTGAACTGGATAAGAGAAGTAGAAACTTAAGTGGAGCTCAAGTCATTAAGGCTTACAAATTTCCATCAGAAACTCACTCTGTGGAAAATGCCTTCATTACTGAAGAGGATGATTTTCTGTCATCTAGAGATCAACCAAGGTCCAGTGGATTCATTGCTTCTTCTCAACAACAGAAGCAATCAACTTCTAATCCATCCACTTCCACACCCACTAGCTTGCTTGTTGACTAGAAAGCTAAAGAACAAAAGGCTACTTACAATGCCTTTGTTGCAAGCTTTGAAGCATACTGATGTGTGCTAGACTATACTAAATTAAACTAACAAATAAAACTCTAACTAGACACTAAAAAGCTTTAAATTTATAAAACTAAGACTCGATCCTAAGCAACACAACCGGCAGTGTACCGGTCGACTGCAGAATAGCTATTAAGTCCGAGTTATCGAACCCAAAGACTTCTGTATGGAAAACGAAAACTAAACTTACCTAAGACTCGACTAAAATACTAAGCGAAAGTAAAATAGGGGGTTTGTTTTTAAATTGCTTTAGAAAGAACTGAAAACAGGACAGACAGAGAGAAAAGACTAGAATTGAGTTCAGATGATTAAAAACACTACCTAGGCAGACTCCTATACACGTTTTGGCTGTTCTTCTAACGGTTTTGGAAAGACTTATGTAACCGGGATCTAGAGATGCTAACTTAAAAGGAACATAGAGAAACCGCGACACTTTCAAGGAAAGCAACTAGATAGACCTAATAAGCCGATAAAACACCGGTTTGTGGATTACCCTCACAGGTTCTCCAAGAGAGCTAATAACACACCCGATAGACACACTACCTCATGGTGCGAGTGTCACAATACCTAAAGGCAAGGGGATAGATCTGGAATGCCTAATAAGACTCAGGAAACTATGATATGAGCGGGAAACTAGACTGAACTCCTCACAGAGACTCTAACCTAGCAATCAATCACACAAGATAACCTGATAACCTATTAACCTCACAGTATTAAGATTAGTTGCATATTTGATTAGTCCAATTCAAGATCAATTACTTCAATAATTCAGTACGTCTACCAATTCATCTAAAAACCGTAAACACAAGGCAAACGATCTAGCATGCATCCATTATATGACAGACAATCACCAAGACACATGTGAAGCAATAAATCAATCACAAGAACAGATCTAAATACACATCCACAACTGATCATGCAAACCAAATCATTATCATTAACTTTTAAACACAAATGCAATCTAAAAACCGAAAGAATACTAAACTAAACAATGTATATTCATCAAACCTAAGTAGCTACAGAAGGACTAGCCAACAATCATGTTTAAAACAGTATCACAAGTAGTAGATGAAAACATTGTATCAAACAAAATCGAAGGACGCATAAAGAAACGCAAAACCGAATCGTTTATCCTAGAATCACAATCTCTTCTTCACAAACTCCAATCCTTGCCTTCTCAACTTGCCCAGAACTCCGAAAATCGCCCTAATGCTCTCTATAGCCGTCTGGTGATGAATGAAATCGGCCATTAGGGTTAATTTGGTTGAAAAAACTAATTTTCCACGATTTTACACCCGTCGCGTAGCGCGACGTGCCTTCACATACTGTCGCGTAGCGCGACAAGTCACCACAACCCGACAAATTAGTCGGGTGGCAAATCCGGTAAATACCCGATTTCATTAAGGGCAAAATGGTAATTTCTCACCCCTCGCGTAGCGCGAGGTTGTGTCTATTTCTATCGCGTAGCGCGACAAATGTAATTCCGCAGAATGTTCTTTACGTTCAACGCCCGATCCTCTCGTTTCGAACTTGGAAGCTCATTCTTCTCTTTTCTACTGTTTTTAGCTTCCTTCTCATCCAATTTACTACAGAAAATACAATCAATCAGTAGTATCCGAAACGAGATAAAACAGTTGTAAAATGTAGCGAAAATTATATAAAATCAACTATAACAACTCAAGTAGTTTTCACTACATCAAACATCCCCACACTTATCTTTTTTCGTCCCTGAAAAAGAATTATGCTATGGAATCATTATCAGGTTTAAATCCGGTTCTCAAAAATTCAAGTTAATGGCTTATTTTAAGATCTAATAACATGTTGACCGCGATCACAGGTACATTTGTCCACTTAAACCCAACCGCCGATCATTCAGGTCCCCAATCGTATTGCAATTAAGTTCACGTATTCGATTAACTCATTATGGGTCTCACGCTTCGGTACCTATTCCCGCTTTAAGCTTTCTAGGCACAGAATAAATCAAATTTCTAAGATTTTTCTACCACCGTAACCCACTACCCAACTGTAATCCCTCTATCTCTAGATGGAATTTGTTTGTGCCCTTTTGGCATCTTTTCTGAGCTTTTCTCATTTTTTTACTGAGCATTGCCTTATTATACCTAATTCTCAGAGGTGTTGCAAGCAAGAGTCACCATCCCCCGCAGCCAACGCATGAGCCTTAGGTTTATTTATACCCAATTCCTAGAGGTGTTGCAAGCAAGAGTCACTATCCCCCGCAACCAACGCATAGGCCTTAGGTTTTTAAAATTTTAAGTTCATTACTCCTTTTTTTTTAGCTCAATATATGGGTGGATTTCCTAAAGGCGCCGCCTGTTAAAGCGTGCCTGCTAGAAAAACTACAGCTGGGTCTTAACCTACAGTGGTACCCCTTATACTATCTATGGTTTTGGCTTCCAATGGTGAGAACCCACAAGACTTAATAATGTTTAATTAAGTGTACTAGAATACTCCTAGGATAACCTTACAAGATCAGCTGGGCCTACCCGCACATCCCAAATCAGACACGTTTTCAATCAGTTATTCATCTTATATGTGTACTATTTGAAAAACCGAACACCTGATTTTATCTATCATTTTCCATTTTTTAATATATGCAAACATCAAAATCAGGGACTTTATTTATTTTATTTTTTTTAAGACTCAAATAAACAGACAAAAATAATAAAACTAACTAAACACACTCAAATATTAAAGACTGACTGACTCAATTAAATTAAACCTAAGACACATGTCTTCCTATCCCTACACTTAAATTTAACATTGTCCTCATTGTGGAAATTAAAAAGAAAGACATAAATAAGAAGAGTTTTGGAAAAGACTTAGCTGGTAATAAGCAGATTCCATCTATGCACAGTCTGAATCCAAAACCTCTGATCGTATAGCATTTCATTCGCGATCATGAATCACTGGCTGCCTCCTTAAAAAGTGTTCGATATATTCACCCGAATGGAGATTGAGTACGGGTGAATTATTCCAAACCTGCAAAACAAACACTCTACCAGGCAAACACAGCATCAAACAGACTCAATAAAAATAAACAATCTGACTCAACAAACAGGGGAACACAAGTTTAGGTAAAATAAAAAAAAATTTGAAAATCCTGGGATCCCTCGCGTAACGCGAGAGATTAAGGCAAAGTACGGCGCGACATGCGAGGACCCTCGCGCTACGCGAGAACATCAAGACCAACCTGGAGCGTAACGCGAGGTTGCACTTTTTTCAGAAAGTTTCGAAAATTTTTATGCCTTAGCCAAATTTTAAACCCAATAATCTTTTTACCTATTTTAACATGACTCAAGTAGGAAAACTTACCTGGTAGCATCCCGGTCATGTGTCAAATTGCAACCGAATAATCGATTCCCTGCAAACACTTAACAAGACACGAAAACAAAGCACACGAAACACAAAAAACCAACACAAACTACCTAAAACTCAAGCAAAGCAACTCTACAAACTCTACAAACGGGTCACTACCCAAATACTATCTTCCAAGATCAACTTACGGGGGATCATGAAGACCTAGCTCACCCCCGATGCTCACTACATCATAACCAAACTCATCACCAAAGAAAAACCCACCATATTCAGACTCAATCAAGCTATCACAATCCCCATACTTGGGTTTTGCAAATGGTGGCGGTTTTCTTTCAAACTCTAACATCCCCACACTTGGGGATTTGCTATCCTTAATCATCACAAAATTTTCAAACTCAGAAGCAAACAACTCATCATCTTTTTCACAAATTCTCAAAAACTCATCAACTATCTTATCCAATTCCTCTTCTTCCTCGACAGAATATGCTCTCTCAACACGAACAACTTTAGCACTATTCTCTATACTCTTAACATTCTCCATTTTCCTATCAGCCACCTCACAAGAATTGATCAAGGAAACCGACTCTTTCGGAATACTAGGACCCCTAATTAATTTGGCTACCTCAAACACAACACTCTCTTCTCCTACGTGAAGTGTGATCTGACCCCTAAACACATCAATATTTGCCTTAGCAGTACATAAAAAGGGTCGACCTAACATAATAGGAACACGTTCATCAGCCTCCATGTCTAAAGCCACAAAATTAACAGGGAATACAAACTTACCAACTTTCACCAACAAATTCTCTACAATTCCCCGTGGGTGCTTAACAGATTTATCAGCAAGGGAAAGTGTCATGCGCGTTGGACTCAATTCACCTAAACCTAATTTCTCATACAAGGAATAAGGCATAAGGTTAATACTAGCTCCTAAATCCGCCAACACGTGGCATTGAACCTCACTACCAAACAGACATGGGATTGTAAAAATCCCGGGATCTGCCAATTTCTCCGGTAGTTGGTTCATAACCACCGCAAAACACTCACCCGACAAAGAGACACTTGAAATCTCACCCAGTTTGCTTTTATTCTTCAGGAGATCCTTCAGAAATTTCGCATACTTAGGCATCTACTTAATCACTTCTATGAATAGGAGATTGACCTTTAATTGCTTAAAGAGATCTAAAAAGTGCCCGTAATCCCTTTTATACTTTTGATGCTTAAGCCTATCAGGAAACGGGAGACGGGAATGGTCAATCTCAGGAGAATGCTCAGACACACTAGTCTTCTTAACAACCTTATCCCCAGAGGGATTCTCAACTACCTCTCTCTCATCTTTCTCAAACACAACTTCCTCAACTATAGGAGTCCTAACCTCATCTAACCTCCTACCCGACCTAGTAGTAATGGCTTTAACATGTGCATTCGGGTTTTGTTGAGTATTACCGGGTAACTGACCTGGGGGCCTCTCATCTAACCTTCTAGCTATGTCCCCTACGGTCCTCTGGAGATCTAGGAAAGCTGACTGTTGGTTTTTCAGAAGATTATCATGCTCAGCTAGAATCTGTTGTGTTTTTGCATCTTTTACCACTAATTGAGTTAACAGATTCTCTATCCTACTCAACTCTCCATAACCCTGACTAACACCTTGATTCTGACCACTACCCTGCCCCTGGTTTTGACTAGAACCCTGTTGGAAACCTGGGGGAGCACCTGAAGAACGCCAGCTAGAATTGTTTGGATTTCTCCAACCGGAGTTATATGAATTATTAACATAGCTAGCTTGTTCTTGACCTATCAGAGGACACTCATTAGTGGCATGGTCACCTCTACATAGCTCACACCTATCAATCTTTTTCTTCAACTCTCTCACCTCACAAACTAGACTATCAAGAGCAGCAGCCACACTAGTATCCATGGTGACATGGTGAACTCCTCTGGATGAGGTACTAGTAGCAGGATAGGATTTCCTGTTTCCAGACCGCTGCTCATGTTCTGCTTGGGCAAAACTCTCAAACATTTCATTACATTCATTCATGTTTTTCTTACCCATTAAGTGCCCGCCCGCAGAAGTATCGAATCTAGCCCTTGTTTCATAATTCAACCCATTATAAAATTTCTCAACTAAAGCCCATTCGGACAAGCCATGCAGGGAGCAACGACTAAGGAGGTTTTGAAACCTCTCCCAAGCACGATAGTAAGGTTCATCCGGCTCCATCCTGAATGAGTGGATCTCATCTCTAAGCCTAGATGCCTTGGCCGGCAGAAAATACTTATGAAGTAAACGCTCACGAAGAGCCGGCCAAGTGGTGAATGTACAAGCTGCATGAGATTCGAGCCAAGTGGCGGCTCTATCAACAAGTGAAAATGGAAACAACTGTAAGAAAATGGCATCATCAGACGCACCCTGCAACTTGAAAGTTCTACCAATTCGCTCTAAGCGACCTATGTGTGCAGGTGCGTCCTCATCCTCGCGTCCATGGAATTGACAGTTATTAGAGATAGCTGTCATGACGTAGGATGGGATCTGCCAGGAGTTATCATTAGCAATGGCAGGAAGTGTGATTGGATTGCTAACTCCTGTGAAGCCATTGGCGGCTTGCTGATGAACAGTCTAATACTCAGCCATATGTGTGTGTGGTGAACTAGGTGGGCTAGAATCTGCAGAAGAAGTAGAAGAAAGTGCTGTAGGAAAAGGTGTAGAATCAACAATAGAAAGAGAAGTACCAACCTCAAATTCGGGCAACGCAAGCTGCAAATCTTGATCTGGAGGTGGTCCTTGTGATCTCAAGCGGGGCATAAACCTGCAAAACACAAAATTAAAACTGTAAGACTGACTCAAACAAATAAAATGAAAACAAATAGAATTAAAAACAAACTAACTAAAAACACTTAGCACAAATAGCACTTAAATCAAGTAAGTTTATTTAACGCAATCGCCAAGAAGTCCCCGGCAACGACGCCAAAAACTTTGATGTGTGCTAGACTATACTAAATTAAACTAACAAATAAAACTCTAACTAGACACTAAAAAGCTTTAAATTTATAAAACTAAGACTCGATCCTAAGCAACACAACCGGCAGTGTACGGTCGACTGCAGAATAGCTATTAAGTCCGAGTTATCGAACCCAAAGACTTCTATATGGAAAACGAAAACTAAACTTACCTAAGACTCGACTAAAATACTAAGCGAAAGAAAATAGGGGGTTTGTTTTTAAATTGCTTTAGAAAGAACTGAAAACAGGACAGACACAGAGAAAAGACTAGAATTGAGTTCAGATGATTAAAAACACTACCTAGGCAGACTCCTATACACGTTTTGGCTGTTCTTCTAACGGTTTTGGAAAGACTTATGTAACCGGGATCTAGAGATGCTAACTTAAAAGGAACCTAGAGAAACCTCGACACTTTCAAGGAAAGCAACTAGATAGACCTAATAAGCCGATAAAACACCGGTTTGTGGATTATCCTCACAGGTTCTCCAAGAGAGCTAATAACACACCCGATAGACACACTACCTCACGGCGCGAGTGTCACAATACCTAAAGGCAAGGGGATAGATCTGGAATGCCTAATCAGACTCAGGAAACTATGATATGAGCGGGAAACTAGACTGAACTCCTCACAGAGACTCTAACCTAGCAATCAATCACACAAGATAACCTGATAACCTATTAACCTCACAGTATTAAGATTAGTTGCATATTTGATTAGTCCAATTTAAGATCAATTACTTCAATGATTCAGTACGTCTACCAAATCATTTAAAAACCGCAAACACAAGGCAAACGATCTAGCATGCATCCATTATATGACAGACAATCACCAAAACACATGTGAAGCAATAAATCAATCACAAGAACAGATCTAAATACACATCCACAACTGATCATGCAAACCAAATCATTATCATTAACTATTAAACACAAATGCAATCCAAAAACCGAAAGAATACTAAACTAAACAATATATATTCATCAAACCTAAGTAGCTACAGAAGGGCTAGCCAACAATCATGTTTAAAACAGTATCACAAGTAGTAGATGAAAACATTGTATCAAACAAAATCAAAGGACGGATAAAGAAACGCAAAACCGAATCGTTTATCCTAGAATCACAATCTCTTCTTCACAAACTCCAATCCTTGCCTTCTCAGCTTGCCCAGAACTCCGAAAATCGCCCTAATGCTCTCTGTAGCCGTCTGGTGATGAATGAATCGGCCATTAGGGTTAATTTGGTTGAAAAAACTAATTTTCCATGATTTTACACCCGTCGCGTAGCGCGACGGGCCTTCACATACTGTCGCGTAGCGCGACAAGTCACCCAACCCGACAAATTAGTCGGGTGGCAAATCCGGTAAATACCCGATTTCATTAAGCGCAAAATGGTAATTTCTCACCCCTCGCGTAGCGCGAGGTTGTGTCTATTTCTGTCGTGTAGCGTGACAAATGTAATTCCGCAGAATGTTCTTTACGTTCAACGCCTGATCCTCTCGTTTTGAACTTGGAAGCTCATTCTTCTCTTTTCTACTGTTTTTAGCTTCATTCTCATCCAATTTACTACAGAAAATACAATCAATCAGTAGTATCCGAAACGAGATAAAACAGGTGTAAAATGTAGCGAAAATTATATAAAATCAACTATAAAAACTCAAGTAGTTTTCACTACATCACATACTTGGAAGGAAGACTCACTTTAGCTCACCTAATCCAAGAATCTCTGGAAGAAATAGATCTAGATGATGTTGAAGAAATGGATTTGCAATGGCAAATGGCTATGATTGCTATGAGAGCAAAGAAATTCTTCAGGAAAGGGAAAAAGCTAAGCTTGAATGAGAACACAAAGCTTGGGTATGACAAATCCAAGGTGAAGTGCTTTAACTATGGTATGACTGGCCACTTCTCAAGGCAATGTAATGCACCCAGAAGAAACAACAACTACCAAAGAAGCTCACACAGTCAACCACACTCTCAATCAACCTCAGCTCCTCAATCAAGTCATTATAATTAGATTTCAGCTCCAGCTTCATCATCAACCACCTCATCAAAGTCAGCACCAACTGACACAGCAAGCCCATGGAAACAGCCAATCAACCTCAAACGCACTTGTCATCAGAAAAGATGGAGTATGTGACTGGATTCTGTATGTAGAGGAAGTCAAACCTCAATTCCAAAATCATGTAGCTCACATCAATGATAGTCCAACTCCCATGCCATCTGAGGTAAAAGCTAATCTCTATAGTGAAAAATATGTCACTGAATTACAAGGGTACAGAGAACACAATCACAAATTGGCTGCTAAAATAAAAGAAGAAAAAGTAAAATCTGAAATGCTAAGACATGAAATGAAAAGATTTGAAATCAAAATCAAGTTATTAATTTTATATATTGAAAAATTGGATGGTGAGAAGTATACTCTAGTAGCTGAGAATAAGAGGTTAATTGAACTGTTAACCAAAACCAAAGCTGAGCAATCAGTCACTGAAGTGAAACTTGAAAAGTTTTAATTCTCTAATACTAAGCTATAAGAGTTGCTTTACTCATAAAAAGGAGCAAAAAGACATGACTAGAATTGGATATAAATATTGTCCACCACCATACAATGACAACTACACTATCATGCCTGAGCCTCTTACTTTGTCTGAATCAAGTGAACTTAAATCTATTGAAAATAAAACACTAGTTTCACAGACAACAAATCCTCAAAATAACCCAAATGTGTACATTGAAACTAATGATAAAACCAGATTAGGTCATCCTATTAAGATAAAAGAATGCTGAGACAAACATGTTAGTGTCAAGGAAAAAAAGAGTCCAGTCAAGGCAATTATTCCTTTTTTGAAATTCATCCCAGAAAGACTCAAAGTGAAGAGAGATGCTAAAATGCCTTTGAAACCTACTGCTGAAAGCAAATCTGATTGTGAGATTACATCTCCAAACAATTCAAGCAAATCAGACAAGGTTTCAACACAAACTAAAGGCAAAGCTTTAGCATCACCATCATTTAAATCAAAATCCCCAAAGAATCAATCACCAAAATTAAAAGTTGATCCAAGCTCACCTCATAAATCAAAACAAGGAATAGGTTTTGATATTTTCAACAAAAAGGATGTTGAACAATTTGATTCAGAGGTGAGAAAGGCTCAAAAGAAGAAAAGACATCCTTTAAACAAGAGACATAATAGAGTTGTGAAACAATCTACTGATATCATAAAGGATGAACTTGCTTCTTCAATCAACACAAAACTAGAGTCAAAATCAAAATCAATTAAGCATCAAGAAGCTTCATTATCAAAAACAAAGATCAGACAGATGTACTATGAAAACCGTGACATGTCTAGTCACAACATAGATGAGTGTTATTATGACCAATACTACTCAATCTGTAACATGAACAATCATTCAAACAAAAATTGTTATTTCAACAAGTATTGTTCAGTGTGTGATATGACAAATCATAATACATCTAATTGCTTCTTTAATCAGAAGGGCTTGAGAGTTACTCAAAACAAGCTCATTTCACCAATTTCATCTGTTAAAGTCAAAGCTAGAAGTCCATTGCATAATAGACAATCAAGAATCTTGAATTCAGATGATGACTTCTATGATAATTGGCAGTCAAAGAGCGTCAAACAAAAGCTAAATAAAAATATGAAATAATCACTAAATGTTTTTCCAAGATATAAAACAAAAGTGATTTCTGAAAATCAAAAAACGTGTACAATTTCTATTTAGAAATAGGGATCAAAGGTTTGATGACTCTTCTGACACATCAGTTGAAATTGAGAAAAAGAAAATAAGAAGAACCCCACACAAATCAATTAAAGCATCATCCTCTTAAGTTCAACCTAGAGGAAAATACTAAGAAGTTACAGTCCTAGATAGAAATGGGAAACCCAAGACCATCATGGCTTGGGTTCCATATTCTAATTAGTTTCTTTTTGCTTGCAGGGTCATCCATATAGGTCCAACAGCTTATGCTACATGGACAGTGGCTTCTCCCGACACATGATAGGAGATCGTTCCTCCTTCATGACTTCAAGCACATTCAAGGAACGACTGTAGCATTTGGTGGAGATTCACAAGGTGGCAGAATTACGGGTGAAGGATCTGTGACAAACGGATTACTAAGCTTTGATAGAGTGAACTACTACGAGCAGCTGAAATTCAATCTTCTTAGCTTATCTTAGATCTGTGACAAGAAATATTCTACTCACTTCACTTACACTCATTGCTAAATTCTGAAACCAGGATTTCAAATTCCTGAAGCATGGGTTGTCTTGAAGACTCCGAGGAAGAATAACACCTATGTCTTAAACCTTAATTCTACACATCTCAAAGAAAAAACCTATCTTGTGTCTAAAGCATCATTTGATGAATCACAACTTTGGCATAGACGCTTGGGACATATAAATTTCAAAAACATGAATAGACTGGTCAAAGGAAACCATGTAGTTGGTCTTCCTCAAAAAGAATTTCACTTCATTGACCATTGTTCAGCATGTCTTAAAGGAAAACAACACAATTCGTCTCATAAACCAAAGCTTGTGAACACAAACAATAGTCCATTGAAGTTATTCACATGGATCTTTTGGACCAACTCATGTTATTGGCATTGGAAAGAAACAGCATTGTTTGGTGATCATTGATGATTATTCCCGTTTTACATGGGTTTTCTTCTTACCTCATAAAAACAAAGCATCATAAATAATAAAAGAATTTATTGCTAAGATTGAAAATCAACTTAATCTTGAAGTAAAATGAATTAGAAGTGATAATGGAATAGAATTCAAAAATGAAGATCTGAATTCATTATATACAAACAAAGGCATTGCTCATCAATTCAGTGCAGCTAGAACTCCTTAACAAAATGGGGTAGCTGAGAGGAGAAATAGAACACGGATTGAAGCAGCATGAACAATGCTAGAAGATGCTAACTGCCTATTACCTTTTGGGCCGAGGCAGTCAACACAGCCTGCTTTGTACAAAATCAAACTCTGATAGTCAAAGAAAGCAATAAGACCTTATGAACTTATTTTTCTAATAAAACCATTAATTGGATTTTTCAAGTCATTTGGTAGTCTTGTATCAATATTAACACCCGAATCATTTATGAAATTTTGCTTCAAAGTCTAATGAGGGATTCTTTGTAGGTTATTCCTCAGCTTCAAAGGCTTTCAGAGTTTTAATCCTAGATTAAACATCATTGATGAATCAACCAATGTGCAATTCAAGGAACACTCCTTTCCTAGTCAATCATTGGTACCAACTGGTTGTTTGATATTGACTCATTTACTAGATCTTTTGATCAGTTCCACTTATCATATGCTGGTAACCTACAATCAGCTGAATCTTCCAGAACAGTAGAAAGAAGAGATGATTTTCAAATGATTTCTCCTACTTCTGCTGATCAACCAGATGAAGATGTTCCTTTACAAGCTGATCCTGTCAGACAAGCATCACAATATTAAAGTGTTTCAACTGAGGCTGGTCCTAGTTCTATGCCAACTCCTTCAGATGAACCATCAAAGGAAGTGAGGAATCCAACACCAGCTACTGTTCCAGTTGAGACTGAGAGAAATGCAAATGATGACAGTGTTCAAAGTGCAGCAGATGCCTAAGCAGAAACCAACAAAGCATTTGATTACTTTCATCACTCTCCCATATCACATCCTGAAGGTTCCTCTTACCATGATGATGTGAATGTCTCCAACCTTGATGTATCAATTGCTGGTGACTCCATTCCAACCACCAAGATACATAAGGATCATCCAGTATCAAGTATCATTGGTGAACTAGATAAGTGGGTGACTAGAATCAAGTCAAGTATTGCAAACATCTGTTTGTTTTCTTGCTTTATATGTCAGACAGTACCCATGAACATAAAAGAGGATCTTCAAGACAACAGCTGGATCGAGGCAATGCAGGAAGAGTTGCTCCAGTTCAAGAAACAAGAAGTATGGCAACTAGTAGATCTCCCTGAAGGTCAATACCCTATTGGTACTAGATGGCTATACAGAAACAAGACTGATGATAGGGGCATTGTCATCAGAAACAAAGCAAGATTATTGGCATAGGGATACACTCAAGAAGAAGGAATAGACTATGATGAAGTGTTTGCTCCTATAGCCATATTAGAACCTATCAGAATTTTCCTTGCGTATTCTACATCCATGAAATTCACAGTGTATCAAATGGATGTGAAGTGTGCTTTTCTCTATGGCAAGATTGCTGAAGAAGTCTATGTGAGTCAATCTCCAGGCTTTGAAGACCCAGATTTCCCTCACAGGGTATACAAGCTTGACAAAGCATGGTATGGTCTACATCAAGCCCCACGGAAGTGGTACGAGACTCTCTCATCTTTTCTAGCTCACACATGGATACAAAAGAAGAAAGATTGATCATACTCTTATCAGAAAGAGAAAAGGAAAAGACATTTTGCTAGTCCAAATTTATATGTATGATATCATTTTTGGCTTAATAGCAAACAACTCTGCAAAGATTTAAAGATCTCATGCATTCAAAGTTCCGAATAAGTGCAATGGGAGAACTCACTTTCTTTTTAAGGGGTGCAAGTACAACAAACAGTAGATGGAATCTTCATTAATCAATCAAAATATATGGAAACCATGTTGAAGAAATTTCATTTTACAGATTGTCAGTCTATCATAACTCATATTGATACCAAGATGAAGATTGGTCCAGATCCAGAAGGAAAATCAGTGGATCAGACTCATTGCAGATGTATGATTGGATCACTCATGTATCTAACAACTAGTAGACCTAACATTATGTTTGGTGTATGTGTTTGCGCCAGGTATTAAGCAGATCCCAAGGAATCTCATGTGAATACAGTCAAAAGGATATTTAGATATCTCAAGGGCAAACCTGCACTTGGATTATGGTAGCCAAAGGAAGGAGATTTCAGTCTCTATGCATGCACGAATAGTGACTATGGAGGATGCAACTTCAATAGGAAGTCTACATCTGGTGATTGTCAATTTCTTTGTCCCAGACTGGTCTCCTGGCAGTGCAAGAAGCAGGCAAATGTGTCTGTTTTAGCAGCAGAAGCCGAGTACATTGTAGCATCAACTTGTTGCTCTTAAGTTTCTAGATTTAAAACCAGATGCTTGATTATGGTTTTAACTTCATGCACATACCAATTCATATTGACAACACAACAATAATGTTCATAACAAATAATCCAGTTCAACAGTCAAAAACTAAACATATTGAAATTAGATATCACTTTTTGTGAGATTGTGCTGAAAAAGGGTTAATCAAATTGATACAGGTTCACACTGATAATCAATTAGCTGATTTATTCACTAAGGCATTGATCCAAGTAGATTTGATTTCTTAGTTCAATCAATTGGCATGATTAACCTTGAGTAAAAACCAAAATCAACAAAAACATTCAAAAATTCATAAAAAAATACAAAAAAAAAATCATCTTATAGAAGTATATGTTTTATACTACGGGAAATGATACAATTACAATTGTTATATCATTCATTGTGCTTATTTATTAATCTCAAATGACTAAGGTGACTTATCTGATATGCGGGTAGGCTCAACTTGGAAAAGAAAACACATGTAGTGATGAACTAAAGCTTATATTCAACTGTGAAGCTCTCATCTCAAGGTGTGTGTAAGTATTAGCTTATCCAAATGTGTGTGTACGTAGCAACCTAAACACACTAGGTAATGATGTCATATGAATCTCTTTTACTCACATAAGTTTTTCCTTTGTTTTGCTGAGCAAAGACCTGGAAAAACGAGCACATAGTGCTGATGTCATGATCCATCAAGATTCCCAATGAGGAACACATCCAACTTGGATGAAACAATAGAATAAAATACATTCCAACTGAATGCAACAAAAGAATGCTAAGAGAGATCACCTTCCAAAGTGAAGTTAAAAGAATCCCAATATGGATCAAACAGATAAAATGATCAAAACAAAAGAATCCTAATGAGGATCAAGTAAAATGAGATATCATATTTTAAGTGACCTGGTCAAGTAAGCTGTTAAAGTTCTACCATATACAATGCATGCAGATGGTTGACCTTACCTTGCTTTTGAGTGTGAGGTACATGTTGAATACCTAATCAACTCAAAGCATGATAAGATCACTAGCATTAAAATATTAACCAAGTATGAGTTTAAGAGGATAAACATACCCTCAATCAATATGTTCATGACCATGTCTGTTCTACTAACAATTGCTTGCACTTATGAAAGGTAAGATTGATATGATCCCAGGAAAGGTATATCTCCACTTCATATACAGATAAGAAAACAAAAATCATAAAAATACTTTTGTTCAAAATTTTAACAAATCTTTAAAGTTTCTATCTCTTATGGATATAAACTTTAGGGGGATTAATTAAAATATTGATCATTTTGTACAGTAGTTTCCTTTCTTGAAAAATATAAAAAATCAAAAACAAGTACAAAATCAGAAAACTAACTGTGTTGGTGCAGAAGTTATACCATAGTAACTCAGTTTTTGCAGACATCTTGAAGCACAAGAGTCCAACATTAGTCAACATTGGGAAACTTGTATCATATCTGATGAACAAGTCAATCCAAGCAAGAATTGACAACCCAAGAAACAGTTAAAACTTCATAAACAACAAATCAACCGACTCATCTTCATAACAATCAAAAGCAAAACACAGTTTCATTAAGATCAAGCATCAAAGCAAAAACAACCAAAACTTCCTACAACATAAACATTAAGATTTGACAAAGTTGAATAACTTAATGCAGGTAAGAGTATTGGTTAATGCGGGTGAAGGTAACCCAAGCACATAACTAATGCGGGTAATAGTTTGAGTCATGAAAACACAAGTGAAAGTAATGCAGATAAGTTAACTCTACCACATTAGTCTCACTACAAATATCTACAACAAAGTTTTTCAAGTATAAAAACTAACACGGACAAAGTTGTTCATCCGCATTTGTTTTTCTCAGCCGCATTTCCCAAATATGGCATAAATCAATACTTAAACTAGGTTGTGTATTTGTATCATCACAAATTAGAAGTGTGCTCACACTCTTCTATCATCATGTTTGAAGTTCAAAAATGCGGACAACTTGATTGTTCATCCGCATTTGTTGAAGTAAATATGGAACAACACATGTTTTTTAGCATTTGCTACAGTGTACGAATGCCAAGACAAAGTTAAAACATCTGCATTTGCTATAGTGCAAAAAAGTATGTAAACTTAAAACATCCACATTTGCTACAGTGTTCAAGTGTCTGAGCTTAAACCTTCTGCATTTGCTACAGTACACAAATGCAGTCAGATTTTACTCTTCCGCATTTGTTATAGTAAATAAATGCAGACTGTTTTAATCTTTCGTATTTGCTATAGTAGTCGACCGCACTTGTTTTTAGCACTTGTATAATTTGAAAAGTACATTAAAAGACTATTTAAACAGATAATTAGAGTGCATTTAATACTTTTCAAATTTGAGAGATACTATAGTGTGACGAGTGAAAACCTTCCTACTGTTCTTCATCCATCATCAAAATCATTAACAACATTCTGATTTCAATGCTCTTCAAACATCATATTGCCTCTATTTCGATTCTCAACCATCATAGTATCGAAACAAGGTGATCCACACCAAATTAAAGATGTACCCGTCAAACACATTATGAACTCAGAAACCCTACAACAAAGAAATAATCTAAAAATCAACCACAAACCAAGAATTAATAGACATTTTCGAGCTCAATGACACAAATGATCATGAAAATTAGCACAAACAACTAATTTTCAAAACCCTAAGATTGTCGCATAAGTAAGGGATCATCATAATGAAAATGTTGACTTCAAAACTTATGGTTGAATGTCAAAAGGGATTTTAAACAGAAAATCAACATCAAAATAAAAGATAATTTACAATAAAACAGCTCATACATTGCAAAATCAAGTTAGGTCAAATCTTTATGAAATAGTACCCTTGATTCTTCAATTTTGACCAAACAGAGTAAAAGTTGAAATAATCAGCTTGATTTCACCAGTGTCATTAATGATTTAATGTCAAAAACTAACTCATATGCATCTTGTGCAGAAGCTAATGGCAAACCTCACTTGGAATAAGGTCCATAATGTTAGTGGATTTCTTGAACCTGAAGTCGCTAAAGTAGATGGACTCAGAGACATGATTAGATTCATATCCACTACCAGGGTTGCTCATGCTATCATAGTGAGACCTATCATTTATGATAACTTCATAACATCATTTTGGAGTACAGCTAAAGTTGTAGAGATTGATGGTGTGAAGACTCTATCCAGTAGAATTTCTGCTGATCACATCCTTTCTATCACTGAACAAACTGTGAGACAGCATCTACAGTTTGGTGATGATGCCAACACTCCTCAAGAACTAGAAGATGTGGAAATCATGACCTTCTTTGCTAACATTGGTTATGAAGGATGATATGAAGGAAAGAAAATTGTCAAAGGGTTGGTAGATCTGTAATGGAGAATCCTGATCCATCTATTCCAAATCTGTCTGTCCAAAAGAAAGACAGGATGGAATGATATCCCTATGACTACATCTTCTGCTATCTGTGCTCTATGCACCAATAGGCCATTCAACATGTCTGCTTATGTATTCAATGGCATGGTGTAAAACATTCAAGAAGGAAGAAGACATATGTTCCTTATATACCCAAGATTCCTTCAATGCCTCATCAATGAAGCATTTCTGCAACTGATACGGTAGGACCTATAATGAACATTCCTCATTACAATGCCAAGTCTTATATGTACATAAAGAAGAGGGATCCTAGGAATTTCTATAGTGGGACCTTCTTTCCATTACTTCCTTGGATGTTAGAGCAGATCAATCAATAAGAAGAACAAGAGGATATAGCTCCTGATGAGCAAGCTCTAGAAGAAGAATAACAAGCTGCTCATGATCAACATGTTAATGAGCATGTTGAAGAGGAAACAGAGGAACAAAGGCCTGTGTAACCACATGTTGATGTAGGTGGTGATCTTCACACAGGATCTTCTGTTCTAGAAGCTGAAATGGCTTCTTTATTTGTTCCATCACCTATTCAGTCTCCACACATGTCTCCAACTCATTTTTCCCCACCTCACACTTCTCTAATAACTGCTGATTCCGTAGAGTCTGGTGAATCTACCAGCTGTTCAGATGACTCCGAATCATCTCCGGATAGGGAGGGTCACACTATGAGGATGCCAGTAAGACAATTTCGATCAGAAGCAGGTCCTTCTAAAAGCTATGTTGAATCAGGAATCAACCAACCTGATGAGAAGGAGGAAATGATTACTGAACTTCTGTTGAAAGTGCCAAGGATGGAAAATTTGTTGAATAGAAGATCTGGTGTTATTCAAGACAAAATTCAAGAGCCGGATGAGAACGAATTAGAGATCAAAGAAGTAAAAGAAAGACATGAGGCTGAAAAAGAAAAGAAAGACAAAGAAATTGATGATCTCAAAGCTGCCCTCCACCAAGTTAAGAAGAAATCAGTGGGCATGTTGATACTGTAACCATACAGACTCTAGACATGGAATAACAGGAAAGCTTGATTGAAAGCCATTCTTATCTGGTCACTGATCTCAGCAACCAAAATGAGACATTATTGAAAAGGGTCTTAGAACCGGAGATGTTAATCAAGATAAAGGAAGAGTTAGCTGAGGAGAAAGAAGCTAAAGGTGATGAGCAAGAATAAAAAGAAGATGAACTAGAAACAGAAACAGAAATAGAGCCAACTCTAGCCATGGTTGTCTATTCTAGTGAGCAATCTGAAGAAACCACTGAGCAAGACTTTGAGCTTAGAGATCTCATCAAAGAGCTTGATAGCTATTCTACTGGAGATTTTATGATTGATGATGAGTTTTGGGAATTTGTAAGGGACCCAAGACCTCCAGTAGAACACTTAGTGGTGATTCCTTAATCTACAGTGCCTTTCGAGAGAGAGTTGAGTCTGCAGATTATTCTTGCAGTCACCCTTTCTGAAAAGAGAAAAGTGCTCATCAGAAACGTAAGTGAAGAACTGAAAGAAAAAGAAGAAGCTGTTGAACAGCAAACTAAAGAACCAATACCGACAATAGTTGAAACATCTGTGCCATCCTTATCCAGACCTCATGTACACACCTACACACCAATACCAACCCTCTCAATTAAAGCTTCAAGAGGGGTTAACCACTTCAGAGATGATCCAGGGTGTGTCTGCTCCAGAGGGAAAGACTTGTGCGAATATCATTTTCTGGAAGTACTACAGTGACCGGAACATGTTCATGATCAAACAAATCATAGGGTTAGTGCAATGTTTCATAGAGTACTCTGCTCTTGTGAACACCCTGTAGATTCATGATCTTAAAGAACTTGTTGAACTTGAGATGATCAATCATCAAGCTATGTACAAGGGATATGAGTTTGAAGAAATTCTAAAGATCTTTAAAAGAACCAAAAACTTCAACTCATTGAAGCAGTTTGCTTAAGGAAAGACAAAACTTTCCAAAATCCCCTGGACAAGAAGAGAAAAACAAAAAGGACTGAAGGGTTCGTATTTCCCGAGGTGAATATAAAACCAACTGAATCTCTGAAAAGAATGATGGTGGCTGGCACCCAAACTTCCATCCTAATCTCAAATGTATACTATGATAAAGACATATGAGTTGGTAACTGAAAGGAAGTGGGGAGGCAAACAAGGGGTTGAAATTCGTCTATTCAGTGGATATGAAGTGAGACTTTTTCATGTGTCTTACATCCACTACATCTTCTCAAGACACTTCAGGGAAATAAACAACACGCTTGGAGAGGCGAACAAGTATTTCTTCCTGAAGTGCATCAAAATTTTG
Source organism: Flaveria linearis (assembly GCA_024085815.1). Lineage (NCBI taxonomy): Eukaryota > Viridiplantae > Streptophyta > Magnoliopsida > Asterales > Asteraceae > Flaveria > Flaveria linearis. The sequence goes on along the minus strand of CM044003.1, from coordinate 61,322,400 downwards.
AAGATGGCTTATGACCGGATTAGGCATAAGAGAGAGCAGAGAAAGAAGAAGAAGACTACTCTTAATTTGGGAAGTATTGTGAAGCTAGAGGTTGATGCTCATGGAACTCTTTTGATAAACAGAGATGGGTTATCCACTGTTGGTGTGTGGGAACCCATATCTCTAAGGAAGATGCCTATTGAAGCAATTCATAGCATGAGCCAGATGACAATTCACATACTGAGTAGAGACAGGATGAATGAGGCTAGATATTTCTCTAACATGATCAAGTCCATCCTTAATCCAGCTCTTCCAGACCCAAGTACAGCTCCACTATCACCAGTCCAAGCACATGCTGAAGACCTGACAGAATCTTCACAACCTCATCCACCATCAGACCCTTGAATTACATAGGATGTATAATCCTTAGGGGGAGTATTGTTAAACACTGGAAGGATCATACATGCCAATTCAAGTGATGGGTGATGGTTGTTTAGTTGGCAGATTCCCACAAGTCCAAGAAGAAATGCAGGTGAAGAAAAGAAGCTAAGTGTTGGCTACCCGCATTTATATATACGGATGACCAAGTACCAAATGCTGACAAGTATTTGTTCTTCCGTATATACAAATGCGGACAGTAAGAACAGACGCTGCAAAGTATTTATTCATCCGGATTTGTTAATGCGAATGCACTGAAGAAATGCTGATAAGTGTTTGCTCATCCACATTTGTCAATGCTGATGACCAAACACTTAATGCTAAAGACAAAACAAAAAATGCTGATGAAGCCCAAGGCATCCACATTAGTTAATGCGGATGTTCAACAACTAATGTGGCTAAAGACTTTTGTACTTAGACTAGTATTCTGTTATAGTGTCAGGGTAATTTAGTCTTTTTGTACAGGCTTTATGTCAGCCTATAAATAGAGTAGAATATCCATCATATGTAAGTTTTGATTCATCAAGATACCTAGTACTCAAGTTACGAGGTTCTAAGGTTGTCTTTTCACTATTCTTGAAAACCCTTGAACCCATTATAACTTGTTTGTTCACCAATCAATATACAAGCATTTATGAGTATCTTTACAACATTTAATGTTTAGTATTTCCAGAACTTAATCATTGAATTAATCATCATATTCGATCCTTGTTGACATCACATAGACAAAGAATATCATTCTCGGGCCCAGTCTGTATGGATCATTGATAGTGGTTGTTCCAGGCACATGACACGCAAAGGCTCTTTGCTTTAAAACTTTGAGAAAACTAAAGGAGGCCAGTTTCTTTTAGAGGAGATACAGGGTTCCATTACTGGAAGGGGTAGGGTCATAAATGATAAGCTCAACATTGAAAGGATAAACTTTGTTAAGGAGCTTGGGTACAATTTACTGAGTGTATCATAATTTTATGATCAGAGACACAACATGCTGTTTACTGAGCATGAGTGCATTGTTCTCAAGCCTGGGATGGTCATTTCTCAAGAGCATGTGCTGCTTAAAGCCCCCAGGGAAGGGAACATGTAGAAGATGAACTTGCAGGAAACATCTCCTTCAAGAGGAGTTTCTTGCTTTCTATTTAAAGCAAATAATGATAAGTCTTTCATTTGGCATAAAAGAATGTGTCAGGTAAACTTTAAGAACATGAATAAATTAAGTAAGAATGATTTGGTAACTGGAATGCCAAAGAAAGAGTTTACAAATGATGATCTCTGTTTTGCATGCCTGAAAGGGAAGCCACACAAGGTGTCTCACTAGTCAAAGGAAAAGAACTCTGTCATTGCTCCTCTACACTTATTACACAGGATCTCTTTGGCCCTACTAGTGTAATAAGTCTAGGAAGGACCTCATATTGTTTAGTGATCACAAATGATTTCACAAGATTCACTTGGGTCTTCTTCCTTAGAAGTAAGGATGAGAATCCTGAGATCTTAAAGAACTTTATTCTAAACATTGAGAATCAACATGATCATCAGGTTAAGACCATAAGATGTGATCAAGGAACTAAATTTAAAACCAAATCCTTAACACATTTTATGATGAAAAGGGTATTACAAGACAATATAGTGCTCCCAAGACTTCTCAGCAAAATGGTGTTGCTGAGAGGAGAAACATGACATTTATTAAAACTGCAAGAACCATGTTATCTGACTCTAAACTACCCATCACCTTCTAGCTAGAGGTAGTTAAAACTGCTTGCTATATGAAAAATAGAGTTTTGGTAGTTAAGACTCATGGTAAGACTCCTTATGAGCTGTGGCACAAAAGGAGAACTTTTATTGGTAAAACTCCCGGTATCAGTTACAATGCTCACTATTACGGATCCCATAACAACAACTCCCATTGAAGCAATCGTTGCTGCAGAGGTAGCTAAATTACCTATCTGCTATAGATGTCCTTAGATCATTTGGATGTCCTTGCATCATCTTGAATAGCAAAGATCAAGCAACCAAATTTGTTAAGAAATCAAATCATGGACACTTTATTGGATACTCTTCCCAAGCTAAGGTTCATAGAGTATACAATCTCAGAACTAGAGTAGTTGAAGAGTGAGCTAATGTGACTTTCAACGAGCACAATCCTAGTGTGAAAGGTCCCGGTCTTGATTGGCTGTTTGACCTTGATTTAGTTACCAACTTTTTTAACAAATCTTGTGAGAATGTTTTAGGATATATAGGTAACTTATCAACAGGAGATCCTGACCCAAGATTTGTGCTGAGAAGACTAAGCAAGAACACTACTTCAGCTCCAGGTTAACCAACCCTGCAGATGGAGTTCCTATCAGCACAACCATGACAAATCAGCTGATACATCTAAGGCACCTATAAATTCCAGTTCAGAGGCATCAAATGAAGGAGCTTAAAATGTAGGAGGAAATGGCGGTGGTGACAGTGATCAAGAATTTCTTGATGCTGATAGCCACTCCATGTAAGACAACATCAATGATGTCACACATTCATTGGATCAAGCTTCTCTTGATAACTTATTGATGTAGTGGGTGACCTTCATTTCCAGATCTAAACCTCACAAATTTAGACCTGTCCAATCAACTTGCTATGATCCCTTAGCTCAGGATCCACAAGTCACATCCCACCACAAACATTTTTGGAAATTTTAACATAGGGGTGAGGAAAGGGGGACAAACCCATGACAAAATGTTTGTCTATACTCTTGTTTTTTATCCCAGATAAAGCCAAAAAAGGTTGATGAGGCTTTAAAGGATGGAAGTTAAATTTAAGCAATGAAGGAGGAGCTACTTCAATTCAAAAGGCAAAAGGTTTAGAACTTATGTCCTCTTCCTCAAAGGAAGACCACAATAGGAACCAAATAGGTATTTAGGAAGAAGAAAGATGATAAAGGACTTTTAATCAAGACCAAAGCTAGACTAGTTGTTCAAGGGTATACACAAGAAGAGGTATAGACTACACAGATATTTTTGCTCATGTGGCAAGACTTGAAGCTTTTAGGATATCCCTTGCTTTTACTGTATCCAAGGATTTCAATATCTACTAATTTGATTTCAAGTGTGCTTTCCTACATGGGGTGATAGTTGAGGAGGTGTATGTCAAACAACCACCTGGCATTGCAGACCAAGACCATCCTGATTTTGTCTACAAGCTTGATAAAGCTATTTATGGGTTGTACTAAGATCTAAGGAAGTGGTATAAGACATTATCTCAGCATCTCTGTTAGCATGACTACAAGAGAGGTACTATAGATGGAACCCTTTTCATCAAAGGAACAAGTAATGACTTAATGTTGGTTCATGTTTATGTAGATGACATTATCTTTGGGTTAACTATTATAAAGCTCTACAATGACTTTAAGAAGCTGATGAAGAATAGATTTGAAATGAGTTCCATGGGGAACTCAATTTATTTTTAGGAATTCAAGTGAAGCAGGTTGACAATGGTATCTTTATAAGTCAGTCAAAGTATGTGCAAGACATACTTACAAGATTCAACATGACTGAATGTAAGGTTATAAAGACACCCATAGCTAGAAACTACTTGCTTGGACTAGATCTTTAGGAGGAGTGTGTAGATGAACATCTTTATAGAGCTATGGTTGGGTCTCTTATGTACCTCACAGCCAGCAGGCGTGATATCATGTCTGCTACATGTATATGTGCAAGATATCAAGCCAACCCCAAGATGTCACACATGGTTGCTGTCAAAAGGATCTTAGATATCTTAAAGGTGCTCCTAAATTATGCCTTTGGTATCCAAAGAATTTTGACTTCAATCTGGTATGCTGATACAGATAGTGACTATGGTGGCTGCAATATGACTGCAAAGTCTACATCTGGGGGATGTCAATTCCATGGTGGAAGGACAGTCTCATGGCAATGTAAGAAACAATCCTACGTGTTTGAATTAAGTGGTGAAGCTGAATATATTACTGCTGCTAGCTGCTGTGCCAAAGTGTTTTGGATTCAGAATCAAATGCTGGGCTATGGATTCAACTTCAAGGAGAGTCCGATCCATGTAGACAATAATAGTGCTATCTCTATCACAGAGAATTCTATGTAGCACTTAAGTACAAAACACATCAACATCAGATATCATTTAATTAGAGATAATTTTGAAAAGAGATTGATAAAACTAGTCAAAGTTAACACAAATGAACAATATGCTGATCTGTTCATAAAAGCTTTTGCAGGATCGATTTCGGGTGGTTTCTCTCTCAACTCACTGTGAATCAACACTCGGCAAGCAGTCTTTAGGAAGAGTTGATCACAATATAACAAGTAACAAGCAGTAAGAAAATTAACACAGCAAGTAATTTTCAAGGTACTTTTATATATTGCTTCTCAACTCAAAGGATTACAAGACGCTTGGACTCAAATCGCTTACTAAAGAGTTACAGGGAGAAGATATATATAATACTACCTACAGCCGGGAATACTTTGATTCCAGCTGGACACCTCTAACCTTACATCTATACTACAAGACTCTAGGTGAGGTCTTTCAGACATTTTGCATGCCTGAGAGTGGGTAGTCAGGACATGTCCCTGACTTACCCATGCTACCAACTAAGGTTGGTAACGTGTACTATCATCAAAAGGTGAGCAGTAGAATAAAGTATGGTCAACAGCATGGTCCTTTAGGAAGAACCCATGCTGTGTCACCCATGCGGTGTCAGAGGTCTGCATGCGGACTGACAGGGACCATACTTTTATCTGCTGGACTTAGCATTGTCTTCCGAATGATAAAGTGCTTCAGAAGTATAACTTCTTTCCGAAGGCACTTACACTTCGGAAGACTGCTTCTTCCGAAGCTTGGAGTCTTCTTTGTCTTCGGAAGCAGACTTTGTCTTCAGCTCTTTCATCAGACTTTGTCTTCGGAAGCTTTCAGACTTTGTCTTCGGCTCTTTCATCAGACTCTGTCTTCGGAAGCTCTCAGACTTTGTCTTCAGCTTTTTCATCAGACTTTGTCTTCGGAAGCTTTCAGACTTTGTCTTCGGAAGATATCTTCAGCAGTTGGCTTCAGTTGTTGTCATCAGCAGTTGACTTCAGCTTTTGCCTTCAGAAGATATCTTCAGCTGTTGTTCCTTAGACTCTCGGAAGATCTCTTGCTTGACTTCGGAAGCCCTTTGATGTAGTACCAAAAGTGACTATGAAGTGAATTTGGTTGCACCAGCCTTATCATGATCCAACAAACTCCCCCTAGGCTGATGCTACCAAAACTTCACTTCCCTCTTCTTCTCAAAGTTCTCAGCACCAAGGCGAGCAGATGTTTATCAGTATCTTCATTCTTTCCTGCTGTGATGCTGAGAATCTTGTACAAATCTTTGGTGGACAGCACCTCTACTCTGTCACCTTGGATTATATGTACCCTCTGTTGTGGCCCTCTGAAAAGAGTTAGTTGATGGGAAGTATAGTCATATTCCCATCGAACTATTGGTTCCAATTCAGGACCTTCCACCATCTGTAGAAAGGCTGTGCCTTTGGTGGTTGATCTTTCCTTGTCTTCCACTCTTTTCAGCTTCAACTCTTCTTCAATCTTGGCTCTTCGACTTCGTTCAGCCAAGTGGAGACCGCTGATGTAATTTCTTATATGTGCAGCAGTCTCAGAGTTGGAGGGATTGGAGAATGGCTTCTCTGCAAGCTCGGCAAGATCAAATCTGCTGAGATGCAGTAAAGAGGTGGCATTAAGCCTGTTGGTTTCGCCATTCTCTCTTTCCACAACAAAGTTGTGAGAAGGTTCATCGAACCTCCACTGGATTATAGCATTTCTAGGCCCAGGAGATTGACCAGAAATCCTGTCCTCTTTCCTGGTATCCAGTAGAGTCACCAGTCTTCTTCTTAGTCTCTTCTCTTCAGCATTGAGGGTATCGGAGTTGAGACCAAGAAGTCTTGCAGCCTGGCCCAAAGTGTCTCTAGGCAATTCAAGAAATTGGCCTAGGGTGAGGGAGCTTGAAGAGTTGTCAACATAGGTGATGTTGATAACCTCTCCCTCATAGGAGATACTGCTCAAAGTAGTGCAATTGATGAGCTTTGTCTTGAACTCCTTAATTTCCTCAAAGGAGAAATGTTTAGGAGGCTGAGAGGATGGTCTTGGTTGTTGTTGGGTAGGCTTAGGTTTAGTGGTTTTGGGTTGAGTCTTGGGTTTTAGGATAGATAGTTTGGGTGGTTGAGGTGATGTGGTAGGTTTGGGTAGAGTTGTGGGTTGAGGGGTGAAGGTTTCATCAGTGGGTTCAGGTTTGATGGGAAAAGGGGTTGGTTCTGGTGTGGGTTGTGGCTGTGGTTGAGTGGCTGGGGTGAAAACCATTCCCTTCATCCTCCTGTACATCTCCTTCCTTTTCCCCAAACGGATGTCAGCTTTTATTTCACTGACTATCCGCTGGAGTGTCCTTTCGGACATAGGTCCCACCTGCCTACCAGAGAAGCCATGTGCCCGGAGATAGTCCTTCATCCAGGCTTTGTCAGTTGACTTCTTGGTGGCAGTGACCTCCTTCTCTTCCTCCCTCTTCCTCTTCACCTTCAGCTTCTCCCTAGCAGCCTTCTTCCTTTCCTTCTCCATTTGATCCTGCTCCTTGTTGTGGAGCAGCAGGATCATGTCATTGTCATGTGGAGACAGTTCAGGAAGACTGAAACCTCTTGAGAGCAAGAACTTGATCCTAGCCTCTCTCAGCTTCAGGGCTGCCTCCCTCTGCTCTTGTTCTTCCCTCTCCAAGGCCAACCTGGCTTCCCTTTCTTGTTGTAGCCTGGTTGACCTCTCCAAAGTCACCAACTCCTCTAATGGTAGCAGGAGTATTTCCTCATTGACAGCTCCAAGACTGATGAGCTGGTCAATGAGTGCTGTTCTTCTCTTCAGGTTGATTTCTTCCTGATTGGCTGCAGCTGCCTTAGAGCTGGCAGCTAGCACCTTTTCAGTTGGAAACCTCCCTTTCTTTTTAGCCTTCTCAATCCTTTCCTCCTCCTGAAGCTCTTCCGCAGTCAGTTTTCTTTTGCCTTTATCTTTGATGGTGCTTGACTGTGGTGGTTCTTGAATGGAGGGTTGTGATTGAGATAGAAGTTCAGCTGGTGCTTGGATTGGAGGAGTTTCAGAAGTGTCCTCCCTGCCCACCTCAGATGCTATGTCAGCAATGACATCTGTGATGGTCAGCTCCTCGGACATTTGAAACAAGCCTTCCGCAGCTTCTATTTCGGCTTCGGAAGATTTTTCTTGTTCTTCCGAGGCTTTCATATAGGCTTCGGAAGCTTCAGTTTGAGCTTCAGAAGATGAGACTGCTGCAAATTCTGTCCCATTTGTTTCAGTTGCTGGGCCATCAGTCCCCATTTCCCCTTCGAAGCTAATCTCAGGTTCCATGAAGACCTTAGGTTGACCAACTTCTTCCACAGTGGTAGAAGGTGCAGTCAGTCTTTGAAGCTCCTCAGCCCCAAAGTAAGCAAATGTGGTGTCGGGGCTGGGCTGTTCTAGGGATGATCTCAATACAAACTGTGTGAACAGCCTGTAGAGATCTTGAAGCATCCTTGAGTCAATCTCCAGAAAGGATTGAGATGACTCAGGTAGGGTAATGATTTGTTGGGTGGAAATGAGTTGGGTCTGTGGTTCCATAGGTGTTTGTCTCTGAACTTTCTCCCCCTTTTTGGTAGCATCATCTTGAGAGCTAGATGAGCTAGAGGAAGAAGTCATTGAGACCTGGATAGGTACATGCCTAACAGACCTCTCCGTCTGTTTCTCAGCTAGTTGAGCCTTGAGAGAGTTAATCTCTCAGCTCTGATACCAATTGCAGGATCGATTTCGGGTGGTTTCTCTCTCAACTCACTGTGAATCAACACTCGGCAAGCAGTCTTTAGGAAGAGTTGATCACAATATAACAAGTAACAAGCAGTAAGAAAATTAACACAGCAAGTAATTTTCAAGGTACTTTTATATATTGCTTCTCAACTCAAAGGATTACAAGACGCTTGGACTCAAATCGCTTACTAAAGAGTTACAGGGAGAAGATATATATAATACTACCTACAGCCGGGAATACTTTGATTCCAGCTGGACACCTCTAACCTTACATCTATACTACAAGACTCTAGGTGAGGTCTTTCAGACATTTTGCATGCCTGAGAGTGGGTAGTCAGGACATGTCCCTGACTTACCCATGCTACCAACTAAGGTTGGTAACGTGTACTATCATCAAAAGGTGAGCAGTAGAATAAAGTATGGTCAACAGCATGGTCCTTTAGGAAGAACCCATGCTGTGTCACCCATGCGGTGTCAGAGGTCTGCATGCGGACTGACAGGGACCATACTTTTATCTGCTGGACTTAGCATTGTCTTCCGAATGATAAAGTGCTTCAGAAGTATAACTTCTTTCCGAAGGCACTTACACTTCGGAAGACTGCTTCTTCCGAAGCTTGGAGTCTTCTTTGTCTTCGGAAGCAGACTTTGTCTTCAGCTCTTTCATCAGACTTTGTCTTCGGAAGCTTTCAGACTTTGTCTTCGGCTCTTTCATCAGACTCTGTCTTCGGAAGCTCTCAGACTTTGTCTTCAGCTCTTTCATCAGACTTTGTCTTCGGAAGCTTTCAGACTTTGTCTTCGGAAGATATCTTCAGCAGTTGGCTTCAGTTGTTGTCATCAGCAGTTGACTTCAGCTTTTGCCTTCAGAAGATATCTTCAGCTGTTGTTCCTTAGACTCTCGGAAGATCTCTTGCTTGACTTCGGAAGCCCTTTGATGTAGTACCAAAAGTGACTATGAAGTGAATTTGGTTGCACCAGCCTTATCATGATCCAACAGCTTTTGATGAACAGAGATTTCAATATCTAGTATTAGCTATTGGGATGATTTCAAACTTTGAGTAGATTTTCTTAAAAACTTAACTCAAGACTATTATAAAACGTGTTTGTCATAAGTTGTGTAAATTATCACCTATATAAGCCCGGTTTATTTTGAAAGAAAATTTTTCAAATGATATTCCTTAGAATTTTAGAAATTTTAGACATATCTTCTTTCGAAAGACATTAACATTTTCTCGGAAGAATATTAAGTCTTCAAATCAGATAACTACTTACAAGAAATTTAGTTTTGGAAGAAATTTTGATATATCTTCCGAAGCAAAAATATGCTTCTAAGTACTTATATGTTTTTTGAAGAAAAATTTTCTTTCGAAAACAATTAAGCCTCAAAAGATTTATTCTCTTAAAAATAACACTTCCAAATTGTGATCTATTCCGAAACCAAATATGTCTCAGAAGAAAAAAATAGTCCAAGTATTTTTTTTTCGAAGCAAACTTCCATAAAGCTCAGGATTATCTTCCGAAGTTAAAATTGGCTTGGGAAGTTTTTATAAAACTCTGTAGACAAAGTACATTCGAAAGATTTTTGACTTCCAAGAATACTACCTTTTTGGGCATCCTTTTCAGAGGAGGGATGGACATCCGGATGTAACACCCGTAAATTTTTAGTAAAGAATCTAAAAGAATAAAATAGAAAGAGAAAGGAAAGAAAAACAAAAGTTACTTTTGTTTAAGGGCCAAAAGTGTCAATTTGACAAACTTTCTATTAATTCTTTGTACAAAAGGTGGTATGGCACCCACGTTGTCTGCATTTTCACTACATTCGATATCTTTAGAGAGAGAAAGTAGAAGGAGCAGAAAACCCTCGGATTTTTGAAGAAGAATCTGTAAACTTGGAAGCTTTTGGTGTTAGAACAAGTTGAGAAGGTTCGGGTTGAAGAGTGTAAATTCGAAGAAGACGACTAAGGTGAGTTCTAGACCCCTTTTTACTGGTTTTTAAATGTTTGGGGCTGGAAAATGCATGCAAATATATTTTTATAAAGTTTGGGTCGAAACCCGTATGAATGATTGTATGTATGTTTATTTATGTTAGATCTATGCTTAGAACCATATGTATATGTTTTGAACTAGGCATTGTGATGTTTGGAACTTGGATTATGGTTTAGACACATGAGCATGTTGCAAATAAGTCTGAAGTTTGACTTAGAACAAATAAGCAAAAGTTGGTAAGTCCACTAGTGGTCATACGACCAACAGTGTGGTCGTATGACCAGAAGATTTTGTATTTTTCTAAGTAATGGTGAGACTAATAGGACTCATACGACCAACAGTGGTCGTATGAATAAGTGATATGTTCTAAGTATGGACTCATACGACCAACAGTGGTCGTATGAATATATGATATTTTCTAAGAGTGAGACCCACAGGACTCATACGACCAACAGTGGTCGTATGATCATGTGGAAATTTTCTAAGTGTGGACTCATACGACCAACAGTGGTCGTATGATCCAAATATGTTCCCAAGTCCAGGGTGGTACGACCAGCAGTGGTCATACGACCAACAGTGTGGTCGTATGACCAGTTGATAAATCTGTGTTAAGTGAAAAGTCCAGCAGTGCTCATACGGCTAATAGTGCTCATACGCCCAGAGGGCTTATACGCCCAATAGTGCTAAAACGCCTAGACACTTAGAAATTTTCAGGAAATTTCCAGTAAGCCCGAAGTTCGAGGTTTGACCAGGGTTGACTAGGGTTAATAAATGATGATGTCTCATGCATATAATGATGAGTATGATTAACCCTAATTGTTACTAATATTATTATTAGTATATTACTGTTAACAATATTATTAAAATATTGTTAAGTAAGGTATGATGCTATGTATGATGATGAATGCATGATGATGAATGTATGATGATGAATGCATGATGATGAACGTATGATGAGTATGTATGATGTGTGTTCCTGATAATTTTGTATGCTTATCTTTCTGAAACTTTACGAATAACGAGAAGTGAATTAATGAAGTATTACGTATCGTAAAGTGAAAGATAATGAAAGAGGAACATGATGACGAATGCATGTATTAACGAATGAATGAAAAGAAGAACGATGATGAATACATGCATTAATGAACGAATGAATTATGTCTTGCAAGCATTGAATAACGCGATTGGTCCTTCTATGTGATTGACCATGGTCATGGTACCTCTACCGCTTACCTCTAGTACCGGGCATACGCTCCCGTCATATGTTGACTACGGCCCGGTAGCTAAGACTGATTGGGGTGTAGCATATGGTATTGGTACAATTAACCTTTCAATGCGTGCAAGTAAGTATGAACGGGATTCTTGTCATTCGACCACAGTAATCATAGCCGAGTGCTATGAAGTGGGTAAAGCCTGACAGAATCCATACGAGAAGTTAAAGATAATGATTAATAACGAATGATGAAGATAATAATGAATATTATCTATGTGTACGTATGATGTATGAACGCATGAACGAAAGGATATTTTTAATAAGTAAAAGTATGTTTTAATACAAAACTAGAACTTACTCAGCAACGCTGACTTTTATGTGTTTTCCAGTTGGCAGGTAGTGTTGCTGAGGATGGCACGAGGCGGCTACTCAGCTCTTTTGGGATGGCATTCTTTTGTTAATGTTTTTGTAATGTAATGCAAACAAATGATATTTTGTAACAGGTGTTGTATTACTTTGCAAAAGCATTTATAGTAAAATTTAAAGTTTCCGCTGCATGGTTTTTATTAAGTTATATTAAATGTATGTTTTATGGGTAATGACGACCAACTGTGAGGTGCCCGGGAAGGGGGCCTTACAAGTTGGTATCAGAGCCAAAGTTTAAGCGAAATGGGCAAAGTTTTTTTAAAACAAACCTAAACTTAAACTGAGAATGGGGCAGGGGGAATGGGAATGCCATCTGAGTAGCTGCGTGCCATCAAGTATTTTCTTGAAAGTTAACCAGTGTTACGTGCGCATGTTATGTGTTTATGTGTACTGTTAGACTTAGATACTAATGTAGTCAGGACAGGTAATGCTCGGGGTGTGAAGAGTAGAGTAAGTGGCTAATCACAACTGGCCACTGTAATTAGGGACTTACTATACTTAACATAAACTGAGCTATTTCCTTGAATGACCGTGTTGGTGTTTAAATCTTTCAGTGTGATAGAAGATGGTCGGTGGTAGATCATCGAAAGCCCCAATTGGTGGAGGCAGTGGCGGAAGTGGTACGGAACCACGAGTCACAAGAGGTAGGCCTAGAAAAGAGAAGAAGGTTCCCGAAGAACCTAATACTACTCCCTCGGGGGGGGGGGGGTGGATGAGAGTGATGATTTTAGGGCCTCGGTGAAAGAGGTAGTTGTTAAGGAGGTGCACCAGGTTATGCAGACGATCTTACCGTCTGTAATGACAGAAGTGTTAAAGGCAGTACGTGAGGACGATAGACGAGGAAGGAATCGGTCCTCAGGTAGACAACAACAGGAGGAAACAGAAACGGTACTATCTGATGATGAAGAGGAAGAAGAGCAGTTACAGGAGAATGCCAGGGGTTGTAACTACGGGGCATTCATGAGGTGCAAACCCCCAACTTTTGATGGGTCTGGTACTGCTACTGATGCTCACCAATGGGTGATGGAAATGGAAGCTGTCCTCGATATTAGTGATTGCCAGGAGGACAAGAAGGTGAAGTTTGCTACCCACTCTTTTACTGGGTCGGCCTTATGCTGGTGGAAGAATATAGTCCAAGCCGAGGGTAGCAGGGCTATAGGGAAGATGAAGTGGGCTGAGTTGAAAAGGCTGGTGATCGAGGAATTCAGTCCTCGTCGGGAAATGGATAGAATAGAGAGAGAGTTCCTGCAATTGGAGGCGGGGACGATGACCCACCAACAATATACCACCAAGTTTAATGAATTGGCACTGTTGGTGCCAGAGCAGGTGACGCCGGTGTCTCGAAAGATCAACCGGTATATTCAGGGGCTGCCAGCTGAAATTCGTTGGCACTTGATTTCTGCCCGACCAAGCACTTTCAGGTCGGCAGTGGATTTGGCGGGAAGGTTATTCGATGAACGTGCTGCTTTGGTGAAGGCTGAGGGAAGCAAGAAAGGAAGTGGAGAGAAGAACTGGCAGGGGAAGAGATTTGGTCGGGGTGATACTTCGACAAACAACAAGAAAGCAAGGGTGGATGACCGCCGAGTGGTCGTGTCTGGAGCTGGGGTGAGGAAGTGTGGTAAGTGCGGAAGGGAGCACTCAGGGGAGTGTAAGTGGGGATCTAATCTCTGCTTTAAGTGCGGAAGGACAGGGCACATATCAAAAGATTGCCGGACGGGCAAGTGCTTTAACTGTGGAGAAAGTGGCCACATGAGCAAGGACTGCAAGAAGCCGAGGGCTGAGGGCTCGGGAGAGAAGAAGACGGGAGGAGAAGCACCAAAGGCAAAGGCTAGGGCTTTCACCATGACGCAGGAAGAGGCTAGGATGGACCCCGATGTGGTGTCAGGTACGTTTCTAGTAAATCAAACTCTTGCTTCTGTGTTATTTGACTCTGGTGCTAGTAGGAGTTTCATTTCTGCTACTTTCTGTGCTAAATTGCCCGATAGTAGCAAAAGCATTAGTGAGCCTTTTTATGTAGAAACTGCTATTGGTAAGTCCACTAGAGTTACTGATGTGATAGACGACTGTACCATAGAATTAGAAGGTCATAGGTTTGCTGCCAAGTTACATGTGATGCCTCTAGGAGGATTTGATGTAGTGTTAGGAATGGACTGGTTAGCAACCTACGAAGCGAATATCGTGTGCCGAAAGAAGATGATTAGACTGACGGCGACCGACGGGAGTCCGGTGACAATTTATGGTGATCGAGTTACGATGATTCCGAAGGTGATCTCGATGGCGGTGGCGGGAAAGTGTATGAGGCACGGATGTAGCGCCTACTTATGTTATGTAAAGAATGTAGAGACGCCAACACCACAGCTATGCGATGTGCCAGTGGTGTGTGACTTTCCAGACGTGTTTCCCGAAGACTTATCGGGATTGCCACCTGACCGAGGGATCGAATTCCAGATCGACCTGATACCGGGTGCCCAACCTGTCGCAAAAGCACCGTATCGCTTGGCTCCGACGGAGATGAAAGAGTTGATGGAGCAGTTGCAGGAACTGCTAGATAAGGGGTTTATCCGACCGAGTATCTCACCGTGGGGTGCTCCGGTTCTGTTCGTAAAGAAGAAGGATGGTAGTATGAGGATGTGCATCGACTACCGCGAGCTGAATAAGCTAACGGTGAAGAACAGATACCCCTTACCAAGGATCGATGACTTGTTTGATCAGCTCCAGGGTGCCAGCTGGTTCTCGAGGATAGATCTTCGATCGGGCTACCATCAACTGAAGGTGAGGGAGCAGGATATCCCTACGCGCTATGGTCACTACGAGTTTCTTGTCATGTCTTTTGGGTTGACCATGCGCCGGCTGCTTTTATGGATTTGATGAACCGAGTGTGCCGACCATGTTGGATAAATCAGTAATTGTATTCATCGATGATATTCTGATTTATTCAAGAAGTGAAAAAGAGCATGCCGGGCATATTCGGGAAGTGTTGGAAACGTTGAGAAGGGAGAAATTGTACGCCAAGTTCTCCAAGTGCGCCTTTTGGTTACGCGAGGTGCAATTTCTGGGTCACGTAGTGAATGCAGAAGGAATAATGGTGGACCCAGCAAAGGTTGAGGCTGTGATGCAATGGAAATCACCAAAGACGCCATCCGAGATTCGTAGCTTCTTGGGATTGGCGGGCTACTATAGGAGATTTATTCAAGACTTGTCCAAGATAGCCTCACCTTTGACAAAATTAACTCGCAAGGATGTAAAGTTCGTGTGGGGTCGAGAACAGGAGGATGCTTTTGGGGAATTGAAGACGAGACTGACACAAGCTCCTGTCTTGACATTGCCCGAGGGAAATGAAGACTTAGTGGTTTATTCAGATGCATCCTATTCTGGGCTAGGTTGCGTGTTGATGCAACGTGGAAGGGTAATAGCCTATGCATCTCGACAACTGAAAACCCACGAAGTCAACTATCCCACACACGATCTAGAATTAGCCGCGGTGGTTTTTGCGTTGAAGATTTGGCGGCACTATCTATACGGGACGAAGTGCACAATCTTCACTGACCACAAAAGCTTGAAGTACTTCTTCGAGCAGAAGGATCTAAACATGAGGCAGAGACGGTGGTTGGAACTGATAAAAGATTATGATTGTGAGATCCATTACCACCCAGGCAAAGCCAACGTGGTGGCTGATGCCCTTAGCCGAAAAGAAAGGCCTGAGCCGATCCGGGTAAAGGCATATCAGCTAATTATGACCTCAGATGTAATGACTCAGGTTAAGGAGTTTCAAGTCGAGGCTTTGAAAGAAGATCGTCTTAACTCCGAAAGGATGAGAGGTCTAGTTACAGAATTGGGCGAGAACACTCTAGGTTTTAAGACCCGATTTGGGCGAATATGGATTCCTCGATACGGGGATCTACGAGGTAGAATTATGGATGAGGCCCATAAGACCCGATACTCCATTCACCCCGGTGCTACCAAAATGTACCACGATATGAAGAAAGACTATTGGTGGCCGGGTATGAAACGTGACGTAGTGGAGTACGTGAGTAAGTGCCTAACTTGCTTACAAGTAAAGGCGGAACACCAGAAACCCTACGGGAAGATCCAACCGTTGGATATACCCGAGTGGAAGTGGGAACACATCACCATGGACTTTATCATGAAACTACCACGTACCCCGAAAGGGTATGATGCTATATGGGTGATAGTTGATCGATTAACGAAGAGTGCCTACTTTCTACCGATCCGTGAGACGTACTCATCTGAAAGATTGGCGGATCTGTTCATCAAAGAAATTGTAGCTCGTCATGGTGTACCGGTGTCTATTGTGTCTGATCGTGACACCCGGTTTACCTCCAAGTTTTGGAAGAGATTTCATGATGCGATGGGGACGAGGCTACACATTAGTACAGCATATCACCCTCAGACAGACGGTCAGTCTGAGAGGACGATCCAAACACTCGAAGACATGCTTCGGGCGTGCGTGATCGACTTTGGAGGAAGTTGGGACGATCACCTGCCGTTAGCAGAATTCTCGTACAACAATAGTTATCACGTCAGCATTGGCATGCCACCTTACGAGATGCTATACGGTAGGAGATGTAGGACGCCCGTGTGCTGGGGAGACATTGGGCAGAAAGAGTTAGGAGGTGTTGAGGTGATCGAAGCTACGACTGAGAAATTAGAAAAGATCAAAGCCTTCATGAAGGCGGCGAAAGATAGGCAAAAGTCGTATGCTGATAAGAGGCGGAGGCCGATAGAGTTCAAGGTTGGTGACCGAGTTATGTTGAAGGTCTCACCTTGGAAAGGAATCATTAGATTCAGGAAACGAGGTAAGCTAAGCCCGAGATACATAGGACCTTTCCGAATTATCGCACGAGTAGGAGAGGTGGCCTATCGACTTGAACTGCCAGATGAGTTAAGTGGAATTCATCCCACATTCCATGTATCTCATCTGAGGAAGTGCTTAGCTGATGAAGACATGGTTGTACCACTGGAGGATATTGAAGTAGATGAACGGCTCAACTACGTGGAGCAACCAGTGGCAATCATTGATCGTAAAGAAAAGAGGTTGAGGAATAAAGTGGTTCCTCTTATGCGTGTACAGTGGAAGCACAGGAAGGGATCCGAGTCTACGTGGGAGACTGAAGAAGAGATGAGACAACACTACCCACATCTGTTTGAGGAATAACAGGTTTCGGGGACGAAACCTATATAAGGGGGGTGGACTTGTAACACCCGTAAATTTTTAGTAAAGAATCTAAAAGAATAAAATAGAAAGAGAAAGGAAAGAAAAACAAAAGTTACTTTTGTTTAAGGGCCAAAAGTGTCAATTTGACAAACTTTCTATTAATTCTTTGTACAAAAGGTGGTATGGCACCCACGTTGTCTGCATTTTCACTACATTCGATATCTTTAGAGAGAGAAAGTAGAAGGAGCAGAAAACCCTCGGATTTTGAAGAAGAATCTGTAAACTTGGAAGCTTTTGGTGTTAGAACAAGTTGAGAAGGTTCGGGTTGAAGAGTGTAAATTCGAAGAAGACGACTAAGGTGAGTTCTAGACCCCTTTTTACTGGTTTTTAAATGTTTGGGGCTGGAAAATGCATGCAAATATATTTTTATAAAGTTTGGGTCGAAACCCGTATGAATGATTGTATGTATGTTTATATTTATGTTAGATCTATGCTTAGAACCATATGTATATGTTTTGAACTAGGCATTGTGATGTTTGGAACTTGGATTATGGTTTAGACACATGAGCAGGTTGCAAATAAGTCTGAAGTTTGACTTAGAACAAATAAGCAAAAGTTGGTAAGTCCACTAGTGGTCATACGACCACAGTGTGGTCGTATGACCAGAAGATTTTGTATTTTTCTAAGTAATGGTGAGACTAATAGGACTCATACGACCAACAGTGGTCGTATGAATAAGTGATATGTTCTAAGTATGGACTCATACGACCAACAGTGGTCGTATGAATATATGATATTTTCTAAGAGTGAGACCCACAGGACTCATACGACCAACAGTGGTCGTATGATCATGTGGAAATTTTCTAAGTGTGGACTCATACGACCAACAGTGGTCGTATGATCCAAATATGTTCCCAAGTCCAGGGGTGGTACGACCAGCAGTGGTCATACGACCAACAGTGTGGTCGTATGACCAGTTGATAAATCTGTGTTAAGTGAAAAGTCCAGCAGTGCTCATACGGCTAATAGTGCTCATACGCCCAGAGGGCTTATACGCCCAATAGTGCTAAAACGCCTAGACACTTAGAAATTTTCAGGAAATTTCCAGTAAGCCCGAAGTTCGAGGTTTGACCAGGGTTGACTAGGTTAATAAATGATGATGTCTCATGCATATAATGATGAGTATGATTAACCCTAATTGTTACTAATATATTATTAGTATATTACTGTTAACAATATTATTAAAATATTGTTAAGTAAGGTATGATGCTATGTATGATGATGAATGCATGATGATGAATGTATGATGATGAATGCATGATGATGAACGTATGATGAGTATGTATGATGTGTGTTCCTGATAATTTTGTATGCTTATCTTTCTGAAACTTTACGAATAACGAGAAGTGAATTAATGAAGTATTACGTATCGTAAAGTGAAAGATAATGAAAGAGGAACATGATGACGAATGCATGTATTAACGAATGAATGAAAAGAAGAACGATGATGAATACATGCATTAATGAACGAATGAATTATGTCTTGCAAGCATTGAATAACGCGATTGGTCCTTCTATGTGATTGACCATGGTCATGGTACCTCTACCGCTTACCTCTAGTACCGGGCATACGCTCCCGTCATATGTTGACTACGGCCCGGTAGCTAAGACTGATTGGGGTGTAGCATATGGTATTGGTACAATTAACCTTTCAATGCGTGCAAGTAAGTATGAACGGATTCTTGTCATTCGACCACAGTAATCATAGCCGAGTGCTATGAAGTGGGTAAAGCCTGACAGAATCCATACGAGAAGTTAAAGATAATGATTAATAACGAATGATGAAGATAATAATGAATATTATCTATGTGTACGTATGATGTATGAACGCATGAACGAAAGGATACTTTTAAATAAGTAAAAGTATGTTTTAATACAAAACTAGAACTTACTCAGCAACGCTGACTTTTATGTGTTTTCCAGTTGGCAGGTAGTGTTGCTGAGGATGGCACGAGGCGGCTACTCAGCTCTTTTGGGATGGCATTCTTTTGTTAATGTTTTTGTAATGTAATGCAAACAAATGATATTTTGTAACAGGTGTTGTATTACTTTGCAAAAGCATTTATAGTAAAATTTAAAGTTTCCGCTGCATGGTTTTTATTAAGTTATATTAAATGTATGTTTTATGGGTAATGACGACCAACTGTGAGGTGCCCGGGAAGGGGGCCTTACACCGGATTTCAAAGTTTATTCTTTTGCATCAACTTTATCTCAAATTCATTTCATATATATATATATATACATTCAACGATTCCCACCCTTTTTATCATCTGCAAATTCTCTAACCTAAATTCACCAATAAAAAATCTTTGTTCTTATCTTCCTTCACAATAAAGCTACCAAAAAATGGCAAACATTTATCACATAAAGCAACCTGATTTTACCATGTATTCACATAGGCAACACAATCAGGTTGCTCTGTTAAACTCTGAGAAAGATCGTGGTTTCTCAGAGGTTTGTCGCTTCTTAAGGATCAAGTATTAGAGTTCTTGAGGACTTGCCAAGAGGTCACCATGGATCAGGAGAAGGCACTGTCTACCATAGTGTAGGGAGGACAATTTTCATCACTCCAGCCTCCATAAACACATATCTTAGGCTGGATGATGTAGAAGGTGATTTGTCCTTCCCCATGTATGCTGTCAACCACTTCTTTAGGTAGATGGGCTATGAAGGTGATTACTCTATAAGAACCTTCAGAAAGGGAAAGGTCTCCTCCCGGTGGAAGTACCTTCTCCATGTTGTCATCAATAGTTTATCCAACAAGCATGGAGGATGGGACCATAGTCCTCAAGATGGTTCTGGAGGTCAAGTTCAGGTATTCTCAATTTGTATACACTAATTTACTTGCAAACTTAGACTCCTTAGAATATTGCATGTTCCTAGATATGTCCAGCATATTCTTAGTTGTGAACTGGGCTCACAGTTAAGGGGAATAGTTAATGTTCTAAATTGGGATAGATGAAGCTCGACATCTTTAAGACTTTGAGAAAGCCTACTGTGGGCTTCTTAGGGGTAGAAACAGCCCTTGTCCCAAAAATATTAGAGTTTATCCAGCCCTATAGTGGGCTTCTCAGGGGCTCACAGTTTATCCAAACTAGCAGCACCAGCTAGTGTTAAATCCACACCTTCTACTTCTTAACAACCCACACAACCACAAATAACCGTCACCTTTAAAAGAAAATCTAAATGAACCCCTGCATAAGTTACTCAGCTAGTGCAGGTCCCCATATCACCACCCATGCGGGAGGAAGTGGATACTGGAGCTCCTACTTCCCCTAACGAGCAAACCACTCCTATCTCACTAACCTGATAAGCTTACAACGCTAACAACCTTAAGCCTTCACTCAGAGACTCAAAACTCTAGTGAATAACTTTTAGCGAAAAGTTACTATCCCCAGCCTTTAGATCTTAACCAAGCAATACCCAACCTAGAGTTCTATGATGATGAAGACATGGGCTTGTGTGAATACCATAATTCTTTATTCTCCACCCCTACTCAAGGAGAAATGAGTACTCTTGCATCACCCATGTCTAGCCCATATCAGCCACACACTACTGAGGTGGATCTTCTTGAACATGTTTAGGAGATCCATACAGAAGAGGCTCTCACTTCTGTAAGTGATTATATCATTAAGACCTCAACCATAGCAACCCATCTTCTTGATACTTCATCTTAAGCTATCACGGTGCAGGGGAAATCTATCAGCCAAGAACAAAGTGTTGGTGATGAGGAAGAGGACCTTAGTCCTATTTTCTCATCTTCCATGATTCTTCTGATGAAGATAAGGGGAATTTGAAAGTAAAGGTGCAAAAACTATGTGTAACCTGGACCTATTTAGTTTCCAAGGTTAGTCACCTAGAATCTCTCACCTGGTGACTACCTTTCAAAGAAGGGTCCATAATCAATAACTTGAGATTTTTGATCTCAAGAAAAACTAGGTGGGAGACCTTTAAGAAGAACTCAACCAGGCCCACAAGAATATGTGGATATGGTGGACCTAACCTCTAGCTCACCTAAGCAAGAGGTTGATGCTACAAAAGGGGAGAAAGTCCTAGAAATCACAGAACCTGGGAGTTTTTCTCAGAGTATGATCATTGAGGATTCACCACCCTCACTTGCAATTGTCCATATTCAGTAACCTTCTCAAGTCCATATTGATATGGACTCACTCATACAAAGCTTGTTTGAGGAGGGTATACCAAGGGCTATGCCTGTTGGATCTTATATGCCCAAGACACATACAAGATTGATGTGATTAGTACGTTATGATCCAAGTCAGGTCATACCCAATAACAAGCTAAACAAACACCAATAAATATTTGTTGATATGATCAAACAAATAAATATTGACACCAATTTAGAAAATGGGCTTTCTAAATTATTGCATTTGAAATAGAACAAATTATATGAATAATTGTTCATGAGAAATTATTTGTATTTTTATTTAAGTAGGTTAAATAATAACAAATAAAAGTGTGTTCAAGTTGTTTAATTTTATAAACTTATGAGTTAAAGAGTGTGAAAATTTCATAAAATTAAAATGGGTGGGAACCGATTTGAACAAATTTCTGTCGCCCCTTGGTTGGCCTCCCTTGGGATCCATTTGTCTTGTTTTAATACAGGACTTAAACTATTTTCACACTCCATTCAAACACACTCTCTCTCACACACAAAGCAAAGCTCTCTCTTCTTTTCTTGGCTGAATTTTCAATTTTGGAAGAGCTCCCTTGGCTGAAATTTTCGGTTTTGGAAGAAAGCATAAGAAGAAGAGTTTGGTGTTTAACTTCCTAACTAGAAGTGATAATGGAATAGAATTCAAAAATGAAGATCTGAATTCATTATATACAAACAAAGGCATTGCTCATCAATTCAGTGCAGCTAGAACTCCTTAACAAAATAGGGTAGCTGAGAGGAGAAATAGAACACGGATTGAAGCAGCATGAACAATGCTAGAAGATGCTAACTGCCTATTACCTTTTGGGCCGAGGCAGTCAACACAGCCTGCTTTGTACAAAATCAAACTCTGATAGTCAAAGAAAGCAATAAGACACCTTATGAACTTATTTTTCTAATAAAACCATTAATTGGATTTTTCAAGTCATTTGGTAGTCTTGTATCAATATTAACACCCGAATCATTTATGAAAGTTTGCTTCAAAGTCTAATGAGGGATTCTTTGTAGGTTATTCCTCAGCTTCAAAGGCTTTCAGAGTGTTTAATCCTAGATTAAACATCATTGATGAATCAACCAATGTGCAATTCAAGGAACACTCCTTTCCTAGTCAATCATTGGTACCAACTGGTTGTTTGATATTGACTCATTTACTAGATCTTTTGATCAGTTCCACTTATCATATGCTGGTAACCTACAATCAGCTGAATCTTCCAGAACAGTAGAAAGAAGAGATGATTTTCAAATGATTTCTCCTACTTCTGCTGATCAACCAGATGAAGATGTTCCTTTACAAGCTGATCCTGTCAGACAAGCATCACAATATTAAAGTGTTTCAACTGAGGCTGGTCCTAGTTCTATGCCAACTCCTTCAGATGAACCATCAAAGGAAGTGAGGAATCCAACACCAGCTACTGTTCCAGTTGAGACTGAGAGAAATGCAAATGATGACAGTGTTCAAAGTGCAGCAGATGCCTAAGCAGAAACCAACAAAGCATTTGATTACTTTCATCACTCTCCCATATCACATCCTGAAGGTTCCTCTTACCATGATGATGTGAATGTCTCCAACCTTGATGTATCAATTGCTGGTGACTCCATTCCAACCACCAAGATACATAAGGATCATCCAGTATCAAGTATCATTGGTGAACTAGATAAGTGGGTGACTAGAATCAAGTCAAGTATTGCAAACATCTGTTTGTTTTCTTGCTTTCTATGTCAGACAGTACCCATGAACATAAAAGAGGATCTTCAAGACAACAGCTGGATCGAGGCAATGCAGGAAGAGTTGCTCCAGTTCAAGAAACAAGAAGTATGGCAACTGGTAGATCTCCCTGAAGGTCAATACCCTATTGGTACTAGATGGCTATACAGAAACAAGACTGATGATAGGGGCATTGTCATCAGAAACAAAGCAAGATTATTGGCATAGGGATACACTCAAGAAGAAGGAATAGACTATGATGAAGTGTTTGCTCCTATAGCCATATTAGAACCTATCAGAATTTTCCTTGCGTATTCTACATCCATGAAATTCACAGTGTATCAAATGGATGTGAAGTGTGCTTTTCTCTATGGCAAGATTGCTGAAGAAGTCTATGTGAGTCAATCTCCAGGCTTTGAAGACCCAGATTTCCCTCACAGGGTATACAAGCTTGACAAAGCATGGTATGGTCTACATCAAGCCCCACGGAAGTGGTACGAGACTCTCTCATCTTTTCTAGCTCACACATGGATACAAAAGAAGAAAGATTGATCATACTCTTATCAGAAAGAGAAAAGGAAAAGACATTTTGCTAGTCCAAATTTATATGTATGATATCATTTTTGGCTTAATAGCAAACAACTCTGCAAAGATTTAAAGATCTCATGCATTCAAAGTTCCGAATAAGTGCAATGGGAGAACTCACTTTCTTTTTAAGGGGTGCAAGTACAACAAACAGTAGATGGAATCTTCATTAATCAATCAAAATATATGGAAACCATGTTGAAGAAATTTCATTTTACAGATTGTCAGTCTATCATAACTCATATTGATACCAAGATGAAGATTGGTCCAGATCCAGAAGGAAAATCAGTGGATCAGACTCATTGCAGATGTATGATTGGATCACTCATGTATCTAACAACTAGTAGACCTAACATTATGTTTGGTGTATGTGTTTGTGCCAAGTATTAAGCAGATCCCAAGGAATCTCATGTGAATACAGTCAAAAGGATATTTAGATATCTCAAGGGCAAACCTGCACTTGGATTATGGTAGCCAAAGGAAGGAGATTTCAGTCTCTATGCATGCACGAATAGTGACTATGGAGGATGCAACTTCAATAGGAAGTCTACATCTGGTGATTGTCAATTTCTTTGTCCCAGACTGGTCTCCTGGCAGTGCAAGAAGCAGGCAAATGTGTCTGTTTTAGCAGCAGAAGCCGAGTACATTGTAGCATCAACTTGTTGCTCTTAAGTTTCTAGATTTAAAACCAGATGCTTGATTATGGTTTTAACTTCATGCACATACCAATTCATATTGAAAACACAACAATAATGTTCATAACAAATAATCCAGTTCAACAGTCAAAAACTAAACATATTGAAATTAGATATCACTTTTTGTGAGATTGTGCTGAAAAAGGGTTAATCAAATTGATACAGGTTCACACTGATAATCAATTAGCTGATTTATTCACTAAGGCATTGATCCAAGTAGATTTGATTTCTTAGTTCAATCAATTGGCATGATTAACCTTGAGTAAAAACCAAAATCAACAAAAACATTCAAAAATTCATAAAAAAAATACAAAAAAAAATCATCTTATAGAAGTATATGTTTTATACTACGGGAAATGATACAATTACAATTGTTATATCATTCATTGTGCTTATTTATTAATCTCAAATGACTAAGGTGACTTATCTGATATGCGGGTAGGCTCAACTTGGAAAAGAAAACACATGTAGTGATGAACTAAACTTATATTCAACTGTGAAGCTCTCATCTCAAGGTGTGTGTAAGTATTAGCTTATCCAAATGTGTGTGTATGTAGCAACCTAAACACACTAGGTAATGATGTCATATGAATCTCTTTTACTCACATAAGTTTTTCCTTTGTTTTACTGAGCAAAGACCTGGAAAAACGAGCACATAGTGCTGATGTCATGATCCATCAAGATTCCCAATGAGGAACACATCCAACTTGGATGAAACAATAGAATAAAATACATTCCAACTGAATGCAACAAAAGAATGCTAAGAGAGATCACCTTCCAAAGTGAAGTTAAAAGAATCCCAATATGGATCAAACAGATAAAATGATCAAAACAAAAGAATCCTAATGAGGATCAAGTAAAATGAGATATCATATTTTAAGTGACCTGGTCAAGTAAGCTGTTAAAGTTCTACCATATACAATGCATGCAGATGGTTGACCTTACCTTGCTTTTGAGTGTGAGGTACATGTTGAATACCTAATCAACTCAAAGCATGAT
Source organism: Flaveria linearis (assembly GCA_024085815.1). Lineage (NCBI taxonomy): Eukaryota > Viridiplantae > Streptophyta > Magnoliopsida > Asterales > Asteraceae > Flaveria > Flaveria linearis. Next base: position 61,297,164 of record CM044003.1, on the reverse strand, counting down.
AAGATCACTAGCATTAAAATATTAACCAAGTATGAGTTTAAGAGGATAAACATACCCTCAATCAATATGTTCATGACCATGTCTGTTCTACTAACAATTGCTTGCACTTATGAAAGGTAAGATTGATATGATCCCAGGAAAGGTATATCTCCACTTCATATACAGATAAGAAAACAAAAATCATAAAAATACTTTTGTTCAAAATTTTAACAAATCTTTAAAGTTTCTATCTCTTATGGATATAAACTTTAGGGGGATTAATTAAAATATTGATCATTTTGTACAGTAGTTTCCTTTCTTGAAAAATATAAAAAATCAAAAACAAGTACAAAATCAGAAAACTAACTGTGTTGGTGCAGAAGTTATACCATAGTAACTCAGTTTTTGCAGACATCTTGAAGCACAAGAGTCCAACATTAGTCAACATTGGGAAACTTGTATCATATCTGATGAACAAGTCAATCCAAGCAAGAATTGACAACCCAAGAAACAGTTAAAACTTCATAAACAACAAATCAACCGACTCATCTTCATAACAATCAAAAGCAAAACACAGTTTCATTAAGATCAAGCATCAAAGCAAAAACAACCAAAACTTCCTACAACATAAACATTAAGATTTGACAAAGTTGAATAACTTAATGCAGGTAAGAGTATTGGTTAATGCGGGTGAAGGTAACCCAAGCACATAACTAATGCGGGTAATAGTTTGAGTCATGAAAACACAAGTGAAAGTAATGCAGATAAGTTAACTCTACCACATTAGTCTCACTACAAATATCTACAACAAAGTTTTTCAAGTATAAAAACTAACACGGACAAAGTTGTTCATCCGCATTTGTTTTTCTCAGCCGCATTTCCCAAATATGGCATAAATCAATACTTAAACTAGGTTGTGTATTTGTATCATCACAAATTAGAAGTGTGCTCACACTCTTCTATCATCATGTTTGAAGTTCAAAAATGCGGACAACTTGATTGTTCATCCGCATTTGTTGAAGTAAATACGGAACAACACATGTTTTTTAGCATTTGCTACAGTGTACGAATGCCAAGACAAAGTTAAAACATCTGCATTTGCTATAGTGCAAAAAAGTATGTAAACTTAAAACATCCACATTTGCTACAGTGTTCAAGTGTCTGAGCTTAAAACTTCTGCATTTGCTACAGTACACAAATGCAGTCAGATTTTACTCTTCCGCATTTGTTATAGTAAATAAATGCAGACTGTTTTAATCTTTCGTATTTGCTATAGTAGTCGACCGCACTTGTTTTTAGCACTTGTATAATTTGAAAAGTACATTAAAAGACTATTTAAACAGATAATTAGAGTGCATTTAATACTTTTCAAATTTGAGAGATACTATAGTGTGATGAGTGAAAACCTTCCTACTGTTCTTCATCCATCATCAAAATCATTAACAACATTCTGATTTCAATGCTCTTCAAACATCATATTGCCTCTATTTCGATTCTCAACCATCATAGTATCGAAACAAGGTGATCCACACCAAATTAAAGATGTACCCGTCAAACACATTATGAACTCAGAAACCCTACAACAAAGAAATAATCTAAAAATCAACCACAAACCAAGAATTAATAACATTTTCGAGCTCAATGACACAAATGATCATGAAAATTAGCACAAACAACTAATTTTCAAAACCCTAAGATTGTCGCATAAGTAAGGGATCATCAAAATGAAAATGTTGACTTCAAAACTTATGGTTGAATGTCAAAAGGGATTTTAAACAGAAAATCAACATCAAAATAAAAGATAATTCACAATAAAACAGCTCATACATTGCAAAATCAAGTTAGGTCAAATCTTTATGAAATAGTACCCTTGATTCTTCAATTTTGACCAAACAGAGTAAAAGTTGAAATAATCAGCTTGATTTCACCAGTGTCATTAATGATTTAATGTCAAAACTAACTCATATGCATCTTGTGCAGAAGCTAATGGCAAACCTCACTTGGAATAAGGTCCATAATGTTAGTGGATTTCTTGAACCTGAAGTCGCTAAAGTAGATGGACTCAGAGACATGATTAGATTCATATCCACTACCAGGGTTGCTCATGCTATCATAGTGAGACCTATCATTTATGATAACTTCATAACATCATTTTGGAGTACAGCTAAAGTTGTAGAGATTGATGGTGTGAAGACTCTATCCAGTAGAATTTCTGCTGATCACATCCTTTCTATCACTGAACAAACTGTGAGACAGCATCTACAGTTTGGTGATGATGCCAACACTCCTCAAGAACTAGAAGATGTGGAAATCATGACCTTCTTTGCTAACATTGGTTATGAAGGATGATATGAAGGAAAGAAAATTGTCAAAGGGTTGGTAGATCTGCAATGGAGAATCCTGATCCATCTATTCCAAATCTGTCTGTCCAAAAGAAAGACAGGATGGAATGATATCCCTATGACTACATCTTCTGCTATCTGTGCTCTATGCACCAATAGGCCATTCAACATGTCTGCTTATGTATTCAATGGCATGGTGTAAAACATTCAAGAAGGAAGAAGACATATGTTCCTTATATACCCAAGATTCCTTCAATGCCTCATCAATGAAGCATTTCTGCAACTGATACGGTAGGACCTATAACGAACATTCCTCATTACAATGCCAAGTCTTATATGTACATAAAGAAGAGGGATCCTAGGAATTTCTATAGTGGGACCTTCTTTCCATTACTTCCTTGGATGTTAGAGCAGATCAATCAATAAGAAGAACAAGAGGATATAGCTCCTGATGAGCAAGCTCTAGAAGAAGAATAACAAGCTGCTCATGATCAACAACATGTTAATGAGCATGTTGAAGAGGAAACAGAGGAACAAAGGCCTGTGTAACCACATGTTGTTGTAGGTGGTGATCTTCACACAGGATCTTCTGTTCTAGAAGCTGAAATGGCTTCTTTATTTGTTCCATCACCTATTCAGTCTCCACACATGTCTCCAACTCACTTTTCCCCACCTCACACTTCTCTAATAACTGCTGATTCCGTAGAGTCTGGTGAATCTACCAGCTGTTCAGATGACTCCGAATCATCTCCGGATGAGGAGGGTCACACTATGAGGATGCCAGTAAGACAATTTCGATCAGAAGCAGGTCCTTCTAAAAGCTATGTTGAATCAGGAATCAACCAACCTGATGAGAAGGAGGAAATGATTACTGAACTTCTGTTGAAAGTGCCAAGGATGGAAAATTTGTTGAATAGAAGATCTGGTGTTATTCAAGACAAAATTCAAGAGCCGGATGAGAACGAATTAGAGATCAAAGAAGTAAAAGAAAGACATGAGGCTGAAAAAGAAAAGAAAGACAAAGAAATTGATGATCTCAAAGCTGCCCTCCACCAAGTTAAGAAGAAATCAGTGGGCATGTTGATACTGTAACCATACAGACTCTAGACATGGAATAACAGGAAAGCTTGATTGAAAGCCATTCTTATCTGGTCACTGATCTCAGCAACCAAAATGAGACATTATTGAAAAGGGTCTTAGAACCGGAGATGTTAATCAAGATAAAGGAAGAGTTAGCTGAGGAGAAAGAAGCTAAAGGTGATGAGCAAGAATAAAAAGAAGATGAACTAGAAACAGAAACAGAAACAGAAATAGAGCCAACTCTAGCCATGGTTGTCTATTCTAGTGAGCAATCTGAAGAAACCGCTGAGCAAGACTTTGAGCTTAGAGATCTCATCAAAGAGCTTGATAGCTATTCTACTGGAGATTTTATGATTGATGATGAGTTTTGGGAATTTGTAAGGGACCCAAGACCTCCAGTAGAACACTTAGTGGTGATTCCTTAATCTACAGTGCCTTTCGAGAGAGAGTTGAGTCTGCAGATTATTCCTGCAGTCACCCTTTCTGAAAAGAGAAAAGTGCTCATCAGAAACGTAAGTGAAGAACTGAAAGAAAAAGAAGAAGCTGTTGAACAGCAAACTAAAGAACCAATACCGACAATAGTTGAAACATCTGTGCCATCCTTATCCAGACCTCATGTACACACCTACACACCAATACCAACCCTCTCAATTAAAGCTTCAAGAGGGGTTAACCACTTCAGAGATGATCCAGGGTGTGTCTGCTCCAGAGGGAAAGACTTGTGCGAATATCATTTTCTGGAAGTACTACAGTGACCGGAACATGTTCATGATCAAACAAATCATAGGGTTAGTGCAATGTTTCATAGAGTACTCTGCTCTTGTGAACACCCTATAGATTCATGATCTTAAAGAACTTGTTGAACTTGAGATGATCAATCATCAAGCTATGTACAGGGATATGAGTTTGAAGAAATTCTAAAGATCTTTAAAAGAACCAAAAACTTCAACTCATTGAAGCAGTTTGCTTAAGGAAAGACAAAACTTTCCAAAATCCCCTGGACAAGAAGAGAAAAACAAAAAGGACTGAAGGGTTCGTATTTCCCGAGGTGAATATAAAACCAACTGAATCTCTGAAAAGAATGATGGTGGCTGGCACCCAAACTTCCATCCTAATCTCAAATGTATACTATGATAAAGACATATGAGTTGGTAACTGAAAGGAAGTGGGGAGGCAAACAAGGGGTTGAAATTCGTCTATTCAGTGGATATGAAGTGAGACTTCTTCATGTGTCTTACATCCACTACATCTTCTCAAGACACTTCAGGGAAATAAACAACACGCTTGGAGAGGCGAACAAGTATTTCTTCCTGAAGTGCATCAAAATTTTGAAGATGGCTTATGACCGGATTAGGCATAAGAGAGAGCAGAGAAAGAAGAAGAAGACTACTCTTAATTTGGGAAGTATTGTGAAGCTAGAGGTTGATGCTCATGGAACTCTTTTGATAAACAGAGATGGGTTATCCACTGTTGGTGTGTGGGAACCCATATCTCTAAGGAAGATGCCTATTGAAGCAATTCATAGCATGAGCCAGATGACAATTCACATACTGAGTAGAGACAGGATGAATGAGGCTAGATATTTCTCTAACATGATCAAGTCCATCCTTAATCCAGCTCTTCCAGACCCAAGTACAGCTCCACTATCACCAGTCCAAGCACATGCTGAAGACCTGACAGAATCTTCACAACCTCATCCACCATCAGACCCTTGAATTACATAGGATGTATAATCCTTAGGGGGTGTATTGTTAAACACTGGAAGGATCATACATGCCAATTCAAGTGATGGGTGATGGTTGTTTAGTTGGCAGATTCCCACAAGTCCAAGAAGAAATGCAGGTGAAGAAAAGAAGCTAAGTGTTGGCTACCCGCATTTATATATACGGATGACCAAGTACCAAATGCTGACAAGTATTTGTTCTTCCGTATATACAAATGCGGACAGTAAGAACAGACGCTGCAAAGTATTTATTCATCCGGATTTGTTAATGCGAATGCACTGAAGAAATGCTGATAAGTGTTTGCTCATCCACATTTGTCAATGCTGATGACCAAACACTTAATGCTAAAGACAAAACAAAAAATGCTGATGAAGCCCAAGGCATCCACATTAGTTAATGCGGATGTTCAACAACTAATGTGGCTAAAGACTTTTGTACTTAGACTAGTATTCTGTTATAGTGTCAGGGTAATTTAGTCTTTTTGTACAGGCTTTATGTCAGCCTATAAATAGAGTAGAATATCCATCATATGTAAGTTTTGATTCATCAAGATACCTAGTACTCAAGTTACGAGGTTCTAAGGTTGTCTTTTCACTATTCTTGAAAACCCTTGAACCCATTATAACTTGTTTGTTCACCAATCAATATACAAGCATTTATGAGTATCTTTACAACATTTAATGTTTAGTATTTCCAGAACTTAATCATTGAATTAATCATCATATTCGATCCTTGTTGACATCACATAGACAAAGAATATCATTCTCGGGCCCAGTCTGTATGGATCATTGATAGTGGTTGTTCCAGGCACATGACACGCAAAGGCTCTTTGCTTTAAAACTTTGAGAAAACTAAAGGAGGCCAGTTTCTTTTGGAGGAGATACAGGGTTCCATTACTGGAAGGGGTAGGGTCATAAATGATAAGCTCAACATTGAAAGGATAAACTTTGTTAAGGAGCTTGGGTACAATTTACTGAGTGTATCATAATTTTATGATCAGAGACACAACATGCTGTTTACTGAGCATGAGTGCATTGTTCTCAAGCCTGGGATGGTCATTTCTCAAGAGCATGTGCTGCTTAAAGCCCCCAGGGAAGGGAACATGTAGAAGATGAACTTGCAGGAAACATCTCCTTCAAGAGGAGTTTCTTGCTTTCTATTTAAAGCAAATAATGATAAGTCTTTCATTTGGCATAAAAGAATGTGTCAGGTAAACTTTAAGAACATGAATAAATTAAGTAAGAATGATTTGGTAACTGGAATGCCAAAGAAAGAGTTTACAAATGATGATCTCTGTGTTGCATGCCTGAAAGGGAAGCCACACAAGGTGTCTCACTAGTCAAAGGAAAAGAACTCTGTCATTGCTCCTCTACACTTATTACACAGGATCTCTTTGGCCCTACTAGTGTAATAAGTCTAGGAAGGACCTCATATTGTTTAGTGATCACAAATGATTTCACAAGATTCACTTGGGTCTTCTTCCTTAGAAGTAAGGATGAGAATCCTGAGATCTTAAAGAACTTTATTCTAAACATTGAGAATCAACATGATCATCAGGTTAAGACCATAAGATGTGATCAAGGAACTAAATTTAAAACCAAATCCTTAACACATTTTATGATGAAAAGGGTATTACAAGACAATATAGTGCTCCCAAGACTTCTCAGCAAAATGGTGTTGCTGAGAGGAGAAACATGACATTTATTAAAACTGCAAGAACCATGTTATCTGACTCTAAACTACCCATCACCTTCTAGCTAGAGGTAGTTAAAACTGCTTGCTGTATGAAAAATAGAGTTTTGGTAGTTAAGACTCATGGTAAGACTCCTTATGAGCTGTGGCACAAAAGGAGAACTTTTATTGGTAAAACTCCCGGTATCAGTTACAATTCTCACTATTACGGATCCCATAACAACAACTCCCATTGAAGCAATCGTTGCTGCAGAGGTAGCTAAATTACCTATCTGCTATAGATGTCCTTAGATCATTTGGATGTCCTTGCATCATCTTGAATAGCAAAGATCAAGCAACCAAATTTGTTAAGAAATCAAATCATGGACACTTTATTGGATACTCTTCCCAAGCTAAGGTTCATAGAGTATACAATCTCAGAACTAGAGTAGTTGAAGAGTGAGCTAATGTGACTTTCAACGAGCACAATCCTAGTGTGAAAGGTCCCGGTCTTGATTGGCTGTTTGACCTTGATTTAGTTACCAACTTTTTAACAAATCTTGTGAGAATGTTTTAGGATATATAGGTAACTTATCAACAGGAGATCCTGACCCAAGATTTGTGCTGAGAAGACTAAGCAAGAACACTACTTCAGCTCCAGGGTTAACCAACCCTGCAGATGGAGTTCCTATCAGCACAACCATGACAAATCAGCTGATACATCTAAGGCCCTATAAATTCCAGTTCAGAGGCATCAAATGAAGGAGCTTAAAATGTAGGAGGAAATGGCGGTGGTGACAGTGATCAAGAATTTCTTGATGCTGATAGCCACTCCATGTAAGACAACATCATGATGTCACACATTCATTGGATCAAGCTTCTCTTGATAACTTATTGATGTAGTGGGTGACCTTCATTTCCAGATCTAAACCTCACAAATTTTGACCTGTCCAATCAACTTGCTATGATCCCTTAACTCAGGATCCACAAGTCACATCCCACCACAAACATTTTTGGAAATTTTAACATAGGGGTGAGGAAAGGGGGACAAACCCATGACAAAATGTTTGTCTATACTCTTGTTTTTATCCCAGATAAAGCCAAAAAAGGTTGATGAGGCTTTAAAGGATGGAAGTTAAATTTAAGCAATGAAGGAGGAGCTACTTCAATTCAAAGGCAAAAGGTTTAGAACTTATGTCCTCTTCCTCAAAGGAAGACCACAATAGGAACCAAATAGGTATTTAGGAAGAAGAAAGATGATAAAGGACTTTTAATCAAGAACAAAGCTAGACTAGCTGTTCAAGGGTATACACAAGAAGAGGTATAGACTACACAGATATTTTTGCTCATGTGGCAAGACTTGAAGCTTTTAGGATATCCCTTGCTTTTACTGTATCCAAGGATTTCAATATCTACTAATTTGATTTCAAGTGTGCTTTCCTACATGGGTGATAGTTGAGGAGGTGTATGTCAAACAACCACCTGGCATTGCAGACCAAGACCATCCTGATTTTGTCTACAAGCTTGATAAAGCTATTTATGGGTTGTACTAAGATCTAAGGAAGTGGTATAAGACATTATCTCAGCATCTCTGTTAGCATGACTACAAGAGAGGTACTATAGATGGAACCCTTTTCATCAAAGGAACAAGTAATGACTTAATGTTGGTTCATGTTTATGTAGATGACATTATCTTTGGGTTAACTATTATAAAGCTCTACAATGACTTTAAGAAGCTGATGAAGAATAGATTTGAAATGAGTGCCATGGGGAACTCAATTTATTTTAGGAATTCAAGTGAAGCAGGTTGACAATGGTATCTTTATAAGTCAGTCAAAGTATGTGCAAGACATACTTACAAGATTCAACATGACTGAATGTAAGGTTGTAAAGACACCCATAGCTAGAAACTACTTGCTTGGACTAGATCTTTAGGAGGAGTGTGTAGATGAACATCTTTATAGAGCTATGGTTGGGTCTCTTATGTACCTCACAGCCAGCAGGCGTGATATCATGTCTGCTACATGTATATGTGCAAGATATCAAGCCAACCCCAAGATGTCACACATGGTTGCTGTCAAAAGGATCTTAGATATCTTAAAGGTGCTCCTAAATTATGCCTTTGGTATCCAAAGAATTTTGACTTCAATCTGGTATGCTGATACAGATAGTGACTATGGTAGCTGCAATATGACTGCAAAGTCTACATCTGGGGGATGTCAATTCCATGGTGGAAGGACAGTCTCATGGCAATGTAAGAAACAATCCTACGTGTTTGAATTAAGTGGTGAAGCTGAATATATTACTGCTGCTAGCTGCTGTGCCAAAGTGTTTTGGATTCAGAATCAAATGCTGGGCTATGGATTCAACTTCAAGGAGAGTCCGATCCATGTAGACAATAATAGTGCTATCTCTATCACAGAGAATTCTATGTAGCACTTAAGTACAAACACATCAACATCAGATATCATTTAATTAGAGATAATTTTGAAAAGAGATTGATAAAACTAGTCAAAGTTAACACAAATGAACAATATGCTGATCTGTTCATAAAAGCTTTTGATGAACAGAGATTTCAATATCTAGTATTAGCTATTGGGATGATTTCAAACTTTGAGTAGATTTTCTTAAAAACTTAACTCAAGACTATTATAAAACGTGTTTGTCATAAGTTGTGTAAATTATCACCTATATAAGCCCGGTTTATTTTGAAAGAAAATTTTTCAAATGATATTCCTTAGAATTTAGAAATTTTAGACATATCTTCTTTCGAAAGACATTAACATTTTCTCGGAAGAATATTAAGTCTTCAAATCAGATAACTACTTACAAGAAATTTAGTTTGGAAGAAATTTTGATATATCTTCCGAAGCAAAAATATGCTTCTAAGTACTTATATGTTTTTTGAAGAAAATTTTTCTTTCGAAAACAATTAAGCCTCAAAGATTTATTCTCTTAAAAATAACACTTCCAAATTGTGATCTATTCCGAACCAAATATGTCTCAGAAGAAAAAAATAGTCCAAGTATTTTTTTCGAAGCAAACTTCCATAAAGCTCAGGATTATCTTCCGAAGTTAAAATTGGCTTGGGAAGTTTTTATAAAACTCTGTAGACAAAGTACATTCGAAAGATTTTTGACTTCCAAGAATACTACCTTTTTGGGCATCCTTTTCAGAGGAGGGATGGACATCCGGATTTCAAAGTTTATTCTTTTGCATCAACTTTATCTCAAATTCATTTCATATATATATATATATATATATATATATATATATATATATATATATATATATATATATATATATATACATTCAACGATTCCCACTCTTTTTTATCATCTGCAAATTCTCTAACCTAAATTCACCCATAAAAAATCTTTGTTCTTATCTTCCTTCACAATAAAGCTACCAAAAAATGGCAAACATTTATCACATAAAGCAACCTGATTTTACCATGTATTCACATAGGCAACACAATCAGTGTTGGACCAAAAGAACCAATGAGCCAAGATCAGGAAAACCTCTAAGTCCCACATGCCACTACTACAACTGCTGAAGACTCCCATCAGTCACAATGTTCTCTTGCTTGAATGTCAGACTCGAGAACATCTGAAGACTCTCATCAGCTATTGTGTTCTCTTGCTTGAATGTCAAACTCGAGAGCATCTTAGCTCCAGCCTTCTGCTGTTATGACAAAGTCTGAAGAACAAAGTGTGAAGATCAAAGAACTGAAGAACATCAGCTGAAGACTCCAAAGTACTGAAGACCAAGCACTGAAGTCTGAAGTACTGATCTTACAAGTACTGAAGACTTCAAGTACTGAAGACAAGTACTGAAGAATCAAAAGCTGAAGAACTAAAGAACTGAAGACCTTCTACTGAAGCACAAAGTCTGAAGACAAAGACTGAAGACAACAACTGATGATATCTACTGAAGTCATCAGTTGTTATATCATCTGAAGCCAAGTCTGAAGACCAAGTACTGAAGACTCAGAGTTTGTCACAACAACTGAAGAAGTCTTCTTCAGTTGTTGTGGTGGTTTTTCCTTATCAGTAGTTTATTTACTTCAGTAGTTGTACAACAACTGAAGAGCATGTTCTTCAGTTGTTATAGTATCAGTAGTTATAAACGACTGAAGAGTTTGTTCTTCAGTCGTTGTAGGATTTCAGTAGTTTACTTTTGTCAGCACTTAGGAACTTTTGTAAGAGGATGTCAGTTGTTAACATCTTCAGTAGTTTATGTTTTGTCAGTTGTAATTTGAATATTCAGTGATGTCAGAAAAAGGACATCAGGCCCATCCTTTTGCCGCCTATAAAAGGATGGGTAACCATACTGTTTAAGGGCTGAAACGTGCGAACCATAGAACATTTATGTTTTGCAGAAACTCTTCTCTCTATGTTCATGCTTTAATTTGAAATATCTTTTATGTTCTTGCTTTAATTGCTAATTAATGAGCTAAATCCGCTGCATACATAATCTAATTGATCAACGAGAGAGGCTGAGATCCTGTCAAATGGTATCAGAGCAGGTTAATCATTGATCGATTTCATCATTGATCATTTAAAACTGCTCTTTTGATCTCTCAGTTTGATCGAATTAGCAATTTGCAAGAGTTAGTCATAGAGAGTAAGTTTCTGCTGTTTCCGGCCAAAATCTTGAGATCTTTTGGTGGTTTTGAGTTACGTTTGTCGTGTTTAAACTTGTTTTTGACCAAAACTTGAGATGACAACACCAACCAATGATCCTCACAATACTGGTTCCGCAACCAAGCCTCCGATGCTGGTTAGGAACGAGTATAACATATGGCAAAGACGTATGCTACACCACTTGGCTGTCAACAGTGCTGGTTGTTGGAAGTCAGTGGTGCATGGGCCATACAAGCCTATGGTGAACGTCCCGGAATCTAATGAACAGGTTGCGAAGAAACCTGAACAGTATTCGGACGAAGATCTAAAGCTGTTTGAAATTGATGCTAGAGCCCATGGAATTTTAGCCATGGCCATTCCAAACGAGATATATTCAGGGCTCTTGCATCATGAGTCTGCTCATGACCTATGGGTTGCTCTAAAGGAACAATTTGGAGGAACTGATTCGGTCTTAGCAAACAATAGGGAAATCCTTGCCCAACAATATGAGACTTTTCTCATATAGAAAGGGTGAGACTCTGACCCAGCAGTTTGAGCGGTTCTTTTGTTTAATCTCTGAGCTGAAGATGGTTAAACAAGAGTACTCCAAAAGCCAGATGAACAACAGGTTCCTCAGGTCATTGCCTGAGAGATGGGACACATATACCATTGTCCTACGCTCTAGTGCTGACCTTGACACTTTATCTCTCACCCAACTTCATGGGAAACTACTCACTTTTGAGAGAGAGGTAGAGCAAAAGAGGAAGTTGTCATCTTCTGGCAAACTTGCTGATGACTTTGTCCAAGGTAATGCTGCCTTGATAAGTCATGAGTCAGATATGCTTCATCAGAAAGTTCTTATGATGAGCATATTGATTTCTCTACAAACTCAGAACAAGCTTTGTTGGTGTCGGTAGTTCAGGAGGAGGTGGTGACAACTTGTGTTTTCTGATGGAGGATTTGAAGGGCATTCCAGATGATGATCTGGAAGAGATGGATATTTTGAACCAAATGGCAATGATAATATCCGATCTCAGAAGTTCTACAAAAGAACTGGTAGGAAATTCCCAGGACTCTCTGGCAAAACCAAAGTTGGTTTTGACAAGAGCAAGTTGAGGTGTCACAAGTGCCAAAGGCTTGGACACTTTGCAAGAGAGTGTAGATCATCTGGATCTAACTCATCTGCACCCTTTGTGACTTTTCCCAGCAATAGCTCACAGCACAAAGGGCAACCTTCCTACAGTTCTCCCCATCCATCTCAAGCACAAGCACCACCTGCTTATTTTGTGCCACAGGGTCATATGCCTTATCCTTACCCCTGTTACTACATGCCTCAACCTGGTCAACCTCAAGCACCCCCGGCTCAACCACCTCATGCTCTTCCAGAGCCTCATTCTTCCCAATCTCATCACCACACACAACCTCAACAACAAAGCTTTTTCACCCCAAATGCTGTTGACTGGAGTAGTCTACCAGAAGAGCTATCTGGTCAGGAACCACTACTCCAAGGTGCTGGTCAACATGGTGGTGATCAACCTTTTGGAAATCTTGCTCTGATGGCCCTTGATTCTGCTGAGGGTCATCATCTAATGCCTCATCTCAGGTATCCACTGAGGCAAAAAGCCAAGCTTTGTTCAGAGTCATGCATAGCAGCATTTGCTTCTATTAGAGAAGCAAATGTAGCTTTAATAAATAAAAATCTTGAGCTTGAGCACACTATTTCCAAAAGAAAAGCTGATTTTGAGGTTGTTCTAAAAGATAAAAATGATGAGATTTACAAGCTTAACTGCCAATCAAAGATGCTAAAGCTAGGGAAGATGTACTTCTTGAGAAGTACAAAGATCTCAAGGAAACTCTTGCAACCACCCAAGTTGAGTGTGATCGATGGGTGCAATCATGCAAGGGTTTTGAAATGCTTCTTAGCAAGCAACTGCTTCCAATGTTAAGTTTGGCATTGGTTACAATCACACTGCTCCACCCACAGACTTCATTTCAAGAGCAGAAGTTGAATCTGATGGGGAGAGCAGTAACCAATCCTTCTCATCATGTGACTTACTATCCTCTGAATCAGCATCATCAGAGATAGACTATCACATGACCAAAAGGCTGATCAACTCAGGAGTTGTCACTAGAAGTACTGAAGGTACTGGAGAGCAAGTGACAACACCTGAAGTTCATACCTCAAATACTGTTAGCACTAAAGAGAAGAAAACTAACAGTAGGAAAGGTTTGAAGACAGCTAAAGAGGATACCAGGAAAGCAGGCACTAGGAAAAACTGCTAGTACTGATGACAAACAGCTGAAGAACAGGACTTCAGCAGTTAAATCCTCTTCAGCTGATGATCAGCATAAGATGAAGAAAAGGCCATGTGAGATATGTGGCTTATTCAATCATCTTACTGATGATTGCTGGTACAAAGGGGTTCCAAACTCAAACAGAAGGAGCAAATCACTGAGAGCATCAATAAAATGAAAAATGAGTTTGAAACCAAGTTTGTATTAGCAACATCCAAACCTGAAATCCCTAAGCCCAAAGCTAAATCTAAAAACAAGGTAGGGATAACTCAGGCAACAGCTGAGGTTGCTCAGAAAAAGATGGTACAACATAGGAACTCATCATCAGCAAACTCCAATGTGTCTGAAGAGCTGAAAGCCCTATCACAGAATCAGACACAATTGGTGATGATGGTTCAGCAACTAGTGGGAAGAGTCAACCACTTAGATGCTCCTGTGTTGAAACCACAGAAAAGGAAGTCCAAGCCAAAGGGTTCCTCTTCTGTACCATCTTCTTCACCTCAAACTGTCACTCACAACACAACCTGTTAGTGCTACACCTGTAGCTGAGAACAGACCCAAAGCCAAGCAGGTTTGGGTCTCCAAGACTAACTAACACATGGTTGTGTTTGCAGGGTTCTTCAACATGCCATAGAAGCATCTGGTATGTAGACAGTGGAGGATCCATGCATATGACTAGAAGCAGCTCCCTTCTTAATGACTACTCTCAAGGAAAGAAGGGATTTGTTTCTTTTGGCAATGATGCAAAGGGTTACAACGTCAGAAAAGGCTTTGGTTCCAACGGGGAAATAAGGTTTGATGATGTTAACCATGTGGAGAATCTCAAGTACAACCTCTTGAGTGTCAGTCAAATGTGTGACAAAGGCCATGTTTGCCCTTTTCACAAGCCAGAACTGTAGGATTCTGTCATCCAAAGTTCTGAGTTTGATTGACAAAGCATTGGATGAACACACTCTCCTGAAGGCCAACAGGACAGGAAGAGTGTATGCCTTAGATCTTTCCAAAAAGATGGATCTAAAAGGCCATCCTTGCCTATTCTCAAAGGCATCTCCTCAAGAGTCTACACTATGGCATAGAAGGCTGGGTCATGTTAATTTCAAGAACATGAATCAGCTTATAAGCCATGGTTTAGTAAGAGGATTGCCTCTGAAGGAGTTCAAATGTGAAGATGACTGCACTGCTTGCTTGAAAGGAAAACAACACAAAGTTTCATTCCCTTCAATTGAAGAACCAAAGTCCACTGCTGCTTACAACTTCTGCACATGGATCTCTTTGGTCCTGTCAGAGTAATGAGCATGGCAAAGAAGAAATACTGCCTGGTAATTGTGGATGATTACTCCAGGTTTGTATGGACTTTCTTCTTGCACTCCAAGGATGAAGCAGCAAAGACAATATTGAACTTTGTGTTACAAGTAGAAAAGCAGTATTCCCTACAGGTCAAGTGTGTAAGGAGTGACAATGGAACAGAATTTAGAAACCACACACTTGATGACTTCTACCTGTCCAAGGGAATTAGAAGGCAGTTTAGCATTCCAAGAACTCCTGACAGAATGGAGTGGTGGAGAGAAAGAACAGGACCCTCATTGAAGCAGCAAGGTCAATGTTGGCAGACTCAGGGCTGCCACTGACCTTTTGGGCTGAAGCTGTCAATACAGCTTGCTATGTACAGAATAGAGCCTTAGTAAATAAGAGGTTGATGAAGACTCCCTATGAAGTTCTTCATCATTTGGCCCCTCTTATTTCATTCTTTAGAGCCTTTAGGTGTCCTTGTTTCATTCTCAACACTAGCAACCCACTCCATAAGTTTGCTAGTAAGGTGGATGCAGGGTACTTTGTTGGTATTCATCAACTTGCAAAGCATACAGAGTCTTCAACTGTAGAACCAAAGGGGTTGAAGAAACTTTGCATGTTAAGTTCAATGAATCTCCAAAGGACAAGATTCCACAAAACCCTGTGGAGCTGTTTGATCTGGACATACTGCAATATGTTCCTTATCAACCTCCATCTGTTGAGCCTGTCAACAGATCTCCACCTGGTGGTACTGAAGATGATGAAGTCAGTACTCACCTCTTCAAGTTCAGTGACAACCTGCCTAATTCCACTGAACCTGATGCTCCTGTAGCCTCAGCAGCTCCATCCACTACAAATGCTGATGAGATTTCTGCTGCTCTACTTCATTTGAGCTGCCATCCTCTACATGGTTTCAGGAATCTCCATCACCATCTGTTGCTGCTGATGAGTCTACAAACACTTGCACAGATATTATTGTTTATCAAGAGCTCAAGAATCACCCCACTTCACAAATTATTGGGACATCCAAGCTGGAGTTTCAACCAGGAATCAATTGTCTAATTTCTGCTTCTATGCTCTCTTCATCAATCAGCAAGAGCCAAAGAACTATCATATTGCTTTAAGAGACAATGGATGGGTGGAAGCTATGCAGCTTGAGCTTCTTCAATCAAGAAAAGCAAGTGTGGGAGCTTGTTCCATTACCCAAAGATAAGTGTGCTATAGGCACCAAGTGGGTATTCAGGAACAAAACAGATGAGAAGGGCCAAATTGTCAAGAACAAGGCCAGACTGGTTGTCCAAGGGTTTGCACAGGAGGAAGGCATCGATTATGATGAGACCTTTGCACCAGTGGCAGACTGGAGGCAATCAGACTGTTCTTAGCTTATACTGCCTTTCACAGTCTCAAGGTTTATCAAATGGATGTCAAAAGTGCCTTCCTATATGGAAAAATAAAGAAGAGGTCTATGTGTGTCAACCACCAGGCTTTGAGGACAATAAACATCCTGATTGGGTGTACAAGCTTGATAAGGCTCTTTATGGGCTGAAGCAAGCACCTAGAGCCTGGTATGAGACACTCTCAACCTTTCTTCTAGAGAACAAGTTCACTAGAGGCACCATTGATAAAACCTTATTCATCAAGACTGTGGGACAACATAAGCTCCTTGTTTCAGATTTATGTTGATGATATCATCTTTGCATCCTCTGATCCAAAGTTGTGTGATGAATTTACAAAGCTTATGAAGCTGAGATTTGAAATGAGTGCTATGGGAGAATTACAGTACTTTCTGGGCTTGTAAATCAAACAACTGGATGATGGAATCTTCATCCATCAGTCCAAGTATACCAAGAGTTGCTGAATAAGTTGATTTACAATCTGTAAGCCCTGTTCTACTCCCATGAGCAGCATCACACAACTAGATGTTGATCAGAAAGGTAAAGCGTTGATGAAACCCTTTACAGATGTATGATTGGGTCCTTGATGTACCTTACAGCTTCTAGACCAGACATCATGTTTTCAACATGTGCTTGTGCTAGATTTCAGGCTGCGCCTAAAGAATCCCATTTGATTGCAGTCAAAAGGATCTTAGATATCTGCAAGGTACCCAATCACTAGGACTTTAGTATTCAGCTGGGCATTCATGCAAATTAGTTGCTTTCTCTGATAGTGACTATGCAGGATGCAAAGTCACCAGAAAATCCACTTTTGGTGGTTGCCAATTCCTAGGCAATTGTTTAGTTTCTTGGCAGAGTAAGAAACAAACATCAATTGCTACATCCACTGCTGAAGCTGAGTATATTGCTGCTGCAAGCTGTACCTCTCAAATACTCTGGCTTCAGAACCAACTTCTGGATTATGGCATTACTGAGACTAAGACTCCATTATTAATGGATAGTGCTTCAGCTCTTTGTATTGTTAAGAATCCAGTCCAGCACTCTAGGACCAAGCATATTGAGATCAGACATCATTTTATCAGGGATTGCTATGAGAAAGGTTTGATTGATCCTAATTTTGTGCCTAGTGCTGATGAGCTTGCAGACATTTTTACTAAGCCTTTAGTTAGTGCCACATTCCAAAATTTGGTACTAAGGCTTGGTATGCTGCAGCTTGAATGATTTGACCTATGCTGGTACTCTTAGTTCACAACTACTAAGAGCAAAGGTCAAATATAAGTACTGATGAGTAATTTAGTCTTCAGCTTTTTCACAACTACTGAAGACTAACTGACTCAAAGTACTGATGTACATTATTTATTGAAAAAAACTGATGTAGTGAAGTGGGTTACAACTACTGATGTATGATTTTCAATAAATAAGTACTGAAGAACAAATTTTGCTCACAAGTACTGATGTGTAATCTTACACAAATACTGAAGACAAAATTTGTTCACCAGCTCTGAAGAATATTTCATCAACACTTGTTGACATCTGATCACAAGAGCTAAAGGCATAAATATTCACAAGAGCTGAAGGGTCGATGAAACATCTGAAAGTCAGCCAAAGAGCTGATGAGTAAGTGTGGAGGCTAGTATGAAACAACTGATTTGACGGAAACAGCTGATGAGTAATTTCTCATCAGCTGATAACAACAGCTGATGTTTCATACACAAACAACTGAAGGACAAAACCATGTCTTCAGTAGTTCACAACTACTGATATTAGTAGTTCACAACTACTGAAGGCTAACACCAAGTCCTCAGTTGTTTACAACACTGAAGCAATACCATGTCTTCAGTAGTTCACAACTACTGATCTCAGTAGTTCACAACTACTGAAGGCTAACACCAAGTCTTCAGTTGTTACAACGTCTGAAGAAGAATACTAGGTCATCAGTAGTTCATAACTACTGAAGACTGATAGTAACTCTTCAGACGTTCACAACATCTGAAGGACAAAACCAAAGTCTCAGTAGTTTTAACTACTGAAGACTAATACCAAGTCCTCAGATGTTACAACCACTAAAGGTTAAAACCACGTCATCAGTTGTTACAACAACTGATGACTAACACCAAGACCTTCAGTAGTTTTATTTCAACCTTTGCCCTACCCTATAAATACCCCATGTTCAGAGCATTTACTCCTCACTTGACCTAATCCTTACAAACCTCTGAAATTCCCATACACCATTAATGGCGAACATGCAACTGAAACCTCGACACAACTGTGTCGCCCATCTCACCAAGTCGCCATTATGGCCCAAATTTCATCAAGCCGTAGATCTCATGCACGACTCACCTTACAAAACGGCTTTTCTTTTGAACCCACCTTATACACCGACTCCTTGACGGAGTTTTGGACCAATGTAACGTCCAAACCGGAGAGCAGAATGCCGAGGTCTCTCTCCGGTCCTCCGTCAACGGCAAACCGATGGTTATCACTCCAGCTACTCTACGCCAAACCCTAGAGCTGGATGATGCCACTCACCCAACCTCCTATC
The DNA here is from genome assembly GCA_024085815.1 of Flaveria linearis. Taxonomy (NCBI): domain Eukaryota; kingdom Viridiplantae; phylum Streptophyta; class Magnoliopsida; order Asterales; family Asteraceae; genus Flaveria; species Flaveria linearis. The sequence goes on along the minus strand of CM044003.1, from coordinate 61,278,222 downwards.
CCAAAGGTACCCTTGATCTCTCCTTCACATCTCATGACTATCAGGGTAACCTCTCCGCCTCCACCTTGTTGAAGAAACACCTTCCTGACCCCCAACGACTGATTTTTCACATGGTGAATGTATGTCTGGCTCCCAAGACCTCTTCGTGGGACCAGATGTCCACAAGGTGGCAACAGGTATTGTATTCTATCCTTGAGAAACAACCTTTAAATTTTTCTGAAATTTTATTTTTGGAACTCAAGGACATGGCCTCAAAACCTTTTCCTAACCGTTGGAACTTATATCCACGGTTCATAATGGCCATGATCGAATACCAGCTTCAGGCTGAGGGACTCGTTGGCACTGGGGTCCCTGCCATGGCTGTTCAAGCCGAGGTATACTCCAGGCACAACTCCGACCAAACACTGAAACAGGCTGGCCGGCTGCGAAAACCCATGCAGCTGGAACCCACAGCCTCCACCTCCAAATCCAGAGTCCCCACCAAGCCAAAAGCCAAAAGAAGCCCACAAAGGCTAATCAGGGAGATGAGTCCCCTGAGGATGCCCCTGCCACACAAAGGCAGGATGTGCCTGCTGGTTCGATTCTCCCAGCAGGTACCACGACTCCACCCACCACAACCGCATAGGCTTCCTCTCAACAGGAGCCTGATGTAACCAATTTTGGGGCAACCACATTACTGGGGTCTTCCTCACTTGAGGAGGCTGCCATTGAAGAGCACAGTCCTCCCCATGTGCATACTGCTTCTAGCCCACATACTGAGGAGACTGCCCCACTAAGCCCAACACTGGTAATAGCCAGAGTGCTGACTGATCTGAGCACTCCACCCCTCCCCAGAAACCTATTACAACTGGGGAGACTCCAACCGAAGAGAGGGTGGGCACAAGTGCTGATCAGAGCCCACAGCACAGAGAATCAGTTCACTCTCCCAGTGTGGCTAAGGAGAGAGAACAATTGGTGAGGCTGCCACTTCCCCTGCATCAACATCTGAGCAGGGTGAAGCTGGTAACATCTCTAAGACCTCACCAGAGGCAATGGCCGATGATGGATCCAATCCGGAGGCCAGAAGTCCCCAGTACCAAGAACAAGGGGCACATGTCATTACTGAGCCACACTCAGGACATGTCATCCTGACAATGTCAGGAGGTCAGGTGATTCAGCTTATGCTGATGATGACCTGAGCTTCTTCTTTGATGTAGTTGCTCAAAACACTATCCTTGAGGATGAGATAAGCAGACTCAAAGAGCTGCTTGCTCAGATGACTCAGGATAGAAGTCCATCTGCCACCACTACCCCACAGATGGCACCTTCACCTGAAGGTCTCACATACACTGAGCCACTTCCACAAACTCAGCCACCAGCCCCTGCTTCTGGCACTAGCTCTCAGGACAGAACCCCCCTGAGCAGCTGGATGCTATCCTCCAGAAATCCCTACCTCTCATCACACCCATGCTTAAAGATATAGTTATTCAAACCCTTGATGAGAGGCTTCCCACATATATCCAACCCATGGTGGAGGTTGCCATCACTAAGGCTCTTGCTGATAGTCAAACCCCAACCAATGCACCCAAAAAGGGGGAGACATCAGTGCAAGACAAGAGGAAGAGGGGTGAGGAGGAGAAAGAGGCAGAGAAAGAGGTGGTGGTAGAGAGGGAGATGGCTGAGGAGACCAGTAGGGTGAGGGAGAAGGGGAAGAGGAAAGTGAGGGAGGTAGAGCAGATAGGAGTGGCTAAAATCCAAAAGGATTTCAGTTTCACTGATAAGAATAAGGGAGAGGGAAAGAAGGTGGCTGATCCTGATCTAGCAGCCCTTGTCAAGGAGGCTGATGCTGAGCACAACCGTTCAATGAACAAAGTCATTGAACAGCTGTTCAGGCAAGGCTTTGCTAGATCAAGAGATCAGAAATATGGAGAGGAGAGAAATTGACTACCGTGGATACTCATAGCCAACAGGAAAGACAAAAACTTGAGGCTATGAGTAGGTTCACTTCGAAGTACCTGGGCAGACCAGTCCTTGATGTTAAGGCATGGACCAGGGACAAACTCTTGGCAATAACCACCAAGATTTGTTCGGCTGGTGATTTTACAAAGGGACTGGTCGCAGAGGCCCTATCTGAAGCCGGTGCTGGGAACAGGACACTGCTAGTAAAGCTAACCAAACCAGCACTTATCTCTAGGCTACTAGCAGTGCCTGCCAACATTCCCACACCAACAACCAAACCACAACCCACAAAACCAACCCCTTCACCATCAAAACCCGCAGCCAATGATCCACCCCTGGTGAAGAAGAGAAGGGTGTTGAGGCTGCAAGAAGAAGAAGATGAGGAGGATGAGGAGGATAGTCTGCCACTTTCAGCAGTTATACCTCTACCCAAAGCTAAACCACAAACCATCACTCCCACCTCACAGCAGGACACTGTGAGGGTTAAGTTAGAAGAGGAGGAGCAGCAAAAGAAACATGATGAGGAAATGCTGAAAAACATTGACAAATGTTATGCTGCTTCGACCTCTATAATAAATATGCAGAGAGAAGCTATGAGGTTATTCACCCTCAGACAAACCTTTCAATATAAAAGGGAGAGGGTGAGAACTTGGCCTGACCCAAGGGTGGCTCACAGGATAGTCAAGAAGGACATGCCTGTGAGATACAAAAGCCAACTAAAGAGAATCGTAGATGAAGAGATCTCTGTGGCTATTGTAATAACACCCTGGGAAATAGTAGTTGAATTCGAGAAAGCTTATAGAGCCGGCCAATCACCCTTTTCAATGCTAGATAATAGGGTGGTTAGGAAGGGTCTGGTCTATAAGAAGCTTGAGAATTTTCATCGGAATGAGCTCACTTTGTTGTTAGAGGGTATACACCCTGATGAGTTTGCATATAGGCAAATCACAACACTTGAGCTCAAAAATGGAAGACAGGTCAAGTACCTCTCAGAGCAGTACGGTCGGGAGGGGTTATTCGAAGGTGAGCCTGAAGACCTGTCCAAAGAAGAACAATTGATCTTTCTTCAGGCTTACTGTAGAGAATCCTACCGGCTTGTACGTGGAGGTAGATCTCATGGATGGGGCAACAGCTCTGTGTCCAATTCCCCAAGACAGAGCTCCCATCCATACTTAGCCAAACAAACACTTGAGACTATCTCTCTGGCCAGTGCTTATCTGGGTCAACTTCTAATCTGATCTAGAAGGAAATAGACCAATCTTTATGCCATCAATAAGTGGGACATCCAATAATTAGAGGTTTTGGCTGCATTGGTTCAGGGGGAGTTTGTTGGACCAAAAGAACCAATGAGCAAAGATCAGGAAAACCTCTAAGTCCCACATGCCACTACTACAACTGCTGAAGACTCCCATCAGTCACAATGTTCTCTTACTTGAATGTCAGACTCGAGAACATCTGAAGACTCTCATCAGCTATTGTGTTCTCTTGCTTGAATGTCAAACTCGAGAGCATCTTAGCTCCAGCCTTCTGCTGTTATGACAAAGTCTGAAGAACAAAGTGTGAAGATCAAAGAACTGAAGAACATCAGCTGAAGACTCTAAAGTACTGAAGACCAAGCACTGAAGTCTGAAGTACTGATCTTACAAGTACTGAAGACTTCAAGTACTGAAGACAAGTACTGAAGAATCAAAAGCTGAAGAACTAAAGAACTGAAGACCTTCTACTGAAGCACAAAGTCTGAAGACAAAGACTGAAGACAACAACTGATGATATCTACTGAAGTCATCAGTTGTTATATCATCTGAAGCCAAGTCTGAAGACCAAGTACTGAAGACTCAGAGTTTGTCACAACAACTGAAGAAGTCTTCTTCAGTTGTGGTGGGTTTTTTCCTTATCAGTAGTTTATTTACTTTCAGTAGTTGTACAACAACTGAAGAGCATGTTCTTCAGTTGTTATAGTATCAGTAGTTATAAACGACTGAAGAGTTTGTTCTTCAGTCGTTGTAGGATTTCAGTAGTTTACTTTTGTCAGCACTTAGGAACTTTTGTAAGAGGATGTCAGTTGTTGACATCTTCAGTAGTTTTATGTTTGTCAGTTGTAATTTGAATATTCAGTGATGTCAGAAAAAGGACATCACGCCCATCCTTTTGCCGCCTATAAAAGGATGGGTAACCATACTGTTTTAAGGGCTGAAACGTGCGAACCAATAGAACATTTATTGTTTTGCAGAAACTCTTCTCTCTATGTTCATGCTTTAATTTGAAATATCTTTTATGTTCTTGCTTTAATTGCTAATTAATGAGCTAAATCCGCTGCATACATAATCTAATTGATCAACGAGAGAGGCTGAGATCCTGTCAATCAGGTTGCTCTATTAAACTCTGAGAAAGATCGTGGTTTCTCAGAGGTTTGTCGCTTCTTAAGGATCAAGTATTAGAGTTCTTGAGGACTTGCCAAGAGGTCACCATGGATCAGGAGAAGGCACTGTCTACCATAGTGTAGGGAGGACAATTTTCATCACTCCAGCCTCCATAAACACATATCTTAGGCTGGATGATGTAGAAGGTGATTTGTCCTTCCCCATGTATGCTGTCAACCACTTCTTTAGGTAGATGGGCTATGAAGGTGATTACTCTATAAGAACCTTCAGAAAGGGAAAGGTCTCCTCCCGGTGGAAGTACCTTCTCCATGTTGTCATCAATAGTTTATCCAACAAGCATGGAGGATGGGACCATAGTCCTCAAGATGGTTCTGGAGGTCAAGTTCAGGTAATCTCAATTGGTATACACTAATTTACTTGCAAACTTAGACTCCTTAGAATATTGCATGTTCCCTAGATATGTCCAGCATATTCTTAGTTGTGAACTGGGCTCACAGTTAAGGGGAATAGGTAATGTTCTAAAATTGGGATAGATGAAGCTCGACATCTTTAAGACTTTGAGAAAGCCTACTGTGGGCTTCTTAGGGGTAGAAACAGCCCTTGTCCTAAAAATATTAGAGTTTATCCAGCCTACAGTGGGCTTCTCAGGGGCTCACAGTTTATCCAAACTAGCAGCACCAGCTAGTGTTAAATCCACACCTTCTACTTCTTAACAACCCACACAACCACAAATAACCGTCACCTATAAAAGAAAATCTAAATGAACCCTGCATAAGTTACTCAGCTAGTGCAGGTCCCCATATCACCACCCATGCGGGAGGAAGTGGATACTGGAGCTCCTACTTCCCCTAACGAGCAAACCACTCCTATCTCACTAACCTGATAAGCTTACAACGCTAACAACCTTAAGCCTTCACTCAGAGACTCAAAACTCTAGTGAATAACTTTTAGCGAAAAGTTACTATCCCCAGCCTTTAGATCTTAACCAAGCAATACCCAACCTAGAGTTCTATGATGATGAAGACATGGGCTTGTGTGAATACCATAATTCTTTATTCTCCACCCCTACTCAAGGAGAAATGAGTACTCTTGCATCACCCATGTCTAGCCCATATCATCCACACACTACTGAGGTGGATCTTCTTGAACATGTTTAGGAGATCCATACAGAAAAGGCTCTCACTTCTGTAAGTGATTATATCATTAAGACCTCAACCATAGCAACCCATCCTCTTGATACTTCATCTTAAGCTATCACGGTGCAGGGGAAATCTATCAGCCAAGAACAAAGTGTTGGTGATGAGGAAGAGGACCTTAGTCCTATTTTCTCATCTCCCATGATTCTTCTGATGAAGATAAGGGGAATTTGAAAGTAAAGGTGCAAAAACTATGTGTAACCTGGACCTATTTAGTTTCCAAGGTTAGTCACCTAGAATCTCTCACCTGGTGACTACCTTTCAAAGAAGGGTCCATAATCAATAACTTGAGATTTTTGATCTCAAGAAAAACTAGGTGGGAGACCTTTAAGAAGAACTCAACCAGGCCCACAAGAATTTGTGGATATGGTGGATCTAACCTCTAGCTCACCTAAGCAAGAGGTTGATGCTACAAAAGGGGAGAAAGTCCTAGAAATCACAGAACCTGGGAGTTTTTCTCAGAGTATGATCATTGAGGATTCACCACCCTCACTTGCAATTGTCCATATTCAGTAACCTTCTCAAGTCCATATTGATATGGACTCACTCATACAAAGCTTGTTTGAGGAGGGTATACCAAGGGCTATGCCTGTTGGATCTTATATGCCCAAGACACATACAAGATTGATGTGATTAGTACGTTATGATCCAAGTCGGGTCATACCCAATAACAAGCTAAACAAACACCAATAAATATTATTTGTTGATATGATCAAACAAATAAATATTGACACCAATTTAGAAAATGGGCTTTCTAAATTATTGCATTTGAAATAGAACAAATTATATGAATAATTTGTTCATGAGAAATTATTTGTATTTTTATTTAAGTAGGTTAAATAATAACAAATAAAAGTGTGTTCAAGTTGTTTAATTTTATAAACTTATGAGTTAAAGAGTGTGAAAATTTCATAAAATTAAAATGGGTGGGAACCGATTTGAACAAATTTCTGTTGCCCCTTGGTTGGCCTCCCTTGGGATCCATTTGTCTTGTTTTAATACAGGACTTAAACTATTTTCACACTCCATTCAAACACACTCTCTCTCACACACAAAGCAAAGCTCTCTCTTCTTTTCTTGGCTGAAATTTTCAATTTTGGAAGAGCTCCCTTGGCTGAAATTTTCGGTTTTGGAAGAAAGCATAAGAAGAAGAGTTTGGTGTTTAACTTCCTAACTAGTTGGGTGTTTGGCAAGAAGCTTGTGGGTATACTTGCTTGAGGTCTTCTTCTTTAGGGGCTTCTATTCAAAAACATCATCATCTTCTCCATCGATTTCCATCTCACATCTTCTTGTTCTTAGAAAGGTTGTATTCTAAGAACACCCTATGGTTATTTATGCTTGATAGCATTTCTTTTCACATATATTTAATCCTTGTTCTTGGGTTTGTTATGTTGGTTAACAAATGGTTTATTTACAGCATATAAAACATGTTTTATATGTCTATATATCTGCTGTGTTTTTGGTTTAAATGGTTAAACAAACTTTGATAAACTTGTAACAAACCCAACAATGGCATCTAGAGCCAGTTATGTGGAAAACTTGCTTCAAAAGTCCAAGAAAAGTTAGTTTTGTTGGACTTTTTCAACCCATTAGGGGCTGATTTGTTATGGATATATGAATCCCTTGTCTTTCAAGTTTTATTTTACATACTTTAGAATAAATCTTGAAAGATTGATATCAAATGGTTGATTATTTTGTTTGGACAAAAACCCTAAAATTTTAGTTTATGTTGCTTGAAATTTTGAGGGTTAAAATGGGAGTTCATTTTGTTCTTGAATCTTGTATTTGGATACATGTTTTGGTGCATAACATAGCCTTGACCAAGTGTGTTTTGGATTTGGTTGAATGTTTTATCATGTTTGGTTTTATTATTAAAAAGGGTTGTAATAATATTTTTGTATTTGTATCTTTGGGTTGTAATTTATTTATTCTTTGGTTATGTAATAAATAGATTAGGTGCATTTGTTTTATTAGAAAAATTGTATTAAGATATAATTTTTGTAAAAGAAGATGCATGAGTTGAAGACCCAAAGAAAGATACAAAGGAAGGACACAAAAGACATGGACACTTGAAGCATTTGGATGTGATTTCAAGTGGGAGTTCATGGACACATTTTGATGTGTCATTGTTAACCCTTAGTAAAGACCTAATGACAACACTTGTGATGGCAAACAAGTGTAGTCAACTTAGTGGCTATGGTTATGCCCTTGTGATTGTATGGTTGTTTTTATTTGTTTTATAGTTGTTGTTTAGTATAAGGATATGCATAACAAACTTATTAAGAAACATAACAAGCTAAAAAATAATGGTTCTTTATCATTAAGTGGTTAATAAAAGGTTATTAAAAGGATTAATGATTTTAATAAAAGGGGTTTTATTAAGAAGGGAACCATAGGATAGCATGTGTTAGAATACAAATACAAGGTATATAGAGTTTTCTAAACTAGAATTATGAAAACTAAAAATTCCTTTTGAAAACAAGTTTAACACCGTCCTTTTTCACAACACTCAAGTCACTTGCAAACTCTTAATGGGATAAATGTCACCTAACCATTTTGAGGGAACTTGTGATTTGAGGTGGGAATACCATATTTGTGGGATAAAGGTCACCTAACCACTTGTATTGGTAAATTCACGTGTGTGTGTAAGTAGGGTGACTTGATTTGCAAACCATGTTAAATAGATCACCTACCATATGGTTTACAAAAGGTGTTTGATAAACGTGTCGACCACACATATGATGTTTAAGTCCATCCCATACCTCTAGAAGTTGCAAAGGGTTGCAATTGTCAAAACATTAACTACCTTGTTAATTTAAATAATGGGATAAACGTCACCTAACCACTATTTAAATGTAACGTTGGATTCTAGAACTTTAATTTGTGTATGACACATAAAAGAGTATTAATAACTAAAATATGATAATATCGAAAATACTAAAATTGGACTTTGTTAAATTTTGTAGATGACCACCAACAACAATGAAAATAATGATATCCCGTCCGCTCACTCATTATCACTAAGGACCATTCTCCAAAAGGAGCGTCTAAAACATAACAATTTTATTGATTGGTTTCGAAACTTGAGAATTGTTCTCAAGCAAGAGAAACGGTCATACAAATTAGACGATCTGATTCCCGATCAACCCAATGAGGAAGATGAGGAGGCCTACAATAATTGAGTGAAATACACTGAGGACTCGGTCCAAGTATCTTGCCTTATGTTGGCAAGTATGACTCCGGATCTCCAAAAGGAGTACGAACATCACGGAGCATACAACATGATTACCCAGTTGAAGGAAACATTACAACAACAAGCAAGGGTAGAGCGCTTTGAAACGATTCAAGCACTCCATGCATGTCATATGGATGACACCCAATCGGTCTCATCTTATGTACTTAAGATGAAGAGCCACATTAACCACCTCAAAAGGCTGAATTGTCCCGTCTTGAAAGAGGTTGCTACGGATTTGATCCTCAACTCTTTGTCAAAAAGGTTTGACAACTTTGTCATGAATTATAACATGAATGGGTGGGAAAAGAACATAAGTGAGCTTCACTCTATGCTCAAAAAAGCCGAGGCGGCCATGCGTAAAAATGTTTTACCCGTTCTCACCATCAATGAAGGTGGAAGCAAGAAGAGGCCTCACCCCGCACCCAAGGCAAGTGTTGCTAAGGGTAAAGGGTATATTTGGGGAAAGGGAAAGGGAGTGGTAAAACCGCCACCACCAAAACCAGCGGAGAAGAAGGAAAAGGTTTCTTCGAATGACCCATGCTTTAAGTGTGGAGAGATAGGACATTGGCCAAAGAATTGTCCTGTCCATCTCAAAGAGTTGCAAGCTAAGAGGGATGCCGGGCAAACCTCAGGTATAATTTCATGATTCATATTGATCTAAATTTAATATCCTCTAACACATGGGTATTGGATACCGGATGTGGAACTCATATTTGCAATTTGTTGCAAGGGTTCAAAAGAAGTAAGGACTTCAAGAAAGGGGACTACATCTTAAAGATTCCAAATGGTTTGGAAGCAATTTTGAACAATGTTTTATATACTCCTAGTTTGACTAGGAATATTATTTTAGTTGCCCAATTAAGACAATTATCGTCATGTTTTGATGTTTATCAAAAATGAAATTCATGTTTCTTTAAATAACATCTTTTACTTTAGAGCTATTCCTATTAATGGTATTTATGAATTGGTTCGTGAAAACACATTATATGATAGCTCATTGTACCAAACCACCACCAAGAAGCTCAAATTGGATTTGAGTGACACCTATCTTTGGCATTGCCGTCTTGGTCATATAAACAAGAAGTGCATACAAACACTTCAAAAGAACGGTCTTTTAAAAGCAAGTGAATATGATTCATTTGATGTATGTGAATCTTGTTTACAAGGCAAAATGACTAACTCACCTTTTAGTGGCAAAACCGAAAGGGTAAAAGATTTATTAGGTATCATACATTCGGATGTATGTGGTCCTTTTAAGCCAATGACTAGGTACAATGAAAGATACTTCATTACCTTTACCGACGACTATAGTCGATATGGGTATGTGTACTTGTTAAGACACAAAGATGAAGCTTTTGAAATGTTCAAAACCTTCCAGAATGAAGTAGAATATCAACTCAACAAGTCAATAAAATTCTCCGTACTGATAGAGGAGGTGAATACCTAAGTGATGCTTTTAGAGATCATCTTAGAAGTTACGGGATTGTCTCACAACTATCACCGCCTGGAACATGATAACACAATGTTGGGTCCGAGAGGAGAAATCGAACTCTATTGGATATGGTTCGATCTATGATGGCTAGAAGCTGATTTCCTCTATCATTTTGGGGTTTTGCTTTGCTCTCTGTGGCCCGTATTTTGAATATGGCCCCAACCAGGAAAGTGGAAAAGACACCTTTCAAAATATGGCATGGAAGGTTTCAATCTCTATCAAATTTAAAGGTGTAGGGATGTGAGGCTTATGTTAAGACTCCCACCTCAAACAAGCTAGAAAGTCGTTCCACTAAGTGTATCTTCATTGGATATCCTAGAGATTCTACGGGATATTATTTCTATGATCCTTTGGAACAAAAGGAGTTTGTTGCCAAGAAGGCTGAGTTCTTAGAAGCTAAGTTCCTTATGGAAGGAGCTAGCAGTAGAACAATGGATCTTGAGGAGGATCAAGACCCACAACCTGATACACGTTTGGTTGACACTAGCATTCAACATGAGGATGTTGAGAATGATCAAATGGTTGATCAACACACAGAAGATGTTCGCAGATCTGGTAGAACTAGTAATCCACCTGAAAGATATGGATTTTTCATATATGGACGCTATGTGGTAGATTCCGATGAACCAAACCACAGATTGTGATGTAATGTCTAATTTGGATTGTGACAAATAGCTTGAAGCCATAAATGTTGAGATGCAATCCATGTATGACAACTAAGTGTGGAACTTGGTTGTACCACCTCTTAACTCCGAAGTGGTTAGAAGTAAGTGGGTTTTCAAGAAGAAAACTGATATGCATGGAAACTTGGATACTTATAAAGCAAGACTTGTAGCAAAAGGTTTCACTAAAACTCAAGGGGTTGATTATGATGAGACCTTCTCGTCAGTTGCAATGCTAAATTCTAAAGGATATTATTTGCCATAGCTGCTCATTATGATTATGAGATTTGGCAAATGGATGTCAAAACCACTTTTCTAAATGGATATTTGGAGGAAGATGTCTATATGGTTCAGCCTGAAGGTTTTGTCGATCCAAAACATCCTAACAAAGTACACAAGTTAAAGAAATCAATCTATGGATTGAAGCAAGCATGAAGAAGTTGGAATCATCGTTTTGATGAAGAGGTAATCAAATTTGGGTTCGTCAAAAATGCTGATGAAGCATGTGTGTATAAGAAAGCTAGTGGGAGCATTGTTACTTTCTTAGTATTGTATGTCAATGACATCCTACTACTTGGAAATGACGTTCCAACCTTGGAGGGTGTAAAAACCTGGCTTGGAAGCTGTTTTTCCATTAAGGATCTTAGTGAAGCCGCCTATACTTTGGGAATAAAGATCTATAGGGATAGATCAAGGTGGTTGATAGGTTTAAATCAATGTGCATACATTGATAAGATCTTGAAAAGGTTTAAGATGGAAAACTCTAAGAAATGTACTATACCTATTCGAAGAGGAACGACTCAATGTCCAAGCTGAAAGGTTGAGCAAGATAAAATGAAGGGAATCCCGTATACGTCTGCTATAGGATCCATCATAACGTGCGATTTTGACTAACCCATGAGGGTTCACACACAGGGGGATTGTTGATACATGATGTCCCTAGTTTATTATACTTAAACGTTTATGTCTTTCATTTCTTACATATGTGTAATACAAGGGTATTATTGTAATATGATATATGTTTGGATGTCTAGTTACTATTGATTATATTGTATTCTCATAATATTTATTACTACACGCTTGAATGATTATTATATATAGGTTTGTAGTAGTTATTCATAGTTCTGAGTTAGTAATCATTCAGAAATATGTTTGCCTTAGTCTTGTGGTCATTCATGTTAACGGACCATGCTTATGGACCGGTCGCACGACTAAACCAGGTGACCGGATCAGTCGCACGACTGAGTCATAAGACTGGCTAAGTCGCATGACTAAACCAAGTGACTGAATCAGTCGCACAACTGAGTCATAAGACTGGCTCAGTCACACGACTGACCATTCATAGAGTTCAGTCGTGTGTATGAATCAATCGCTTGACTCAGTCGCACGACTAAACCATGCTAATGGCTCAGTCATATGACTTTACACTGAAACCTATAAATACCACGTAATTCGTGGAAAAACTGAACACTTTGAGTTCTATTATCCCCTAGCCATCCAGAGCATCCCAGTTCGTCCATCCAACTTCATAGTTCGTTCCTGATCGATTTCTACTCGTTCGTAACGTTTGTTTAATCATTAGATCGATCAGGTTGTCGTTCTCACTGATTAATAAAATAGGATTCCGCACTATTTGATCTGGTTTCACGTTGAATCAGTTAGTACTCTGTACGTACACGGTCCTAAAAGGGATCAGTCTTGGTGACTGAACCCATAGTACGAAACGGGATCCTTGTCATTCGACCCCGGGCTTTGTGCCAAGATATGATACAACTATTGTGCCAGTTAGAACGGGGTTTTGTGCCTAGAATGGTGGCTTCGTGCCATGATGGGGGGAAAAGCTTGACAAGATCTAGACTCAGTGAATGATAAAGATAAAGTACGAAACGAACGCAAAGATAAACTATGAAACGTAGGAAAAGATAAAGTACGAAATGAATGAAAAGATAAAGTACGAAACGAACGAAAAGATAAAGTATGAAATGAACGAAAAGATAAAGTACAAAACGAACGAAAAGATAAAGTACGAAACGAATGAATACGTGTGATAAAGAATGATGAACAAGGATATACTTTGTTGTATGTATGATGAATGATCACGTGCAAAAGTAAGGAAATTATTTTAAGGAAAAAGGGTATTTTCATGTACGAAATGTATAAAGTATTTTAATAGATAAAAACAAGACCTCACTCAGTAACGCTGACTTTTATGCATTTTCAGTTGGTAGGTAATGGTTGCTAAGGATGGCATGCAGGGAGGCTACTTGGCGGGACAAGACTGGCATCCATTCACGCATGATCATTATTGTTGTTTTCTAAAAAAAATCAAAGAATGTTGTCTTTTGTAGTTTAATGATGTTGTATTGCATAACAAAAGTAAATATTAATAAAATGAATGGTTTTTGTCAGTGACTTCCGCTGTAAGGTTTCATGAAATGCATGTTTAGTGCTATGAATGACCAACTATGAGGTCTCCGGGAACAGGGCCTTAAAAGTTGGTATCAGAGCTAAAGTTTAAGTGAATTGGGTACAATATTTTGAAAACCTAATCTTAAACTGAGAATAGGACTGAAGGAAAGGGATGCCAGCCGAGTAGCTATGTGCCATCGGGTATTTCTTTCTCAAAGTTAATTGGAGTTATGTGTTCTTAGTAGATTTAGGTGTTGATGTAATTAGGATACGAAATGCTTGGGTTGTGAAGATTAAAGTAAGTGGCTAATCACAACTGGCCACTGTAATTAGAACTTACTATGCTTAATATAAACTGAGCTATTCCTTGAATGACCGTGTTAGTGTTTGAATCTTATAGTGATTAGAGAATGGCTGGAGGTAGATCATCTAAGGCCTCTAGGGGTGGAGTATAAGGAGGATGTGGTGCTGAACCGCATGTCACTAGGAACAAGACTAAGACTACTGAGAGGGCCCGTGAAGAGCCCGAGATGCATCACCAGGAAGGTGGTGATGAGAGTGCAAATCTAGATGCCTCAGTAAAAGAGGCAGTAGTAGAGGAGGTGCATCAAGTCATGCAGAAGATTCTGCCGTCTGTAGTGACTGAAGTGATCAAAGCTGTAAGGAAGGATGAGAAGAAAGAGAGGAGAAGGACCACAAGAAGGGAAGAGAGGGAACGATCAGAGACTGAGATGATTGTCTCGAGTGAGGAGGAGGAGGAAGAAGCGGTGCAAGAAAACTGCACGTGGTTGCAACTATGGGGCAGTTCAGAGGTGCAAGCCCCTAACATTCGTTGGGAATGGCACTGCTGCTACTCACCGATAGGAGATGGAGATGGAGGCGGTACGAAACCAACGAAAAGATAAAGTACGAAACGAATGAATACGTGTGATAAAGAATGATGAACAAGGCTATACTTTGTTATATGTATGATGAATAATCACGTGTGAAAGTAAGGAAAGCATTTTATGGAAAAAGGGTTATTTTCATGTATGAAACGTATAAAGTATTTTAATCCATAAAAACTAGAACTCTCTCAGCAACGCTGACTTTTATGCATTTTCAGTTGGCAGGTAATGGTTGCTGAGGATGGCAGGCAGGGAGGCTACTTGGTGGGACAAGACTGGCATCCATTCACGCATGATTATTATTGTTGTTTTATAATGAAATCAAAGAATGTTATCTTTTGTAGTTTAACGATGTTGTATTGCATAACAACATTAATTATTAATAAAACGAATTGTTTTTGTCAATGACTTCCGCTATAAGTTTTTATGAATTGTATGTGTAGTTCTAAGAATGACCAGCTGTAAGGTCTACAGGATCGGGGCCTTACACTGCCCCCAGGCCAAATACTCAAGATGATAAGTTAAGGGCAGCTAGATTAAACTACTTGGGGACCAGGAACTGTAACATAGATGAACTCATCTCTCTTCCCTTAGAGGAACTCAATGAACTGGCAGACATAAAGCTTTTAAAGAAGAGAAAGGAGGTAGAGGATGCAGAATTGCTCCTCAATATCAAGGAAGAAAGGAGGCAGAAAATGCTCCTTCCTTCTCCCAAGTTCAAGAAAGCCCTGAGACAGAGGTTGTGGAACTGAATAACCTTAGGTAGAAAAAGAAGTAGATAGACAAAATATGATTAGCTACATGAGTGCCAGAAGCCTCTATTAGGCATCTGCACTTCTTCCCTTATCATACGAGTACATAGAATTCGAGTATCTTAACCAACTTAATCAACAAATAATAAAAGAACAAAAAGCTAATAAGAGAAAGATGAGAGATGCAAAGTCAAGAGTCATCATCCAAAAGAGCCAAAAGAAGTCTACTGATAGATGGAGGATGATGAGCTTCTTGAAGTTGTATGGATTCTACGAAAGGAGGCTTGGTTCAATGTCTCTATCCACTATGGATGAGCATATTAGAGTGATGACGCAGAATATTAAAAGGGGGGAGCTTGTTGGTTTGAATTCTCCACCAAGTCAAGCTAATCCTAAATTTGAGGTCAAGGTTGAACCCCAAAACAAAATACAACCTGGACCTAGTGCTGGACAACAACCAAGTTAATCTTCTGGTCCACTGCAGGGTCCTGATCCCTATCCTTTTGAACCTATGAGGGAAAAGTACACAACTAAGAAAGACACATAAGAACAACCTGGTGCCGAAGGCCAGTCTTCTCAGTTAAAGTCTCCAAAGAGGAGGAAAAGGATGGAGATGAAGATGGACACTAAAAGCATCCTGAGGTGGCTCAAGAAGAGGCTGCTTCACCAAGTCCAACACAAGTAGTGCTTCTTACAGCTGGAAGACCCATCCTGTCCTGGACTTTTGCTACAAATCTAGACAAATGGTATGTTATCAGTGATCAAGGAGGTCAAGATGTCTATTTCTAGCAAGACATGCTTGATCTTCCTCTTCATGATCTCTATGACATGAGAATGTGTTGGAGCTTCTTTTAAGATTAGCATTAGTCATTTTGTTTTTTATCATAGTGTAGGGACTTATTTGAAAATATATGTTCCTTAGTTTTCATTGTTAGTATAAATAGGATATTATATGTATTTTTTAGGTGTTCAAAACAGTTAGAACTTTCTGCTATTCACCTTGCACATTGTATCCATTTTCAATTACTATTAATGAAACAACTATGAATTTTTGAAGTATTTGCTGGTGTTTGATTACTTTGTGTTTATAATTGATCATTGTATTATAATATCATCACAAATAGATCCATTTCGAACCTATCAAAATGTATCAGAGCTTTTGGTTTAGTGATCAGAGCTTAATATCAACATTTTGAGCTCTGTGAATCACTTGAATCTGTGATTGATAACACTTTGATCAATTAATTGTTGAATTCAGTTGTGTTCATCATTAGAAACATGAATTGAATCACATTTTGTAATCCATTCATCTTCATTTTGTAAAGATTTGTTCATCATTAAAAACATTTTCTAATCCATTCATCTTAGTGATCAGATTTGTGTGCGAAAGTTGTTCTTCATCTTCGAACTCAAATTCAATAAGAAAAAAAGATTTGTTGTTGTTAATTGACAGAACTGATGATTGGGGATTGTTATTCGGTCTATATACTACCTAATTGGAAGTTTTTAGATCAATTGAACAAGTTTTGAAGAAACTGATAAGATCGGGTTGTTATAAATATGATGAATTAGGCGCTTGAAGTGTAAAAATCATCTAAAATTTGCTTAAGTGTTTCGGCACTTGAAAACTGTTTAGGCGCATTAGCACTGTTTAGGCATTTTAGATTTGGGTGTTTTACCACTGTTTGGAAGCTTGAAGACTGTTTGGACTTCTAAAACTTAAAAAAGAATTTTAGGCGTTTAAAGACTGTTTGGGAAATTTTGGTTAAAAATCCAGAAATTTAAGCAAGTACCCTAGGCGTTTGAAACTGTGTAGGCGTTTGACAACTGTCCAGGCGTTTGACAATTGTTCAAGCGCAACATCAATTAGACATTTTAGAATTCAACTAAGGCATTCCCTTAGGTGTTCAAAGTTGGGCGTTTCAAAGCAAGAGGCACATCATAATTCAGACTTTTCATTTAACACTTAGAAATTTTTTAAAAACTAAAATCCAAAAATATATTTATTAGATTGTTTATTCCAAACTCTAAAACAACAAAAGAATATTATTTTCATTAATTCAAAATTAAAAATGGTTAAGTCTGAAGATTTGGAGAACAGGGTTCCCAAGTTGAAGAATAGAACTGATTTCAAGAACTGGTCTCTCAGATTAAAACATCATCTAAACTCTATTGATACTGACTTATGGAAGTCAATAGAGAAAGGACCACATATCCTAGTTACATCAAATGATCCTAATAGAGGATTTGTGTACACTAAAGACTCTCTAGAACCTTATCTTGAGGATGGTCTGCATGGTGATGATTTAAGGAAAGTTAAGAATGGTATTAAAGCTTACTTACTGATGTGTAAGGGTTTAGATTTGGAGGTCTTTACTAGACTTGAAGGTTATCAAACTGGTTACACCATATACAAAGCATTGAAGATTATTTGTGAAGGTGCTAAAGAGATTCAATATCTTAAAAAGCAGAAACTCAAGAGGCAACTAGAGTTATTTGAGCATCTCTCTAGAGAAACAATTAACCAGATGATGAAAAGATTTGTGCAACCTACTACTAAAATGTCAACTGCTGGCATCAAGAATGATATCAAAGATCTAAATGACAGACTTCTCAATGCTCTTCCATCTTTATGAAATTATATAGTTACACTATTAAAACATACTGAAAAGTTCACAATGGATCATGATCTTTTGGTTGCCAAAATTGAATCGGTTGAAATTGATAAGAGTTCTAGAAACAATGACAGAGCTGCATCAACATCTCAGTATAAGTATGTTGCTTATCCTGCTAACATAGTGGAGAATGCATTTCTGGCAAAGGATGATGGTACACTAGAAGATAAGGGTGATTTGTTTGTTGGAGTTGGTTTCATCGCAAGTGCTCCTATCTATACAACTCAACCTTAGTCTCCTCCTAAAACTCAAACTCCTAAACCTCAAACTGAGACTCCATCTTCTAACTCTGTTAAACCTAGCAAAGTTAAATATGTCATTAATATCCTTTTACAGGATGAAGAGTCAAAATCTGCTTTTAGTGCTTTCATGGCCAGTTTTCAAGCTTATCAAGGTAGTCAGTTAACTCAAGTTGATCTTATTTTATAGGATTTATTTGAGATGGATCCTGATGATACGGAAGAGATGGATTTAAATTGGTAGATGGTGATGATTGCTTAAAGAACTTAGAAACACTCCTATGTGAACAGGAATTACAAGTCAAGTGCAAACAAAACAATTGGCTTTGATAAATCAAGGTCAAGGTGTTTCAATTGCAACAACTATGGTCATTTTCAGAAAACATGAAAGATGAGGAAATGGTCAAGCTGGTTCTAGCAGTCAAAGATACAAACAACAGTCTCAGAAAACATTTCAGAAGCCTTATCAAAGTCTTCCCATGCTAGAACTGAAAGATGAATCAAAATCAACTAAAGAGCCAAAGAAAGCTCTTGTTGTTAGCATCAAAGATGACTATGACTGGAGTGAATATGCTGAACAATTCACTACTGATCTCACATCTAGTTTAGCTTTTGTTGTTGAAACTCATAATGAAGACTGGTATGAAGATAATGATCCTAAGGCAGATGGTGATTCAGACAATGATAATGAAGACTATTGGAGTGATAAATCTGATCTAAAAGATGGCTTAGAAGAAACTGCTGTCATGGCTCAGTCTGAATAACCAAAGGTAAACACTCATCATCTGATTCTAAGACATCATCTTCAAGTTATCTTGAAATTCCCATTGAAGTCGGAGAAAAAATGTGCTCAAAAGCATGTTTTGATCAAGTTAAGCATTACAGAACATATTCATCCAAAATGTATGGTAAACTAAAACAAGAAGAAGTAATGCCCGGCAAATCATAAAATCTCCGATGAAAAGATCTTATCTCTTCAAACTTCATGGAACAAAACACTTAAAGAACTTGAACTTGTTCAAAAGCAACTTAAAGAGATGACCAAAAATCTAGAACAAGAGAAAATAGGTCATGCTACAACTTAGGTCGATCTTACTAAAGTTAAAAGTTCAAAAACCATTATAGAACAGTTGGTAAATGGGAGGAAAGATAAAGACAAAACAGGTCTAGGCTTCACACATGAGCGCATGCATGACTCTATCTCAAACACTTTACCAGAGGACTTTAACACACATGATCGCTCACATGAAAACAAAGCTAAACTAAAAGCATTTCATGGTAAGAAAAAGAATGTGCAATCTAATGCAGAAAGTAAGGAAGAAAAGATAAATGTTGAGATATTTGAGTAACAAGACTTAGAAAAGATTAAAAATGGTCATCCAGTAAAAGTTAAATCTTATCAACCACGACCAAACAATAAAAAGATAATGACAAAGGATCTCATGAGTTTGTTATTGAAAAATGTGACCCTGAACAATGTGTTGACGAAGGTGTTGCAAATAATGAAAAACAAAACTAAATAAATAAAGATAAAACAAAAGAAGATGGCGTTACGTCTAATGATTCATGTTCATCTCAAAATGCTAATAAATCCCATAGCAACAAAACATCATCAAAATCAAGAAATCAGAGAAGGAGAATGAAAAATACCAAAGCTAAAACCTCTCAAACTCAAAATCAAACAAATCAACTTAATCCAGTGAAGTTTGTGTATGTTGGTACTTTTGACATGAACACAATTCCTGAAATAAAATCAAACCCAAAAAACAAATCTAACTCTGCTCTGAAAACAGGTTCAGGTCCAAAGTCTTCTGCTGTCAATAAAAGATTTATATCTAAGGAGTCAAGGAATAATGTTATTGATCAAAAACCAAAACCTAAATTTCAAAAGAACAAATTCACAAATCAAAAACAACAGATTAACCTTACAACTCCTAAATCAAAACAAGGATCAAATATGGCTTCCACATCTATGGGTAACAAATAGTTATTTATGTTTCAAGAAAAGTACTGTGATATATGTGACATGTATAATCATAACACTATTGAATGTTTCTTTAACAGATACTGTCACATTTGTGATATGAACAATCACTCAACAATTGATTGTTATTTCAACAAGTACTGTGCCTTGTGTGATGAAAGAAATCATGACACTGAGGATTGCTATTTCAGAAAGAACTCGCCAAGGAAAGGATATATTAACCCATATTTTCAAGGAAATCAAAGTCATGGTTTTCAAAGGTTAACAAAACAACCTTCCTTAGGCTTGAGATCTCTTAGAAGAATTAATTCTAATTATGATGAGTCTTATGCTATGAAAACAAAACAATATAAACAAGGAAACTTCATTCCATGATCTGTGGGAATGAACAATGGAAAGTTTAGCAAGCAAAATTTTTCTGAAAATTCTTCATCTTATCTTGATGATGATCTTGAAAAACGTTACAATACTTTGAGTATTAAGTAAAATAAAGATAATCAAAAATTTGTCAGAAAAGGAATTAAGAAACTAAAACCTCAAAAGAAGCCTGATTTGAATAAGCTTCATTTTAAGCAGTTTACCATTGTTGATATGTTTGGCAAGCCCAAGACCATCTTGGCTTGGTTTGATAACTCATCTTAAATTTCTCTAAAATGAAGGTACGCCCAAGAAGACCTATTAAGACTTAGATTAGAAAGCCATGACTGCCCTCCAAACTTCTCTTCCAAATGCCATCTACAGAGGCTTCAAGAAGTGCAAAACTGCCAAGCAGCTCTAGGATGCACTGAAGCTGATGTATGAAGGTTCTTCTGATGCAAAAGAAAATAAGAAGGATATTCTGAAGCAACAGTTTGAGAATTTCACCTTCAAAGCAGGTGAAACCATGACTCCACAATACTTCATGTATGTTGAGATTGTGAATACTCTGATGGATGTTGTAGTAAAACTGGAAAACAGATAATTTATGAGAAAATTCACGTCCTCTCTTCCTAGACAATGGACACACTATTGTGTGGTCATTAAGAGGACTGAAAATCTCAAGAACCTCACTCTTACTGAGTTGTATGGCATACTCAGTGGTTACCTGATGGATTATGCACATGCAAAATCCATCTGGCAACTCTAACAATGAATAGATTTCTGCATAGCACGTGGTTGAAAGGGATTATAGAGAACCACAGCACCATGTCATCTCTTACCCTGACAACTCACCCAAGGGCCCTTTATCACCTTCCTCGAGACACCAAAGGAGAGCTGCATCCAAGGAAGCCCATTTCAGGAGACAAGCTCATCACATGATTTTTTGTCGCATGATGAAAGCACATGCAACTTTCTCTTCACCTTGAGGAGTTTGACTGTATCAATCCAGGTGATCTGGAGTATATGGAGGTAGTTCAACAAATGGCTCTTCTCACTTATAGAGCCAAGAAGTTCTATAAGAGGATAGGGAGAAAGCTCCTAGCAATGTATCCAGTGGAAAGTTTGGGCTGGATTAAAGCAAAGTGAAGTGTTACAACTATAACTAAATGGGACACTTTTCTATAGAGTGCAAGGCACCCAGGACAAATGGTGGTCAAGCACAACCCAAGCCAAACTACACTGAGGGAGCTCCACTCACTGAGAAGCCCAAGCAGCAAGTTACGGTTGCTATTGAAGAAGGAGGCTTTGATTGGAGTTTCCAGGTAGAAGATGTGTCTCCAAACCGAGCACTGATGGCAGATCTGGATGAAGCCAAGGTATTGGAACATCTTTGTACCCTAGAATGCATTGCTAAAGTAAATAGATACAGGTCCTATAACTTAGAGATGAGATCTGATCTTGAGTCTTTGAACATATTAAAATCTGATTTTAAAAGAGCTGAAAATGAGTATAAGTTAAAAATAGAATACTTAAAGAAAACCATTTCAACTCTTAAACATGAGCATACAAACTACAAGACTCAAATCAAAGATCTTATCACTAAGTTAACTGAGTACCAGGCTGAGCTAGTGATCAGCAAAGCCAATGAAAAGAAGCATGTTTTTGAAGAAGAGACCTTCAAGAACATCATATCCTCATCCTCGCATTCCAAAGTGTGTTATTAGAATAAACAGGGATTAGGATCTACTGAGATAGCTACTCCACACACTCTACTGTCTGTAAGATCTCCAAGGTGTGGAAATAGTCAAGATGAGTTGCCATCCATAGATCTAAGTGATGAATAGGATGAAGAGGAGGTAGTGAAGGATGGATCTAAGAAGAGTGAGGAAGATCATCCTAACAAGGGTCACCACACTCTTGAGGAGAGGAAGAAGTCAGGGATGACTAAATAATAGAGGAAGAACTTGATCCGAGCAGCAAAAAGAAGATCAAAGAGACAAGTTTTTATCTCTGCTGGTTTTAAAGTGGTAAAGGTTGTGGACACAAGTTTGAACTCTAGTACGAAGAGTTTAAGTACATGTTCAACTTATCTATGTAAAGGAATGAAGGCTGATCAGCTGTGTAACACTGCTACACAGCATGAACCATCCACCTCCAAAGGCAAGCCTCGCCTTTGGAGGCCAGGTAGAATATCTTCAAAGATGGGGATGGATATGGAATGTGATCAAAATCAGTCTTCCATTCATCAGAAGCCTCTCAGAAGAAAGCAAATTGACTGCATTATGTGTGGCAATACTTCTCATCTGGCTAAGGATTGCATCTACAATCCTAACAGTAATGTCAAGATAATAAAGAAGAAGACTTCTGAGAGGAACAAGAAGAAGAATGCTTCGAAAGAAATCTGTGTTTCTTTTGGAAGATCCAAAATGAAAATGAAGACAAGTGAAAAATTGTCTTTGGAAGAAAATTTGTCTCGGAAGAAAGGAATGCTTACGGAGCACTGAAGCTTGCTGCAGTGAGAGTAAGATCTTTCGAAGGGTCAGTTTCCAAAACTTCTAAAGTTGTAAAAACTTCTGAAACTTTGAGGTTCAAGTCTAATCTTTCAAAGATGGTGTGGAAGATAAAGGAAGATCATTTGACTAAAAATTATTCACTCACAACAGCAAGTGTTCCTCATAGTCTCAGTATAGGATCAATTACTATTGCATTGTCTTTAGTTCATTTTGAAGAGCCCAAGACAAATGTGGCTTGGGTTGCTATATGTAAATAATTCTCCTTTTATTATGCAGGAACAGTTATAGGCCAAAAGAAATGTATGGATCATTGATAGTGGTTGTTCCAGGCACATGACAGGCAATGGCTCTTTGCTTTAGAACTTTGAGAAAATTGATGGAGGGCTAGCTGCTTTTGAGGAGATGCTGGTGGCTACATTACAGGAAGGGGTAGGTCACAAATGGTAAGCTCAATATTGAGAAAGTAAACTTTGTTAAGGAGCTTGGGTATAATTTACTGAGTGTATCCCAATTTTGTGACAAGAGACATAACATGCTCTTTCCTGAGCATGAGTGCATTGTTCTCAAGCCCAGGTTGGTCATTCCTCAAGAGCATATCCTGCTTAGACCACCCTAAAAAGAGAACATGTACAAGATGTATTTGCAGGAAATATCCCCCTCAGGAGAAGTTTCTTGCTTTCTATCTATTGAGAATATTGATGAGTTTTTCCTTTGGCATAAAAGAATGTGCCATGTAAAGCCTAAGAACATGAATAAACTAATTAAGAATGATTTGGTAACTAGAATGCCAAAGAATGGGTTTAGAAGTGATGATCACTTTGTTGCATGCCTAAAAGGGAAACAACACTTGGTGTCACACAAGTCAAAGGAAAAGAACTCTATCACTACTCCCCTAAACTTATTACATATGGATCTCTTTGGCCCCACCAGTGTAATGAGTTTAGGAACGACCTCATACTCTTTGGTGATCATAGATGATTTCATAAGATTCACTTGGATTTTCTTCCTTAGAACTAAGGATGAAACTCTTGAGATCTTGTAGAATATCATTCTAAAAGTTGAGAATCAAATTAATCACAACGTCAAGATCATAAGGTGTGATCAAGGAACTGAATTGAAGAACCAAATCCTTGACATATTTTGTGATGAAAGGGGTATTACAAGACAATATAGTGCTCCCAGGACTCCTCAGCAAAACGGTGTTACCGAGAGAAGAAACAGGACACTTATTAAAGCTGCAAGAACCATGTTGTCTGACTCTAAACTGCCCATTACCTTCTGGGCAGAGGCAGTCAACACTGCCTACTATGGGCAGAACAGAGTATTAGTAGTTAAGACTCATGGTAAGACTCCTTATGAACTGTAGCAAAAAAGAAGACCTTTTATTGGTTTTCTCCAGTCATTTGGATGTCCCTTCACCATCTTGAATACCAAAGATCAAGTAGCCAAGTTTGCTGAGAAATCAGATGATGAACACTTCATTGGATACTCTTCTCAAGCTAAGGCTTATAGAATATACAATCTTAGAACTAGAGTAGTTGAAGAATTAGCCAATGTGATCTTCAATGAACACACACCTAGTATGAAAGGTTCTGGTCCTGATTGGCTATTTGATCTTGACTTAGTTGCCAACTGATTTAACAAATCTTATGAAGATGTTTCAGGATCAACATGTAACATATCAACAGAAGATCCTGACCCAAGATTTGAGCTGAAAAGACCAAGACAAACCACATCTTCAGCTTTAGTGGTAACTAACCCTATAAAATGAAGTTCCTATCAGCACAACAATGACAAATCAAGCTGATACCTTGACAAAAATGTTTGTTTACACTCTTGTTTCTTATTCCAGATAGAGCCAAAGAAAGTTGATGAGGCTTTGAAGGATGGAAGTTAGGTTGAACCAATGCAAGAGGAGCTGCTTTAATTCAAAAGACAAAAGGTTTGGAACCTATGTCCTCTTCCTCATGGGAAGACTACCATAGGTACCAAATGGGTGTTTAGAAGTAAGAAAGATGATAGAGGACTTGTCATTAAGAACAAGGCAAAACTAGTTGTTCAAGGGTACACACAAGAGAAAGGAATTGACTACACTGATGTCTTTGTTCCAGGAGTAAGACTTGAAGTTGTTAGGATATTCCTGGTGTGAATCCAAGGATCGCAATCAGGAATTATAAGTATTAATATAGAATCAAGCTGATCACCTTCTTCTGAGTAGCGCCTAGGTACTTCCTCTTCCTTGAGTATAGACTCAGGTCTCTCTTCCAGGATGTCTTTTGTGGTCAGGAGGTCATCAGCCTTTGAATCTTTTGGTTCTTTTGGAGGTCCATATTTATGAGCTCATTCCACTCTTCATCACTGTCACTATCCTCATGAGTGATTTTTTTCACAGTAGATAAATCTACTAAAGGAGTGTGTTCAAGGGATGTATGCTTTGACCTCTTAGGTGAATCTTCCATACTGACCACCTTCTTCTGAGTAGCGCCTAGGTACTTCCTCTTCCTTGAGTATAGACTAAGGTGCTTAGAGGTCTCAGAAGATTCTTTCACTGGTTTTGTTGATGGAGCAGCACTTGACTCAAGAGCACATATTTTCATTTTTAGCTCCTCAATTTCTTCCTCTTTCGTCTTTAACATAGTAGATTTAGATGAGAGAGAATTTGTTACTTGTTCAACTTTCAAGGCCATCTTCTCCTTTTCAATTTTCTCATGCCTTACAGACTCCAGAAGTTCTTTTTCATGTTGAAGTAATGTATCAATGACTTTATTATTGTGCATCTTCTCTGAGCCTTTTGAGTCTTGCTTCTTGTTTCATCAACTCATCATCCTTTTCTTTTATGACTCCATTCAACTCTTGTATGCTTTGCTTTCATTTATTTGATTTGAGTACAAGTTTATTGTATTCAGCCACCAAGTAACTCTTGCTTATAGGGATGTCCTTCTCACTCAGATCATCTTCATGGTAGGCAATAACATCAACAAAGTTTCCTTTTTCTTCTTCTGCTACGTGTTCAGCAACAGTCTCATCATTATTTACTTCAGTGGGTGCCACACTTGTTGAACTCGAGCATGTCTCAACTGTTTGATTAGCAGGCTTTTGATGTTGATGTTGTTGTAGTTGTTAAGCATCATGGATTGGACTTATTGGCTCAGTGTGATTAGACAACACTGGGTTTTATGAGTTGGAGACTGAGAGTGGAATGGTGCTAGCTTGAGACATCAACTCATTCTCACTAGAGTAAAATGAGTTTTGAGACTGAGTTACATGGATAGGCTCAGTGTGAACACTCTCAGGAGTTTGAAGGTGAGAAGTTTCAGTTTGTTGATGAATAGGTGATTAATTGTGGATTGGAGAGATTGGTTGGGTATGTTGAGTGCTTGATTGAGATTGTGGTGGTGATTCTTGTTGGATAGGTGAGATGGGTAGGGTGTTTTCAGTGGCTGCTGATAGTTGTTGTGGAGATTCATGATGTTGAATAGGTGAGATGGGCATTGTGTTTACACTGGCTGGAGATAGATGTTGGTGAATGGGTGGTTGATGAGGTAATGTGAGGCTTGTGCAGAGTTAGAAGATGATTCTTCTTGCTGATCTACCCAAATGATTTCTTGTGGAATGTTGGCATTAGCATCCACCACATGGGCAAACATCGGCATGTCTTCCCCTTGGTATTTCCCACTGATTAAGTATATATAGCTTATACTTGTGTAAGTTAGAGAGATATACGAATATGCTACTTACACATTGTAATTGTCTTTGCTATTATCAATAAACTTTATGAATTCTTACACATTGTAATTGTCTTTGCTATATCAATAAACTCTATGAATTTTGTTGATATTGTGCTTTGATTTAATTACCTTGTTTGTATTTCATTGAATTGTTCACTAATATCATTACAGATCTATACATTTGATCCTATCAAATGGTATTAGAGCTGTTGGTTGATGGATAAGCAGTTCAATTGAAATATTATGGATTTCAGTTGTGTTTAGTCATCAGAACATGAATTGAACCACAATTAGCAGTCAAATTCATCAAATTTTAGAGAATTAGTCGAAATTTGGTTCAAAAAGTGTTCATATTTGTCGAAGTGAAATTTGAGAGATTCACTGATTTGTTGTTGATAATCAAAGAAATCGAAGCTAGAAGATTGTTTATCGGCATTAAATCTACTTCATTGGAAGATTTCAATCCTATTCATCAAGTTTTGATTGATTTCAGAAAAATTGATTTTGCTACATTCATAAGAACATGATGAATGTGGCGCATTAGGGTTGAAAATTACTGAAAATTGCCCAAGTATTTAGGCCCTTGACCACTGTGCATGTAACACCTCTGAAATCTAGCCAATTAGAAAACTTAATGTATTATAGGACCCAAGAAAAGTCCAGATTGATTTGGGCTTACCAAAGAAATCTTGCAAAACAAAACTAGCCTTTTGGGCCCAATAAGTAAAATAAGGGCCCGAACTTATAAACAAGGCCCATTTAAGGCCCAAATACACGTTTACGAACTAATTAAACGAGAAACCATGAAATAATGAATTATTATGTGATTTGAAATAACCATGGAAAGATCCAAGCTAAAAACAGATTCAGAACCCATACCTTGTAAAATCCGGCAATTTAACGTGTACTAATGTCTGAATTCTATCAGAAATTCTTATAATGGCTTGTTATCCAATCAAAGTCATTGTTAATCATAACAAATATAGCAAATAAGGCTTGCTAAAAGATTTTCATCAAACATGCATAAGCAACGGAAATGCGTAAGTGAAACGCGAATACCGGTTTTCACCGGCATTTAACTGACGTCTGTTAGGACCTCCGAGCCTCGTAGCTCCGTAAATATTCATCTAATCATTCTTTAATGTTATAACATATTAAATTGGTGAGTGATATGTTGTCCGGAATAAATGCGTTACGAAACGCGACCGTGACGTGAACCGGGTTACGATCAAGTCAAACCCGAGAATACGTTAGATAAGGTTTTAACGTGACCAACACGGGAAGTTAACGCAATAAATATAATTTTAATACTTAATTGCATATATCTTGATACCAAAATTATAATATTAATGCTCATTTGATAAAAACGCGTAAAACCGTTAAACGTGTGAAATACGCGTCAAATTACAACCTCGTTTAATTATTCAGTATGTCTTAATACAATAAAATTATTAATCTTGGAAAATTTATAACGTTTTGTATAACCGAATCAAACGGGAAAAGAAAAGTTTAACGTTGCGCGAAAACTTAATCGAACGTGTATGAACCGACCCGTATTCGAACCCATCATCTAACCATAGTATAAAAGCAACTTATTCCGCCATTTTAGGGTTTTACACATTCAAAATAAGGCTGATAGAGAGAGAGAGCCGCAACCCTCCCTTCTCCGGCGAACTTCCGGCCGATTTCCGGCCACCGGCGGCCATTCCGGCGACGCCCCGGCGAGTGCCATATATCAAATCAAAGCCCTTGGAAAGACGAACACGATGGCGTGGTGGTTTCTTCTGATTCGCAATGAAGAGGATTTTATGCAATAGAGAAGGTGGTGTGGCGGCTAGGGTTCCAGCGAGGTTCCGGCCACCGCAGCCGGCGGCTGGCGGCGAGTGGCGGCGTGTTCCACCCATGATCTTCTTCCTCTTGACGAGATCTTTCCAATGGTGGTAGCTTCGCCCTCTAACTCGTAGCGGTTTAAAAGTTATGGCCCGTTGAAAGTGGTGGCAACTAGGTTCTTGGTTCGAAGGCTGTTGTGGTCGCGGCAGTGGGTGATGGTTGTGACTGTAATCGTGGCTGTGTGGTTGTCGGTTGTGGGGATGGTTGTGGCTGTAGTCGTGGCTGTATGGTTGTCAGGATACCCACGATTGAAGGCTGCGGTTGGCGGTTGTGACTGTTGGTTTGTGAATGTGGCTGTGATAGGGGCTGCGGATGCTTCCGGTCGCGGTGGTGGTGTCATTTAGTGGCTGCCGAAAGGGGGCTGCTACAGCAGGTGACGGGCCGATGGTGATCGTGATTGTGGCTATGCTCGTCGGGTGTTAATGGTGGATGTCGTGGTTGTGCTTGTCGGCTTCGGTAGGCGATGGGGATAGAGATGGTGGACCGTGGTTGCATGTGGTGGATGGTGATGGTAAAGGTCACAACCGAAGTATATTGTAACGTATATTGCGGTTATAGTTTTGTTTGGGTATGAGATATCAATATCAAAGTGTTTGTAAATGTTTTTAGTGTGTTTTGACTAGGTTAAGTTATGACCTAAGTTGATGGTCAATTGAGGTCTCGGGTAGTCAGCAACAAGAACATGATAAGGTCAAGAGCCATGTGAGTGGGTTAGCGAGCGTGAACCAAGTGGAAGGTATAATCGCACGCGTTACGCATTTGAAATTTAATTATAAGTTACATGCGTATTATTTGAGCTCTAATTATAAAATACATAAATTATAAAGATGAATATGAACGCCAATAGATATAATTGTTTGCTTTAAAATGGTTAGCTCATACACGAGACATAAGTATCAAATAATAGTTATTAAAAACCGATCAAGATATAATATATAAATTATTACAATGTGGGGTTAACAATAATATAACTTATATTTGAACATGTATATAGTTATTAATAATTTGGGAACTATGATATATAAGTATATATATGTATATATGTACACATGCACATATATGTGTAAATATGGTGGCATCTCACATGTACAAATTTAGGTACTTAACCTAGATACTAATGATAATATTAGTACCATTGTTGATGTTTTAACGATTATCAATATTTAAGATAATTATTATCAAAACTAATAATAAAATTTCACCAAGACTTTAGATATGATGAATACTGACGGCGCAAGCGAAAATCGTTAAAATACATTTTATCTATGATGAATACTGACGGCGCAAGCGCAAATCGTTAAAATACATTTTATCTAGTTATCATTATTAATATCAACCGATTATTGCTACGAATATCATACTAAGAATCACTTCTCGAATAAGAACATTAATTAACCTAGCATACACAAATTAGTGCATAGCAACAAATACTTGTACAAAAGCTAAGATACAACAAGGATACTAATCACCAACTTTAAGATAACTAAACAGCTCAACCGCACGCATGTAATAATGTCATGCTAATTCTAAAGATGAATCTCATATGTTCTAATTAGGATTTCTTTGTTGGTGACTTTCACTTTTCTTTACCGAGCTCAGAATTTATATAAGGATACCAGGTGAGTTCTAGTGATCCCTTTTTACTACTGCTTTAGGATGAAACATGCTCTGTTATTTATGAATTTTAAATTGTACTTTACTTGGTGATTGTATGTGGGATTTATGGTTACCTGCTGATACTTACTTCATGATCATTAATTCTTTCATGAACCCTTTGTTTTATGTGGATAGATCTATTTGGGAATCCCCCACACACAGTGGCTCCCGCCACAGGGAGGTACCCCACTAAGATCCTGAGGTGTCGTTTGTGGCATGTGACAGGTTTTGCTAAGAAACTATGGTGAACCATCCGGGCAGGTAGGGTCCACTGGTTTGGGGCTCAGTTCTCCCCTTTTTGGGGGTTAACCGGTTAAACACAACTTTCAAAGAGGCTAACCGGGATTGAGTGCAGGGTTGATTGTGATACTCCCATGAAAATGAACTTTGATTCTTTCCTTCTTATCAAATGAAAATTTTGTTAAGTACATTTGTTTTTAAACTATAAGCACTTGAACTCACCAACTTTATGTTGACACAAAATCTGTTTGAGCATGTCTTCAGGTACAGCTATGGAGAAAAGTTGAGCTATAGAAGTTACCCAAATCCTAAGCAAGATATGAGGGTAGAGGTTGAAGACTAGGGTTGAGCCTAGAAGCCTTAGTTACTGAAGCTTTAAGAAATATTTACCGAGAGATTGATCACGACACCTATAGATTGTAGATTGAGGCACCTTGTGAATTAAAATAAAGCCAATATCCTAATGTAAATGTTGCAAGACGTATTGTAATAAACCATTTAGTTTCCGCTGGATTTTGGTTATTGTTTACTAATCATTACGTCCCGCCTCTCTGGGCCCGGGGTGTGACAGATTGGTATCAGAGCCAAAGGTTGTAGAGAAGTAGGTCTGCTTCACGAGACCTAAACTACAACCATATGAACCTCATAGGACTACCTTAGTAAGATGCTCTTCTGAGCTTTGTTGAACCAAGGTTGTAGAAAAGTAGGTTTGCTTTGCAATACCTACGCTGTAACCACAAATAGGACCAGCCTAGTAGGTTGTTTCTATGATCCAGTGATCCAAAGTTTGCAGCAAGAATAGGTTCCCTTAGGAACTCCCATCTTTAACTTGTATACCTTAAGGATTACATTTATCCCATTAAGAATTCTCTACCCTATAAGAAACGTAGATACATTAGGGTATTACCTATGATAGGTGTACCGAAGTAAACCGGGAAGGTATGGAACCTTTTGGAGTTGACTAATAGGACCACTGAACATCAAGTACTAAGAATGTTAGAAACCCAAGGTGTGCATATATATCAGGACTTAAATTTTGGAGATATACTTATCTGATTGCACAGTTGACTTTTGTCACTGTATGAAACAACTGTTGTTGGCTATGCACTCGATACGACTTGTGTCGTTACATGAGACAACTGCTATAACGATGCTTGTTGGAATAATGATACTTGCTTATATGCCTCATTTGTAAGATGATACATGTTGGAATGTAGTGATAAGGTAGCAACCATGATGCCTTTTTGTTAGAGCTGCTCCCTAGAATAGTATGTACCTGAATGCTCATTTATTGCTTGATTTGTTGAAACTGTACTTTGACACAATTACTTGGTTGGCAAGAATGTTAGCATAATTGGAATCTAAGTGTGCTTAATTGCAGATGATGACCAAATGAGAACTTTAACTCCATGATCTAATTTCGCAAAACTTGGAACTTATGATGGGAATGACTAGAATGATAGTGTAAGGTAAATTGAAGATTACAGGTGCACACGTAATGGTGAATTTACAGGAACACTTGAATTCTGGTGGGCCCTGTCATGTAAACTAATATCTATGTATAACATTTAAGGAACCAATAAATACAAGAATAAACACAAATATTTGGAATATATTCAATGATTTCATGTTCAAAACTTTCATGCTGGGCGAAAACCATTTGACACTTGAAGAGCTATCAAGGACGATGTTGCAGTAACTATTCCTTTCTCTTCTTCTCTTTTCTTTTATTCTACTCTCCTACTGGAATTATAATGATAAGACCATCAGACTCTGAAGATCATTAAATGATGTTCTCAAACTTAACTGGTCTCGTGCTCAGTATGGCACTTCACCTCGTTGTGCGTGTACTTTAGCCATACTATTTTTAGCGATGCCTGAAAATTCCTTCCTACCCAACATTGAATTCATCAAAGTTTTCCTGACATAGTGGGAGACTCCATAACAAGGCTTGTGCAACGGAGAACATACCGGAGTAATAAATTTCCGAGAAACGCCTCTTCTGGTCAATGACATAGAAGACTTGTCACTTCTTTCTTTCTTAGTAGTTCACACTTCATAGGATCTTCTGGATTCTAGAATCCCTCTGATCATTTTCTCAAAGCCTTTGAGGAATATGACTTCTCTCTACCTATTCATTGTAATGGAACCACCTAACTCAAAGGAATATTCTTAATATCAGCTCCGATTTTGATTGATAATCACCTTTCTCAATACTACGCTTGTGAAATCTTTCATCATCTTCAACCGTTAGTCACCTAATGACAATCTTCACACAAAACTTAGGTTGAATTATTTTGACCATGCTTTTAACTGACCATGCTATTGATAAAGTTCTGAGCGCCAGAATATATAGGAAATGAAACCTCCTTCTAAAATCCAGATTCTCCGGAGATAAAGATCCAAGTGCCAGGGTTAATTGCCGAGAAAAGCTAACCTTCGAGATTCAAGACAAAAATCTGAACTTACAACTTCTTTGGATCCCCGATTTTTCCACTCACCCTCTGTTCTCGATTTATTCTCTTAACGAGTAGTGCTACTCACCTTAAGCCCTCTAGCATAGCCCTCATCTTTGGAAACGCATGATAGCCGATGCGGGAAACTTTAAAACCTTGTAAGTTATCTCTACTCGGAGATCTCTACTATTTCAGTGATAAGTTCGTGAATCGAGCGCGAAGATCTGAGGTAGAATACGATCTCGAACTATACGATAAGTTATTAGAGTGGTAGTTATCCTTCTTGTGATAGCGAGCACCTTGATAAAGTCCTAAACTTGTTCGAATCGATGCGGTCGATAATAATGAAGAATTCATGGGAAGAACTCATGGTCGAACTTAAAGGATGGTATTGCTCCAAAAGATATACTAAGAAGCATTGAAGATCAGCTACAAGGAATCTCATGTGTTAAATCACTTGAGATCCAACTACAACAAAGTGATAGACATGCAGCAGATTGTAGACAAAGAAAGTATGCATAATCATCCCCGATCGTAAGCGTTGGCGTTATTCCTCTCTAAATATTCAAACCGCTCCTAAAGTGATTCTCTAATACCTTACCCTAGAACGCTCTGTACCATTGGAAATTCGAGCAAAAAGTCTTGCTCCCATATCTCGTTGGAACAATCGATATGATTATAAAGGATTGGAATCCAAACAGAGTTACTTGCTTCACGAATAGACCCTCTACAGGGCATAGTTACCTTGTAGAATATGGACCGAGGAACAGGTCATCTAGAAGGTTGACCTTAATTGGGAAGCACTATAAAAGAATTAGTGGAAACATTTGCAGCAATTCTATAGCTTAAGACAACAGTTGAGGTTGCTCATAAGGAATTTGAGTCGGAGAATAGAAGAAGTACATATATATGGGGGTACTGGACTTGAAGCTTATATTAAGGAGATGGTGGAAGGAAAGCAGATTCGAGAGCCATCAGACTAACAGTTCATAAGACCTGGTATGTCACCTTGAGGGAACTTAATACTCCTTGTGGAAGGAAAATAGAATGCTCCAACTATGGATAGACTACTGAGAGCTAAATAAAGTCACCAAGGATAAGTGATACCCTCTGCCTAGAGATATTCACCTGCTTAATCAATTGCAAGATGCTACCTACATCTTAATTGTTATCAGCCGTGTTTATAAGGAAAACGACATTACACAAGTAACAGTTGAAACCAGATATGGCAAGTACGAAGGTTGTGGTCAAGCCCATGTGACAGGACCTACACAATTCACGAAACTCATGAGGCTCATGGATAGGATTTTGCAGGACATACTTAGACATGTATGTCATTTTGTTACTATTAATAAGCACGAAATTCGAGACAAGTTGCTATAATTTGACGCTATAAAATTCCGGGAGAAGTAAAACCCTATTGAGATGCGTTAATGCTTAGGGTTAGGAGAAAGTTGTAGAAGGATTTATAAAAACTTAATTCATGTAGCTATACGACTGGCATCGTTGTCCTTGGAGAAAAGCCGAATTCGTTTGGGCGCGTATAAGAAAGTTCAGATGTGTGTTGATGCAACGGTACAAGGCAATCTTCTAGACGCCCGATGATTCGAGAAAATATATGGAGAGCTACATTAAGCATGAACTGGAAACTTTCGTAAAATAAAAGGATGCACCTGGATACATTATCGGTGTGACACTACCAACTACACGTCAGAATACTAGACCAAGCACAATAGGGTGACCGACAATCGGTAATGTCAATCGTATTGACAAGTGTGGATAGGAGGCCATCATCCGCATTGTTGTAAGACATCCGTATTACCAAATGCGAGAGGACAAGTCTTGACCGCATTTGTGTCTGCTTACCCTCTTTGACGAATGCAGATAGCCTACAGTTAGGCTTTTCTTCTATTGCCTTCGCCGTATCATTTCTTGGACTTGTAAATTCTCCTAGCGTTGGTTCCTGAGAGCTTATGGCACATCCTATATCGGGAAACTCTTGACTTACGTTTGATAAGATGAATGGATCTACTCAAAGACTGAGATTATGATATACAGAACCATTCCGGAAAAGAAAGCATACTCGAAGAAGCACTTGGTGGAAGAAAAGACTTAACCCTTAAGATGGAAATCCTAGAAAGAAGAGGTCGAAGAAAATCTTTCTGAGGAAAGTTGAGAATTAAAAAGGAGGCTTTGGAAGGCGAATACCTTCGTGTGTGACCTAACCTCTTCATTTTTAGCATTCGAGAAAACTTCTTAGTTTTAGCTTCATAGAAATGATCGTGTGATTCCTAGATATTAATCTGTACTCATTGGGAAAAACCCAATCCTTCTTGCTCTAAAACCATTTATCTAGCGTATCCTGGTTATCCTGACTAATTAAAGGCATGAACGCTAATATCCTCTTCTTTTCAATCGTTCTTAAGATTCTCAGTGAGGACGGTAACACCGTCGGGATTTTGGGAATTGTCTCCTTGCTAGATCTACCTTGTAGGTCGGTGCATTGAACCATAGTGGAGAATCTCTTCTTGTTAATTCTGTACGATTGTTAAATGATCTGATTGTGAAGCCAAAAATCTATTCATAATTTGACTCACTGATTCTGTCAAGCATGATTCTAACATTGATACTTGAATATAGATCAAACCCGATTATTTGATACATGATTGTCAATGTTTGTCCTAGAATGCTCAGCTAAACAACTTCAAATCCTCAAGATTCATGCTATGAGTGTATCACACTCGGAAACAATGTTAGCGATACAAAAATTTCGAGGACGAAATTTCTAAAAGGAGGGGAGAATGTAACACCTCTGAAATCTAGCCAATTAGAAAACTTAACGTATTATAGGACCCAATAAAGGTCCGGATTGATTTGGGCTTACCAAAGAAAACTTGCAAAACGAAACTAGCCTTTTGGGCCCAATAAGTCCAATAAGGACCCGAACTTATAAACAAGGCCCATTTAAGGCCCATATACACGTTTACGAACTAACTAAACGAGAAACCATGAAATAATGAATTATTATGTGATTTGAAATAACCATGGAAAGATCCAAGCTAAAAACAGATTCAGAACCCATACCAGGTAAAATCCGGCAATTTAACGCGTACTAAAATCTGAATTCTATCAGAAATTCTTATAATGGCTTGTCATCCAATCAAAGTCATTGTTAATCATATCAAATATCGCAAATAAGGCTTGTTAAAAGATTTTCATCAAACATGCATAAGCAACGGAAATGCGTAAGTGAAACGCGAACACTGGTTTTCACCGGCATATAACTGACGTCTGTTATGACCACCGAGCCTCGTAGCTCCGTAAATATTCATCTAATCATTTTTTAATGTTATAACATATTAAATTGGTGAGTGATACGTTGTCTGGAATAAATGCGTTACGAAACGCGACCGCGACGTGAACCGGGTTACTATCAAGTCAAACCCGAGAATACGTCAGATAAGGTTTTAACTTGACCAACATGGGAAGTTAACGCACTAAATATTATTTTAATACTTAATTGCATATATTTTGATACCAAAATGATAATATTAACGCTCATTTGATAAAAACGCGTAAAACCGTTAAACGTGTTAAATACGCGTCAAATTACAACCTCGTTTAATTATTCGGTATGTCTTAATAGAATAAAATTATTAATCTTGGAAAATTTATAACGTTTTGTATAACCGAATCTAACGGGAAAAGAAAAGTTTAACTTTGTGCGGAAACTTAATCGAACGTGTACAAAATGACCCGTATTCGAACCCATCATCTAACCCTAGTATAAAAGCAACTTATTCCCCATTTTAGGTTTTACACATTCAAAATAAGGCTGATAGAGAGAGAGAGCCGCAACCCTCCCTTCTCCGGCGAACTTCCGGCCGATTTTCGGCTACCGGCGGCCATTCCGGCGATGCCCCGGCGAGTGCCATATATCAAATCAAAGCCCTCGGAAAGACGAACACGATGGTGGTGGTGGTTTCTTCTGATTCGTAACGAAGAGGAAGTTATGTAAGAGAGAAGGTGGTGTGGCGACTAGGGTTCCGGCGAGATTCCGGCCGCCGCAGCCGGCGGCTGGCGGCGAGTGGCGGCGTGTGCCACCCATGATCTTCTTCCTCTCGACGAGATCTTTCCAATGGTGGTAGCCTTGCCCTCTAGCTCGTAGCGGTTTGAAAGTTACGGCCCATTGAAAGTGGTGGCAACTAGGTTCTTGGTTTGAAGGCTGTTGTGGTCGCGGCAGTGGGTGATGGTTGTGACTGTAATCGTGGCTGTGTGGTTGTCGGTTGTGGGGATGGTTGTGGCTGTGGTTGTGGCTGTAGTCGTGGCTGTATGGTTGTCGGGATTCAGGCGGTAGAAGGCTGCGGTTGGCAGTTGTGACCGTTGGTTTGTGAATGTGGCTGTGATAGTGACTGCAAATGCTTCCGGTCGCGGTGGCGGTGTCATTTAGTGGCTGCCGAAAGGGGGCTGCTACAGCAGGTGACGGGCCAATGGTGATCATGATTGTGGCTATGCTCATCGGGTGTTAATGGTGGATGTCGTGGTTGTGCTTGTCGGCTTCAGTAGGCGATGGGGATAGAGATGGTGGACCGTGGTTGCATGTGGTGGATGGTGATGGTAAAGGTCACAACCGAAGTATATGGTAACGTATATTGTGGTTATAGTTTCATTTGGGTATGAGATATCAATATCAAAGTGTTTGTAAATGTTTTTAGTGTGTTTTGACTAGGTTAAGTCATGACCTAAGTTGATGGTCAATTGAGGTCTCGGGTAGTCAGCAACAAGAACATGATAAGGTCAAGAGCCATGCGAGTGGGTTAGCGAGCGTGAACCAAGTGGAAGGTATAATCGCACGCGTTACGCATTTGAAATTTAATTATAAGTTACGTGCGTATTATTTGAGCTCTAATTATAAAATACATAAATTATAAAGATGAAAATGAACGCCAATAGATATAATTGTTTTCTTTAAAATGGTTAGCTCATACACAAGACATAAGTATCAAATAATAGTTATTAAAAACCGATCAAGATATAATATATAAATTATTACAATGTGGGATTAACTATAACATGTTAACAATAATATAACTTATATTTGAACGTGTATATAGTTATTAATAATTTGGAAACTATGATATATAAGTATATATACGTATATATGTACACATGCACACATATGTGTAAATGTGGTGGCATAACCCTCCCTCATATGTACAAATTATAGGTACTTAACCTAGATACTAATGATAATATTAGTACCATTGTTGATATTTTAACCATTATCAATATTTAAGATAATTATTATCAAAACTAATAATAAAATTTCACCAAGACTTTAGATATGATGAATACTGACGGCGCAAGCGCGAATCGTTAAAATACGTTTTATCTAGTTATCATTATTAATATCAACCGATTATTGCTGCGATTATCATACTAAGAATCACCAATGAGAACATTAATTAACCTAGCATACACAAATTAGTGCATGGCAACAAATACTTTTACAAAAGCTAAGATACAACAAGGATACTAATCACCAACTTTAAGATAACTAAAGAGCTCAACCGCACGCATGTAATAATGTCGTGCTAATTCTAAACATGAATCTCATATGTTCTAATTAGGATTTCTTTGTTGGTGACTTTCACTTTTCTTTACCGAGCTCAGAATTTATATAAGGATACCAGGTGAGTTCTAGTGATCCCTTTTTACTACTGCTTTGGGATTAAACATGCTCTGTTATTTATGAATTTTAAATTGCGCTTTACTTGGTGATTGTATGTGGGATTTATGGTTACCTGCTGATACTTACTTCATGATCATTAATTTTTTCGTGAACCCCTTGTTTTATGTGGATAGATCTATTTGGGGAATCCCCCACACACAGGGGCTCCGGCCACAGGGAGGTACCCCACTGAGATCCTGAGGGGTCGTTTGTGGCATGTGACAGGTTTTGCTAAGAAACTATGGTGAACCATCCGGCCAGGTAGGGTTCACTTGTTTGGGGCTCAGTTCTCCCCTTTTTAGGGGTTAACCGGTTAAACACAACTTTCGAAGAGGTTAACCAGGATTGAGTGCAGGGTTGATTGTGATACTCCCACGAAAATGAACTATGATTCTTTCCATCTTTTCAAATGAAAATTTTGTTAAGTACATTTGTTTTTAAACTATAAGCTCTTGAACTCACCAACTTTATGTTGACACAAAATCTTTTTGAGCATGTCTTCAGGTACAGCAAAGGAGAATAGTTGAGCTATAGAAGTTACCCAAATCCGAAGCAAGATATGAGGGTAGAGGTTGAAGACAAGGGTTGAGCCTAGAAGCCTTAGTTACTGAAGCTTCAAGAAATATTTACCGAGAGATTGATCACGACACCTATAGATTGTAGATTGAGGCACCTTGTGAATTAAAATAAAGCCAATATCCTAATGTAAATGTTGCAAGACGTATTGTAATAAACCATTTAGTTTCCGCTGTATTTTGGTTACTGTTTACTAATCGTTACGTCCCGCCTCTCTGGGCCCGGGGTGTGACAGTGCAGGCGCTTTACCACTGTGTAGGCGGTTTTCAAGCTAGACGGTTTACAACTGTTGAGGAGTATTTCTACTGTTTGAGCTCAAGTAATTCCAGACGTATCAAAACTGTTGAGACGTATCATAACTATTTGGGCGTTTGTAACCCCCAGACGTCTCACAACTGTTTAGACGTATTGCAACTGTTTGGGCGGTTCAACTTTAGGCGTTCTTGGAAATTTTTCTAAGACAATCCCTTAGACGGTTCTTGTTCAAATTCAGAAGTTCCACAACTGTTGGGACGTTTCTAGACTGTTCAGGTGCATCATTACTTAACACTTAAAAATTTTTTTATTCATTTCTTTAACTCAAAAAACTTTAAAATCAACAAAAATATAAGAATGGTGAAATCAGAAGACTCAGAAAATAGAGTTCCTAAACTTAAAAACAGAGCTGATTTCAAAATTTGGTCACTTAGGTTAAAACATCATTTGAATTCCATTGACACTGATCTTTGGAAATCTATTGAAAAAGGACCATACATTCCAATAACCACTGATGGGCCTGACAGATCTTTTGTATATACTAAAGATCCACAAGAACCCTACCCTGAAGATGGTTTGCAAGGAGATGATTTGAAAAAGGTCAAGAATGATATCAAAGCATACTCCTTGATGTGTAAAGGACTTCCTTTGGAAGTTCTAGCAAGGCTTGATGGATATCAGACTGGATATACCATGTACAAATCCTTAAAAACCATCTGTGAAGGAGGAAAAGAGATTCAAAACCTCAAGAAACAAAAGTTGAAAAGGCAGTTAGAACTGTTTCAATACTTGTCTGGTGAAACAGTAAACAAGATGATGGACAGATTTGTTCAGCTCACAACTGAGATGTCAACAGCTGGCATCAAGCTTGATCTTGAAGATCTAAATCTCAGACTACTTAATGCTTTACCCTCATCATGGAAACAAACAGTAACATTGCTAAAGCATATTGAGAAGTTCCCTATGGATTTAGATCTACTTATTGCCAAGATAGACTCTATTGAAATTGCTGAAAGCTCAAGGAATAATGATAGAACAACATCAATGTCACAGTATCAGTTTGTTGTATCTCCTGCAAACTCTGTTGAAAATGCATTCATGGCAAAGAGTAAGAATGTTCTAGAAGAAGAGGGAGACTTATTTGTTGGAGGAGGATTCTTCACTGATTCATCATTCACAAGTGTTCCTTCTTTTACAACACATTCTCATCCTCAATCTCCTCCTAAATCTCAAAGTTCAAATGTTCAAACAGAGACTCCATCAACTAACTCTGCTAAATCTAGCAAAGTTAAAGATGTTATAAATATACTATTAGAGGATGAAGAGTCTAAAACTGCTTTCATTGCATTCATGGCTAGTTTTCAAGCATATCAAGGTAGCCATTTAACTCAGTTAGACCTTGTTTTGCAGGATTTGTTCGAGATGGATCCTAAAGATGTTGAAGAGATGGATCTAAATTAGCAGATGGTGATGCTTGCCTACAGAACACAAAACACTCATATGTCAACAGGAAGTACAAGCCTAGTGCTAACAAAACTGTTGGTTAGGCCAAGTCAAAGTCAAGGTGTTTTAACTGCAATAGTTATGGACATTTCTCAAGAGAATGCAAAGCTCCCAAGAATAATGGAGGAAATGCTCAATCAAATTCTGGCAATCAGAGATTTCAATCAGCACAAAAGACTTTCCAAAAGCCTTATCAAAGTCTTCCTATGCCTGAGTTTAAAGATGAATCAAAATCATCTAAATAGCCCAAGAAAGCTCTTGTAGTAAGCATTAAAGATGGTTATGATTGGAGTGCATATGCTGAACAATTCACTAATTATCTAACCTCAAGTTTATCTCTTATTGCAAAAACTCAGGGGGAGGAACAGAGAACAATGATCCAAAAGTGGAAGGTGAGAATGAAGAAGATGACTATGATTGGAGGACAAATCTGATCCTGAGGAGGATACAGATGAAGTAGCTCTAATGGCACAATCTGATCAACCCAAGGTTGACACTTCATCCTCAAACTCTAAAACCACATCTCTAAAAATTCTTGAAATACCATCTGAAGTGAGAGAGAAACTGTGCACTAAATCATGCTTCAAACATGTTGAATACTATCGAAGCTATTCATATAAAATCTGTGAGAAATTGAATCAAGAAGAGTCAATCAATAACAAATTAAAATCTAAACCCTAAAACAGTAGATCAAAAGATCATTTCTCTTTAAACATCATGGAACAAAACGATAAAAGAATTAGAAATTGTGTCTAAACAATTGGAAGAGATGACCAACAATCTTGAACAGGAGAAAATAGCACATGCTGCTACTCAAATGGATTTTGCTAAAGTTAAAAGTTCAAAATGATAGTTGAAAAACAGGTGAGTGAGAGAAAAGATAAACAGAAATCAGGTTTAGGATTCACTCATGAACCTATGCCTGAATCAATAACAAACACGTTACTAGAGAACTTTAATACGCATGATCATTCTCCTGAGAATAAGGCTAAACTCAAAGCCTTTCATAACAAAAATCAAGAATTCTGAATGTGAAGAAGAAAAAGATAATGTAAATGTTTTTGTTGAAAATGATCAAGAAAAGATTAAAAATGGTCATCCAATCAAGATAAAATCTTATGAACCTAAACAGACAAATCAAAACACTTCTGATCAAACTCATTCTGTATTGCAAGAAGTGAAAGTTAAAAGCAAAGATAAAGCTAAACATCAAGAAGGAACATCAGAAGATTCAAACTGGTTAATCTAAAATAAAAAGACAATGAAAAAGAATCTTCACCTGAAGATGTTCAATCTGAAAGAAAACCAAGTTCTTCTAAAACAAAGAATCAAAGAAGAAGAAAGAAATCATCTAAAACCAAAACTAAACAAAACAAAGTTCAGAAAATTTGATCAAACCAACAAATCAGGCAACTAAACTCAAACCTATAAAATTTGTGTCAGCTGGTTTGTTAAATATGAAGTCTCTTCAACAAAACAAGATAAGTCCTATGAACAAATCTCACTCTGATCTGAAAACAGGTTCGTTTTCTAAGACTTCCGCTGTTACAAAAAGATTTGTTCCTAAGAAATTAAAGAAGGAAGTTCATGAGCAAAAGATGAAAAGTAATTTGTCAAAGAATAAAATGTCAACTCAAAATCAAAAATTGACAACTCAAAAACAACAATTTAACTTTTTGATGCCTAAATATAAAAATGAATCAAATATAGCGTCAACATCAAAAGTTAACAAGCAGTTGTTTAAATCTCCATAAAAGTACTGTGAAGTATGTGATATGAAAAATCACAATACTGCTTAGTGCTATTTTAATAAGTACTGTCACATATGTGACATGAGAAATCATTCTACAGCAGATTGTTATTTTAACAAATACTGTACTTATTGTGATGAGAAAACTCACAATACCAAGAATTGTTATTTTAGAAAGAGCTCACCAAATAGAGGATTTGCCAATTCAAACATGAGCAAAGGTCATGTTAATCCTCAGTATATAAGAAAACAAACTGATGGATTTCAACAATTAACTAACCAACCCTCTTTAGGTCTGAGATCTTTTCAAAAGAACAATTAAGTGAGGCCAAAACAAATTATGAAAGAACAATTCATACCAAGATCTGTAAGAATGACTATTAAAAATGTCGGTCATCAATACTTTTCAAAAATTGATCACTCAAATGGTATGAATGCTCACAAAAATAATCCATAACAAGTTCATAACAATATTGGTAAATTCATTAAGAATAAACCTGATTTAAATAATCTTCGTTTCAAACAATATACCATTGTTGATAAATATGGAAAACCCAAGACCATCTCGGCTTGGGTAGATATCTCAACTTAATTTTCTTATTGTGCAGTTACGCCCGAGAAGACCACTCAATACATGGTATGTGGATAGTGGGTGTAGCCGACACATGACAGGCAATCCTGCCTTGTTACAAGACTTTAAGTTAAAGGATGGAACGCATGTCACCTTTGGTGGTGATGCGGGTGAAAAAATAACAGGAGAAGGAACAGTAACAAATGAGATAATAAGCTTCAACAAAGTCAACTTCTATTCACAGTTGAACTTTAATATTTTAAGTGTATCCCAAATATGTGATAAATCATACTCTGTTCTATTTGATGATTCTTTCTGTTATGTGTTAAAGCCAGGTTTTCAGATAAGCAAGGATTGGGTAATTGTTAAAGCTGAAAGGGATAGAGATGTATACAAGCTGGATATGTTTGAAGTTGATCCTTCAATAGAAACAACTTGTCTTATTGCTAAAGCATCAAATGATGAAAGCCAACTTTGGCATAGACTTCTCGGACATTCAAACTTCAAGAACATGAACAAGCTTGTAGCAGGAAATCATGTCATTGGACTTCCATCAAAGAAGTTTGCAACAACTAATCACTGCTCATCATGTTTGAAGGGAAAACAACACAGAGCGTCTTATAAGACCAAGCTGATAAACTCAAATTCCAAACCTCTACAGATGTTACACATGGACCTCGTTGGACCAACAAATGTCAAGAGTATTGGAAGAAAATCATATTGTCTAGTTATCATTGATGACTATTCAAGATTTTCATGGGTTTTCTTTTTACATGCTAAATCTGAAATGACTGAATTACTAAAAGAATTTATCATTAAAGTTGAAAATCAACTTGAACACAAAGTGAAAATAATAAGAAGTGATAATGGTACGGAATTCAAAAATGCTAACATTGAAATGTTTTGTGCAGAGAAAGGAATAGCTCA
This sequence comes from Flaveria linearis, assembly GCA_024085815.1. Lineage (NCBI taxonomy): Eukaryota > Viridiplantae > Streptophyta > Magnoliopsida > Asterales > Asteraceae > Flaveria > Flaveria linearis. Next base: position 61,234,216 of record CM044003.1, on the reverse strand, counting down.
TCAGTTCTGTGCTCCCAGAACTCCTCAACAAAATGAAGTTGCTGAAAGGAAGAATAGAACACTAATTGAAGCTGCTCGTTCTATGTTAGCCGATGCAAAGATTCCAATCACTTTCTGGGATGAAGCTATATCAACTACGTGCTTTGTTCAGAATAGAACTTTAAATGTGAAAGATAAAATGAAAACTTCTTATGAGTTAATGTTAGGCAGGAAACCAAATATAAATTTTCTAAAATCATTTGGTTGTCCGGTCATGATTCTTAATTCAATGATCAGTTAGGAAAATTTGAAGCAAAATCTGATAATGGATTCTTTGTTGGATACTCATCTCTTTCAAAAGCCTATCGAGTTTATAACTCTAGTACAAATATAATTCTTGAAACATTTAGCATTAAATTTCCAGAAAATCCTTTTCCATCAGTTTCAAATGGCCCTGCTTTGTTAATTGATTTAGATTCACTGTCAAACTCTCTTTAATCTAACTTGTTTAATCAGTCGAACCTTCTTGATTCTACAGGTAAGAAGAGCTCTAGAGGAGATCTTGGATCTTTCATTGAGGATTCGGAGTCTGACGACCCAGATGATTCAAGCTCGGATTACCCATTCTTCTCATTTGTCAAGGATTCAACAATTAGATTCAATGATAATGATCAAGCTAATCAAGCTTCAGATCATTCAGCTTCATATGATCAAGAAGGATCATAACCATTTGCTAATAATGGTAATGAGTTTGTGCAACCTGAGTCAGGAACATCATCTATCTCTAGTGATGCAGTTGATACTTGTAACTTTGATTACTTTATCAACTCACCAACTCAAGTTCCAAACATCAATCCACATTCTTCTAACCTACTGCATTAGCTCTCCAACTTGAATCAAACAAATCTGGATGTTAATGTTCAAAGTGATGAGATTCCAACATCTCGTATTCACAAGAACAATCCAACATCACAGATTATTGGTCAATTGAATGAGAGAACAACAAGGAGTAAATCAAAACAAGCAAACATGTGCTTATACTCTTGTTTTCTTTCTCAAATTGTTCCTAAAAATGTTATCGAAGAATTAAAGGACAATGGTTGGATTGAAGCCATGCAAGAAGAATTACTTCAATTCCACAAACAAAAAGTGTGGAATTTGGTGGAATTACCTGAAGGAGAAAATGCAATAGGAACAAAATGGTTGTTTAGAAATAAAACTGATGATCGAGGGATAGTTATAAGAAACAAAGCGAGACTAGTTGCACAAGGATACACCCAAGAAAAAGGAATTGACTATGATGAAGTATTTGCTCCAGTTGCAAGACTCGAATCAATTCGTGTCTTCCTGGCTTATGCATCATTCATGCAATTTAAGGTGTATCAAATGGATGTCAAAGGTGCATTCTTGTAGGGTTCAATCACTAATGATGTGTATGTGAAGCAACCTCCGGGCTTTTAGGATGCAGAATTTACACATCGGGTGTACAAGCTTGGTGTACAAGCTTAGCAAAGCTTTGTATGGACTTCATCAAGCACCTAGAATCTGGTATGAGACATTGTCACAACACTTGATCCAACATGGATACACAAGAGGTAAAATCAATCCAACTTTATTCATAAAGAAGGATAATGATGATCTCTTATGTGTGCAAGTGTATGTTGATGATATCATATTTGGTTCTACTAGTCTAAAACTGTGCAATGAAATTGAAGAAATCATGAAGTCTCGTTTCCAGATGAGTTCTATGGGAGAAATCAATTTCTTCCTTGGACTGCAAGTTCAACAATCTGCAGATGGTATATTCATTAATCAAGAGAAGTTTATTGACAAACTCTTGAAGAAATTCAAACTGCAAGATTGTCAGTCCATAAGAACTCCAGCTGATGTAAACACCAAGATTGAGCCTGATCCCACAGGAAAATCAGTTGGCCAAACGTTATACAGATCTATGATTGGTTCTTTAATGTATCTTACTGCATCAAGACCAGACATAATGTATGTTGTTTATGTCTGTACGAGGTATCAATCAGACCCGAAAGAATCCCACTTATTTGCTATCAAGAGGATATTCAGGTATCTCAAAGGTAAACCAGCTCTAGGGCTTTGGTATCCTTACATGGGAAACTTTGAGCTACATGGATATACAGATAGTGATTATGGTGGATGCTGCCAAGATAGAAAATCTACAATGGGTGGTTGTCAGTTTCTTGGTTCCCGATTAGTCTCGTGGCAATGCAAGAAACAAACGAATGCCTCTGTTTCAACTGCAGAAGCTGAGTACATAGCTGCATCAGCAAGATGTTCTCAAATCCTTTGGTTATGAAACCAACTGCTGGATTATGGGTTCAATTTTGTTAAAACACCCATTTACATTGATAACACTGCTGCTATGTTCATTACAGCTAATCCAGTTCAACATTCAAAAACAAAACATATCAAAATTCGATATCATTTTCTCATAGATAACTCTGAAAAAGGTTTAATCATTTTGATTCAAATTGCTACTGAAAAACAGTTGGCAGATCTATTTACTAAAGCCTTCCTACCAGGACGGTATGAGTACTTAGTGGAGTCAATTGGTCTTATTAACCATGTGTAAACCTGGTTTCTAAGTTCTTATTTCAGTTCTTTGAATCTTATTATGATTGATATCCTCCCTAAACCAAAAGGTCATCATTCAGCTTCATATGATCAAGAAGGATCATATCCATTTGCTAATAATGGTAATGAGTTTGTGCAACCTGAGTCAGGAACATCATCTATCTCTAGTGATGCAGTTGATACTGGTAACTTTGATTACTTTATCAACTCACCAACTCAAGTTCCAAACATCATCTATCTCTAGTGATGCAGTTGATACTGGTAACTTTAGCGGAGTTGGGTGAGAACGCAACGGGTGTTAGAACCCGGTTTGGTCGTATGTGGATTCCTCGTCCTGGGGATCTGCGAATGAAGATTATGGATGAAGCTCATAAGTCTCGATACTCCATTCATCCCGGTGCTACCAAAATGTACCAAGATATGAAGAAAGATTACTGGTGGCCGGGTATGAAACGTGATGTGGTGGAGTATGTGAGTAAATGCCTCACGTGTTTGCAAGTGAAGGCGGAGCATCAGAAGCCGTATGGAAAGATTCAACCGTTGGACATACCGGAATGGAAGTGGGAGCACATCACAATGGATTTTATCACAAAGCTGCCACGTACCCCGAAAGGGTATGATACGATCTGGGTGATTGTGGATCGATTGACGAAGAGTGCTCACTTCTTACCGATGCGCGAGACATATTCGTCCGAAAGGTTGGCCGATCTTTTCATCAAAGAGATTGTGACTCGTCACGGTGTACCAGTGTCGATTGTGTCTGATCGCGACACCCGGTTCACATCCAAATTTTGGAAGAAATTCCACGATGCTATGGGGACGAGGTTGCATATTAGTACGGCTTATCATCCACAAACTGATGGTCAGTCTGAAAGGACCATTCAGACTTTAGAGGACATGCTCCGGGCATGTGTTATTCACTTCGGTGGAAGTTGGGATGACCACCTACCATTAGCTGAATTCTCGTACAACAACAGTTATCATGCCAGTATCGGCATGCCACCCTATGAGATGCTATACGGTAGGAGATGCAGGACACCCGTCTGTTGGGGTGAAATTGGTCAGAAAGAATTGGGAAGCGTCAAAGTGGTCGAGGCTACGACTGAAAAGTTCAAAAGAATTAAAGCTTATATGAAGGCGGCCAAAGACCGACAGAAATCGTATGCCGACAAACGACGCAGGCCGATTGAGTTCCAGTTGGGAGACCGGGTTATGTTAAAGGTCTCACCCTGGAAGGGTATCATTCGGTTCCGGAAGTGAGGCAGGTTGAGTCCGCGTTATATAGGCCCTTTCTGAATCGTTGCTCGAGTAGGAGAGGTGGCCTATAGGTTGGATTTACCGGATGAGTTAAGTAGGATTCACCCGACTTTCCACGTGTCTCATCTGAGGAAATGTTTGGCGGATGAGGATATGGCTGTTCCACTGGGGGACATCGAGGTAGACGAACGGCTCAACTATGTAGAGCAACCAGTTGCGATCATCGATTGCAAAGAGAAGAGGTTAAGGAATAAAGTGGTTCCCCTTGTGCGCGTACAGTGGAGGCACAGGAAGGGATCAGAGTCAACATGGGAAACTGAAGAAGAAATGAGGCAGCATTACCCACGATTGTTCGAAAAATAACAGGTTTCGGGGACGAAACCTAAAATAAGGGGGGTGGACTGGTAACACCCGAAAGTTTGACCTTTTTACAGGTTGTGCGACTGAGCCTTAGTCGCCTGGGATTTATGCGACTGGAGGTTCAACCGCATGCTATTCAGCCGATTGAAGCTCAACCGCACGATTGGAGTTCAACCGCCCGAATGAAAGACGAGCCGCATGGAACACATGCGACTGGGAGTCCAATCGCATGGTGTTCATGCGACTGAAGGTCTAGTCGCCCCTGGAGCAGACGCGACTGAGAAGTACCTATAAAAGGGGAGCAGCTCTCATACTCTTCCCAACACTTATCATTTTCAGTCGGGAAGAGCAGTGAGCGACCGAGAGAAGAGAAAGAAAGAGGGAAAGTGCTGACCGAGCTGCGGATTTGTCGAGGAGCTAGCCAAATCGAAGCTCATCAACTCCTACCTGTTAAGGTGAGTTCTAGGACCCCTCATTTACATGTTTTCTAACGATTTTAGGGCTGGAATCACATATAAACCCTATTTTTGAAATAGTGAAAGTTTGACCCATTTGGGTAAAATCTTGAGTAATGTGTTTATGGTATGAATTAGGACTAGAATATGCTTGTATGAGGTCCTAGTAGGAATCCCTGAGGCTTGGGAGGGTCGAATTGGGCTGAAAATGGGTTTATGGTGACTGTGGGGACGGGAGTTCGCGACTGCAGTGTATGAAGAACTCCAGTCGCTGCCCAGTTAGGGTTATGCGACTGAAGGGCCATTCGGCCAAATGAGGAATAGTTGATGTCCAATCGCACGATTGAGGCTCAGACGCACGATTGAGCCTCAGTCGCACGATGGGCTATGCGATTGGGGTTTCAGTCGCATAGGTCCAATCGCAGAGTAGTTCAGTCGTACGGTTAAGAGTTAGTCGCATATAACCCAGTCGCATAGTGTCTAGTCGTACGGAAGAAAGCCCAGTCGCACGATTGTATGCCCATTCGTATGACAGCCCAATCGCATGGTCCAGTTGCATGGAGGGCATGCGACTGAGATAGGTTCAGTCGCCCATGAAGGGCTGATGTGAATGATGATGCTATGTATGATTACGTATGAATGATGCTATGTATGATGATGAATGTATGATGGATGTGTGTTCCTTATGATTGTGTATGTTTATCTTTCCGAACTTTACGAATAACGAGAATGAATGAATGAAGTATTTCATAACGTAAAGTGAAAGATAATGAAAGAGGAACACGATGATGAATGCATGTATTAACAAATGAATGAAAAGAAGAATGATGATGAATACATGCATTAATGAACGAACGAATTATGTCTTGCAGCATTGAATAACGCGATTGGTCCTTCTCTGTGATTGACCATGGTCATGGTACCTCTACCGCTTACCTCTAGTACCGTGGCATACGTTTTGTTGTTCATATGTTGACTTCGGCCCGGTAGCTAATAACGATCGGGGTATAGCATAAGGTATTGGTACAATTCACCTTTCAATGTGCAAGTAAGTATGAAACGGGATTCTTGTCATTCGACCACAGTAATCATAGCCGAGTGCTATGAAGTGGGTAAAGCCTGACAGAATCCATACGAGAAGTTAAAGATAACGATGTATAACGAATGATGAAGATAATAATGAATATTATCTCTGTGTACGTATGATGTGTGAACGCATGTATGAAAGGATACTTTTAATGAGTAAAAGTATGTTTTATTATAAAACTAGAACTCACTCAGCAACGCTGACTTTTTATGTGTTTCCAGTTGGCAGGTAGTGTTGCTGAGGATGGCACGAGGCGACTACTCAGCTCTTTTGGGATGGCATTCACTTTTTGATTATGCTGCCACATCATGTGTTGTGGGCCGTAATGCGCGCAACACATCATGTTGCACGCAAGTGCAAGATTTCTTGATAATCCTGATAAACAGGATTATTTAAGAAATCTTCTTTATGAAGAAAAATATATTCTTGAATTTAATATCTTCTTAATGAAGAAGAATATATTTTCTTTTTATTATTTTCTTTCGATAGAGGTCGCTGTATGACCCTATGATTGCTGAGGATTCGAATAAACGAGATTATCCTGTTTTCTTACGCATCAGCAGCAATCATAGTATAGCTAGGCAATGTAAGGAAAAGCTTGTATTTTGTAACCAAGACAATGATGTAAAAGCTTTTATGATGAAATGAGAATGTATATTTTATTAATTCCCTTGCGTTATTTCATTATGTTTACATCAAATGTATGTTTTACGTGTGATGATGACCAACTGTGAGGTGCCCGGGATCGGGGCCTTACAAGTTGGTATCAGAGCCAAAGTTTAAGTAAAATGGGTAAATTTTTAAAATAAACCTAAACTTAAACTGAAAATGGGATAGAAAGGAAGAGAATGCCATCTGAGTAGTTGCGTGCCATCAGGTATTTTTATTAAAGTTAATCATTATTACGTGCGCATGATATGTGTTTATATGTACTGTTAGACTTAGATACTGTTGTAGTCAGGACAGGTAATGCTCGGGGTACGAAGAGTAGAGTAAGTGGCTAATCACAACTGGCCACTGTAATTAGGGACTTACTGTACTTAACATAAACTGAGCTATTTCCTTGAATGACCGTGTTGGTGTTTGAATCTTTCAGTGTGATAGAAGATGGTCGGTGGTAGATCATCTAAAGCTTCCCGTGGTGGTGGACGTGGTGCTGAACCGCGTAACACGCGAGGAAGATCTAGGACAGAAAAAGTAGTTCATGAGGAAGACGAGATTCCTCATCAGGAGGAGGCAGATGAAAGCGCAAATTTAAGGGCCTCGGTGAAAGAGGCAGTGGTCGAGGAGGTGCACCAGGTCATGTAGACGATCTTACCGTCTGTAGTGACCGAAGTGATAAAGGCAGTACGTAATGATGAGAGACGAGGGAGGAATCGGTCCTCAGGTAGACAGCAACAGACAGAAGCAGAAACAGTATTATCCGATGATGAAGAGGAAGAGGAAGAAGAGCAGTTACGGGAGACGGCCCGGGGTTGTAACTATGGGGCATTCATGAGGTGCAAGCCCCCAACTTTTGATGGTTCTGGTACTGCTACTGATGCTCACCAATGCGTGATGGAAATGGAGGCTGTCCTCGATATTAGTGATTGCCAGGAGGACAAGAAGGTGAAGTTTGCTACCCACTCTTTCACAGGGTCGGCTTTGTGCTGGTGGAACAATATAGTCCAAGCCGAGGGTAGCAGGGCTATAGGGAAGATGAAGTGGGCTGAGTTAAAAAGGCTGGTGATTGAGGAATTCAGTCCTCGTCGGGAAATGGACAGAGTTGAGAGAGAGTTCCTGCAGTTGGAGGCGGGGACGATGACCCACCAACAATACACCACCAAGTTTAACGAATTGGCGCTGTTGGTGCCAGAGCAAGTGACGCCGGTGTCTCGAAAGATCAACCGGTATATTCAGGGGCTGCCAGCTGAAATTTGTTGGCACTTGATTTCTGCCCGACCAAGCACTTTCAGGTCGGCAGTGGATTTGGCGGGAAGGTTATTCGATGAACGGGCTGCGCTAGTAAAGGCTGAGGGTAGCAAGAAAGCAAGTGGGGAGAAGAACTGGCAGGGGAAGAGATTTGGTCGGGGTGATACTTCGACGAGCAACAAGAAGGCGAGGGTGGATGACCACCGTGTGGTTGTGTCTGGAGCTGGGGTGAAGAAGTGTGGTAAGTGTGGAAAGGAGCACTCAGGGGAGTGCAAATGGGGATCCAACCTCTGCTTTAAGTGTGGGAAGACAGGGCACATATCAAAAGATTGCCGGATGGGCAAGTGCCTTAACTGTGGGGAAAGTGGTCATATGAGCAGAGATTGTAAGAAGCCGAGGGCTGAGGCTTCAGGGGTAAATAAGACGGGAAGTGAAGGTCCGAGAGCAAGCGCCAGGGCTTTCACAATGACGTAGGAAGAGGCTAGGACGGACCCCGATGTAGTGTCCGGTACGTTTCTGGTGAACCAAACTCTAGCCTCTGTATTATTTGATTCGGGTGCCAGTAGGAGTTTTATTTCTGATGTTTTCTGTGCCAAATTACTCGTTAGTAGTAGACGTGTGGATGTGCCGTTTGATGTAGAGACTGCTATAGGAAAAACCACCAGGATTTCAGAGGTAATTGAGGGTTGCGATGTAGAACTGGAGGGTCACAAATTCCCAGTTAGACCGTTTGCGATGACGTTGGGTGGTTTCGATTTGGTGCTCGGAATGGATTGGTTGGCGGATTTTTAGGCGAGCATTGTGTGTCGCAAGAAGATGGTCAGTTTGACAGCGCCCGACGGTAGTTCAGTGACAGTTTATGGGGATCGGGTTACTACGATTCTGAAAGTGATCTCGATGGCAGTGGCGGGAAAATGTATGAGGCGTGGATGTAGCGCCTTCTTATGTTACGTAAAAGATGTAGAAATGCCAACACCACGATTGTCGGATCTTCCGGTTGTGCGTGAATTCCCAGACGTGTTCCCGGAAGACTTATCGGGATTGCCACCTGACAGAGAGATCGAGTTCCAGATTGATCTGATACCAGGCGCCCAACCTGTTGCCAAAGCACCGTATCGATTGGCCCTGACAGAGATGAAAGAATTGATGGAGCAGTTACAAGAGCTGCTGGATAAGGGGTTTATTAGACCGAGTGTCTCACCTTGGGGTGCTCCGGTCCTGTTTGTAAAGAAGAAGGACGGTAGTATGAGGATGTGCATCGACTACTGCGAGCTGAATAAGCTGACAGTAAAGAACAGATACCCCTTGCCGAGGATCGACGACTTGTTTGATCAACTTCAGGGTGCTAGTTGGTTTTCGCGAATAGATCTTCGATCAGGCTACCATCAACTGAAGGTGAAGGAGCAGGATATCCCTAAAACAGCTGCTTTTATGGACCTGATGAACAGAGTGTGCCGGCCGATGTTTGATCAACTTCAGGGTCCTGTTTCGTACGTGCTATGGTCACTATGAGTTCCTTGTCATGTCGTTTGGGTTGACCAATGCGCCAGCTGCTTTTATGGACCTGATGAACAGAGTGTGCCGGCCGATGTTGGATAAATCAGTGATTGTATTCATTGATGACATCTTGATTTATTCGAAGAACGAGACTGAGCATGTCGGTCACATTCGCGAAGTTCTGGAGACATTGAGAAGGGAGAAGTTGTATGCTAAATTCTCCAAGTGCGCATTCTGGTTGCGTGAAGTTCAATTCTTGGGTCACGTGGTAAATCCGGACGGGATTATGGTCGATCCGGCGAAAGTGGAAGCAGTGATGCAATGGAAGTCTCCAAAGACGCCATCCGAGATCCGCAGTTTCTTGGGTTTGGCGGGTTACTACCGAAGGTTCATCCAAGACTTTTCCAAAATTGCTTCTCCACTGACAAAGTTGACCCGGAAGGATGTGAAATTTGTATGGGGTCAAGCTCAAGAGAAGGCGTTTGAAGAACTGAAGACGAGATTTACCCAAGCTCCAGTATTGGCGTTACCCGAGGGGAGTGAAGATTTGGTGGTTTATTCTGATGCTTCCTACTCAGGGTTGGGATGTGTATTGATGCAAAGGGGAAAAGTGATAGCCTATGCATCCCGACAGCTGAAAGTTCATGAGGTTAATTACCCTACTCATGACTTGGAGCTCGCAGCTGTGGTGTTTGCGTTAAAGATTTGGAGGCACTATCTCTACGGAACGAAGTGCACCATCTTCACGGATCACAAGAGCTTGAAGTACTTCTTCGAGCAAAAAGATCTGAATATGAGGCAACGGCGATGGTTGGAGCTTATAAAGGACTATGATTGTGAGATCCATTACCATCCGGGCAAAGCCAACGTGGTGGCGGATGCCCTTAGCCGAAAGGAGAGGCCCGAGCCAATTCGGGTGAAGGCGTACCAGCTAATTATGACCTCCGACATGATTAAACAGGTCAAAGAGTTCCAAGATGAGGCTTTGAAAGACGAACATCTTAACTCTGAACGAATGAGAGGTCTAGTCGCGGAGTTGGGTGAGAACGCAACGGGTGTTAGAACCCGGTTTGGGCGTATGTGGATTCCTCGTCTTGGGGATCTGCGAATGAAGATTATGGATGAAGCTCACAAGTCTCGATACTCCATTCATCCCGGTGCTACCAAAATGTACCAAGATATGAAGAAAGATTACTGGTGGCCGGGTATGAAACGTGATGTGGTGGAGTATGTGAGTAAATGCCTCACGTGTTTGCAAGTGAAGGCGGAGCATCAGAAGCCGTATGGAAAGATTCAACCGTTGGACATACCGGAATGGAAGTGGGAGCACATCACAATGGATTTTATCACAAAGCTGCCACGTACCCCGAAAGGGTATGATACGATCTGGGTGATTGTGGATCGATTGACGAAGAGTGCTCACTTCTTACCGATGCGCGAGACATATTCGTCCGAAAGGTTGGCCGATCTTTTCATCAAAGAGATTGTGACTCGTCACGGTGTACCAGTGTCGATTGTGTCTGATCGCGACACCCGGTTCACATCCAAATTTTGGAAGAAATTCCACGACGCTATGGGGACGAGGTTGCATATTAGCACGGCTTATCATCCACAAACTGATGGTCAGTCTGAAAGGACCATTCAGACTTTAGAGGACATGCTCCGGGCATGTGTTATTGACTTCGGTGGAAGTTGGGATGACCACCTACCATTAGCTGAATTATCGTACAATAACAGTCATCATGCCAGTATCGGCATGCCACCCTATGAGATGCTATACGGTAGGAGATGCAGGACACCCGTCTGTTGGGGTGAAATTGGTCAGAAAGAATTAGGAAGCGTCGAAGTGGTCGAGGCTACGATTGAAAACCTCGAAAGAATTAAAGCTTATATGAAGGCGACCAAAGACCGACAGAAATCGTATGCCGACAAACGACGCAGGCCGATTGAGTTCCAGGTGGGAGACCGGGTTATGTTAAAGGTCTCACCCTGGAAGGGTATCATTCGGTTCCGGAAGCGAGGCAAGTTAAGTCCGTGTTATATAGGCCCTTTTCGAATCGTTGCTCGAGTAGGAGAGGTGGCCTATAGGTTGGATTTACCAGATGAGTTAAGTAGGATTCACCCGACTTTCCACATGTCTCATCTGAGGACATGTTTGGCGGATGAGTATATGGCTGTTCCACTGGGGGACATCGAGGTAGACGAACGGCTCAACTATGTAGAGCAACCAGTTGCGATCATCGATCGCAAAGAGAAGAGGTTAAGGAATAAAGTGGTTCCCCTTGTGCGCGTACAGTGGAGGCACAGGAAGGGATCAGAGTCAACGTGGGAAACTGAAGAAGAAATGAGGCAGCATTACCCACGATTGTTTGAAGAATAACAGGTTTCGGGGACGAAACCTAAAATAAGGGTGGTGGACTTGTAACACCCGAAAGTTTGACCTTTTTACAGGTTGTGCGACTGAGCCTTAGTCGCCTGGGATTTATGCGACTGGAGGTTCAACCGCATGCTATTCGGCCGATTGAAGCTCAACCGCACGATTGGAGTTCAACCGCCCGAATGAAAGACGAGCCGCATGGAACACATGCGACTGGGGGTCCAATCGCATGGTGTTCATGCGACTGAAGGTCCAGTCGCCCCTGGAGCAGACGCGACTGAGAAGTACCTATAAAAGGGGAGCAGCTCTCATACTCTTCCCAACACTTATCATTTTCAGTAGGGAAGAGCAGTGAGCGACCGAGAGAAGAGAAAGAAAGAGGGAAGGTGCTGACCGAGCTCCGGATTTGTCGAGAAGCTAGCCAAATCGAAGCTCATCAACTCCTACCTGTTAAGGTGAGTTCTAGGACCCCTCATTTACATGTTTTCTAATGATTTTGGGGCTGGAATCACATATAAACCCTATTTTTGAAATAGTGAAAGTTTGACCCATTTGGGTAAAATCTTGAGTAATGTGTTTATGGTATGAATTAGGACTAGAATATGCTTGTATGATGTCCTAGTAGGAATCCCTGAGGCTTGGGAGGGTCGAATTGGGCTGAAAATGGGTTTATGGTGACTGTGGGGACGGGAGTTCGCGACTGCAGTGTATGAAAAACTCCAGTCACTGCCCAGTTAGGGTTATGCGACTGAAGGGCCATTCGGCCGAATGAGGAATAGTTGATGTCCAATCGCACGATTGAGGCTCAGACGCACGATGGGCTATGCGATTGGGGGTTTCAGTCGCATAGGTCCAATCGCAGAGTAGTTCAGTCGTACGGTTAAGAGTTAGTCGCATATAACCCAGTCGCATAGTGTCTAGTCATACGGAAGAAAGCCCAGTCGCACGATTGTATGCCCATTCGTATGACAGCCCAATCGCATGGTCCAGTTGCATGGAGGGCATGCGACTGAGATAGGTTCAGTCGCCCATGAAGGGCTGATGTGAATGATGATGCTATGTATGATTACGTATGAATGATGCTATGTATGATGATGAATGTATGATGGATGTGTGTTCCTTATGATTGTGTATGTTTATCTTTCCGAACTTTACGAATAACGAGAATGAATGAATGAAGTATTTCATAACGTAAAGTGAAAGATAATGAAAGAGGAACACGATGATGAATGCATGTATTAACAAATGAACGAAAAGAAGAATGATGATGAATACATGCATTAATGAACGAACGAATTATGTCTTGCAGCATTGAATAACGCGATTGGTCCTTCTCTGTGATTGACCATGGTCATGGTACCTCTACCGCTTACCTCTAGTACCGTGGCATACGTTTTGTTGTTCATATGTTGACTTCGGCCCGGTAGCTAATAACGATCGGGGTATAGCATAAGGTATTGGTACAATTCACCTTTCAATGTGCAAGTAAGTATGAAACGGGATTCTTGTCATTCGACCACAGTAATCATAGCCGAGTGCTATGAAGTGGGTAAAGCCTGACAGAATCCATACGAGAAGTTAAAGATAACGATGTATAACGAATGATGAAGATAATAATGAATATTATCTCTGTGTACGTATGATGTGTGAACGCATGTATGAAAGGATACTTTTAATGAGTAAAAGTATGTTTTATTATAAAACTAGAACTCACTCAGCAACGCTGACTTTTTATGTGTTTCCAGTTGGCAGGTAGTGTTGCTGAGGATGGCACGAGGCGACTACTCAGCTCTTTTGGGATGGCATTCACTTTTTGATTATGCTGCCACATCATGTGTTGTGGGCCGTAATGCGCGCAACACATCATGTTGCACGCAAGTGCAAGATTTCTTGATAATCCTGATAAACAGGATTATTTAAGAAATCTTCTTTATGAAGAAAAATATATTCTTGAATTTAATATCTTCTTAATGAAGAAGAATATATTTTCTTTTTATTATTTTCTTTCGATAGAGGTCGCTGTATGACCCTATGATTGCTGAGGATTCGAATAAACGAGATTATCCTCGTTTTCTTACGCATCAGCAGCAATCATAGTATAGCTAGGCAATGTAAGGAAAAGCTTGTATTTTGTAACCAAGACAATGATGTAAAAGCTTTTATGATGAAATGAGAATGTATATTTTATTAATTCCGCTGCGTTATTTCATTATGTTTACATCAAATGTATGTTTTACGTGTGATGATGACCAACTGTGAGGTGCCCGGGATCGGGGCCTTATAGAAGGAATTGACTATGATGAAGTATTTGCTCCAGTTGCAAGACTCGAATCCCTTCGTGTCTTCCTGGCTTATGCATCATTCATGCAATTTAAGGTGTATCAAATGGATGTCAAATGTGCATTCTTGTAGGGTCCAATCACTGATGATGTGGGAAACTTTGAGCTACATGGATATACAGATAGTGATTATGGTGGATGCTGCCAGGATAGAAAATCTACAACGGGTGGTTGTCAGTTTCTTGGTCCCCGATTAGTCTCGTGGCAATGCAAGAAACAAACGAATGTCTCTGTTTCAACTGCAGAAGCTGAGTACATAGTTGCATCAGCAAGATGTTCTCAAATCCTTTGGTTGCAAAACCAACTGCTGGATTATGGGTTCAATTTTGTTAAAGCACCCATTTACATTGATAACACTGCTGCTATGTTCATTACAGCTAATCCAGTTCAACATTCAAAAACAAAACATATCAAAATTCGATATCATTTTCTCATAGATAACTCTGAAAAAGGTTTAATCATTTTGATTCAAATTGCAACTGAAAAACAGTTGGTAGATCTATTTACTAAAGCCTTCCTACCAGGACCGTATGAGTACTTAGTGGAGTCAATTGGTCTTATTAACCATGTGTAAACCTGGTTTCTAAGTTCTTATTTCAGTTCTTTGAATCTTATTATGATTGATATCCTCCCTAAACCAAAAGGTCATCATTCAGCTTCATATGATCAAGAAGGATCATAACCATTTGCTAATAATGGTAATGAGTTTGTGCAACCTGAGTCAGGAACATCATCTATCTCTAGTGATGCAGTTGATACTGGTAACTTTGATTACTTTATCAACTCACCAACTCAAGTTCCAAACATCAATCCTCATTCTTCTAACCTACTGCATTATCTCTCCAACTTGAATCAAACAAATCTGGATGTTAATGTTCAAAGTGAGGAGATTCCAACATCTCGTATTCACAAGAACAATCCAACATCACAGATTATTGGTCCATTGAATGAGAGAACAACATGGAGTAAATCAAAACAAGCAAACATGTGCTTATACTCTTGTTTTCTTTCTCAAATTGTTCCTAAAAATGTTATCAAAGCATTAAAGGACAATGGTTGGATTGAAGCCATGCAAGAAGAATTACTTCAATTCCACAAACAAGAAGTGTGGAATTTGGTGGAATTACCTGAAGGAGAAAATGCAATAGGAACAAAATGGTTGTTTAGAAATAAAACTGATGAGGGATAGATATAAGAAACAAAGCGAGACTAGTTGAACAAGGATACACCTAAGAAGAAGGAATTGACTATGATGAAGTATTTGCTCCGGTTGCAAGACTCGAATCCATTCGTGTCTTCCTGGCTTATGCATCATTCATGCAATTTAAGGTGTATCAAATGGATGTCAAAGGTGCATTCTTGTAGGGTCCAATCACTGATGATGTGTATGTGAAGCAACCTCCGGGCTTTTAGGATGCAGAATTTACACATCAGGTGTACAAGCTTAGCAAAGCTTTGTATGGACTTCATCAAGCACCTAGAATCTGGTATGAGACATTGTCACAACACTTGATCCAACATGGATACACAAGAGGTAAAATCGATCCAACTTTATTCATAAAGAAGGATAATGATGATCTCTTATGTGTGCAAGTGTATGTTGATGATATCATACTTGGTTCTACTAGTCTAAAACTGTGCAATGAATTTGAAGAAATCATGAAGTCTTGTTTCCAGATGAGTTCTATGGGAGAAATCAATTTATTCCTTGGACTGCAAGTTCAACAGTCTGCAGATGGTATATTCATTAATCAAGAGAAGTTTATTGACAAACTCTTGAAGAAATTCAAACTACAAGATTGTCTGTCCATAAGAACTCCAGCTGATGTAAACACCAAGATTGAGCCTGATCCCATAGGAAATTTCAGTTGACCAAACGTTATACAGATCGATGATTGGTTCTTTAATGTATCTTACTGCATCAAGACCAGACATAATGTATGTTGTTTATGTCTGTACGAGGTATCAATCAGACCCGAAAGAATCCCACTTATTTGCTATTAAGAGGATATTCAGGTATCTCAAAGGTAAACCAGCTCTAGGGCTTTGGTATCCTTACGTGGGAAACTTTGAGCTACATGGATATACAGATAGTGATTATGGTGGATGCTGCCAAGATAGAAAATCTACAACGGGTGGTTGTCAGTTTCTTGGTCCCCGATTAGTCTCGTGGCAATGCAAGAAACAAACGAATGTTTCTGTTTCAACTGCAAAAGCTGAGTACATAGCTGCATCAGCAAGATGTTCTCAAATCCTTTGGTTGCAAACCAACTGCTGGATTATGGGTTCAATTTTGTAAAAACACCCATTTACATTGATAACACTGCTGCTATGTTCATTACAGCTAATCCAGTTCAACATTCAAAACAAAACATATCAAAATTCGATATCATTTTCTCATAGATAACTCTGAAAAAGGTTTAATCATTTTGATTCAAATTGCAACTGAAAAACATTTGGCAGATCTATTTACTAAAGCCTTCCTACCAGGACGGTATGAGTACTTAGTGGAGTCAATTGGTCTTATTAACCATGTGTAAACCTGGTTTCTAAGTTCTTATTTCAGTTCTTTGGATCTTATTATGATTGATATCCTCCCTAAACCAAAAGGTCATCATTCAGCTTCATATGATCAAGAAGGATCATAACCATTTGCTAATAATGGTAATGAGTTTGTGCAACCTGAGTCAGGAACATCATTTATCTCTAGTGATGCAGTTGATACTGGTAACTTTGATTACTTTATCAACTCACCAACTCAAGTTCCAAACATCAATCCACATTCTTCTAACCTACTGCATTAGCTCTCCAACTTGAATCAAACAAATCTGGATGTTAATGTTCAAAGTGATGAGATTCCAACATCTCGTATTCACAAGAACAATCCAACATCACAGATTATTGGTCCATTGAATGAGAGAACAACAAGGAGTAAATCAAAACAAGCAAACATGTGCTTATACGCTTGTTTTCTTTCTCAAATTGTTCCTAAAAATGTTATTGAAGCATTAAAGGACAATGGTTGGATTGAAGCCATGCAAGAAGAATTACTTCAATTCCACAAACAAGAAGTGTGGAATTTGGTGGAATTACCTGAAGGAGAAAATGCAATAGGAACAAAATGGTTATTTAGAAATAAAACTGATGATCGAGGGATAGTTATAAGAAACAAAGCGAGACTAGTTGAACAAGGATACACCCAAGAAGAAGGAATTGACTATGATGAAGTATTTGCTCCAGTTGCAAGACTCGAATCCATTCGTGTCTTCCTGGCTTATGCATCATTCATGCAATTTAAGGTGTATCAAATGGATGTCAAAGGTGCATTCTTGTAGGGTCCAATCACTGATGATGTGTATGTGAAGCAACCTCCGGGCTTTTAGGATGCAAAATTTACACATCGGGTGTACAAGCTTAGCAAAGCTTTGTATGGACTTCATCAAGCACCTAGAATCTGGTATGAGACATTGTCACAACACTTGATCCAACATGGATACACAAGAGGTAAAATCGATCCAACTTTATTCATAAAGAAGGATAATGATGATCTCTTATGTGTGCAAGTGTATGTTGATGATATCATATTTGGTTCTACTAGTCTAAAACTGTGCAATGAATTTGAAGAAATCATGAAGTCTCGTTTCCAGATGAGTTCTATGGGAGAAATCAATTTCTTCCTTGGACTGCAAGTTCAACAATCTGCAGATGGTATATTCATTAATCAAGAGAAGTTTATTGACAAACTCTTGAAGAAATTCAAACTGCAAGATTGTCAGTCCATAAGAACTCCAGCTGATGTAAACACCAAGATTGAGCCTGATCCCACAGGAAAATCAATTGACCAAACATTATACAGATCTATGATTGGTTCTTTGATGTATCTTACTGCATCAAGACCAGACATAATGTATGTTGTTTATGTCTGTTCGAGGTATCAATCAGACCCGAAAGAATCCCACTTATTTGCTATCAAGAGGATATTCAGGTATCTCAAAGGTAAACCAGCTCTAGGGCTTTGGTATTCTTACGTGGGAAATTTTGAGCTACATGGATATACAGATAGTGATTATGGTGGATGCTGCCAAGATAGAAAATCTACAACGGGTGGTTGTCAGTTTCTTGGCCCCCGATTAGTCTCGTGGCAATGCAAGAAACAAACGAATGTCTCTGTTTCAACTGCAGAAGCTGAGTACATAGCTGCATCAGCAAGATGTTCTCAAATCTTTTGGTTGCAAAACCAACTGCTGGATTATGGGTTCAATTTTGTTAAAACACCCATTTACATTGATAACACTGCTGCTATGTTCATTACAGCTAATCCAATTCAACATTCAAAAACAAAACATATCAAAATTCGATATCATTTTCTCATAGATAACTCTGAAAAAGGTTTAATCATTTTGATTCAAATTGCAACTGAAAAACAGTTGGCAGATCTATTTACTAAAGCCTTCCTACCAGGACGGTATGAGTACTTAATGGAGTCAATTGGTCTTATTAACCATGTGTAAACCTGGTTTGTATGTTCTTATTTCAGTTCTTTGCATCTTATTATGATTGATATCCTCCCTAAACCAAAAGGTCATCATAAGTGAACCTATCAATGTTATTTGCCTGATTGTACTTTGTGTGTGTGTTTTCTTTTAAAAAAAATAAAATACAAAAGTAGAAAACTCAAAAATTAAAGGTAAAAAATATAAAACAAAATCTCCAAAAATAGAGTCTTTCTTTATTTGGTATTTTATTTTAGGAATGAATCTGTTTTTGCAACATATGAGAAATGATAGTACATTAGTGAGATCAGTTGCATACTTCACTCGCTAATAAAGCCTGACATGATCAGATATGATGTGTGGATAATATCATGCTAGTATACTGAAAAAGTAAATTCTTGTGATTAAACTTAATCTCTATGCTTGTATGTGCATTCATCTGAGTACTTTTGAGTTGTATTAGCTTATCAGATTGATTGCTTGTTAAGTTACAACACTCACACATGATGGTGATGTGACTAAGCATGAGTTCTATTACAAGCATCATCTCACTTCTTTGTTATGAGTCATCATAGACCTGAAGTACTGAGATATCCTCTGTTGTAAGTGATTATAGACCTGGATATTCTCCTTTGATGCAAAAGATCCCAATGTGCACAACCCATTCAAATGGATGGTTAGAGTTTATCAAGTGGTTATCCATGATCATTCTCTGTTAAATAAGTAACATGAACTCTGGTTATGCATATTTTGCAGGTAATAAGTTGAGAATGTGTGCTTACTTGCATGTCTTGATGATAGTGGAGCTCTCTAAGTCTTTGTATGAGTCACATCATGTCATATCTAACTCTACCCTAATCAATCCAAGAATTGAAAAAGTAAGTGAGCCGATCCTTTTTGTCAAAAACACTCATTTTCTGTCCTTAGATCTTGTGTCTCCTTTGCTGTGAAATCACTGACGTGGAACACACTTGATCAGGATTTATTCATTGTCTATGACTATTTATACTTTATTTTATTTTAATGTGTTGATCTTCACTGATATGATCTCACTACAGACAATGATTCTATTGTAAATATTAGGTTTTGATTCTGCTTTAATTTTGCTTTTATGCATGTTTTCTGTGTGTAGGCAATTTAACAATGATATGTTTGATCTTATTATGTTACCTTAGGAAACTTCTAAGTTTTTAAAACTTAAAAGTTTAGGGGGAGTAATAAATATAAGAGTTTTCTCAGAAAATCAAAATTAAAATATTGATTGGAAAGGATGATGCTACATGTTCAAAGTATGTGTGTGTTTAATAATGTAAAATTTTGATGATGATAAAATGAACCTATAAATTTGCAAGTGGAAAAGCTTCTTAAAAATGTTGAAAACAAGACAATTTGTTAATTTTGAGACTAAAATGAAGGGAAAATTAATTTTGAAATTTTAAATTAAAATAAATAGGGTTAAAATGTCAAAAGTGAAAATTAAGGGTCAAAAATATAATTTTTGTGAGAAAAATTCAAAATCCTGAAAATTGTTTGAATATTAGTACGTGAACAGTGCTAATAAGTCTAAACAGTGTTTAGATGAAAGATGTGAAAAATGCAAGTGTATTGAACCTCATGCGTCTAAACAGTGACCATAAGTCCATTTAGGTGTATGATGAGATTTCAGAATTTTTACAAGTGTTTAAGCGGTTCTTATAAACCCATGCGCCTGAAAAGTTATCAACCGTCTTAGAATTTGGTTATGTGTTAGGCGGTTCATCATTTCTATGCGTCTAGACAGTACCAAGATGGTGTGTGTAAAATTGACCAAGTGTTGGACGTTTCTGTAGATACATGCGGCTGAACAGTGCTCAACAGGCTGAACAGTTCAGAACCGTATTAATAGTTCTCATGCGGATGAACAGTTGTCATGCGTCTAACGCCAAACTTCCAAACAGTGCTCATACCTCTAAAATTTTACACTTCTTAAACGCAGACACTTAAACGCACAACCCACAACCTCAGACACTTAAACGCAGTCGATTCCTTGTTCACCCATTTCACTCAAATTGTCATTTGTTTCTGAAAATTCTTATTCGATAGTGTGGATATGTGATTTATGAATGTAAAGTTCACTGAATAAATCATTTATTTTCAAGTTTTAGATTCAAAACTGGTCAGACGGTTCTAGTCTGTTCAGACATTTGGAACCCTAAAACTTGAAAAATTCGAAAATGATGAATCAAAATGAATCTAAGAACTGAAATTGATCACATATTGCTGATGAACACTGAATTTAGAACATGTTGACATATAAAACTGGTGTTTTCCTGAACATCGAGTTCATGGTGTTCATCTTCGTTCGAATGAAGAAGATGAACAGTTCAAAATTTGAAAATATATTTTCAATGAAAAATTAATTAAATCATATATAAGAACTTAATTGAATAATAACTTTGATCAATGATAAGTGAATTAATGTGTTTTAAAACAATGATACAACAAAGTGTATTTAATATGATTTTGACAGAATTTCAAATAATTCTAGAAAATGATTAAGTACACTTGATGTTAAATAAAAACTAAGTGTTTCAAAACATAATAATTCCTTAATATTAATTCAAAGTTTAACACAATCAAATCATTTCAAATTCATCAAAATATCTAAATTAGCGTGTTTGTTTGTGCAGATGGCTGAACTAAAATTTGAGCCAAAGCACAATGTAGCTGCTTTCTTAGATGAAGAAAACAGAGAGGCCACTGGATATGAGGAAATGATTAGATTCTTGTTAAGGACTAAATATGTATATGCAATGTGTGCAAGGCCTTTGATCCATGCAAGACTTATCAACAGATTCTGGAGAACAACAGAGGTTGAAAGAGATGAGGCTGGAAATAAAGTTGGGAGAGCATTTATTACTAATGATAGAATGCTTGAAGTCTCTGAGCAAGCAATAAGGATAGCTCTTAGACTGGGAGAAAATGACCCTGATGATTTATCAAAGTATACATTCAATGAATGTAGGGATGTTTTATGCAGATGGGTCACCCTGACCATTTCCCCTAAAAGCAATTCTTTAGAGCCAGGGTGTATAACCACTGGAAATTACTCTGCTATATCTTTCAACAATGCATGTCCAAGAGAAGTGCTGGTTGGGATTCATTCCCAGTGGACATTGCATCCCCCATTATAGCCGTAGCCACCAATAGAAGATTCAATATGGCTGTGTGGATCATGAATGGATTTATTTTCAATTTAGAAAGAGGAAGGAGAAACAAATACTTGATGTATCCAAGGTTTCTTTAGCTATAACACATGTTTGAAGTGGTTTACAAAAGACTTGCAGTTATCACAGGTGCTCCAAACATTCCTCTTTTTGACTACATGAGAAATGTAGCAATGGATGATGTGGATATCAATCAACAACACTTCCATTTATATGAAGATGAGCCAATAGATCCAAATAATCTAATTGAAGATGTTGTTGATGAGATGGTTGATGATGAAAATAAAGATAATGATGATGATGAAGCTACTAAAAGCTCATTAGATGTTGATGATGATAGTGATGATGATGGTGGTGCTGATGGTGCTACTGAAGCACATCAATCAGTTAGTAGTGAAAGGACTGCTTCTAATCATGCTGTTGAGACTCATGATATAGTTGAAGGAATATCTGGTGATGTTATGCATGATAAAACTTTGAATGAAGCTCAAGATGATGAAGTTGATGTTAATCTACAAGATGAAGCTACTGTGCATGAAGAAGATATTCAAAATCAATCCTTTGATTTTGATTTTATGGAAGCAATACTTTCTGAGCCTGTTTTTCAAGGCACATCACATGGAGAATATGAAGATATGCCAGTTATTATAGCATAAAATGTGTCTGTACAGGCTGATGACATTTTAGATGTTGATGAGCTGAAAAAAATGAAAGAAGAAAATTTTGCTCAAGAAAGACTTATAACTGAACTAAAAGTTGAAAATGAAAAACTAAAAGAGACAAACATGTCTCTTGAAAAGGAAGTGATTATGTTGGAAGAAGAAAATGAAAAGCTAAAAGAAGAAAGTCAAAGCAAAGATGAAAAACTGGTTGTGTTTGCAAAAGACAAAGAAGATGTCATAAAGAACTTTGAAGTAATAATAAGAGACTATGATCTTCTGGAAAAAAAATACAAGAAGTTGTCTGAAGAAAATGAATTATTGAAAGATGAGCTAAGCAAGTCAAAGGAGTCTCAAAAGCTTAACTCTCCAGATATTGTGATTGTATCTGAGATGACTCCAATTGATGTTGAAAGGGCTTCTAAGATGGAGAAAGGGAAGAGGAAAATAGATGATATAGAGGATTTAGTTCCACCTGAATCTTCTACTAAAATGTAAAGAATAGAAAAAGTTAGTGAGGAAGAGGTGCATGAAGAACAAGAGTGTTGGACCAAAAGAACCAACGAGCCAAGATCAGGAAAACCTCTAAGTCCCACATGACATCACAACAACTGCTGAAGACTCCCATCAGCTATTGTGTTCTCTTGCTTGAATGTCAGACTCGAGAGCATCTTAGCTCCAACCATCAGCTGTTCTGACAAAGTCTGAAGAACAAAGTATGAAGATCAAAGAACTGAAGAATAACAGCTGAAGAAGACTACAAAGTACTGAAGACCAAGTACTGAAGTCTGAAGTACTGATCTTACAAGTACTGAAGACTTCAAGTACTGAAGACAAGTACTGAAGAATCAAAAGCTGAAGAACTGAAGAACTGAAGACCTTCTACTGAAGCACAAAGTCTGAAGACAAAGACTGAAGACAACAACTGATGATATCTACTGAAGTCATCAGTTGTTATATCATCTGAAGCCAAGTCTGAAGACCAAGTACTGAAGACTCAGAGTTTGTCACAACAGCTGAAGATAACTTCTTCAGTTGTTGTGATGGTTTTTCCTTTTCAGTAGTTTATTTTGTTTCAGTAGTTGTACAACAACTGAAGAGCATGTTCTTCAGTTGTTATAGTATCAGTAGTTATAAACGACTGAAGAGCTTGTTCTTCAGTCGTTGTAGGATTTCAGTAGTTTACTTTTGTCAGTACTTAGGAAACTTTTGTAAGAAGATGTCAGTTGTTGACATCTTCAGTAGTTTTATGTTTTGTCCGTTGTATTTTAATATTCAGTTGATGTCAGAAAAAGGACATCAACCCATCCTTTTGCCGCCTATAAAAGGATGGGGAACCATACTGTTTTAATGGCCGAAACGTGCGACCAATAGAACATTTATTGTTTCGCAGAACTCTTCTCTCTCTATGTTTATGATTTTAATTGAAATATCTTTTATGTTCTTGCTTTAATTGCTAATTAATGTGCTAAATCCGCTACAAACATAATCTAATTGATCAACCGAGAGGCTGAGATCCTATCAAATGGTATCAGAGCAGGTTAATCATTGATCGATTTCACTATTGATCATTTGAAACTGCTCTTTTGATCTCTCAGTTTGATCGAATTAGCAATTTGCAAGAATTAGCCATAGAGAGTGAGTTTCTGCTGTTTCCGGCCAAAATCTTGAGGTCTTTTGGTGGTTTTGAGTTACGTTTGTCGTGTTTAAACTTGTTTTTGACCAAAACCTGAGATGACAACACCAACCAATGATCCTCACAATACTGGTTCCGCAACCAAGCCTCCGATGCTGGTTAGAAACGAGTATAACATATGGCAAAGACGTATGCTACACCACTTGGCTGTCAACAGTGCTGGTTGTTGGAAGTCAGTGGTGCATGGGCCATACAAGCCTATGGTGAGCGTCCCGGAATCTAATGAACAGGTTGCGAAGAAACCTGAACAATATTCGGACGAAGATCTAAAGCTATTCGAAATTGATGCTAGAGCCCATGGAATTTTAGCCATGGCCATTCCAAACGAGATATATTCAGGGCTCTTGCATCATGAGTCTGCTCATGACCTATGGGTTGCTCTAAAGGAACAATTTGGAGGAACTGATTCGGTCTTAGCAAACAATAAGGAAATCCTCGCCCAACAATATGAGACATTCTCATATAGAAAGGGTGAGACTCTGACCCAGCAATATGAGCGGTTCTCTTGTTTGATCTCTGAGCTAAAGATGGTCAAACAAGAGTACTCCAAAAGCCAGATGAACAACAGGTTCCTCAGGTCATTGCCTGAGAGATGGGACACATATACCATTGTCCTACGCTCCAGTGCTGATCTGGAAACTCTAACTCGCACCCAACTTCATGCGAAGTTGCTCACCTTTGAGAGAGAGATAGAGCAAAAGAGGAAGCTGTCCTCTTCTGGCAAGCTTGCTGATGATTTTGTCCAAGGTAATGCTGCCTTGATAAGTCATGAGTCAGAATATGCTTCATCAAAAAGTTCTTATGATGAGCATATTGATTTCTCTACCAACTCAGAACAAGCTTTTGTTGGTGTTAGTAGTTCAGGAGGTGGTGGTGACAACTTGTGTTTTCTGATGGAGGATTTGAAGGGCATTCCAGATGATGATCTGGAAGAGATGGATATTTTGAACCAAATGGCAATGATAAATATCCGCTCTCAGAAGTTCTACAAAAGAACTGGTAGGAAATTCCCAGGACTCTCTGGCAAAACCAAAGTTGGTTTTGACAAGAGCAAGTTGAGGTGTCACAAGTGCCAAAGGCTTGGACACTTTGCAAGAGAGTGTAGATCATCTGGATCTAACTTATCTGCACCCTTTGTGACTTTTCCTAGCAATAGCTCACAGCACAAAGGGCAACCTTCCTACAGTTCTTCCCATCCATCTCAGGCACAAGCACCACCTGCCTATTTTGTGCCACAGGGTCATATGCCATATCCTTACCCCTGTTACTGCATGCCTCAGTCTGGTCAAACTCAAGCACCCTCGGCTCAACCACCTCATGCTCTTCCAGAGCCCCAGTCTTCCCAATCTCATCATCGCACACAACCTCAACAACAAAGCTTTTTCACCCCAACTGCTGTTGACTGGAGTAGTCTACCAGAAGAGCTATCTGGTCAGGAACCACTACTCCAAGGTGCTGGTCAACATGGTGGTGATCAACCATTTGGAAATCTTTCTCTGATGGCCCTTGATTCTGCTGAAGGGTCATCATCAAATGCCTCATCTCAGGTATCCACTGAGGCAAAAGCCAAGCTTTGTTCAGAGTCATGCATAGCAGCATTTGCTTCTATTAGAGAAGCAAATGTAGCTTTAATAGATAAAAATCTTGAGCTTGAGCACACTATTTCCAAAAGAAAAGCTGATTTTGAGGTTGTTCTAAAAGATAAAAATGATGAGATTTACAAGCTTAAATGCCAAATCAAAGATGATAAAGCTAGGGAAGATGTACTTCTAGAGAAGTACAAAGACCTCAAGGAAACTCTTGCAACCACCCAAGTTGAGTGTGAACGATGGGTGCAATCATGCAAGGGTTTTGAAATGCTTCTTAGCAAGCAATCAGCTTCCAATGTGAAGTTTGGCATTGGTTATAATCACACTGCTCCTCCCACAGATTTTATTTCAAGAGCAGAAGTTGAATCTGATGGGGAGAGCAATAACCAATCCTTCTCATCATGTGACTTACTATCCTCTGAATCAGCATCATCAGAGAGAGACTATCACATGACCAAAAGGCTGATCAACTCAGGAGTTGTCACTAGATGTACTGAAGGTACTGGAGAGCAAGTGACAACATCTGAAGTTCAAACCTCAAATACTGTTAGCACTAAAGAGAAGAAAACTAATAGTAGGAAAGGTTTGAAGATAGCTAGAGAGGATACCAGGAAAGCAGGCACGAGGAAGAAAACTGCTAGTACTGATGACAAACAGCTAAAGAACAAGTCTTTAGCAGTTAAATCCTCTTCAGCTGATGATCAGCATAAGATGAAGAAAAAGCCATGTGAGATATGTGGCTTGTTCAATCATCTTACTGATGATTGCTGGTACAAAAGGGGTTCCAAACTCAAACAGAAGGAGAAAATTACTGAGAGCATCAATAAAATGAAGAATGAGTTTGAAACCAAGTTTGTATTAGCAACATCCAAGCCTGAAATCCCTAAGCCCAAAGCTAAATCTAAAAAGAAGGTAGGGATAACTCAGGCAACAGCTGAGGTTGCTCAGAAAAAGATGGTACAACATAGGAACTCATCATCAGCAAACTCCAATGTGTCTGAAGAGCTGAAAGCCTTATCATAGAATCAGACACAATTGGTGATGATGGTTCAGCAGCTAGTGGAAAGAGTCAACCACTTAGATGCTCCTGTGTTGAAACCACAGAAAAGGAAGTCCAAGCCAAAGGGTTCCTCTTCTGTACCATCTTCTTCACCTCAAGCTGTCACACACAACACAACTGTTAGTGCTGCACCTGTAGCTGAGAACAGACCCAAAACCAAGCAGGTTTGGGTCTCCAAGACAAACTAACACATGGTTGTGTTTGCAGGGTTCTTCAACATGCCATAGAAGCATCTGGTATGTAGACAGTGGAGGATCCATGCACATGACAGGAAGCAGCTCCCTTCTTAATGACTACTCTCAAGGAAAGAAGGGATTTGTTTCTTTTGGCAATGATGCAAAGGGTTACATCGTCGGAAAAGGCTTTGTTTCCAACGGGAAAATAAGGTTTGATGATGTTAACCATGTGGAGAATCTCAAGTACAACCTCTTGAGTGTCAGTCAAATGTGTGACAAAGGCCATGTTGCCCTTTTCACAAGCCAGAACTGTCGGATTCTGTCATCCAAAGTTCTGAGTTTGGTTGACAAGGCATTGGATAAACACACTCTCCTGAAGGCCAACAGGACAGGAAGAGTGTATGCCTTAGATCTTTCCAAAAAGATGGATCTAAAAGGCCATCCTTGCCTATTCTCCAAGGCATCTCCTCAAGAGTCTACACTATGGCATAGAAGGCTGGGTCATGTAAATTTCAAGAACATGAATCAGCTTATAAGCCATGGTTTAGTAAGAGGATTGCCTCTGAAGGAGTTCAAGTGTGAAGATGACTGCACTGCTTGCTTGAAAGGAAAACAACACAAAGTTTCATTCCCTTCAATAGAAGAACAAAAGTCCACTGCCTGCTTGATCTCTTTGGTCCTGTCAGAGTAATGAGCATGGCAAAGAAGAAATACTGCCTGGTAATTGTGGATGATTACTCCAGGTTTGTATGGACTTTCTTCTTGCACTCCAAGGATGAAGCAACAAAGACAATAATGAACTTTGTGTTACAAGTAGAAAAGCAGTATTCCCTACAGGTCAAGTGTGTGAGGAGTGACAATGGAACAGAATTTAGAAACCACACACTTGATGACTTCTACCTGTCCAAGGGAATTAGAAGGCAGTTTAGCACTCCTAGAACTCCTGAGCAGAATGGAGTGGTGGAGAGAAAGAACAGGACCCTCATTGAAGCAGCAAGGTCAATGTTGGCTGACTCTGGGTTGCCACTGACCTTTTGGGCTGAAGCTGTCAATACAGCTTGCTATGTACAAAATAGAGCTTTAGTAAATAAGAGGTTGATGAAGACTCCATATGAAGTTCTTCATCATTTGGCTCCTCTTATTTCATTCTTTAGAGCCTTTGGGTGTCCTTGTTTTATTCTCAACACTAGCAACCCACTCCATAAGTTTGCTAGTAAGGTGGATGCAGGGTACTTTGTTGGTTATTCATCAACTTGCAAAGCATACAGAGTCTTCAACTGTAGAACCAAGGGGGTTGAAGAAACTCTGCATGTTAAGTTCAATGAATCTCCAAAGGACAAGATTCCACAAAACCCTGTGGAGTTGTTTGATCTGGACATACTGCAATATGTTCCTTATCATCCTCCATCTGTTGAGCCTGTCAGCAGATCTCCACCTGGTGGTACTGATGATGATGAAGTCAGTACTCACCTCTTCAGGTTTAGTGACAACCTGCCTAAGTCCACTGAACCTGATGCTCCTGTAGCCTCAGCAGCTCCATCCATTACAAATGCTGATGAGATTTCTGCTTGCTCTACTTCGTTTGAGCTGCCATCCTCTACATGGTTTTAGGAATCTCCATCACCATCTGTTGCTGCTGATGGTTCTACAAACACTTGCACAGATATCATAGTCTATCAAGAGCTCAAGAATCACCCCACATCACAGATCATTGGTGATATCCATGCTGGAGTTTTAACCAGGAATCAATTGTCTAACTTCTGCTTCTATGCTCTCTTCATCAGTCAGCAAGAGCCAAAGAATTATCATATTGCTTTAAGAGACAATGTATGGGTGGAAGCTATGCAGCTTGAGCTTCTTCAATTCAAGAAACAGCAAGTATGGGAGCTTGTTCCATTACCCAAAGATAAGTGTGCTATAGGCACCAAGTGGGTATTCAGGAACAAAACAGATGAGAAGGGCCAAATTGTCAAGAACAAGGCCAGACTGGTTGTCCAAGGGTTTGCACAGGAGGAAGGCATCGATTATGATGAGACCTTTGCACCTGTGACCAGACTGGAAGCAATCAGACTGTTCTTAGCTTATGCCGCCTTTCACAGTCTCAAGGTTTATCAAATAGATGTCAAAAGTGCCTTCCTATATGGAAAAATAAAAGAAGAGGTTTATGTGTGTCAACCACCAGGCTTTGAGGACAATAAACATCCTGATTGGGTGTACAAGCTTGATAAGGCTCTCTATGGGCTGAAGCAATCCCCTAGAGCCTGGTATGAGACACTCTCAACCTTTCTTTTAGAGAACAAGTTCACTAGAGGCACCATCGATAAAACCTTATTCATCAAGACTGTGGGACAACATAAGCTCCTTGTTCAGATTTATGTTGATGACATCATCTTTGCATCCTCTGATCCAAAGTTGTGTGATGAATTTACAAAGCTTATGAAGCTACAATTTGAAATGAGTGCTATGGGAGAATTACAGTACTTTCTGGGTTTGCAAATCAAACAACAGGATGATGGAATCTTCATCCATCAGTCCAAGTATACCAAAGAGTTGTTGCGAAAGTTTGATTTACAAACCTGTAAGCCCTGTTCCACTCCTATGAGCAGCATCACACAACTAGATGTAGATCAGAAAGGTAAAGCGGTTGATGAAACCCTTTACAGATGTATGATTGGGTCCTTGATGTACCTTACAGCTTCTAGACCAGACATCATGTTTTCAACATGTGCTTGTGCTAGATTTCAGGCTGCACCTAAAGAATCCCATTTGATTGCAGTCAAAAGGATCTTTAGATATCTGCAAGGTACCCAATCACTAGGTCTTTGGTATTCAGCTGGGCATTCTTGCAAATTAGTTGCTTTCTTTGATAGTGACTATGCAGGATGTAAAGTCACCAGAAAATCCACTTCTGGTGGTTGCCAATTCCTAGGCAATTGTTTAGTTTCTTGGCAGAGTAAGAAACAAACATCAATTGCTACATCTACTGCTGAAGCTGAGTATATTGCTGCTGCAAGTTGTACCTCTCAGATACTCTTGCTTCAGAACCAACTTCTGGATTATGGCATTACTGAGACTAAGACTCCATTATTAATGGATAGTGCTTCATCTCTCTGTATTGTTAAGAATCCAGTCCAGCACTCAAGGACCAAACATATTGAGATCAGACATCATTTTATCGGGGATTGCTATGAGAAAGGTCTGATTGATCCTAAGTTTGTACCTAGTGCTGATGAGCTTGCAGACATTTTTACTAAGCCTTTAGATAGTGCCACATTCCAAAATTTGGTACTAAGGCTTGGTATGCTGCAGCTTGATTGATTTGACCTATGCTGGTACTCTTAGTTCACAACTACTGAAGAGCAAAGGTCAAATACAAGTACTGATGAGTAATTTAGTCTTCAGCTCTTTCACAACTACCGAAGACTAAAATGACTCAAAAGTAACGATGTACATTATTTATTGAAAAAAACAACTGATGTAGTGAGGTGGATTACAACTACTGATGTATGATTTTCAAATAAATAAGTACTGAAGAACAAATTTTGCTCATAAGTACTGATGTGTAATCTTACACAAATACTGAAGACAAAATTCGTTCACCAGCTCTGAAGAATATTTCATCAGCACTTGTGAACATCTGATCACAAGAGCTGAAGGCATAAATATTCACAAGAGCTGAAGGGTCGATGAAACATCTGAAAGTCAGCCAAAGAGCTGATGAGTAAGTGTGGAGGCTAGTATGAAACAACTAATTTGACGGAAACAACTGATGAGTAATTTCTCATCAGCTGATAACAACAGCTGCTGTTTCATACACAAACAACTGAAGGACAAAACCATGTCTTCAGTAGTTCACAACTACTGACATCAGTAGTTCACAACTACTGAAGGCTAACACCAAGTCCTCAGTTGTTTACAACTGAAGCAATACCATGTCTTCAGTAGTTCACAACTACTGATCTCAGTAGTTTACAACTACTGCAGGCTAACACCAAGTCTTCAGTTGTTCCAACGTCTGAAGAAGAATACTAGGTCATCAGTAGTTCATAACTACTGACGACTGACAGTAACTCTTCAGACGTTCACAACATCTGAAGGACAAAACCAAGGTCTCAGTAGTTTCAACTACTGAAGACTAATACCAAGTCCTCAGATGTTACAACCACTGAAGGTCAAAACCACGTCATCAGTCGTTACAACAACTGATAACTGACACCAAAACCTTCAGTAGTTTCCTTTCAACCTTTGGCCTACCCTATAAATACCCCACATTCAGAGCATTCACTCCTCACTTGACCTAATCCTTCCAAACCTCTGAAATTCCCATACACCATTAATGGCAACCATGCAACTGAAACCTCGACACAACTGTGTCGCCCATCTTACAAAATCGCCATTATGGCCTAAGTTCCACCAAGCCGTAGATCTTATGAACGACTCACCCTACAAAACGGCTTTTCTCCTGAACCCTACTATATACACCGACTCCTTGGCAGAGTTTTGGATAAATGTAACCGTCCAAACCGGAGAGCAGAATGGCGAGGTCTCCCTCCGGTCCTCCGTCAACGGCAAACCCGTGGTTATCACCCCAGCTATCCTACGACAAACCCTAGAGCTGGAGGATGCCACTCACCCAACTTCCTACCCCAAAGGTACCCTGGATCTTTCATTCACATCCCATGACTACAAGGGTAACCTCTCCGCCTCCACCTTGTTGAAGAAACACTTCCCTGACCCTCAACGATTGATCTTCCACATGGTGAACGTGTGTTTGGCTCCCAAGACCTCTTCGTGGGACCAGATGTCCACAAGGTGGCAACAGGTATTGTTCTCTATCCTTGAAAAACAACCGTTAAACTTAACTAATTTACTATTTTTGGAAATAAAGGATATGGCCACAAAACCAATTTCTAACCGATGGATCTTGTATCCTCGGTTCCTTATGGCCATAATAGAGAACCAGCTTCAGGCTGAGGGACTAGTTGGGACTGGGGTCCCTGCCATGGCTGTTCAAGCGAGGTATACTCTAGGCACAACACTGACCACACACTCAAACAGGCTGGCCGGCTGCGAAAACCCACACAGCAGGAACCCACAGCCTCCACCTCCAAATCCGAAGTCCCCACCAAACCAAAAGCCAAAAAGAATCCTAAAAAGGCTACTCAGGGAGATGAGTCCCCTGAGGATGCCCCTGCAACACAAAGGCAGGATGTGCCTGCTGGTTCGATTCTCCCAGCAGGTACCACGACTCCACCCACCACAACCGCACAGGCTTCCTCTCAACAGGAGCCTGATGCAACCAATTTTGGGCAACCACATTACTGGGGTCTTTCTCACTTGAGAAGACTGCCATTGAAGAGCACAGTCCTCCCCATGTGCACACTGCTTCGAGCCCATCTCTTGATGAGACCGCCCCACAAAGCCCTACATTGGTTATCGCCAAAGTGCTGACCCATCTGAGCACTCCACCCTCTCCCCAGAAACCTATTACAACTGGGGAGACTCCAACCGAAGAGGGGGTGGATACAAGTGCCGGTGGGAGCCCACAGTACAGAGAATCAGTCCAATCTCCGAGTGTGGCTAGGGAGACAGGACAATCTGGTGAGGCTGCCACTTCCCCTACATCAACATCTGAGCAGGGTGCAGCTGGTAACATCACTAAGACCTCACCAGAGGCAATGGCCGATGATCGATCCAATCTGGAGGCCAGAAGTCCCCAGTACCATGAACAAGGGGCACATGTCATTACTGAGCCACACTCAGGACATGTTCATCCTGACAATGTCAGGAGGTCAGGTGATTCAGCTCATGCTGATGATGACCTGAGCTTCTTCTACGATGTAGTAGCTCAAAACACTATCCTAGAGGATGAGATAAGCAGACTCAAAGAGCTGCTTGCTCAAATAACTCAGGATAGAAGTCCATCTGCCACCACTACCCCACAGATGGCACCTTCACCCGAAGGTCTCATAAACACTGAGCCACTCCCACAAACTCGGCCACCAGCCCCTGCTTCTGGCACTAGCTCTTAGGGTCAGAACCCCCCTGAGCAGTTGGATGCTATCCTCCAAAAATCCCTACCTCTCATCACACCCATGCTTAAAGACTTAGTCATTCAAACCCTGATGAGAGGCTTCCCACATACATACAACCCATGGTGGAGGTTGCCATTTCTAAGGCACTTGCTGATAGTCAAACCCCAACCAATGCACCCAAAAAGGGGGATACATCAGTGTAAGTCAAGAGGAAGAGGGGTGAGGAGGAGGTAGAGGCAGAGAAAGAGGTGGTGGTTGAGAGGGAGTTGGTTGAGGAGACTAGGAAGGTGAGGGAGAAAGGGAAGAGGAAAGAGAGGGAGGTTGAGCAAATAGAAGTGGCTGAAATCCAAAAGGATTTCAGTGTCACTGATAAGAAAAAGGGAGAGGAGGGAAAGAAGGTGGCTGATCCTGATCTAGCAGCCCTTGTCAAGGAGGCTGATGCTGAGCATAGCCGTTCAATGGACTCTGTCATTGAACAGCTGTTCAGGCAAGGCTTTGACAAGGACACTGCCTTGCTAGATCAAGAGATCAGGAATATGGAGAGAAGAGAGATTGAGTACCGATGGACTACTCATAGATAAGAGGAAAGAAAGAAACTTTAGGCTATGAGTAGGTTCACTTCGAAGTACCTGGGCAGACCAGTCCTTGATGTCAAGGCATGGACCAGGGACAGACTCTTGGCAATAACCACCAAGATCTGTTCGGCTGGTGATTTCACTAAGGGACTGGTCGCTGAGGCCCTATCTGAAGCCGGTGCTGGGAACAGGACACTGCTAGTAAAACTGACCAAACCAGCCTTATCTCTAGGTTACTAGCAGTGCCTGCCAACATTCCCACACCAACAACCCAACCACAACCCACTAAACCAACCCCTTCACAACCAAAACCCACAGCCAATGATCCACCCTTGAAGAAGAAGAGAAGGGTGTTGAGGCTGCAAGAAGAAGAAGAAGAAGAGGGGGATGAGGAGGATAGACTGCCTCTTTCAGCAGTCATTCCTCTACCAAAGGCCAAAACCCAAACCATCACCCCCACCTCACAGATGGAAACTATGAGGGTGAAGATAGAGGAAGAGGCACAGCAGCTTCATGATGCTGAGATGCTTAAGTCTATTGACCAAGCATATGCTGCCTCTACCTCTATCATGAATATGAAGAAAGAAGCTCTGAGACTCTTCACTCTCAAACAAACCTTCCAATATAACAAAGAGAGAGTGAGGACTTGGCCTGATCCTAGGGTGGCTCACAGGATCACAAAGAACAATATTCCTGTGAGGTACAAGAGCCAAATGAAGAGGATTGTAGATGAAGTAATCACTCTGGCTCTTGTAGTAACACCCTGGGAAATTGTGGATGAGTTCGAGAAAGCTTATAAAGCAAAGCTACCTCCTGAAATGATGTTGGAGAACAGGATGGTTAGGAAAGGCTTAGTTTATAAGAAGCTTGAGAACTTCCGCAAAAATGAGCTCAACTTGTTGCTAGAAGGCAGACATCCAGATGAATTTGCTTACAAGCAAATCACAACAGTTAAGCTCAAAAATGGGAAACAGGTCAAGTATGTCTCAGAGACATACGGCCGTGAATGATTGTTCGATGGTGGGGATGAGGGCATGACCAAGGAAGAACAAATTATCTTTGTCCGAGCCTACACCCGAGAATCCTACCGGCTTGTACATGGGAGGTAGATCTCATGGATGGGACAACAACTCTATGTCCAATTCCCCAAGACAGAGCTCCCATCCATACTTAGCCAAACAAACACTAGAGACTACCTCTCAGGCCAGTGCTTATCTGGGTCAACTTCTAATCTGATCTAGAAGGAAATAGACCAATCATTATGCCACCAATAAGTGGGACAACCAATAATTAGAGGTTTTGGCTGCATTGGTTCAGGGGGAGTTTGTTGGACCAAAAGAACCAATGAGCCAAGATCAGGAAAACCTCTATGTCCCACATGACATCACAACAACTGCTGAAGACTCCCATCAGCTATTGTGTTCTCTTGCTTGAATGTCAGACTCGAGAGCATCTTAGCTCCAACCATCAGCTATTCTGACAAAGTCTGAAGAACAAAGTATGAAGATCAAAGAACTGAAGAATAACAGCTGAAGAAGACTCCAAAGTACTGAAGACCAAGTACTGAAGTCTGAAGTACTGATCTTACAAGTACTGAAGACTTCAAGTACTGAAGACAAGTACTAAAGAATCAAAAGCTAAAGAACTGAAGAACTGAAGACCTTCTACTGAAGCACAAAGTCTGAAGACAAAGACTGAAGACAACAACTGATGATATCTACTGAAGTCATCAGTTGTTATATCATCTGAAGCCAAGTCTGAAGACCAAGTACTGAAGACTTAGAGTTTGTCACAACAGCTGAAGATATCTTCTTTAGTTGTTGTGATGGTTTTTCCTTTTCAGTAGTTTATTTTGTTTCAGTAGTTGTACAACAACTGAAGAGCATGTTCTTCAGTTGTTATAGTATCAGTAGTTATAAACGACTGAAGAGCTTGTTCTTCAGTCGTTGTAGGATTTCAGTAGTTTACTTTTGTCAGTACTTAGGAAACTTTTGTAAGAAGATGTCAGTTGTTGACATCTTCAGTAGTTTATGTTTTGTCAGTTGTATTTTTAATATTCAGTTGATGTCAGAAAAAGGACATCAACCCATCCTTTTGCCGCCTATAAAAGGATGAGGAACCATACTGTTTTAATGGCCGAAACGTGCGACCAATAGAACATTTATTGTTTCGCAGAACTCTTCTCTCTCTATTTTATGCTTTTAATTGAAATATCTTTTATGTTCTTGCTTTAATTGCTAATTAATGTGCTAAATCCGCTGCAAACATAATCTAATTGATCAACCGAGAGGCTGAGATCCTGTCAAAGAGCAACCTACTCAAGAGAAAATTGGTGCTCTAGAAGATATTGAAGAAGAGTACAGTGATGACTAGCACGATGAAGTGCTAGATGATAAGGATATTGATGAAGCACATTTTGAAATAGCATTCTCTCCACTTGAGCCAATTCAAGAATAGGGTGAAATACCTCAAGACATTGAAGATAGATATAACTATCTTGTTAGGATGAAATACAATCGTGTATTTTGGATGGGCTGACGGTTTCTCAAATTAATGATGAATATGAGAAATGTATTGTTGCTGAGTCAGTCGCTCCAATCGATCCAAATGAGATAATTATGGAACATGGCGAGTGGAATAGAGCACAAGAGAGTATAAACATTGAGGAAGTGCCTAGATCTGAGCTGCATCACCCTGACCCTGAAGAAATGAGTATACCAGCTTTAAGATATTGGTTGCAGGCACAGAATTATCCTTGGAAAAGATTAAAAAGACTTCAATCTGTCTCGTTGAGGAATCTTGTCAGAAGTTTTCAGCAAACTGGAAAGCAGTCGAACAAAATGATCATTCTTGACACTGACAATCGTCAATATTTGGATATTACAAAAAGAACAAGGATTCGAAAGCCTCACAAAATCAAACAAATAGCTCAAAAGACTAGTGCTCATGAAAGTAGAAGAGAGCTGATCAACATGTTTTCTGGTTCGGCGAAACAAGCTTACAAAGCTTCTTCTAAACAGAAACAATTATTTGATAGTGCTAGATCTATGGGTGATTTGGTTTGAAATGTTTTGCGAAAAGGACAATCAGTTGCTGAACTACTGAATGCAATGATTGCTCCAGATTTTACTAACCATGTCAAGATTATCGCATGGAAGTATGATGAAGTTTTTGATGCATTTTTGATAAAAAGAGTAAATTCTGTATGTGATGTTTATCATTTTTACTCTAGCATCATTAAGCTATCAATGCAAGATCTAAAAGAGTTAAACAAACTACCACTTATCAATCCATCTGGATCTAAAAGAGGTGATATGTTTATTGAACTTTTGAGAAGAGGTATATCGAGAGGAAGTAATTTCCTTCAAACTAGATGTGATCAAGAAGATAAGGAATACTTTGCTTTGTTGAAGAAAAACAAAAAGATAAAGGGGTTACAATCTGAAGAAGAGCATTTCTTGGTTGAATTCTATGACCAATATTTTGAAAAACTCACAACACCAGGCTTAAAAGTGATTAATGGTACCCAAAAGTCCAAACCAATACTTAGATGGTTTTATAACACAGAGACATTTGAGCTTAAGTTGGTCCCTAATCTCGAACAATGGGATGAGGACATGATTACACTCTTTGGTGCATTTGAGCTCAAATTGCTTCATCCTAGTTATATTTCATTTCTCTCAGTACAAAAGTTTAAGAAAGTGTCTCCTGAAGTTGCTGAGCAAGACAAGAAATATTTTCTTTCCATCATCAATGTGATGAATGCAACTATGGAAAGAATTTCTCTAAGAAAAGCTCTTGCTTATGCGAACATAGTGAAGAAGCACATAAAAGATATAGTGTTCATACGCATTTCAAGAAAAGGTGTATTGGAGGTATACTCGAAGGAAAGTTCAAAACCTATCGAATTATACGCCAATATTGATATTACTGGACTATCAAAAGATACTTTGGAAAGGATGAGGTAGATGGAGATTAAAACAAATGATTCAAGACCAGAACAGGGCATTCTTGCTAGTAAGTTCAAGTCAGCAATAGCTAATGCATTAAAGGAACAAGAATTAATCAAGAAGAAGCCGATGTTTAAAGTAAAAGAAGAACCTGAAGATTTATTTAATGATTGAAGATGAATGCGCAAGAAGAGAGAAGATAGAAGAATGAAGCTGAGAAGAATGGAGAAGATAACAGACTGAAGACTGAAGATCAAGTGAAGATAAGAAAATAAAGACGAGAGAAGAACAAGCCAACAGGACTGAGGATTTTGAAGATAGAAGACAATGTAAATCTTAGGGGGAGTATTATTGTTAGTACTTCTTTAAAGATTAACATTTTGTCTTTATGTGTCTTTTTATGTTTTTGTCATAGTATAGGGACTTGTCTTGTAATTAGTTAGTTCCTTTTTGTTTATTGATAGTATATATATAGCTTAGACTTGTGTAAGTTAGAGAGATGTATGAATCTGCTACTTACACATTGTAATTGTCTTTGCTATTATCAATAAACTCTATGATTTTGTTGATATTGTGCTTTGATTTGATTACTTTGTTTGTATTTCATTGAATTGTTCATTAATATCATCACGGATCTATACATTTGATCCTATCAAGATGTGCCTTGAGAACCTATCTAATCCGGATTTCCTGTTTGAGATACATTTAAGGTAAGTGTGACATAGGAACCGGTAAGGCTTGCACAGTCTCCCCTTCTTGATCTCTCGTTTATCAAAGTCGCTATCATATCCCATTAGATAAAATATCTTCTCTATGTACTCATTTTCAAACACATCTGGATGACCAATCTGTCGCTCACCCAACTCAAGTGCCCTTCTGATGGTTTGTTCGTCAATCCTCATTCTTTCAGTTTGGATTTCAGCAACTATCACATCAGCCTCTCCATCCTTCTCTATTCGAGCTGAATTCCAGAAATCAACTATGTGCGCTTGATGAATCACCGGCTCTACTGTCTGGGCATAGAAGAACCTGTAACGTTAAAGGTATCTGATGATATCCCGACAACCTTCTGATGCAGGATCATCAGCATTAAGAAATGCGCACACACTGTGCTCTCTTGCAAGCTGATTTCTCGTCTTCAAAACAATGATCTGTGATAAAGATTATGTGATTGTTTTTTATTTTATTTTGGTAATTTTGAATGTTTGTGAAAGGGGGAAAAAGGAGTGCGCTTTTTTAGGTCTGAAAAGTGAAAAGGTGCTCTGAAAAGTGAATAATGAAAGTTTTAAGTCAAAAACATCATTTATACTCTCGGACACATTAATTTCATTTATTTAATGAAATGGGCCCCACTTCCTTTGTACCCTTTCCATGGATTTTATTTATTCCGAACTTCAAATCTTCTATAGGACATCTGCGGATGCATAACATCTGCGGATGCCTAACCATCAATTACTGAAACGGAATTTTAAGTATATCTTGATTATCCATAGATTACCACTCTATGAACATAGATTATACTTTTAAACTATTAACACATCCGTAGTTTACCAATTCTACGGTTGGTCATAATTTAATTTATTTTTCATTGTTCCTTCTACTGATGCTGAAGTTTCACTGTAGCTTCTGCTGATACTGAAATTTCACTGTAGCTTTTACTGATGCTGAAATTTCACTGTTTGAAACTTTGTTTGATTGTATGATTCTAATCAAGTGATAGAACCATTTATTGCTATTGGACCTTGTTGACTTTGTTTTCATGACAATTGAGCACAAGAAGATTTATATTTTGAAAAACTTCATATATCTTGCAGCTGAGTTAGTGCTCAAGCTCCAATTTCTTCGAAGATTTTTGATGTAAATTTAGATTTTTATTGTTTTTCATGCATGAACTACTCCTCCAAAATTCGCGATTAATGATAAGCTATTGCATTCATCATAAATTTATGTAGAAAATTAGCATGAAAGGCATATGACAGTCCAAAAGTGATGAAATCTACTAAAATAAAACAGACATAATAGAATTATTTGGTACATACATGCATATATACATATAAGGGGATCATACTATGACACTAAGCTTCTTCTCTTTTTGATTTGTTTGATGAAATATGATCTGATTCTAGACCTGATTGCAAGTATAGATTTCCACTTAAATCCAAACAAGAGTATTGTATCAACTAGGCATGCTGTTTATCATGTTTTAATGTTTATTAGAGATTGATTGTTATGTGCTCCACATTCAATTCACATTAGAGTTTGTCCTCCGTTTGTGAGTGAAATCATCACTTTTTCACACTTAGAGACTATGTCCATTAAGTTATAAATTCTATCTTGAGACAAATTTGTTGTCTTATTAATGCTTTGTTGTTAATTCTCTTTAGATTATGTACGATTGATCATAATGGATTCTTTTTAGAGCTGAGATATGATCCCCATAAGGTCACCAGGTCTTTACTTACGTAAACCAGAGGTGCCTTCAACGCAGGTCTTGTTCACATAAAACAAAGGGAGGATGAAGATCATACTCTAAATCATAAACCCAAATCTTCGTTTACACAAAACAGAGGGAATATGATTTGCAAAGATTAGAAGTTATAAAGTGTTTTACATAGTGTGCTTGGGTGAGTGATTTGATCACAGCAGGATAAGACTTACTTAGTTGATCCTCAAAATGGAGTTTCCCCCAGACAGTCACCTTTTCATTATTTTATGCGTGCTCTTAGTGTAGTTTCCACTCAAGATGAATCTACTCACATATCAAAGTACATTTGATCAGATTAAAGTTAGT
This sequence comes from Flaveria linearis, assembly GCA_024085815.1. Lineage (NCBI taxonomy): Eukaryota > Viridiplantae > Streptophyta > Magnoliopsida > Asterales > Asteraceae > Flaveria > Flaveria linearis. Next base: position 61,194,120 of record CM044003.1, on the reverse strand, counting down.
TAATTACAGGAAGTAAGCAAAGGCAAAGTGTACTATCATTTCCCATACATACGACATGCTGAAACAAAAGACACAATAGATTACTATTTACAAGGACAGTCACATGCTTTTATTATGATGATTAATCTAAGTTAATCATGCCCAAAGACTCAATTAGAAAATTAAATCTAACTGAATCAAAGGCTTTAGTGAATAAGTCTAGAAGCTGATTTGTTGTATCCACTTTGATTAACTTGATTAGACCTTTTTCTAAACAATCCTCAGAAAATGATATCTGATTTCAATATGTGTTGTTTTGCTATGTTGAAGTGGGTTAGCAGTGATGAACATAGCAGCTGAATTATCAATATGAATTGGTGTTTAAAGGAAATTGTAACCATAATCAAGTAATTGGTTTTGCAATCAAAGTACTTGAGAGCAACCAGCTGAAGCAGCTATGTACTCAGCCTCAGCTTTGCATACAGAGACATTTGTTTGCTTCTTGCACTGCCATGAAACAAGTCTTCGTCCTAGAAATTGACATCCACCAGTCGTGGATTTTTTGTTGTTATTGCATCCTACAAAGTCAGTATCTGAGTATGAGTAGAGACTGAAATCTCCATCTTTTGGATACCAAAGTCCTAGAGCAGGTTTCCCTTTCAGATATCTGAAGATTCTCTTAATAGCATTCAGATGAGACTCTTTTGGATCAGATTGGCACCTAGCACAAACACACATAGCAAACATTATGTCAGGTCGGCTGGCAGTTAGATACGTAAGAGATCCTATCATTGATCTATACAATCTTTGATCAACAGATTTCCCAGTAGGATCAGGCACAATCTTGTCTGTTGTTGAAGCAAGAGTTTTGCATGATGATGTATCAGCAAGATCGTACTTCTTCAATATTTGATGAATATACTTCTCTTGATTGATAAAATGTCATCTGTTTTCTGATGAACTTGTAGGCCAAGGAAGAAAGTCAACTCTCCCATTGAACTCATCTGAAATTTAGATTTCATTAACTCTTCAAAGCTCACACACAGTTTCTTGTTGGTTGATCCAAATATGATGTCATCTACATATATTTGAATAACCAAAAGTTCTTTATGTTCTTGTTTGAGAAAGAGTGTCTGATCAATAGTTCCTCTTTCCTACCCATGCTTTAGCAAGAAAGATGATAATGTTTCATACCACTTTTTTGGTGCTTGATGAAGACAATACAAAGCTTTGTCTAGCTTGTAACTCTATGTGGGTAGTCAGGATCTTCAAAACTAGGAGGTTAAGCGACATAAACCTATTCATCAATTTTCCCATGAAGGAAAGCACACTTGGCATCCATTTGGTAGAAAGTGAACTTATTATAGGAAGCATATGCTAGAAATACTCTGATTGCTTCAATTCTGGCAACAGGTGCAAAAACTTCATTATAGTCTATCCCTTCTTCTTGAGTATATCCTTGTGCAATCAGCCTAGCTTTGTTTCTCATAATTATACCTCTGTCATCTAGCTTATTTTTGAAAAGCCATCTTGTTCCAATTGGATGTTGACCTTCAGGAAAATCAACAAGACTCCAGACTTTCTGCTTTTTGAATTGTTGAAGCTCATCCTGCATATCTTCAATCCAGCTATTATCCTTTAGAGCAGGTGTGATGTTTGGAAGAACAACTTGAGAAAGAAAACAAGTAAACAAGCAAAGCTCCCCCTTGGCTTCTTGTGGTTCTTGCATTTAGGTCTCCAATTATGTTGTTAGATGGATGAGACTTGTGAATTCTAGTTGTTGGAATAGATTCAACCGGAATGGATAATTCCAAGTTAGTCATATCCATTGGTGCGGATGGATTCAGCTATGATAATGAATTTAGGAAGTAATCAAAGTGTTCTTCATGTTCAACATTTGAAGTAACATGTTCTTCATTTGGTACATCAGCTGTATTGTGAATGTCTTCCGCAGGAACTTCTACGGAAGTGTTTTGTTCATCCGTAGGAGTTACAGGAACATCTACGGATGGTATATGTTGGGCTGCTGATAACTCTTTGGAATGCAAAGGATTATCTCCAATGTTTGGAGCATCTGCTGAGGCATCATCCATATCTCCAGATGAAGGATGATCATCTACGGATACTGGGTTATTAGCTGCGGATGCGGTGTTGCCATCTCCGGATGTAGATCCATTTTACTGAACTGGTAGAGCATCATTGCTGATATTAGTTGTTCCTTGATCCATGACACATAAGGTTTGTGGTCTTGGAGGATCAGCTTATGGTGATACTTCATTCAGATTTGGTGGAACAAATGGATAACATGTATTAGCAGAACCTGTATTAATCAAATAACCAGAGTTAAATGAGTGTGTTAAAGCATCTATATCAACAACCATGATGATCCTTTTACAGATGTGGTAAATACGGATTCATCAAATGAAACATTAGGAGTTTCTTCCACAATGTTATGTTGCGGAATGTAAATCCTATATGATTTAGATGTTGAGGATATCCAACAAAGAAACCATCATAGGCTTTCTCAAAAAATTTTCTCAATTGTTCCTTTGTGTTTAACACAGATACATGACACCCAAAAGCTCTAAGATATCCTATGTAAGGTTTTCTTTTGAATAAAAGCTCATAAGGTGTTTTATTATGTTCTTTGACAATAAAGGTCCTGTTTTAAACATAGCATGCTGTGTTCACAGCTTCAGTGTAAGGCCCCGTTCCCGGGCACCTTACAGTTGGTCATTCATCGCACATAAACCATACATTTATTTAAAACATCGCAGCGGAAATTAATTAAAATCATTTCGTATATTAATGAACTCTTTTGCAAAATAATACAATGTAGTTAACTGTTACAAAATATCATAATTTGCATTACATCACAAAAATGTCATTGTTATACAAACGGATGCCATCCTAAAAATGTCAATTAGCTATCCCGTGCCATCCTCAACAACAATCACCTGCCAACTGGAAAATACATAAAAGTCAGGGTTGCTGAGTGAGTTCTAGTTTTATAAATAAGATACCTTAGTTATCATTCAAAAAACCATTCTTTACTTTCATATGTTCTCTTATATCATACGTACAAATAGATAATCTTATTATTATCTTCATCATCATTCATCAACTTTCGTTCATTTATCATCATACGTTATCGTTATCATTCGTTATCTTCCATACCATATTTTACATACATTCACCTTTATCTTCCTCACATTCTGGGCCAATGCCACGGGCTACACCCCACCATCATGCATAAAGCGGGTACTGGCCCGAAGTCTATCATTAGACTCCCATACATTATGCCTGGTGGCCTAACCACAGTACCGGGGTAACTTCATTCGGACCAATGCCATGTGCTATACCCCACCGTCATGCATAAAGCGGGTACTGGGCCAAAGTCTATAATTAGACTCCCATACATTATGCCCGGTGGCCTGCCCACATTACCGGGTATGCGGAAAAGACCCATACGTACAGTCAGTCACAAGGATTAGACCCCAGTGTGCATCCTTCCGAGGTAGCTAACCCACACACAGTTGAGCTAACACCCTTCATTGTGTGTGAACCTCCATACATTACTTGCAAGACTTTTCTTACATTCGTTCGTTCATTAATGCATGCATTCATTCTTTCTTTATGTTTCACATATCATTAACATTAACTTCCGTTTTACGTTACATAAAACTTCATGTTCATTTCCGACTCATAATACGTGGGTCACGGAATAATACATAATAAGGAACATAAGGAAACATATCATACGTAAACACAACATTGTCACTCATAATCATACATAACATACATTATGCATCATTCATTCACACACACAAGCACATGCACATCAAGTACAAATCATCCTAGAACATTACAGACCCTCTGCGGAACAGCGGGAGTTCGGGGACGGCAACCCCTGACAGCGGGGTCCTAGGGTCAGTAGCCCCTAGTGGGGTTCAAGGAGCAACGCCATTGGCTGGGGCTGTGCTGGTGCATGGGCACTATGCAGGCACATGGCCTTCTGGATGCATGGGAACACTTAGGCGCATGGGAAGGTTCTGTGCGCATGGGCACTATTGGGGCACATGGCCCAACACTTAGTCATTGTGGGCCAATTCTAGGCTCATGGGCACTATGCTGGTGCATGGGTGCCTATGCGCATGGGTACTGTTTGGGTTCATGGGGTTTGGGCGCATGAGGGACACTTAAGCAATTTTGAACCTTGGGCGCATGTGCCACTATTTAGGCTCATGGCAGCCAATTCATTCTATCAATCATCATAATGAAGCCCAATTCATCAGTTTATCATGTTCTAAGCTTATCACTAACATTCTAAGCATCATAACATGAACATAACCACAAATCAAACCCAAACTTACACCCACCCACATACACATTCATACATACACATACGGGTAACATACCCATTTTTATAAAAACGTACTTACATGTATTTCCATCCCCAAAATCAGTTAGAACATGTAAGAAGGGGGTTCTAGAACTTACCTTTAACAACATTCAGGCAAGACTTCTTCAAACCCGAATGCAAAAAGGAGTTCAAACACCTAAAAACCCACCAAAACACACAACCCGAACATACAAACATGTATAAGCATGTAGCCGAGACTAAACCCCAAAAGAACACTTAAAACTTTGAATTCTTACCTTGGATTCAACCTTCTTCTTGATCCTTCTTCAAACACAAAAGCTCCTATGCTTTCTCTCTCTAAAACCGGTTGAAAAGAAGAGTGAAGAAGATTTTGGGCGGCCATACCCACTTTATGCACCAATGTTTATACCTTTTTGTCCTTTTGACACATTTAGCCCCTCAACTTCGGTTGAATTATGTTTCCTTCTATTTTCGCCTTTTTTATTCTTTCTTTCTCATCTTTATAAATTTCTGGGTGTTACAAGTCCACACCCCTTATATAGGTTTCGTCCCTGAAACCTGTCATTCCTCGAACAGATGTGGGTAATGCTGCCTCATCTCTTCTTCAGTCTCCCACGTAGACTCGGATCCCTTCCTGTGCTTCCACTGTACATGCACAAGGGGAACCACTTTATTCCTTAACATTTTCTCCTTACGATCAGTGATCGCCACTGGTTGCTCCACATAATTGAGCCGTTCATCTACTTTAATATCTTCCAGTGGTACAATCATATCTTTGTCTGCCAAACACTTCCGTGGATGAGATACATGGAATGTTGGGGGAATTCCACTTAACTCATCAGGTAGTTCCAATCTATAGGCCACCTCTCCTACTCGTGCGATGATTCGAAAAGGTTCTATATATCCGGGCTCAACTTGCCCCGCTTCCTAAACCGAATGATGCCCTTCCAAGGTGAGACTATAAACATAACCTTATCACCCACCTGGAACTCAATCGGTCTACGTCTCTTATTAGCATACGACTTCTGTCTATCCTTAGCTGCCTTGAAAAAGGCTTTGATCTTTTCTAGCTTTTTGGTCGTAGCCTCAATCACTTTGATACTTCCTAGCTCCTTCTGACCAATATAACCCCAACATATGGGCCTTCTACATCTTCTACCGTATAGCATCTCATATGGGGGCATACCAATGCTGGCATGGTAACTGTTTTTTGTATGAGAATTCAGCTAACGGTATGTGGTCATCCTAACTTCCTTCAAAATCGATCACACAAGCTCGGAGCATATCCTCGAGTGTCTGGATCGTCTGCTCAGACTAATCATCCGTCTGAAGATGATAAGCCGTGCTAATTGTAGCCTCGTCCCCATCACATCGTGGAATCTCTTCCAAAACAAGAGTGTAAACGAGTGTCACGATCAGACACGACAGACACCGGCACACCATGACGAGCTATAGTCTCCTTGATGAATAAATCCGCTAATCTCTCGGAGGAATACATCTCTCGGATCAGTAGGAAGTGAGCGCTCTTTGTCAGACGATAAACTATCACCAATATGGCATCATACCCTCTCTGGGTACATGGTAACTTCGAAATAAAGTCCATGGTGATATTCTCCCACTTCCACTCTAGTATATCCAAAGGTTGGATTTTCCCATACAGCTTCCGATGCTTCGCCTTCACTTGCAAACAAGTAAGCACTTACTCACGTATTCCGCTACATCACGCTTCATACCCGGCCACCAATAATCCTTCTTCATATCATGGTACATCTTGGTAGCACTGGGATGAATGGAGTATCAAGTTTTATGAGCCTCATCCATGATCTTTCCACGTAAGTCCCCAGAACGAGGAATCCACATTCGTCCAAATTGGATTCTAATACAAAGAGTGTTCTCACCTAATTCCGTGACTAGACCTTTCATCCTTTCAGAGTTAAGATGATCTTCTTTCAAAGCCTCGTCTTGAAATTCCTTGACCCGCGTCATCACATCAAAGGTCATAATCAACTGATATGCCTTCACCTGAATTGGTCAGGTCTTTCCTTTCGGCTAAGGGCGTCCGCCACCATGTTGGCCTTGCCCGGGTGGTAGTGGATCTCGCAATCATAATCCTTTATGAGCTCCAACTATCATCTCTGCCACACGCTCAAATCTTTCTACTCGAACAAGCACTTCAAGCTCTGGGGGTCAGTGAAGATTGTGCAGTTCGTCCCGTATAAGTAGTGTCGCCAAATCTTCAACGCAAAGACCACGGCTGCTAGCTCCAAGTCATGAGTAGGATAATTAACCTCATGAACTTTCAACTGTCAGGATGCATAGGCTATAACCTTTCCATGCTGCATCAACACGTAACCCAACCCTGAATAAGAAGCATCCGAATAGACTACCAAGTCCACGCTTCCATCAGGTAATGACAAAACAGGAGCTTGCATCAGCCTCATCTTTATCTCCTCAAAAGCCTTCTCTTGATCTTGACCCCATACAAACTTCACATCCTTGTGGGTCAACTTAGTCAACGGAGAAGCTATCTTGGAGAAATCTTGGATAAATATCCTATAATACACCACCAATCCCAAGAAGCTACGAATCTCGGATGGCGTCTTTTGAGGATTCCATTGCATCACCGCCTCAACCTTCATAGGGTCTACCATAGTTCCTTCAGCAATCACTACGTGACCCAAGAATTGCAACTTGCGCAACCAAAAAGCACACTTGGAGAATTTGGCATACAACTTCTCTCTCCTAAGTGTCTCCACTACCTCACGTATGTGGCCGGCATGTTTTTCCTCACTTCTTGAATAAATCAAGATATCATCAATAAACCCAATCACTGTTTTATCTAACATTGGCCGACACACCCTGTTCATCAAATCCATAAAGGCAGCTGGCGCGTTAGTTAAACTGAAAGACATAATGAGAAACTTGTAGTGTCCGTAATGCGTGCGAAAAGATGTCTTAGGGATGTCTTGCTCCTTCACCTTTAATTGATGGTAGCCAGATCAAAGATCTATCCTCGAAAACCAACTGGCACCTTGGAGCTGATCAAACAAGTCATCAATCCTCGGTAAGGGATACCGATTCTTCACCGTCAACTTGTTCAATTCATGGTAGTCAATACACATCCTCATACTACCGTCCTTCTTCATGAATAAGACTGGAGCACCCCAAGGAGAGATACTCGGTCTAATGAACCCCTTATCGAGCAACTCCTATAGTTGCTCCATAAATTCCTTCATCTCTGAAGTAGCTAAACGATACGGTGCCTAAGCGACTGGCTGAGCACTGGAATAAAGTCAATTTGAAATTCGATTTCACGATCTGGTGGCACACCTAATAAGTCCTCTGGGAATGCATCGGGAAAGTCACACACCACCGGTACATCAGACGATTGTCGTGTTGACGTGTCCACATCTTTTACGTAGGCTAGATAGGCACTACATCCCCGTCTCAGGCGTTTTCCCACCACCGCCATCGAAATCACTTTCGGAATCGTCGTAACTCGATCACCGTATATCGTCACCGAACTCCCATCATGTGCTGTCAATCTAATCATCTTCTTGCAACACACAATGTTCGCCTCGTAGTCGCTAACCAATCCATTCCAAGGACTACATCGAATCCGCCTAAGGTCATCACGAACAGTCTAGCATGGAACTTATGACCTTCTAGTTCTATGTCACATCCCTCAATCAAGTCAGAAATCCTTGTAGATTTACCTAGGGCAGTTTCTACATCAAAGGGCTCATCAATACATCTACTACTAACAGGCAAATTAGCACAGAAAGCAGTAGAAATAAAACTTCTACTAGCACCTGAATCAAATAACACAGAGGCAAGAGTTTAGTTTACTAGAAACGTACCTGACACAACATCAGGGTCCGTCCTAGCCTCCTCCCTGGTCATGGTGAAAGCTTTGGGGCTCGCCTTCTGCCCTTCAGTCCCGGTCTTCTTCTTCGCCCTGGAACTCTCAGCCCTTGGCTTCTTGCATTCCTTGCTCATGTGACCCTCTCCACCATAGTTAAAACATCTAGCCACACGACGTTCCTTTGCTATACATCCCATCTCCCACACTTGAAGCATACATTCGATCCCCACCTACAATCTTCGGTATGCTGCTTTCCATATTTTATACACCTCTTCGACCCTGCACCGGGTGTGACCACTCGTCGGTCATCCAACCTTCACTCTTGTTGTTTGCCGGAGCATCACCTCGTCCAAACCGCTTCCCGTTCCAGTTCCGGTCACCACCACCTTTCTTGCTCACCTCAGCCACCACTACCTCCCTTTCATCATACAGTCTTCCTACCAAATCAGCCACCGACCTGAAAGTGCTCGGTCGAGCAGCGAACATATGGCTACGGATGTCCGCCAGCAAGCCCTGAATGTACATCTTGATTTTTGTGACAAGGGTGTCACCTGATCCGGCACTAGCTGTGCCGTCTCATTAAACTTGGTGGTGTATTGCTGATGTGTCATGGTTCCCGCCTCCAGCTATAGGAACTCTCTCTCCACCTTGTCCAACTCCCGATGAGGACAGAACTCCTCAATCACCAATTTCTTCAGCTCACTCCACTTCATCCGGCCAATTGCTCTACTACCCTCGGCTTGGACAATATTGTCTCACCAACATAGAGCCGAGTCCGCAAATGAATGAGTGGCAAACTTCACCTCTTGATCTTCCCTGCACTCGCTGATGTCGAGCACAGCTTCCATCTCTCTCACCCATCGATGATCAGCAACAGCAGTGCCATTTCCATCAAAAGTTGGTGGCTTGCATCTTTGAAATGCCCCATAGTTACAGCCTCATGCTGCCTCTAGCATAGGCTCTCCTTCCTCTTCTTCGTCAGTAGGGATAACCGTCTCCGTCCCCGGTTGCTCTCCCCCACCCGAGGACCTGTTCCTCTCCTTCCTCTTCTGTTATAGCCTTTATTACTTCAGTCACCACAGATGGTAAGATCGTCTGCATGACCTGGTGAACCTCCTCCACCATAGCCTCCTACACTAAGGCCCTCAAATTAGCACTCTCATCACCACCCTCCAAATGAGGGGTCTAGCCTCCTCATGAGCCACCTCTTCAGCCCTGGGCCTTCCCCTTATGAACCGTGGTCCAGCACTACGTCCACCATGACCTCCACCTCGAGAAGCCTTCGAAGATCTACCTCTAGCCATCCTCTAAGACACTATAAGATTCAAACACCAACACAGTCATTCAAGGTAATAGCTCAGTCTATGTCAAGTATAGTAAGTCCCTAATTACAGTGGCTAGTTGTGATAAGCCACTTACTTTACTCTTCATACCTCAAGCATTTCCTATCCTAACTACATCTATATCTAAATCTCATAAGGGCAAACAGATCAAATAACATGCACATATAATACCGGTTAACATTAAAGAAAATACCTGATGGAACGTAGCTACTCGGACTGGCATCCCTTCCCTTTTCATCCCATTCTTAGTTTTAGTTTAGGTTTTTAGAAAATCATTACCTAATTCTCTTACACTTTGGCTCTGATACCAACTTGTAAGGCCCCGATCTTGGGCACCTCATAGTTGGTCATTCATCGCACATAAACCATACATTTATTTAAAACATCACAGCGGAAATTAATTAAAACCATTTCATATATTAATGAACGGTTTTGCAAAATAATACAATGTAGTTAACTGTTACAAAATATCATTATTTGCATTACATCACAAAAATATCATTGTTATACAAGTTGATGTCATCCCAAAATGCCAAGTAGTTGTCCCGTGCCATCCTCAGCAACAATCACCTGCCAACTAGAAAATACATAAAAGTCAGCGTTGCTGAGTCAGTTCTAGTTTTATAAATAAAATACTTCACTTATCATTCAAAACAGTTCTTTACTTTCATATGTGCTCATACATCATACGTACGAATAGATAATCTTATTATTATCTTCATCATCGTTCATCAACTTTCGTTCATTGATCATCGTACGTCATCGTTATCATTCATTATTTTCCTTACCATATTTTACGTACATTCACCTTTATCTTCCTCACATTCCGGGCCAATGCCACGGGCTATACCCCACCATCATGCATAAAGCGGGTACTGGGCCGAAGTCTATAATTAGACTCCCATACATTGTGCCCGGTGGCCTGACTACAGTACCGGGGTAACTTCATTCAGACCAATGCCATGTGCTATACCCCATCATCATGCATAAAGCGGGTACTGGGCCAAAGTCTATAATTAGACTCCATACATTGTGTCCGATGGCCTGACCACAGTATCGGGGTAAGCGACAAAGATCCCATACATATGGTCAATCACAAGGATTAGACCCCGGTGTGCATCCTTCTGGGGTAGCTAACCCACACACAGTTGAGCTAACACCTTTCATTAGGTGTGAACCTCCATACATTGCTTGCAAGACTTTTCTTAAATTCGTTCGTTCATTAATGCATGCATTCATTCTTTCTTTATGTTTCACATATCACTAACATTAACTTATGCTTTACGTTACATAATACTTCACTTTCATTTCAAACTCATAATACGTGGGTCACGGAATAATACATAATAAGGAACATAAGGAAACATATCATACATAAGCACAACATTGTCACATACAATCATACATAAATATATTATGCATCATTCATTCACACACACAAGCACATGCACAGCAAGTACAATTCATCCTAAAACATTACAGACCCTCTGCGGAACAGCGGGGGTTTAGGGGCGGCAACCCCTGACAGCGGGGTACTAGGGGCAGCAGCCCCTAGTGGGGTCTAAGGGGAAATGCCCTGGCTAGGGCCGTGCTGGTGCATGGGCACTATGCAGGCGCATGGCCTTCAAGATGCATGGGAACACTTAGGCGCATGGGAGAGTTCTGGCCGCATGGGCACTATTGGGGCGCATGACCCTACACTTAGTCATTCTAGGCGCATGGCCACTATGTAGGCGCATGGGTACTATTTGGGCGCATGGGGTTTGGGGGCATGGGGGACATTTAAGCAACTTTGACCGTTGGGCGCGTGGGCCACTATTTAGGCGCATGGCAGCCAATTCATACTATCAATCATCATAATCAATCCCAATTCATCAGTTCATCATGTTCTAAGCTTATTACTAACATTCTAAGAATCGTAACATGAACATAACCACAAATCAAACCCAAACTTACACCCACCCATATACACATTCATACATACACATTCATACATACACATACGGGTAACATACCCATTTTTATAAAAATGTACTTACATGTATTTCCAGCACCGAAATCAGTTAGAACATGTAAAAAGGGGTTCTAGAACTCACCTTTAACAACTTTCAGGTAAGACTTCTTTAAACCCAAATGCAAAAAGGAGTTCAAACACCTAAAACCCACCAAAAACACACAACCCAAACATACAAACTGTTGGTCCATACAGATGTAATAACAGTGCTAATGATCTAATAACATATACAAATCCCACTCATGATAACTAATTCAAGAGATACTTACTTGATATGAATGATTAGGATCCACTAGAGGTATTAAAGCTACAATGATAATCAGAATAAGCTCCTAGCACCTCAGTAAGCACACACACAAAGATAGGTTTTCAATAAAATGTGCAAAAGTACCATTAACAATGATAAAACATACAATTTATAGTACCAGACCTAGGCTTGCTGACAGATTCGCTGATAGCGAATCTGTTCACCTAAAATTGTCTAACTTCGCCAGGCAGCCAAAACAAGTTCGCCTGGTAACATACAAACACAATCATAATCAAAGCAAGTCTAGTCTACTGGGTGAACCTATAGGTTCACCCTTAGGTTCGCTACAAAGAAAAACATCAAAATACCAAAGATAATAACACCGACATACCGGTGAGTCCAACCTATCTAGATCATCAATACTCCCCCTAGGTTGGACCTCACCTAGGGAGTCTTCTGTTTAGCTCCAGCTTTGTGAATAAACTCTTATTAGCTCTGGCTTGTTCATTGTCTTCAGGCTCTAAGTTCTCCAAGTATGCTCCGCCTCTTAACCAAATACCTGCCAATGGATTTGTGACATCTTCAGATCCGGCCTCCACATCATGCTCAAACACAAATTGTTCTGCAAGTTTAGCTTCGGTGTCTTCTGTCTCAGGCACATCTAGAACACAAATCTCCTCATGAGTTTTTAAGCCGCTTGTTTCTCCGGTCACCGGCTTCTTGAATCGCTTTTGAATTGTTTGATCCGTTTGCCTTGCTAGATCATCCATCTCCATGTTGTGATCATCAGTTCTTCTTACTTTTTCATTCAGAGACTTAATCTCAGCTCTAACTCCTCTTGCTTTATTGGTAACCCTCATAAAGAGGTTAGCTTCTACTTCAGTCTCCCCTCCTGACCCGTGTTTAATTGGGTTTTCACATAACACTTTCATATCATCGTCATAAAATGAGAACACTTCCATGGGATCAAACAATCTTATTTCTTGTCTGTTGCTTCCCTTCAGTCTGATAACAACTTGTAACACTCGAAATTTTGATTAGACGAAGAGAAATAATAAGAAGAAAAGAAAAGAAAGAATTTTGGAGGAAAAGGAAAGGAAAGAGAAAGTAGAAGGGGGTTTTGCGTAAAAAGTACAAAGAAAAGAAAATATCTGATATACATAGGGAAGGCTGCCCACTCTTTTCTTTCAACCCCCAAATCTTTGAAGCTTTCTAGAGAGAGAAAGAGCAAACTACGGGATTTTGAAGGAAGAGCAAGAAGAAGAAGAAGACGAGTTCAAGGTACTGGGTTCCACGGCTACGGATTTCGAAGAAGTCATACCCAGCAACACAAAATGACTTCTAAGACCCCTAATTTTACCCGTTTTTGACAAATTTTGGGGCTGGAACGCATCGACGAACTGTTTTCGGGATTATGTGTTTAATCTGTGTATGTATGTATGAATATATGTGTATACGGTTAGTTTGGGCTGCAATGTCTACTGTATAAAGATTCTAGGACAGGTATAAGAATTTCAGCATGGGTTCGCATGTATACTACTGATGACTGTCTTAGATCTTTTCCATGACAATGTGTGATGTTTAGTTGTTCTAAGTAAGCATTATGTTAAACCTGTGCTAATGGTGTGTTACGATGATTAATGGGTTATGGAGATAGCACAGGTTAAGTTGCAGGTTGCCATACTCAACCGCATTGTCCAATGCGGACTACCGAAGCAAATGTGACTAAGGTGGTCAACCACATTAACTAATGCGGATGACCATGGAAAATGCGGTTAAGGCATCAGGTAACCACATTAACAAATACGGATGGGTCAACAAATGCGGTTATGGAAATACTCAGGCGCATTTGTCTAATCAAGTAATGGCCAAGGCATTCTTCAACCGCATTGACCAATGCGGGTAGTATACGGAATATAGTAAGGCATTTCTTCATCCGCATTGATTAATGCGGGTGGCATGAAATGCAAATGTACTAAAGGATGAAATGCAGATAAGGCATTCCTCATCCGCATTGACTAATGCGGATGATCAGTCAAATGCGGATGAGCAGATTATGAATGCGGATTAAGTTCAGTAAGATCTGATTTATTTGGGTAAATGAGTAACATAGGCATGATGATGTTGATGATGTTGCATGGGTATACCTATTGTATACCATATATGTATGATGCCTTATATGATGATGAATGAATGTTATGTGTATGTTCCTATGGTGATGTATGTTTATCTTTCCAAAAACTTTACGAATTACGAAAATGAATGATTAAAGTATTATGTAACGTAAAGTGAAAGATAATGAAAGAGGAACGTGATGATGAATGCATGTATTAATGAATGAATGAAAGGAGATATGATGATGAGTACATGCATTAATGAATGAACGAACTAAGTCTTGGAAGCATTGAATAACGCGATTGGTCTTTCTTGGTGATTGACCATGGTCATGGTACCTCTACCGCTTACCCACTAGTACTGTGGCATACGTTTTGTTGTTCATTTGTTGACTTCGGCCAGTAGCTATGACTGATCGGGGTATGGCATATGGTATTGGTACAAAAACCTTTCAATGTGCAAGCGAAGATGAAACGGGATCCTTGTCATTCGACCACAGTAATCATAGCCGAGTGCTATGAAGTGGGTAAAGCCTGACAGGATCCAAACGAGAATTTAAAGATGATGGTGTATAACGAATGATGAAGATAATAATAAATATTATCTCTGTGTATGTATGATGTATGATTACGAGAAAGAATAGTTTTAATGGAAAACGAAGTATGTTTATTATAAAACTAGAACTCACATAGCAACGCTGACTTTTATGTGTTTCCAGTTGGCAGGTAGTGTTGCTGGGGATGGCACAAGGCGACTACTCAACTCGTGGGGGACGACATTCTCCTTTTGATCATGCTACAACATCATGTGTTGTGGGCCCGTAATGCACGCAACACATTATGTTGCATGCAAGTGCGAGATTTCTTGAGGATTCCCATAAACGGGATTACTTAAGGAATCTCCTTTATGATGAAAAAAATATTTTATATTTTATATTTTATACTATAGGTCACTGTATATGACCCTATGATTGTTGAGGATTCACATAACGGGGATTACTTATGAAATCCCCGGTTTCATATGCTTCAGCAGCAGTAATAGTAAAGCTAGGCAATGTAAGAAAGCTTGTATTTTGTAATCAGGTCAATGATGTAATCCCTTGTAAAAGCTTTTATGATGAAATGAAAAATGTATTCTTATTAATTCTGCTACGTTATTTTACTTAATATATGTTGTTTATCTAAGATGCTTTTGAATGTATACAAGAAGTATATTTTATGTGCGATGAATGACCAACCGTAAGGTGCCCGGGAACGGAGCCTTACAAGTTGGTATCAGAGCAAAAGTTTAAGTGAAATGGGTAAATTTTCAAAATAAACCTAAACTTAAACTGAAAATGGGACATAAAGGAAGAGAATGCCATCTGAGTAGTTGCGTGCCATCAGGTATTTTCTTAAATACTAACTGGTATTATGTGCGCATGTGATGTGTTTATGTGTAATGTTAGATTTAGATACTAATGTAGTCAGAACGGGTGATGCTCGGGGTATGAAGAGTAGAGTAATTGGCTAATCACAGCTGGCCACTGTAATTAGGGACTTACTAAACTTGACATAAACTGAGTTATTTCCTTGAATGACCGTGTTAGTATTTGAACCTTTCAGTGTGAAGTAGAAAATGGCTGGTGGTAGATCTTCCAAAGCTTCCCGGGGTGGAGGCGGTGGCAGACGTGGTGCTGAACCACGAGCCACAAGAGGAAGACCTAGGGTGGAGAAAGTGGTTCATGAAGAACCCGATACTCCTCATCAGGAGGGGTAGATGAGAGCGCTAACTTGAGAGCCTCGGTAAAGGAGGCAGTGGTTGAGGAAGTACATCAGGTCATGCAGACGATCTTACCGTCTGTGGTGACCGAGGTAATTAAGGCTATCAGAGAGGGTGAAAGAAAAGAGAGGAACAGGTCCTTAGGAAGACAGGAACAACCAGAGCCGGAAACGGTTCTATCTGATAATGAAGAGGAAGAGGAGGAGGAGCTAGTACGAGAGACAACACGGGGTTGTAATTACGGGGCATTCATGAGGTGCAAGCCCCCTACTTTTGACGGTTCTGGCACTGCGGCTGATGCTCACCAATGGGTGAGGGAAATGGAAGCTGTCCTCGATATTAGTGATTGTCAGGAGGACAAGAAAGTGAAGTTTGCTACCCACTCTTTCATGGGGTCGGCCTTATGCTGGTGGGACAACATAGTCCAGGCCGAGGGTAGCAGGGCCATCGGAATAATGAAGTGGTCCGAGTTGAAAAGGATGGTGATCGAGGAGTTCAGTCCTCGTAGGGAAGTGGACAAAGTCGAGAGAGAGTTCCTGCAGTTGGAGGCGGGAACGATGACCCACCAACAGTACACTACCAAGTTCAATGAAATGGCACGTTGGTGTCGGATCAGGTGATGCCGGTGTCTCGAAAGATCAACCGGTATATTCAGGGGCTGCCAGCTGACATCCGCAGGCATTTGATTACTGCTCGACCGAGCACCTTTAGGTCAGCAGTGGATTTGGCTGGGAGATTATATGATGAACGGACTGTGGTAGTGAAAGCTAAGGTTATTAAGAAGGGAAGTGGTGAGAGGAACTGGCAGGGGAAGAGGTTTGGTCGAGGTGATACTTCGACGAGTAACAAGAAGACAAGGGTAGATGACCGCCGTATGGTCATGTCAGGATCTGGGTTGAGGAAGTGTGGCCAATGTGGAAAAGAGCCCTCAGGGGAGTGCAGGTGGGGATCAAACATCTGTTTCAAATGCGGGAAGGCATGGCATATGTCAAAGGATTGCCGGTTCGGCAAATGTTTTAACTGTGGGGACAGTGGTCATATGAGCAGAGATTGCAAGAAGCCGAGGGCTGAGGGCTCAGGGGAGAAAAAGACAGGAGGAGAAGCACCGAGGGCAAAGGCTAGGGCGTTCACGATGACGCAAGAAGAGGCTAGGACGGACCCTGATGTTGTGTCCGGTACGTTTCTGGTGAACCAAACTTTAGCCTCTGTATTATTTGATTCGGGTGCTAATAGGAGTTTTATTTCTGCTGCCTTTTGTACTAAGCTGCCTGTTAGTAGTAGACGTGTTGATGTGCCCTTTGATGTAGAAACTGCCATAGGTAAGTCTACTAGGATCTCTAAGGTAATAGAGGGTTGTGATGTCGAACTGGAGGGCCAAAAATTTCCGGTTAGACCGTTTGTGATGATTTTGAGTGGTTTCGATTTGGTGCTTGGGATGGATTGGTTGGCGGACTATGAGGCGAACATCGTGTGTCGCAAGAAGATGATTCTATTGACAGCACCCGACTGTAGTTCAGTGACATTTTATGGTGATCGGGTTACTACGATTCCGAAGGTGGTCTCAATGGCTGTGGCAGGAAAATGTATGAGGCGTGGGTGCAACGCCTACTTATGTTATGTGAAGGATGTGGAAATGCCAACACCACAATTATCGAATGTTCCGGTTGTGCGTGATTTTCCAGACGTGTTCCCGGAAGACTTATCGGGATTGCCACCTGACAGAGAGATCGAGTTCCAGATTGACCTGATACCGGGTGCTCAACCTGTCGCCAAGGCACCGTATCGATTGGCCCCGATGGAAATGAAAGAGTTGATAGAGCAGTTGCAAGAGCTATTGGATAAGGGGTTTATTAGACCGAGTATCTCACCTTGGGGTGCTCCAGTCCTGTTTGTGAAGAAGAAGGATGGTAGTATGAGGATGTGCATCGACTACCGTGAGTTGAACAAGTTGACGGTGAAGAACAGATACCCCTTGCCAAGAATCGATGATTTGTTTGATCAACTTCAAGGAGCCAGTTGGTTTTCATGAATAGATCTTCGATCGGGCTACCATCAACTAAAGGTGAAGGAGCAAGACATTCCTAAAACAGCTTTTCGATGCGCTATGGTCACTACGAGTTTCTTGTCATGTCTTTTGGTTTGACCAACGCGCCAGCTGCTTTTATGGATTTGATGAATCGAGTGTGTCGGCCGATGTTGGATAAATCAGTGATTGTGTTTATCGATGATATACTGATTTACTCCAGGAGCGAAGACGAGCATGCCGGCCACATTCGGGAGGTGTTGGAAACCTTGAGGAAGGAGAAACTATATGCTAAGCTCACCAAGTGTGCTTTTTGGTTATGCGAGGTGCAATTTCTGGGTCACGTGGTAAATGCAAAAGGGATAATGGTGGACCCAGCTAAGGTTGAGGCCGTGATGCAATGGAAATCACAAAAGACGCCATCCGAGATTCGCAACTTCTTGGGGTTGACGGGCTACTATAGAAGATTTATTCAAGACTTTTCAAAGATTGCCTCACCTTTGACAAAATTGACTCGCAAGGACGTGAAGTTCGTGTGGGGTCGAGAACAGGAGGATGCTTTTGAGGAGTTGAAGATGAGACTGACACAAGCTCCTGTCTTGAGATTGCCCTAGGGAAATGAGGACTTAGTGGTCTATTCGGATGCATCCTATTCCGGGCTAGGTTGCGTATTGATGCAACGTGGAAGGGTAATAGCCTATGCATCTCGACAACTGAAGACCTACGAAGTCAACTATCCCACGCACGATCTAGAACTAGCTGCGGTGGTTTTCGCGTTGAAGATTTGGTGGCACTATCTACATGGGATGAAATGCACCATCTTCATCGACCACAAAAGCTTGAAGTACTTCTTCGAGCAGAAAGACCTAAACATGAGGCAAAGGCGATGGTTAGAGCTGATAAAAGACATGATTGTGAGATCCACTATCATCCAGGCAAAGCCAACGTGGTGGCGGATGCCCTTAGCCGAAAGGAAAGGCCCGAGCCGATTCGGGTAAAAGCCTATCAGCTAATTATGACCTCTGACGTGGTGACACAGGTTAAGGAGTTCCAAGACGAGGCGTTGAAAGAAGATCATCTTAACTCCGAAAGGATGGCAAGCCTAGTCACAGAACTGGGTGAGAACACTCTTGGTGTTAAGACCCGATCTGGGCGAATATGGATTCCTCGGTACGAGGATCTACGTGGAAAGATCATGGATGAGGCCTATAAGACTTGATACTCCATTCACCCTGGTGCTACCAAGATGTATCACGACATGAAGAAAGATTATTGGTGGCCGGGTATGAAGCGTGACGTGGTGGAGTACGTGAGTAAGTGCCTGACTTGTTTACAAGTAAAGGCAGAGCACCAGAAACCTTACGGGAAGATCCAACCGTTGGATATACCCGAGTGGAAGTGGGAGCACATCACCATGGATTTCATCACGAAGCTACCACGTACCCCAAAAGGGTATGATACTATATGGGTGATAGTTGACCGTTTGACGAAAAACGCCCACTTCTTACCGATCCGCGAGACGTATTCATCTGAAATATTGGCGGATCTATTCATCAAAGAAATCATAGCTCGTCATGGCGTACCGGTGTCCATCGTGTCTGATCGTGACACCCATTTTACATCGAAATTCTGGAAGAGATTCCATGATGCAATGGGGACGAGACTACATATCAGCACGGCTTACCAACCTCAGACGGACGGTCAGTCCGAGAGGACGATCCAGACACTCGAAGACATGCTTCGGGCATGCGTGATCGATTTTGGAGTAAGTTGGGATGATCACTTACCGTTAGCAGAATTCTCGTACAATAACAGTTATCATGCCAGCATTGGCATGCCACCTTACGAAATGCTGTACGGTAGGAGATGTAGGACGCCCGTGTGTTGGGGAGATATTGGGCAGAAGGAACTGGGAGGTGTCGAGGTGGTTGAAGCAACAACTGAGAAGTTAGAAAAGATCAAAGCCTTCATGAAGGCGGTGAAAGATAGGAAAAAGTCGTATGCTAACAAAAGGCGAAGGCCGATAGAGTTCAATGTTGGTGACCGAGTTATGTTGAAGGTCTCGCCTTGGAAAGGAATCATTCGGTTCCGGAAGCGGGGTAAGTTGAGTGCTCGGTATATAGGCCCTTTCCGAATCATTGCTCGAGTAGGAGAGGTGGCCTATAGGTTGGAATTGCCAGATGAGTTTAGTGGAATTCATCTGACCTTTCACGTATCTCATCTGAGAAAAAGTTTGGCCGATGAAGATATGATTATTCCACTGGAAGATATCGAAGTAGATGAACGGCTCAACTATGTAGAGCAACCAGTGGCAATCCTTGACTGAAAAGAAAAGCGGCTGCGAAATAAAGTGGTTCCCCTTGTGCGTGTACAGTGGAAGCACAGAAAGGGATCTGAGTCTACGTGGGGGACTGAGGAAGAGATGAGACAACACTACCCACGTCTATTCGAGGAATAAAGGTTTCGGGGACGAAACCTTTATAAGGGGGGTGGACTTGTAACACCCGAAATTTTGAATAGACGAAGAGAAATAATAAGAAGAAAAGAAAAGAAAGAATTTGGAGGAAAAGGAAAGGAAAGAGAAAGTAGAAGGGGGTTTTGTGTAAAAAGTACAAAGAAAAGAAGATATCTGATATACATAGGGAAGGCTGCCCAATCTTTTCTAACAACCCCCAAATCTTTGAAGCTTTCTAGAGAGAGAAAGAGCAAACTACGGGATTTGAAGGAAGAGCAAGAAGAAGAAGAAGACGAGTTCGAGGTATTGGGTTCCACGGCTACGGATTTCGAAGAAGTCATACCCAGCAACACAATGTGAGTTCTAAGACCCCTAATTTTACCCGTTTTTGACAAATTTTGGGGCTGGAACGCATCGACGAACTGTTTTCGGGATTATGTGTTTAATCTATGTATGTATGTATGAATATATGTGTATACGGTTAGTTTGGGCTGCAATGTCTACTGTATAAAGATTCTAGGACAGGTATAAGAATTTCAGCATGGGTTCGCATGTATACTACTGATGACTTTCTTAGATCTTTTCCATGACAATATGTGATGTTTAGTTGTTCTAAGTAAGTATTATGTTAAACCTGTTCTAATGGTGTGTTACGATGATTAATGGGTTATGAAGATAGCACGGGTTAAGTTGCAGGTTGCCATACTAAACCGCATTGTCCAATGCGGACTGCCGAAGCAAATGTGACTAAGGTGGTCAACCGCATTAACTAATGCGGATGACCATGGAAAATGCGGTTTAGGCATCAGGCAACCGCATTAACAAATACGGATGGGTCAACAAATGCGGTTATGGAAATACTCAGCCGCATTTGTCTAATGCGGACAAGTCAGGAAGAATGGCCAAGGCATTCTTCAACCGCATTGACCAATGCGGGTAGTATACGGAATATAGTAAAGGCATTTCTTCATCCGCATTGATTAATGCGGGTGGCATGAAATGCGGATGTACTAAAGGATGAAATGCGGATAAGGCATTCCTCATCCGCATTGACTAATGCGGATGATCAGTCTAATGCGGATGAGCAGATTATGAATGCGGATTAAGTTCAGTAAGATCTGGTTTATTTGGGTAAATGAGTAACATAGGCATAATGATGTTGATGATGTAGCATGGGTATACCTACTGTATACCATATATGTATGATGCCTTATTTGATGATGAATGAATGTTATGTGTATGTTACTATGGTTATGTATGTTTATCTTTCCGAAAACTTTACGAATTACGAAAATGAATGATTAAAGTATTATGTAACGTAAAGTGAAAGATAATGAATGAGGAACGTGATGATGAATGCATGTATTAATGAATGAATGAAAGGAGATATGATGATAAGTACATGCATTAATGAATGAACGAACTAAGTCTTGCAAGCATTGAATAACGCTATTGGTCTTTCTTGGTGATTGACCATGGTCATAGTACCTCTACCGCTTACCTACTAGTACTGTGGCATACGTTTTGTTGTTCATTTGTTGACTTCGGCCCAGTAGCTATGACTGATCGGGGTATGGCATATGGTATTGGTACAAAAACCTTTCAATGTGCAAGCGAAGATGAAAAAATGGGATCCTTGTCATTCGACCACAGTAATCATAGCCGAGTGCTATGAAGTGGGTAAAGCCTGACAGGATCCATACGAGAATTTAAAGATGATGGTGTATAACGAATGATGAAGATAATAATAAATATTATCTCTGTGTATGTATGATGTATGATTACGAGAAAGAATAGTTTTAATTGAAAATGAAGTTTGTTTATTATAAAACTAGAACTCACTCAGCAACACTGACTTTTATGTGTTTCCAGTTGGCAGGTAGTGTTGCTGGGGATGGCACGAGGCGACTACTCAGCTCGTGGGGGACGGCATTCTCCTTTTGATCATGCTGCAACGTCATGTGTTGTGGGCCCGTAATGCACGCAACACATTTTGTTGCATGCAAGTGCGAGATTTCTTGAGGATTCCCATAAACGGGATTACTTAAGGAATCTCCTTTATGATGAAAAAACATATTTTTATATTTTATATTTTATACTAAAGGTCACTGTATATGACCCTATGATTGTTGAGGATTCACATAACGGGGATTACTTATGAAATCCTCGGTTTCATATGCTTCAGCAGCAATCATAGTAAAGCTAGGCAATGTAAGAAAGCTTGTATTTTGTAATCAGGTCAACGATGTAATGCCTTGTAAAAGCTTTTATGATGAAATAAAAAATGTATTCTTATTAATTCCGCTGCGTTATTTTAGTTAATATATGTTGTTTATCTAAGATGCTTTTGAATGTATACCAGAAGTACGTTTTATGTGCGATGAATGACCAACCGTAAGGTGCCCGGGAATGGAGCCTTACACAACTTCACCTGTGTTATTATCATAAAACCATTTTTCAAACTTTTGTAATCTTGGTGACTGAGTATCGGGAACTCTGACTCTGTTCATTATCTTGGGAGATACAACCTTCAACACTATCTTTCCTTTCCATGAGACCCAATGTTTGTCTTTCTTTGATCTTTGTCTCTGTGGTTTTTGATAACCGAAGTTGACAAAATTGTCATCGGCTGCTCTTTTGATGACCACTTCAAAGGCTTCTTCTCTTGGACTATCTTTCTTACACAAGAGAGGAAGTTCAGCCAGTTGTCTTAAATCCCAACGAGGGAGTGTATTGAAGTGCTTTCGGTCCTTAATGTAGGTAATATCACCCCCTCGCCTTTTTATCATGTAAGCATGGACCAAGGCATTGTACTTCCAAGAGATTATCTTTCATTGCATTTTCTTTGTGTTAGGTTCAGAGACATGTTGAAAGATGGGAACTTCAGGCACAACCTCGTCTTGCTTCTTGAACCAATCAGTTTTATCAAGATCAACATATTCATTACTTTCTGGTTCGTTAAGACACAAGTATGCGACTTCTTTGTCCTCAACAGTGTATGTATCGGGCTCATTTTCTGGATCTTCTTCTTCTTCATCATCACCTTCGATAATAACATTTTCTTCAGGTTCATTAATTAAGTTCAGATTTACATTTGAGCCTCCTGTCACTTCTGGACCAGTAAAAGAAACAAGATCAATCCCCATATCTTCATCAAAATCTGGTTCATCAACAGTTTCTTTCTCTTTTCCATTGGATCTGGTTAAGTTAACTTTTTCAGTATCATGTATATCCCCAGATTCCTCAGTTGTATGTGTATCCCCAGTAATCCCAGACAAACCCCCATATTTCATTAGAGGATAAGAGGTGGAATCTAACAGATTTTTGAGTTCTGTTTCATTCATGGCGGGTTCTAATCTAGATTTCTCTTTTAACCCATTCAACTCTTTGAAGATTTTCAACAATAGATATTGTTGGTCATTTACCATCCTTGCCATCCCTTTGATCACGTCACCTTTTTCTTTATCTCGTTTCTCAAGCTCAGCATATTTGACTTTCAATGTTTCCAGCTCAGTATTAGCAATAGATTCAGGTTCTTTTGTTGTTTTGGGTGCAGCTTCATGTCTTTGTTTTGTTCTCTTCTCTGCTTCATACTGAGAGCTTGAACCTACTTCTGCTCTTTTCTTTGTTCTTTTCTCTCTTTGTATGTCTAACTCAGCCTGAACCTTATCTACCTCTTCTTCAAGATTATACTCTTTATCTCTTACATACCTTTTCCTCTTCTTTATTTCTTTCTCAATTTCTTTAATACTTTCAGCAACCCTCTTGTTCTCTAACTCTTTCAATTTCAAAACGTGTAGCCATCTGTCAGCAGGGTACATATTCTCCCACAAGTATGTGATTTTCCCAACACAGTCGTGTCTGACAGATTTACAGTCCCCCAAAATTCTGATATTCATTGGCTAGATTTCAATGTGTCACCAACTATTGGTAGATTAGGCTTCAATTCATTGATAATCATCTGTATGAAACGAGGGTAAAGCAACCATTTCTTCTTTCTAGCTGCATGGATGTTCTCAATCATGTAATTGTAGATGAGCTTGGCTATGTTAGCCTTTTGATCTTGATAGAAAAGTACCATAGCTCTTGCCCACTCTAAATTTAAGCCATCGGTTCCCCCTTTTCTATGATCGAGGCACATTATGAACACATGAGCAATATATCTCCATTCTCGGATCATATAAGACTTGACAAATTCCATCTTTTTCTCTCCTGGCATTGGGCCTTCATAGCCTGCAGTCTGCAAGGCTTTGTAAACATCCTTGGCCGACATCTTGATTTCTTTGCCAACATCTCCTTCTAATCTCAGAATTCTAGCCATATCAGCTTCAGTAAAGGAGATATCCTGATCATGGACTTTTGAAACAATCTTAGAGGTCTCTTCACTCACATCAAACACAGCATGCCTCCAAAAGTCAAGAATGTGCAAATCGTATATCACTGGACAACAAGATATAGCATAGTGAGTATGTGAAGATTTCAGCCACTCTTTGTAGCCTATGGCTTTCTCATGGTTTTCATTCAATAGAGCACACATGTTGTGCTTTTCCCGAAAGATGAGAGTCGACATAATGACTGAAACATAACCGGAAGTTGATTAGATGAGAGATATAACAATGTAAATGGAAGAGAATTTGAAATTCAAAGAAGAAGGATAGGTTCGCTGAAAAAAATATAAATTCGCTGGTCAGAGAATCTAAGGTGTTGTTTGTTTTTTCTGCAGGAAAATGTCTGCAGTCTGCAGACCATATCTGCAGACATCTGTAGCAGAAGAGGTGGACCAAACGTCTACAGTCTGCAAGAAAAAGACTGTTTGTTTTTAACATCTGCAATGTTGTTGTTGTTATTATTATTATTATTATTATTATTATTATTATTATTATTATTATTATAAAACAAACACACCCCACCCTTCCCAATCTCACTTTCCCAATCATTTTCCCAAACTCTTTCTTCCATCATCTTCATCCATCATCTTCATCATCCACCATCACGAGGGGGCTGCTGCGAGGGGGCCGAAGGGGGCCTGAAAGGGGGTCGAAGGGGTTGCTGTGAGGGTGGTCGAAGGTGGCTCGAAGGGGGGTCGAAGGGGCTGCTGCGAGGGTGGCTCGAAGGTGGCTCGAAGGGGGGAAGAATTGGCTATTGCGAAGGTGGCTCGAAGGGGGGTCGAAGGGGTTGCCGTGAGGGCGGTCAAAGGTGGCTCGAAGGGGGGTCGAAGGGGCTACTGTGAGGGTGGCTCGAAGGTGGCTCAAAGGGGGGATGAATGGGTTGTTTCGAAGGTGGCTCAAAGGGGGGTCGAAGGGGGTAGGTTGCGGAGGGGAGGGCGGTGGCAGTGCGGTGACGGTTAGGGGGAGGTGGAGGCGATGGGTGAGAGGAGAGGAGTATAAGAAGTGTGAAGAGGTTAGAAGATCTCAGAAGACATGCGTTCGTATCTTCTCCATGCAGACCTCACGAAGACGTTTTTTAATGAAACGTCTTCCAGAAAGCAAACAGTATGCTAAGTAAAAACCTCTTCCCGCGTCTGCGAGCTCGCAAATGAAGAGGTGGGGAAGAGGTTTTTTCAAAAAACAAACACCCCCTAAATGTAAGTGGAATCTATAGGTTCACTGACTGGCAAGCACAAAAAGTGCTGCCGGGCGAACTTATAGGTTCGCTGGAAACCCTTGGGCGAACCTATGGTTTGCGCACAGATAGCATAACGCCATAGATTTGCTCAATGTTTTGAACTTTCGTTCAGATTCGCTGACAGAACTTTAGGTTCGCTAGAACCGTTGAGATTCAAAAAAAATCCAGATACGAACACATAAGCATAAAGCACATTTCAACAGATTCAATACCATTAAGCGACACCAACAAAACACAAAGAACACAGAAACCTATGCTTAAACATTTTATTTGAACATATAGAGAGTTCTAGGGTTTAATCGATGAAAATCTAGGTAAAAAAGGTGTTGTAAACAAGTGTAAAGCAATAAGAAGAATCAGAACACTTACTTGAAGATGATTCACACACAAATTCAACACAAGAAAGAAGCAATTGAAGAAAGAGTCTCAGCCAAATAAAAAAAGGCCAGTCACAGTGTTAGCGAATGTGATGTTCACGTGCACTGTGACTGGTATATATATATACCCTAAGTTCGCTGTCAGCGAATTTACAGATTCTCTGACAAATTTGCTAGATAGAAATAAAAAGCCTTTTGAACAAAGAAACTAACACAAAAACAAACTTATTCAAAAGAGGGATACATCTATTTTCAAAATCAAGAACAGATTCGATCATGAGATCACATTCTCAAGAAATGCTTAACACGGGGATATAATTAAACATCGACAGCAGTGAGATCATACTGATTTAAAGATAGTTTCAAAACTTTAATTTTATTCAAGTTTAAGATAGTTCATAAACGACTGTCGGTATGTTTATCCACTTAAACTCAAACAATCATTCTTTCAACACGTAACTCATGATTCTTTATCATGTTTTGGTACGATTATGCATTCAAAATTAGGATCCCACACTCATTTGGTAAAACCTACCCATCCTCATGGTTTGTTGAGCATATCTGGCTTATTTGAATTTGTCTGATGATGAATTAATGGATGATGGTCCGGGATAATAATTTACATGGTTTACAGAACAATCAGAGCTCCAGGTCAACACTTTTGTGTAGCAGAGGAGATAATCATATGGAATTCTATGAACAGAGCTTCAGGTCAATACTTTCGTATAGCAGAGAAGTCCATTCCTCCAGGTCAATGCTTTCGCATAGCAGAGGAGTTTTAACACGAGATATAATTTACAATGGAGATGAAAGATGGTAATATACAATGGTAAGACAAATAAGCCAGGCTCTCAACCCCTTTTTGACGGGACTCAGTTTCGTGCAGACCGACGATAAGATGGATTATCCAGATTTATTATGCAGATAGCTTAGTTTGTCACGAGGTTACCGTTTACTTGATTGAATTGCTGAGCCTACCGAGCATGTCATATAATGAAACTTTCAAACTTATTATAAAATTTCTATTGCAAAACAATCATCTTTATCAGTTACTATCATTTCTCACATATGGCATGCCATGTAAATAAAGCATATCAAGAGAAAATTCTATCATTTCTCAGTCATCTCAAATCAGAATTTCGATTTTTATTTTTTAACTCTCCCCTAAAATTTTTATTTGATAGCTATCTAATAGAAAATTTTTTAATAGAATTTTGCTTAAAAAAATAAAAGAAATGAGAGAAGAAATGTGGGACATAAAAGAATTCTCGAGGGAAAAAGAAGGAATATTTACATAAAAGACAGATTAAACAAAACTTCTTGTTCAGAAAAAGGGATTTAGTTTTTAGAAAGATATTAAACCCAGCATATTGATCAATTCATAAAAACGAGGTTTATCAAAAGTTTTAGTGAAAAGATCGGCTTTTTGCTTCCGAGTTTCAATGGGAATAATATCTATAAACCCCTTTTCCTGAGCATCACGAATAGCATGAATTCTTGTTTCAATGTGCTTTGTCCGATTGTGATGAATTGGATTCTTGGCAATGCCAACGGCAGCTTCATTGTCACAGAATAGTGGTGTATGAAGGAAATTGATGCCGTAATCCATCATCTGATGTTGAATCCAAAGCACTTGGCAACAACAACTAGATGCAACAATATATTCAGCTTCCCCTGTGGACAATGATACCGTTGTTTGCTTTTTGCTTTACCATGAAACAAGATAGTCTCCAAGATATTGGCATCCACATGTGACTGACTTTCTGTTAATCCTGCAACCACCATGATCACTATCAGAATACGCATGTAAATCAAAGTTCCCACCTTTTGGGTACCAAAGCCCCAAACGGGAGGAACCCTTTAGATAACGAAGAATGCGTTTAACAGCTAATTCATGTGATTCTTTAGGGTTAGCCTGAAAACGAGCACAGTAGCACATGGAAAATGTGATATCTGGACGACTTGCTATTAGATACATGAGAGAACCGATCATCGAACGATAATGATGAGCATCCATGGATTTCCCATTATCATTAGGAGTTAAACATGTTTGAGTAGTGAAGGGAGTCAATTCTGCAGCAGAGTTCTCCATGCCGAATTTTACAAGAATTTCTTTGACATACTTTTCTTGGTGGATAAGAATACCATCAGGTTTCTGTTCTGCTTGTAATCCTAAGAAAAAGCACATCTCCCCATCATGCTCATTTCAAAATGAACCTTCATCACTTCTTCAAATTCTCTACACAGCTTCTCATTTGTAGAGCCGAAGATGATATCATCAACATACAATTGAACGATTATCAACTCTCCATCAACCTCTTTCTTGAATAGCGTCATGTCTATAGCGCCACGAGAGAAACCTTTGCTGAGCAAATATTGTGTCAAGGTTTCATACCAGATACGGGGAGCTTGATGCAACCCATACAAAGATTTGTCGAGTTTGTACACTTTGTCTGGATAATCTGGATCCTCGAAACCGGGTGGTTGACAAACATATATCTCTTCATCAACGTCTCCATATAGAAATGCACACTTCACATCCATCTGATAGACTTTGAAATTTTTGTGAGCAGCATGTGCAAGAAATATTCTGATGGCTTCGATGCGAGCAACTGGAGCAAACACCTCAGTATAGTCTATCCCCTCCTCTTGAGCAAACCCTTGAACAACCAATCTGGATTTGTTTCTGACAACTACACCACGATCTTCAGGTTTGTTCTTGAACACCCATTTAGTACCAATTGGACATTTGTTGGGAGGAAGATCAACTAGTTGCCAAACTTTTAGTTTTCTGAATTGTTGTAGCTCCATTTGCATAGATTCAACCCAACTTGGATCTTCAAGTGCTTATTTATAATTCTTCGGAACGATTTGAGATAAGAAAGCTGTATAGAGGCATTCATTAATCAGACCACTCTGACTCCGAGTCCTTACACCATCAGTGATTGAGCCAATAATATAGTCATGTGGATGATCTTTCAATGTCTTGAAGTTAGTGTTAAGAAGATGTGGATTGGGTGGTGATGTAGATGTGGTATTGGATGGAGAAGATGGAATAGGTTGTGATGGGATGGATGAACTTGTAGAGGGAATTGGAGTGGAATTGGATGACGATGGAATATCGGATGGAGGAATTGTTGTAGGTTGTGGAGGTGAAGGAACATCAAATGAGGTAGATGGAACAGGGTTAACTGATGCTTGAGGTTGAGGTGTAAGGATATGCGCCGAGGTGTGAGGAAAAATATAATCATCGTCAGAGATTGGTAGATTGAACGATTTGAAGACAGTGGTAGAATCATAGAACCATGCAGGCTCACTTCCAATATTTGTAGAGTTAGATTCTTGCCAATCAACATAATAGGACTCCTGCATAATTTGCGTCCTTTTGTTATACACACGATACGCCTTTTGTGTTTCAGAATATCCCACAAAGAAACATTCATCAGAACTGCTCCAAACTTTGTCTTTTGATCTTGAGTATTCAAGAGAGTGCAAGAACATCCAAACGGGCGCAAAAAATCTATCAAAGGCTTAATTCCTCGAAATAGTTGATACGATGTCTTCATCTTGGGTTTGACAATTAGTACCCGATTCAAAACGTAAGCTGCACAATTAACTACTTCTGCCCAAAAGATAATTGGAAGCTTTGACTCAATCAGCATAGTTCTGGCTGCTTCCACTAGAGTTCGATTCTTTCTTTCAGTGACTCCGTTTTGCTGTGGTGTTCTTGCAGCACCGAACTGTCTGAGAATACCCCTTTGGTCACAGAAGGAATTGAAGATATGGTTTCTGAACTCAGTTCCATTATCACTTCTGATGGCTTGAACCTTCCTCTTTGCAAGAACTTCAATCTAAGGAAGGAGCTTCATTAATTCTTCAGCTGTTTCACTCTTGTTTGCTAGAAATCTTACCCATGAGTATCTTGAATAATCATATGTGACAACCAAACAGTAAGATTTCTTAGCAATTGATTTGACACTGATAGGGCCAAATAAGTCAGTATGTAACAATTCGAGGGGATGAGAAATAGAATTTTGAATTTTAAGCTCGTGTGGTTTTTTATGTTGTTTTCCTTTAGCACAAGCCATACATTTTTCTACCACAGAATAATCTTTTAGAGGTAGTCCCCTTACTAAATTGTTCTTAACCAACTTATTTAGGATTTTAAACTTTATATGCCCTAAACATCTATGCCAAAGGAAAGATTCATGAGATGAAGCTTTAGACAGAAGACAAGTCACGGTGGATGATGATTCTTTGGAACCCATATCGAGCAAATAAGTATCATTTCTTCGTGGAGCCCTCATGATCACCAAATCTTCAGAAAAGGAAAACTCTGGCTTCAAGAATAGACATTCATTTGCAAGAAACAACACAGGGATATTCTTGTCACAAATTTGTGCACGCTAAGAAGATTGAATGCTAATTCAGGAACAAAGTTGACTTTCTCTAATGTAAGTGAACCATTTGAGACATCTCCTTGACCAATGATCTTCCTACCTTTCTTGTCTCCAGCAAAAGCAACATATCCACCATTAATGATCTTGTAATTAGTTAGCAAATCCTTCAACCCAGTCATATGCCTTGAACATCCACTATCTACATGCCAATAACTATTTACAGCGGCGCTGGAATGTTTCTGGCATTTTGAAAAGAAGAATTAGGTTTTTGAAACAGGAACCCAAATCTTGGTGTGTTTGGGTCTTTGAATGGTAGATTTTTTACAGAAAAAATCATTCACAAAGGTTTTCAATTTTCTTCCTAATGATCTATTCTATATGCTACAACCAACTTGCATAGGGCAATGCTTAATGACATGATCATCCTTACGACATCTAAAGCAATGAGATTTCAAACTTATCTTGGAGCATTTGGATGCAGAAATTCTATCTATACATATCTTTTTATCACAGTCTGATAACTGAGAGCTTGAATCACTGTAAGAGTCATAAGGCACTTTGGACTTACATGTTGTGACTTTTACCTTACCAGATTCAGATTTAGTATTTGTGTTCATGGATGAGGAAGATGATTCCTGACCTTTAGGTTTTGAAATCCGTATAGGTGTGAAAGATGGAATTGGATGAGAAAATAATTTTTGAAAACAATTTGATTTATTTTGACTTTCAGAGACATGACCTAAAAGTTCTGCATTAACATTCACACAATCATCATTCATAGCATCAACATTCAAAGTATTTAAATTCAAAACATCATTTCCAGAATTAAGATTACATGAAACATTGTTTGAATTCAAAACATTACTAGACACCAATCTACTTAAACTATTATCTTCAATGGACTTCTTTGACTTGACATTACGATTACTAGAACATCCAAGACCCCTACTTCCACCATAGGCATACTCCTCTCGTACTTCCTTAACGTTCACTCCTTCTAAACCTGCAATAGAGCTGTTAGTATCATTCTGTATAATCTCTTGTATCAACTCATCTGAAGGATGAGGAGTGGGCGTAGGAGAATAACAGAAAGTACTAGGTGGAGGATGTACAAAAGAATCAACTTCAATACCCAAACCGGTCTAGCCCCCTTGTCATTTGCATAGTTCCTCCCTTTTCATTCCAGAAAGAGTCCATTGTTCTAGTTTATTTTTAAATTTTCTGACTTCAAATCCAGCAAGAGTAAGTTGTTCAGTTAAATAGTTTACTTCACAATTCTTTTCCGAAAGGGTTCTTTTCAAATTTTCAATTTCTTTTAAAGCTTCTCTTAATTTGATAAAATATTTTGATTCATTTATTTTAAGCTCTTTGTTTATTCTTTTTAAGTCTCCTTCATTTGATAAAAGAATTTGATTAACTTTGTAAATTCCCATAAATCGAAATTTGCAAGCCGGGGAACATAAATCCATAATTTCTTCATAAGGAATACTCATTACCAGTTTTTTGGCTGCTAGAGCTTTGTCACATTGGCAGTAGGGTGTGTTCTTCTTGTATTCTTCCACAGCTGGCTTTTTGGCTTCCTCAATTATAGCTTCCATGTTCCTAGCAGTATCTTTCTCAGCATCCGTGTCAGCTTCTAACCCAGTCAGTTGCTTGACTTTCTCTTTTACCATTTCACAAACAAACTCACATTGAACCAACTCTTCTTGATCCCGATGTCCTTGAGCAATAACATCTTTGTCAACTTGAACCACTTTTGACTCCATTTGCTTACCACCAGCATTATCATAAACATCTTCTACACAAGCTTCTTCAAAGAACTCTCTGAAAGGATCAAAACTGTTAACATAATCATCAACAGAAGTATGTGTATCAGCCACTTCAACAACTAAGGCGGTTGATTTCTTCTTTTCTTTCTTCGATTTTTGCACTCCAGTCAAAATTTATTAACAGCGCTGTTTCTTTCTTTTGTTTCACTTCTTCCACTTTCTCCATGATTGCGATTACTTTGGAGGTTCCGGAATTGAATGGTTCAGTGATGATTGGAGATGGACATTCACGCTTGAAATGACCAAGCTACTTGCAGTTGAAACAACTGAGTTTAGAGTTATCATACCCAATTCTATTGTTTTGACCTTGATTACCAAAGTTTCTTCTGCCCGTTCTTTCCATAAATCGTCTAGCTCTAAGAGTCAGAATGGCCATCTGCCACTGAATATCTGTCTCCTTGAGATCATCTGGATCCACTTGATACATTTTCAATAGTCATTCCTTTTCCTTTCAACTCACCTGCTACCAAAGCCTCATAACTATGAACGAACATACCAAACAAAGCCATCGTGTCAGAAGGAATCTGAGTAGTGATGGATGCATTTGAGTTTGAAGCAGCACTAGGACTACCACTAAAATTAGCATGACCATCAGCATAACCAGGACTTATAGAATTTCTATAACCCAGTGAACCACCATATGCTACACCTTGAGAGTAAGAGTTTGTAACTTGTTCATGATTACCTTGTTTTTCATGATTACCCTGTTTTTCATCATACTTTTTCAGATTGCTGGATACAGATAGAAAGCGGTTGGTTATATCAGTCAGAATCTCATGCTTGTAACCAACAAAGGAGTTGAATTCTTTCTTAGCTTGAGCCTTCTTGTCAAGTTTCACATCCTTATTCTCATCATAGAATTCACACAAAGCATCATATAATGCTTTAGTAGTTGTATGTTCAGCAAATCTGTTGTAGATATCTTGATGCAAGCACAGAATTAAAGCTCCAAGAGCTTTCTTATCACGATCCAGTAGCTTGACATCAGTTTCAGTGAAAGTATGTGGCTCATTGTTAGGAATAGTCGAGTTACCCACAACATGTACTAGTAAGTGTGGTCCATTTATCATAGAATCCCATTGACTGTGGTCAGTGTAAAAGAAGAAGGCTTTCAGACATCTTTTCCATTCTTCAAAATTTTCACCGTTAACAAGCTTCGGTGGCCTATTAGGCTGAATGCTTTCAAGTTTAGTAGTGGTAGGGTTTGTGGTCATCATTGTTGTGACAGGGACAGATTCGCTGAAAAATTAGTAAATTCGCTGCAAATTAAGTAAATTTGCTAGTAGATTCGCTCGGTGAACCTGGACAGATTCGCTCAAGCAACTGGCAGTAGTTTCACTGGACTTGTGCTTAGAATCACAGGTTCGCTGCCCAAGTTCGCTCAGCAAAACTGAACTTTCGTTCAAAAATAGATTCGGTAGCAACTTCAGTTGCTTGCAAAGGAAATATGATGAACTTTCGTTCTTAAGTAATAGCTTCGCTGATCAAAAACTCAAACCATCAAAGCATACAAAAATTATAGATTCGCTAGATTAATTAACAGATTCGCTCCATGAACATACAGATTCGCTGTCTAACAGAAAGCTTTTCAACAGCATGAAATCAAGCATAAATCATTCAAAACTTAACCAATTAGCATGCAGTTTGTTTCTATAGCTTCGTACAGTTAAAACATGCAATCCTCAATCAGTTTTCATGGCTAATTCACAATCAACAGTTACGAACAGAATCAAACAGTGTTTATATCATATAACCCTAAAAATTTCCGAATTAGCAAATCATCAAGAGCACTATGGCTCTGATACCATATTGTTGGTCCATACAGATCTAATAACAGTGCTAATGATATAATAACATATACAAATCCCACTGATGATAACTGATTCAAGAGATACTTACTTGATATGAACGATTAGGATCCACTAGAGGTATTAAAGCTACGATGATAATTAGAATAAGCTCCTAGCATCTCAGCAAGCACACACAATAAGATAGGTTTTTAATAAAATGTGCAAAAGTACCATTAACAATGATAAAACATACAATTTATAGTACCAGACCTAGGTTTGCTGACAGATTCGCTGATAGCGAATCTGTTCAGCCAAAAGTGTCTAACTTCGCCAGGCAACCAAAACAAGTTCGCCCGGTAACATACAAACACAATCATAATCAAAGCAAGTCTAGTCTACTGGGCGAACCTATAGGTTCGCCCTTAGGTTTGCTACAAAGAAAAACATCAAAATACAAATATAATAACACCGACATGCCGGTGAGTCCAACCTATCTAGATCATCACAAACATGTATAAGCATGTAGCCGAGACTAAAACCCAATAAGAACACTTAAAACTTCGAATTCTTACCTTGAATTCAGCCTTCTTCTTGATCCTTCTTCAAAACCCAAAAGCTCCTATGCTTTCTCTCTCTAAAGCCGATTGAAAAGAAGAATGCAGAAGATTATGGGTGGCCATACCTACTTTATGCACCAACTTTTATACCTTTTTGTCCTTTTGACACATTTAGCCCCTCAACTTGGGTTGAATTGTGTTTCCTTCTTTTATTTGCTTTTTTTATTCTTTCTTTCTTGTCTTTAAAAATATTCAGGAGTGACATTCAGCCCAAAATCTGATAGGCAGCTGAGAGTCAGCCAACATTGTTCTTGTTGCTTCAATGAGAGTTCTATTTCTTCTTTCAGCAACTCCATTTTGTTGTGGAGTTCTTGATGCACTGAGCTACCTCGCAATGCCTTTATTCCTGCGAAAAGAATCTAAATCAGCAATAATAAATTTAGTCCTATTGTCACTCCTGAAAATTTTTACTTTTAAATCAAGTTGATTTTCAATCTTGATGACAAAGTCCATTAATGTTTCTGATGTTTCACTCTTTTGTTTTAAGAAAAAGGCCTATGTGAATCTAGTGAAATCATCCACTACCACTAAACAATATTGCCTTTTTCCAATGCTCATCACACTAGTTGGACCAAAAAGGTCCACGTGAAGCAATTTGAGTGGTGTAGTGTTGGTATTGATAATTTTGGATTTATGAGACACTATGTTGTTTTCCTTTATAGCATGAAGAACAATGATTTGAACAATAAAACTCTTTCTTTGACAGTCGAATGACTAAGTCATTTTTCACCAATTTATTCATAATCTTCATATTGGAATGAACAAGCCTTCTATGCCACAATTGAGATTCATCTTCTGAAGACTTAGATAGCAGGCATGTTTCATGGCTTGTGAGTGTGATCCTTTGTTTCCAACTTTGGAGGTTGGTATGATCCTCCAAAATTACTCATTTTAGTTAAAGTCTAAGAATTTAACTATAACAGTGTTTCTGTTAGGTAATGAACTAATCAGTAGCAAAACTTAATTAATGATAGTTAAGTGATTGTGATCACAAATCAGTCAATCCCTTTAATGATAATTAATTATAAAGTCAAAGATTTTGTTAATGTATTTGTTCAAGTTAATTTGAACAATTAATGACAATCAATCAATAACTCAGATCTAATATTCAATTAATGTGAATATAGATCTAACTTAACCGAGCAATGAAAGAGTGCTCGCTGAAAGATAAATCACGGTTTTAATGGTTAAACAAAGAAACAATTAAACAATTCTAATACTGATAGATCAATCGATCAAAATCAATGAGCACTAGGCTCTGATACCAGCTGTGAATCCAAGGATCGCAATCAGGAATTATCAGTATTAAAATGGAATCAAGTTAATGATTGCGGAATGTGTAGGATTCAATGTGCCCAAGACACATAAAATATTGATGTGGTTAGTACGTTATGATTCAAGTCGGTTATACCCAATAACAAGCTTAGCAAACACCAATTAATATTTAATTGATGATATGATCATGGAATTAAATATTTACACCAAATTTAGAAAATGGGTTTTCTAAATAAGTTGCATATGAGATGGAACAATTTATTAGGATATTTTGTTCAATAATATTATTTGAAGTGTTATTTAAATTAGTTGTATAACACCAAATAATAATGAGAGTATAATACTTATACAATTAATTGGTTAATTGTATAATCTAGTTAAAATACTAGTTAATACATATATGTGTGTTTATTATTTGTAAAAGAAATCTTCTTTTAAAAGAGCAAAAAAAACGTCCCCTTGTTTTGCTTCAAATGGGAGACAAAACATGCATGTGGGACTTGCATGCTTGTGTTGTTCTCAACAAAGAGATTCTCTTGACAAACACACACATGACTAGCTCCACTAACAAGATATTATACTCTTACATTCTCATTATTAACAACATGCAAACAAGAACTTTTTTCAGCCTCTACTCTCTCTCTACCTTACGGTTTTAGGCAGCAGCTTTGAAGAGTTATTAGAGCTGAATTTGAAGCTGATTCATGTTGTTCTTGGTGTGAGGATCTTGCACTCCATGAGGGTGATTCTCATTTGCATGCAACACAACAAAAGAGATCCTCCTCTTCTCTCTAAGAGCTATGAATTTTCAGCAAGAAAAAGAGGGTTTTTCTGCAGAAAATTAGAGGGTTTTCATGTTGTCTTTGGTGGTTTCTACCTAACAAGAGAAGGTGTTTGCAAGGAGCTTGGGGTATACTAGCTTGAGGACTTCTATCCTTGAAGTCTTGGCTGCATTTTGGGCATCTCCATCTTCATCAAACATCTCATTTTGGTCGACATTTGCTGCTGCAGTAAGGTATTTCACAGCTCACTGAAGCTGTGATTTTATGTGCGTTTGCATATGTTCGTAGCTTGTATATTCACATAAATGATCCTTTGGTTCATGGGTTTGTTTTATACACTTGAATGGTCACTTGAAGAACATAATTTTCAGCTTATAAAATGAGTTTTAAAGCTATACTTCCGCTGCGTTTTCTGAAAGTTTAAATGGTTAAACTATGATTTTATGTTCTAACAAACCCATCAATGGCATCAAGAGCCGGTTATGTGAATAGCTTGCTTGTTCTTGTCCTTTAAAAATTAGTTTTAAAGGATGATTAGAAACTTAGTATAGGCTGATTTTGGGCTGCTATGTTTGTTTGAATGATTCCCCAAACTTTCAAGGTCATATCACACATGCTAGTGATTAGACCTTGAAAGATATATATTATGAAATGTTGATTGTTTGGACAATGTTTAAAACCCAAAATTTCAGTTTATGTTGGCTGAAATTTGGTTGTTTTAAGTGGGGTTTCATTATATGTTTGAATGATATGATCATTGGATGTTAGTGTGCATAACCTAGCCATTGACCTTGCGTTGTTTGGATGCTTGCAATGTTTGTTTTGGTTGTTTTCAATTGGGTTGTAATATTATTTTTTTTGTGCTTTGTTTAAAAACGTAATTTGTCTATTTATTCATTGGGATGTAATAATAGATTAGGAGTGTTTTCTTTTACTAGAAAATATGTATTAGGATATATATTTTGTAAAAGAAGATGCTCGGGAAGGAAGCACAAGAAGAAGACACAAAAGAAGGACTTGAAGCATATGGATGCAAGTTCAAGTGGGAGTCAATGAAGACCTCTATTTTGTGTTGTATTCAACCCTTAGAAAAGACCAAATGACCACACTTGTGATGGCAAACAAGTGTGGTCACAATAGTAGCTATGGTTATGCACATTGTGGTTGTTTATATTATGCTTGTTTGGTTGTTTGTTGTATGATTGTAGTTTGATATTTAGATATGCATAACAAACTCATTAGCTAACTTAACAAGCTGAAAATTTATGGTTTATAATCATTAAGTGGTTAATAAAAGGTTATTAAAAGCATTAATGACTTAATAAAAGAGGTTTTATTAAAAATAAACCATAGGATACCTTGCATTTGAAAGCATGCAAATACAAGGTATATAGAGTTTTCAAAACTAGAATTAATGAAAACCAAAAATCCCTTTTGAAACAAGTTTAACACCATCCTTTTACACGACACTCGAATCACTTGAGAACTATTTGTGGGATAAAGGTCACCTAACCACTTATAGGGAACTTGTGTGTGTAAGTAGGACGACTTGAATTGGAAACCATGTGCATAGGGTCACCGAAGCATGGCGTACAATGGTGTTGATGGGATTAAACATGCCAACCAAACACAAGATGTTTAACCGATCCCATAAAGGCTAGAAGTTGCAAAAGGTTGCAATTGTCAAATATTGACTACCTTGTTAAATTAAATAATTGGATAAAGGTCACCTAACCATTATTTGAATGTAACGTTGGATTGTAGATTTTAATTATTAATTGTCTATGAGACATAAAGGGTATTAATAATTAAAATAAAATTTTAAGAAATACTAATAAGAACTTTGTAAAGTTTGTAGAATGGCCGCAAACAATAATGCTACCACCCCGACCGTCCATACCCTATCACTGAGAATCGTTATCAAAATAAGTAAAGGCTTATGTCCTTGACGATCCCATGTCTCACCAACCAACGCTGTTGATGTTAAGGCCTTTTGACGATTGGCTTTAGCACATTAAGGATTTTGTGCAAGCTTCCTACCTCATGTTGGGAATATGATTCCCGAACTCTAAAAGGGTTTGGAACATCACAGGGAATATGACATGATAATCTAGTTAAAGGAAATGTCCCTTCAACAAACATTGGTAAGATTGCTTCAAAACGGTTCAAGCACTTTATGCATGTCACATGGAAGAAACACAATCGATATCATCTTATATATTCTTAAGATGAAAAGCCACATTGATAGCCTTAAGATGCTTAAATGTCCTGTCTCAAAGTAGTTGGCCAAGGATTTGATCCTTGATTGCCCAACTAAAGGTTTGAGACATTCATAATAAACTGTAATATGAACGGGTGGGACGAGAGCATCGGTGAAATTCACGCAATGCTCAAAGCAACCAAGGCAGGGATGGATAGAGAGGTTCTACCTATTCTCTCGATCAATGAGGGAGACTATAAGAAATGGCCAATCTCGATCCTAAGGCATTTATTGCCAAAAGAAAGGAATACATCAAAGCATAGGTCAAAGCGAAACCTCAACAACCTAAGCTTATGAAGCCTAAAGTAAAGGAGAACAATCCATACTTTGAGCATGGAGTGATAGGACAATAAAAAAGAATTGTTCCTCCTATCTCAAGGAGTTGAAAAATAAGAGGGAAGCTAGGCAAACCTCGAATACAAATTTCATGATTCACATTGTATTAAATATCATTTCTTCAAACACATGGTTATTGGATACTGAGTGTGAGACTCATACTTGCAATTGTTGCAAAGGGGTTCAAAAGAAATATGCGCTTCAAGGAAGGAAACTCTATTTTGAGACTTACAAATGGTTTGGAAGTTTTTCTCAAAACCTTTTGTGTGCACCTAGTTTGACTAGGAACATAATTAAAGTTTCCTATTGAAACAATATGATCATGATTTAAAGTTTATATATAATGGTATTAAGTTTTATGGATGATGTATTTCATTTTAAGTATATGCCTTTTAATGATATTCATGAATTAGTTTATGATAATTCATCCTATAAATAACTCATTATACACATTAAGCACCAACAAACTTAAAATAGGTTTAAGTTATCATTATCTTTGACATTGTCATCTTGGTCACATAAACGAGAATTGGATTCAAACACTTCAAAAGAATGGTCATTTGGAAACAAATGAAAATGTTTCATTTGATAAGTGTGAACCAAAAGACTTATTAGGAATGATACATTTGGATGTATGTGGTCCTTTTAAGACAATGACAAAGATTGGTGAAAAGATACTTCATTACTTTTACCAACGATTACAGTCGCTATTATTGTGTGCACTTGATGACACATAAGAATGAAGCTTTTGAAATGTTTAAAATCTTCAATAATGAAGTAGAAAATCAACTCTACATAACTATCTAAGTTCTTCATTCTGATAAAGGAGAAACTGAACCCTATTTGGATATGGTTCAATCATTAAGGCTATGAGCTTACCATCTTTATCATCTTGGGTTTTCGTACTAATCTCCATGGCTCGTATTTTGAATATAGCCCAAACCAAGAAAGTGGATCCGACGCCTTTTGAAATATGGCATGGAAAGAGTTCCATCACTATCATATTTAAAAGGTATTGGGTAGTGAAGCTTAAGTTAAGCTTAACACCCAAAGCAAATTTGAAAGTCGATCCACTACGTGTATGTTTGTTGGACATCCTAAAGACTGTATAGGATACTACTTCTCTGATCCAATAGAGCAAAAGGAGTTTATTACTCGAAGGGCAGAGTTCTTGGAAGCCAAGTTCCTTATGGAAGGAATGACGCATAGAACAATGGAATTTGATAAAGATCAAGATCCACAAGCCGATACACGTTTGGTTGACACTAGCTGTCAACAAGAGGTTATTGATAATGATCAAGAGGTTGATCAATACACACAAAACGTTCACAGATCTGGTAGAGTTAGCATTCCACCTGAAATATATGGATTTTTCATGGATGGATGCTATGAGATTGACTCCGATGAGCCAACTACATACCATGATGCTATGTCCAATTTGGATTGTGACAAATGGCTAGAAGCCATGAACGTAGAGATGTAATCCATGTATGACAACCAAGTTTAGGAATTGGTTGACCCTCCACTTAACTCCAAACCGGTTGGATGCAAGTGGGTTTTCGAGAAGAAATCAAATATGCATGGAAACTTGGATACTGACAAGGCTTGTGTGTATAAAAAGGCTAGTGGGAGTGTAATTACAATCTTAGTATTGTATGTTGATGACATAGTACTATATGGAATGGACATTCCAACCGTGGAAGGTGTTAAAACCTGGCTTGGAAATTGTTTTTCCATGAAAGATCTCGGTGAAGCCGCCTATATTTTGGGAATAAAGATCTATAGGGATAGATCGAGGCGGTTGATAGGCATAAACCAAAGTGCATATATTGATAAAATCTTGAAAAAGGTTCAAGATGGAAAACTCTAAGAAAGGTATGGTACCTATTCAAAGAGGGACAATATTGAGTGCATCTCAAATGTCCAAGCTCAAAGGATGAGCAAGATTGTATAAAGGACATCCCATATGCGTGTGCTATAGGATCCATCATATATGCAATGATATGCACTAAGACTGGATGTGTCATGCGCGTTAAGCATGACAAGAAAATATCAGCAGAATCCAAGTAACAGCCATTGGATGACTGTTAAGAGAATATTAAAATACCTTAGGAGGACTAAGGATATGTTTCTAATACACGGATCTAAGAAAGAGGAACTCGTTGTAAAGGGTTACACGGATGCAAGTTTCCAAACTGACTCGGTCACAATCGGGTATGTCTCCATTATGAATAGGGTAGCATTGTCCACTACAAAATAGGAATACATAGCCGCCTCATTAGCAGCTTTGGAAGCTGCATGAATAAAAGGTTTATTACCGACCTAAGGGCGGTCTCTACCATTGAAGACCCCTTAGAAATCTTTTGTGATAACGAGGGTGTGATTGCTTAAATCAAGGAACCAGGTGCACATCAAAAGATTAGACACAATGAGCGGAGATTCAACTACATAAGGGATGAAGTTGAAAAGGGAAAGATATGTATTCGCAAAGTTCACTTTGATCAAAATATTGCGGATCCACTCACGAAGCTCCTCGAAAGGGCAAAGCATGAAAGTCATACCTATGCCTTAGGACTTCGATATTCTAGTGATTGGACTTGATCAAATCTTGTATTTGAATATATGGAACTCTTTATTATTTG
This sequence comes from Flaveria linearis, assembly GCA_024085815.1. Classification (NCBI taxonomy): domain Eukaryota; kingdom Viridiplantae; phylum Streptophyta; class Magnoliopsida; order Asterales; family Asteraceae; genus Flaveria; species Flaveria linearis. The sequence continues at coordinate 61,152,001 of CM044003.1, read as the reverse complement.
AGTAAAATTATTTGGTTATAATGTTTCAATTAATGTTCCAATTTAGCATGTTTAATCCATAAGTAAATTATTTACTCTAAATGTCCGTAGTCGTTCATACTTGTGGGAACAAGTATGAGGGTAAGACTATTATGAACTTGGATTGGTTGATGTTCATAAGGATGAATATGGAGCAATGGGTTGCTACCAAGGTTCATAGATATTTGTGGGATACAAATATTGGACTAACCCGCATCTCAAATTTTACTACATGGAATCTTATCAATTGATCATAAGTAAATTTGAGTAAAGGCGAATATCATTTGGTATCCTTCGACCTGAGATACATATTGTGTGACACCCCGTAATTCCAGGTTAACACTATTCCAACCACTGACGTTATCATTGGCACATACTTGTTAACACACGAAACGTATACGAACACCGCCACCAACGTCGTTAAATAAATAATGATAAAATACTAACACAGGCGTTTGTAGAGGATTCACATAAACGAGATTTTTTAAGGAATCCTCTTAATTAACATAGCTCGCCCATCTACGCCGTCATCAATCGAAACCAATTTGGGAACACGGGACCTAAGTACAGGGACCAAACTTGACAAATTGCCAAACTGGGGCTGGGTATAAATACCCATCCACCAGCCCAAAAACTTCACAATCTGCTCTTTCTCTCCTACGCTCTCTACTTCACGGCTTCTTCATCCAAGCACCAAAATCACCCCGATTGAGCTCGTTTTCGTCGGTTAGACCACGCAACGGCTGAGAAATCACGTTCCCAGCAGGTAGGCGACCCTGTACACCCATTTTATTGCTCGTTTCACTGCTGCAAACCTAGGGTTCGGGTGTTCGGGTTCAACCCGAATGCATGTGGTCGTGGGGGTGCGTGTGAGGTCAATCAGCATGTGCATTTCACTTAGACATGTTAAGAGAGTGTTTCTGGAAGTCTTGATTGTGTGGAAACCGAGCATGGGACAGCCGAAGGCTGTTCAGCCCGCCCAGCAGTCGCGATCTGCTGTTGTCCGCGACTGGGCCAGTCATGCGACTGAGCCATGCGACTGGGTCCCGCGTGCGACTGAGTGGTGCGACTGGAGTGAATCGTACGAATGAGTCCATACGTATGTGCGTGACGTGCGAATGAATGCATGCGATTGGGAGTGTGTGCGATTGAGTCAACCGAATGAAATGTGTGCGACTGAGTTCCACCCGACTGAAGGTCCAATCGCACGACTGAAGATTCAGTCATGCGATTGGTTGTTAAGTCGGGTGAATGGCTGATGTGTGGTACGATTGAATGCTAAGTCGTACGAGTGAGGGTTCAACCGTATCAATGAGGTTGATTCGTACGATTGAAGGCCCATTCGTACGAATGAAGTGTCCAGTCGTGCGTCAAGCCTTGACATGCGATTGGAGTCATTGTGAGGGAATTCGCCTTGTGTGCGGTGTGCCTATCGTGTGATGATATGGTTCTTGACCACAAAGATTAAAGTCAACGCAACCAACAAGCACATACTTTTACGATCTAAAACAACCTAACTGTTTACAACTAACGACAACCCGTTTGGGATCTACATAAGGTCTGATATGCGTATGCCTGCATGTGTGTGTGTGTCACCCACGACCGAACCAATGCGACCCGACCCGACTAAACATGTCTATTAACGCTAAACACAAGATTAACGCTTAACATAACTGTCAATAGGTGTTTGACAGCGCATCGTAAACAACTCTTGGGAGACTTTCATCCTACGTACTTACTGCATCATCAGTGAGTTTCACGGCCCCTATTTTACTCTCTTTCCTTTTAGGGGGAGAAGACATGCAAAACAGATTTACATAAATGGTTGTAGTATTATTGATATCGATTGTTACGTTAGTGCAAACACACAACATGTCCTGACACATTCTCGAACCGTTAGTAATGGGATTAGCGAGGTAATTTTGAGTAGTACTACTGGGTCTGACAAACCCCGCCCCGGCTAGTTGCGCTAGCTTGATTGGAGGTCAAGCGGGTGCTTGATTGACCTAACATTTGTCACGGTCTTGCGAAACGTGACGGGGATACAACAAACACATATAGGACGTAAACAGTCAGCTTCGGTTCGAAACGCTAAGTAACAAGAACATAGGCTAGCTACCTAAAGATGTGCTCTATATACTAAACCATTGAAACGCAAACTGCTGAACGCTTACGAACACCTTTATTGTTGAATAAACCTGTGAACTCACCAACTTTATGTTGACACATTTTAGCATGTTTTCTCAGGTCACAGGAACGCATAAGCTCATGATGCACGCTAAGGAAACGCACTCAGGACATGCATTCATCTATATTAATTTCAGCCTTGAACATTTTGTCTAAACATGGCTATTGTAACTGTACTATAATGGATTTACTACTTATGTACTCGCTTCCGCACTATTGTAAACTTTGTTTATGTTCTTTTGAATGAAGTCAAATGTTTATTTTAAATTCATATAGTGTTTTTCGATATGACTGTGTCTGAGATCCTGGTATGTCACACGCCTAACGGAAAAACCCCGTTCGTGGAAATTGAGGGTGTGACAGATTGGTATCAGAGCCATAGGTTATAGAGAACTAGGATTGCATTGCATCTAGACTATAGCCTTAGACACAACACTAGTATTGCACAGACACTTTTACATGGTTACCACTATTTTGCAAACAACCTTCTGGTGTACTGACAGTACGCTGCTGAGCAAACATAACATTATGGGTATGACATGTGTGTCATTACCGGCTGACAGAGGGGTGGAGAATCCCACTCGCTCACTACCAACGTTTACACTTGATCCTTCACTCTCGGAGTGGAAGCAACAACGAATTGAACCTGACATTTCCATGATTGGAAGACTCTTTCCTAACACACGATGAGCTTAACGATGACAAACAAAAAGAACAATACCTCAATCTCTCAACTCTCTCACACTTTTTACCATTCCCAACATATCCTACCCCCTACACTAGCCCGAGCAATAAATGAGGGACAACTAAGATATTCAAGTTTGTTAGAAAATCAGACTTAGACATTCAAACACTTAGAACTTTGAAGAGAAGAAGGCCAATAGTCTTGATTCCCGTTGTTATCTTAACCAAATCTCTTGTACAACCTTAGTACAACTTTAGTTATTTGACTCTTGGTATAACAAATATATCTTTGATACTTCTATCATTGATAACACTCGGTACTGGACAAGGTACGCTATCTCGAATAGGGGGAACCATGTGTGATCATGCAAAGCTAATTAGAATCACGGGTGAACCCGTAATTGTAATTTGTCGTGCATGAGAACTCTGGAAACTCTATTGGGTGATAACGGTTGTGTTTAGTACAAATTCTCAATTTCATACTTGGAGGCATGAGGCCTCGGATCCTCATATAGCTTCACTATCGATATGCAAACAAACCCTTCATTCTTACTAGCATGATACAATTTATTATTGTCAATAATTATTATCCAGTTATTGATTAATATGCGTTGTGAATTGAAGAAATCATGTCTGGAAGAAGAGCTGGACGCGCGGGTGGACGAGGAAATATCACCCTGACTCAAGCCGAGCTGAATGCTATCATCAATGAGCACGTGGCTGATGCGCTGGCAGCCTATGAGCAGGCCCGTAATCAGGACCAGAACGATCAGAATCCGAATCAAGGAGGTCCCACAGCCTGTACCTTCAAGATGTTTATGGATTGCAAGCCTCATTCTTTCAGCGGTTCTGAGGGTGCTATCACATTGCTTCGCTTGCTGGAGAAACTCGAGTCAGTGTTTGCCATGTGCAACTGTCCAGATGGAAATCGCGTCAAGTACGCCTCCGGCACCTTGGAGGGACCAGCCCTGACGTGGTGGAACTCACAAGTCCAAACCTTAGGGCTTGGTGCTGCTAATGGTATGCCATGGGATGACTTTAAGGTTCTGATGAAAGAAGAGTACTGCCCCAGGAGCGAAGTCCAGAAACTAGAGGCAGAATTTTGGAATTTAAAGATGGTTGGTTCTGACATTGAGGAGTACACGACTCGTTCGCATGAGTTGGCTACATTATGTTCTCAGATGGAGACTCCGGCCTACAAACGGATCGAAAAATACATTGATGGTCTAGCTCCTCAGATCCAGGCTAGTGTGATGGCTGCTGATCCTGTCACTATTGAGCAGGCCATCCGACTGGCTCATAAACTCACTGACCAGGCAGTGGCACAGGGCACCTTGCCTAAACGTGGCGCTGCTTCTGGTTCTTCTGATCACAAAAGGAAATGGGACGGCAATAACAACAACAACAACAAGTTTGACCCTTCAAGAAGCTTCAACAATCAGAACAACAACAACTATGGCCAGGGATCGAGTAGTTATGCGGGCAAGAATCCTAAGTGTAACCGGTGCAACTTCCACCATCATGGCCCGTGTGATCGACTCCGTTGACAGAGATGTGGAAGGATGGGTCACGCAGCCTAAGACTGCAGGGGTGAACTAATGACTCAGCAACAACAACCTCAACAACAACGCCAGGGTGGAGTGACTAGAGCCTGCTATGAGTGTGGTAAGGAGGGACACTACAGAAAGGATTGCCCACAGCTGAAGGGTGGAAACAAGGGTAATAATAGGGGCAATGCCAAGGGTCGTGCATTCGTGATCGGTTCCGGCGAGGCAAGGGATAACCAGAATGTGGTTACTGGTACGTTTCCCCTTAATGGTTGTTTTGCTTCTATACTATTTGATACCGGAGCTGACAGGAGCTTTGTTTCCAACCAGTTCATTCAGTTTATAGATGTAACCTTAACTGTCGTGGAACCTAGTTATGTTGTAGAATTAGCTGACGGAAAACTAATTGAGGCAACTCATATCGTTAAGGGGTGCAGACTAGGATTATGTGGTCATGAGATAGATATCGATCTGATGCCTGTCACACTTGGTAGTTTCGACGTAGTGGTTGGTATGGACTGGCTATCCAAAAATCAAGCCGAAATCATCTGTGGAGAGAAAATCGTTCGTATACCACTTCCTAGTGGTGAAACTTTATCGGTTAAGGGCGAAAGGAGTGGCATGGTCTCTAGAGTCATCTCCTACATGAAAGCTTAGAAGTGTTTGCGTAAGGGTCACACCGCTTTCCTAGCCATGGTCACTGAAAAAGAAACCGAGGAAAAGAGAATTGAAGACATCCCTGTCGTACGCGATTATCCTGATGTTTTCCCTGAAGACCTACCCGGTCTCCCACCGCATCGCCAAGTCGAGTTCCAAATCGATTTGGTACCGGGAGCTGCCCCTATCGCGAGAGCACCGTACAGATTAGCTCTAAGGGAACTGCAAGAGCTGTCTACGTAATTGCGGGAACTATTGGATAAGGGTTTTATCAGACCTAGCTCATCACCGTGGGGAGCTCCAGTTCTGTTTGTCAAGAAGAAGGACGGAACTTTCCGCATGTGTATCGATTATAGGGAATTGAACAAGGTAACAATAAAGAACCGTTATCCTCTCCTGCGCATTGACGATCTGTTCGATCAACTACAAGGGTCGAGTTATTATTCCAAGATAGACCTAAGATCGGGTTATCATCAACTGAGGATACGAGAAGAAGACATTTCAAAGACTGCTTTCAGAACGAGGTATGGCCACTACGAGTTCTTAGTTATGCCATTCGAGTTGACCAATGCACCAGCGGTTTTCATGGACCTAATGAACCGAGTGTGCAAACCCTCTCTAGACAAGTTCGTCATTGTCTTCATCGATGACATCCTTATTTACTCAAGGAATAAGGAAGAACACGAAGAGCACCTTAGACAGATTCTGGAGCTGTTGAGACGAGAACAATTGTATGCGAAATTTTCAAAGTGCGACTTCTGGATACGAGAGGTCCATTTCTTGGGTCATGTGGTCAATGAGGATGGGATACACGTTGACCCGGCAAAGATAGCAGCTATCAAGAACTGGGCTATGCCTAAGCCTCCGACCGAGGTACGACAGTTTCTCGAGTTGGCTGGCTATTATCGACGGTTCATCGAAGGGTTCTCGAAGATTGCTCAACCTCTCACTTCATTGACTCATAAAGGCACTACGTGCGATTGGGGTGATAAACAAGAATCCGCATTCCAGATTCTGAAGCAAAAACTCTGTACAGCACCAATTCTATCCCAGCTTAAGGGAACCGATGATTTTGTAGTTTACTGTGATGCTTCTGTACAAGGCCTAGATTGTGTACTGATGCAACGCAATAAGGTGATTGCTTATGCATCACGACAACTGAAGATACATGAGAAAAACTACACGACACATGACCTAGAGCTTGGAGCAGTCGTGTTTGCACTCAAGATATGGAGACACTACTTGTACGGTACCAAGTGCACCATTTACACCGATCACAAGAGTCTCCAGCACATCTTTGAACAGAAGGAGCTAAATATGAGACAACGTCGTTGGGTCGAGTTGTTAAACGACTATGACTGTACGATCAAGTATCATCCGGGTAAGGACAACGTAGTAGCAGACGCCCTGAGTCGGAAGGAAACACCCAAGCCGAGAAGAGTTCGAGCATTGCAACTCACCATTCACACGGGTTTACCCGACCAGACCCGCAATGCTCAACTTGAGGCGTTAAAAGACAAGCACCTGAAAGCCGAGTCGCTACGAGGCATGGAGAAGCAATTGGAAACCAAGCTTGACGGAATCCGCTACTTCATGGATAGAACATGGATTCCCTCGTATGGAAACCTACGAGAATTGGTAATGGACGAAGCTCACAAATCGCGGTACTCAATCCACCCAGGTTCAGACAAGATGTACCATGATCTGAAGGTTCTTTACTGGTGGCCAAACATGAAAGCAGATATCGCCACCCACATGAGCAGATGTTTGACCTGTTCTAAGGTCAAGGTAGAGTATCAACGACCGTCTGGTTTACTCCAACAGCAAGAAACACCAGTATGGATGTGGGAGCAGATATCTATGGACTTCATCACAAAACTTCCTCGAACTCCCAGCGGATGCGACACCATTTGGGTGATCGTGGATTGCTTGACGAAATCCGCACACTTCTTGGCAATCCGGGAGACTGATCGTATGGAAAAGTTAACTCGTATCTACCTAAGGGAAGTAGTCTCTCGGCATGGTGTACCGATTTCCATTATCTCTGATCGTGACGCTCGATTCACTTCACACTTCTGGCAGTCTTTGCAAAGAGCATTGGGGACGCGGTTGGATATGAGCACCGCTTACCACCCCCAAACTGATGGCCAAAGTGAGCGTACGATCCAGACTCTAGAAGACATGTTACGTGCCTGCGTCATAGATTTCGGCAGCAGTTGGGAAACTCTCTTACCGGTAGTTGAGTTTTCTTACAACAATAGCTATCACACGTCAATCAAAGCTGCCCCGTTTGAGGCACTGTATGGGCGTAAGTGCCGATCACCTATCTGTTGGGCGGAAGTTGGAGAAAGTCAACTCACCGGCCCTGAACTTGTGCACGAGACGACTGAGAAGATCGTGCAGATCCGTAACCGTATGGCAGCAGCCCGTGACCGACAGAAAAGTTACGCTGATAAGCGTCGCCGACCGTTGGAATTCCCAATAGGTGACAGGGTGCTTCTGAAAGTGTCACCTTGGAAGGGTGTGATTCGTTTTGGGAAACATGGGAAACTAAGCCCTAGGTACGTGGGACCGTTTGAGGTAGTCAAACGGGTTGGCCCCGTGGCCTATCAGTTGAACCTACCTGAAGAACTCCGTGGAGTACACGATGTGTTCCAGGTCTCCAACTTGACGAAATGCCTCGCAGACGAGACTCTTATCATTCCGTTAGACGAGATACATGTGGATGAACAACTACACTTCGTCGAGGAACCGGTGGAAGTCATGGATCGACAAGTCAAGACACTCAAACATAGCCGTATCCCTATCGTCAAAATTCGTTGGAACTCAAAGCGTGGACCAGAGTTTATCTGGGAACGCGAGGATCAGATGAAGAAGAGTACGCGCAACTGAAGAAGAAGGTACGCGCAACTGTTTCACAGGTCAGACATCTACCTCTTAGGATATGCAGCAACTCTATTCAACAGTCATCACAAACCAAGAGCCTAGTACTTCCCCGTAGAACCTCGTATCATGATGTACTAATTTTCGGGACGAAAATTCCTGCAACAAGGGGATGATGTGACACCCCGTAATTCCAGGTTAACCCTATTCCAACCACTGTCGTTATCATTGGCACATACTCATTAACACACAAAACGTATACAAACACCGCCACCGGCGTCGTTAAATAAATAATGATAAAATACTAACACGGGTGTTTGTAGAGGACTCACATAAACGAGATTTCTTAAGGAATCCTCTTAATTAACATAGCTCGCCCATCTACGCCGTCATCAACCGAAACCAATTTGGGAACACGGGACCTAAGTACAGGGACCAAACTTGACAAATTGCCAAACTGGGGCTGGGTATAAATACCCATCCACCAGCCCAAAAACTTCACAATCTGCTCTTTCTCTCCTACGCTCTCTACTTCACGGCATCTTCAGCCAAGCACCAAAATCACCCCGATTGAGCTCGTTTTCATCGGTTAGACCACGCAACGGCTGAGAAATCACGTTCCCAGCAGGTAGGCGACCCTGTACATCCATTTTATTGCTCGTTTCACTGCTGCAAACCTAGGGTTCGGGTGTTCGGGTTCAACCCGAATGCATGTGGTCGTGGGGGCGCGTGTGAGGTCAATCAGCATGTGCATTTCACTTAGACATGTTAGGAGAGTCTTTCTGGAAGTCTTGATTGTGTGGAAACCGAGCACGGGACAGCCGAAGGCTGTTCAACCCGTCCAGCAGTCGCGATCTGCTGCTGTCCGCGACTAGGCCAGTCATGCGACTGAGCCATGCGACTGGGTCCCGCGTGCGACTGAGTGGTGCGACTGGAGTGAATCGTACGAATGAGTCCATACGTATGTGCGTGACATGCGAATGAATGCATGCGATTGGGAGTGTGTGCGGTTGAGTCAACCGAATGAAATGTGTGCGACTAAGTTCCACCCGACTGAAGGTCCAATCGCACGAATGAAGATTCAGTCATGCGATTGGTTGTTATGTCGGGTGAATGGGTGATGTGTGGTACGAATGAATGCTAAGTCGTACGAGTGAGGGTTCAACCGTACGAATGAGGTTGATTTGTACGATTGAAGGCCCATTCGTACGAATAAAGTGTCCAGTCGTGCGTCTAGCCTTGACATGCGATTGTAGTCATTGTGAGGGAATTCACCTTGTGTGCGGTGTGCCTATCATGTGATGATATGGTAACAATCAATAAAGTGTCATTTCTTGACCACAAAGATTAAAGTCAACACAACCAACAAGCACATACTTTTACGATCTAAAACAACCTAACTGTTTACAACTAACGACAACCCGTTTGGGATCTACATAAGGTCTGATATGCGTATGCCTGCATGTGTGTGTGTGTCACCCACGACCGAACCAATGCGACCCGACCCGACTAAACATGTCTATTAATGCCAAACACAACATTAATGCTTAACATAACTGTCAATAGGTGTTTGACAGCACATCATAAACAACTCTTGGGACACTTTCATCCTACGTACTTACTACATCATCACTGAGTTTCACGGCCCCTATTTTACTCTCTTTCCTTTTTGGGGGAGAAGACATGCAAAACAGATTTACTTAAATGGTTGTAGTATTATTGATATCGCTTGTTACGTTAGTGCAAACACACAACATGTCCTGACACAATATCGAACCATTAGTAATGGGATTAGCGAGTTAATTTTGAGTAGTACTACTAGGTCTGACAAACCTCGCCCGGGCTAGTCGCGCTAGCTTGATTGGAGGTCAAACGGGTGCTTGATTGACCTAACATTTGTCACGGTCTTGCGAGACGTGACGGGGATACAACAAACACATATAGGACGTCAACAGTCAGCTTCGGTTCGAAACGCTAAGTAACAAGAACATAGGCTAGCTACCTAACAATATGCTCTATATACTAAACAATTGAAACGCAAACTGCTGAACGCTTATGAACACCTTTATTGTTGAATAAACCTGTGAACTCACCAACTTTATGTTGACACATTTTAGCATGTTTTCTCAGGTCACAGGAACGCATAAGCTCATGATGCACGCTAAGGAAACGCACTCAGGACATGCATTCATCTATATTATTTTCAGCCTTGAACATTTTGTCTAAACATGGCTATTGTAACTGTACTGTAATGGATTTACTACTTATGTACTTCCGCACTATTGTAAACTTTGTTTATGTTCTTTTGAATGAAGTCAAATGTTTATTTTAAATTCATATAGTGTCGTTCGATATGACTGTGTCTGAGATCCTGGTATGTCACACGCCTAACGGAAAAACCCCGTTTGTGGAAATTGAGGGTGTGACATATTGGGTTTTGATATTCACCAAGTATTATACCTTGAGCTAATTCTTCACTGTCCTGAAATAGTGGACAGTACATAAGGGTATGTTCAGGTATAACACGAGGTGTTTGTGAGAAACGTATGTAGTCAAGATGGAATTTGTTCCTCTTATTCGTTGAGAGTTAGATGTCTAAGGCCTGATTAAGTTAAATCAACAAGGAATGATCACTTTGTGTCCTTGGATTTAACATGACATCTGTAACAATAGGATAGATGATTGATTCACCTAAATCATTTCAAGTAGGGTACTTGAATGGGATGATGTTATTGAATGGCCATAAGTCATGCGTATTAAGGGTAGTAAACCGTTGTTAGGCGTTATTTGCTACTTGCATCAATCTTCTATGAATCTTGGGCAAGTGGGAGATTGTAGGATTCTATGTGCCCAAGACACATAAAATATTGATGTGGTTAGTACGTTATGATCCAAGTCGGGTTATACCCAATAACAAGCATAGCAAACACCAATTAATATTTAATTGATGATATGATCATGGAATTAAATATTTACACCAAATTTAGAAAATGGGTTTTCTAAATAAGTTGCATATGAGATGGAACAATTTATTAGGATATTTTGTTCAATAATATTATTTGAAGTGTTATTTAAATTAGTTGTATAACACCAAATAATAATGAGAGTATAATACTTATACAATTAATTGGTTAATTGTATAAACTAGTTAAAATACTAGTTAATACATATATGTGTGTTTATTATTTGTAAAAGATATCTTCTTTTAAAAGAGCAAAAAAACCGTCCCCTTGTTTTGCTTCAAATGGAAGACAAAACATGCATGTGGGACTTGCATGCTTGTGTTGTTCTCAACAAAGAGATTCTCTTGACAAACACACACATGACTAGCTCCACTAACAAGATATTATACTCTTACATTCTCATTATTAACAACATGCAAACTAGAACTTTTTTCAGCCTCTACTCTCTCTCTACCTTACGGTTTTAGGCAGCAGTTTTGAAGAGTTATTAGAGCTGAATTTGAAGCTGATTCATGTTGTTCTTGGTGTGAGGATCTTGCACTCCATGAGGGTGATTCTCATTTGCATGCAACACAACAAAAGAGATCCTCCTCTTCTCTCTAAGAGCTACGAATTTTCAGCAAGAAAAAGAGGGTTTTTCTGCAGAAAATTAGAGGGTTTTCATGTTGTCTTTGGTGGTTTCTACCTAACAAGAGAATGTGTTTGCAAGGAGCTTGGGGTATACTAGCTTGAGGACTTCTATCCTTGAAGTCTTGGCTGCATTTTGGGCATCTCCATCTTCATCAAACATCTCATTTTGGTCGACATTTGCTGCTGCAGTAAGGTATTTCACAGCTCACTGAAGCTGTGATTTTATGTGCATTTGCATATGTTCATAGCTTGTATATTCACATAAATGATCCTTTGGTTCATGGGTTTGTTTTATACACTTGAATGGTCACTTGAAGAACATAATTTTTAGCTTTTAAAATGAGTTTTAAAGCTATACTTCCGCTGCGTTTTCTGAAAGTTTAAATGGTTAAACTATGATTTTATGTTCTAACAAACCCATCAGAATGATCATTAACCGTTGCTTAATTGTTATAATTTATAATTTAATATCAAGATTAATGCTTATTATGATGAACACAATTATGTCTATACAATAAATAAGCAAACTAGAATTGATTCAAATGTATTTCATTAAAAGTAAATAATGATTACAAATGAATAAGTAATGAACAAAAACTGCTTCGAACGTATTGTTGTTGATGTATTGATGTGACGGTGGCTAGGTTTGATTGTGTGATGTGATGTATTTTGCCGTATTAATGCTCTTGTGTTCAATTCTTTGATGTGAAACCTAGGACTCATATTTATAGACAATTTATGAGTCTGTTAAGGAAACACCGGATCTCTTGGGATTCGTAATTGACTTGTTGACTATTAACACTTGTAAGATGAGTCCAAGTGTTTTTGCTCTTCCGTAGGAACTTTGTCTTCCGCAGGAACTTGTTCTTCCGTAGGAACTTGTTCTTCCGTAGGAGTCTTCACTTCATGTTCTGCTGATCATCAGTGAATACTGATGTTCATCCGTATACAATCTATGGAAGCCTTGCCTTGTAAGAAACATATCTACGGAATGACAAAGATGTTCATTCATACACAATCTATGGAATCCTTGTCTTATAAGAAACATATCTACGAAATGACAAAGATGTTCACCCGTAGATGTTTATTACACTTAGCCGATTACAAGAATTCACCAAGTATATTGCTTTTGCCTGACATCATACACATCAAGCAACACATATATGGGTTAACCTATATACTCAATGCATACATAAAGATGGTGAGTTACAATCATTTATTACTTGAATTGATTAAAGTTCTAAGCCTATACAAAATGATCTAGACCTATTGTTCCTAGATCTAACAAAGCCAATACTTTAACCACTTGAACTCACCAACTTTATGTTGACACAAAATCTTTTTGAGCATGTCTTCAGGTACAGCTAGGGAGAATAGTTGAGCTACAGAAGTTACCCAAATCTGAAGCAAGATATGAGGGTAGGCGTTGAAGACAATAGTCAAGCCTAGAAGCCTTAGATACTAAAGCATCAAGAAACATTTACAAGAGATTGATCATGACACCTATAGATTATAGGTTGAAGCACCTTGTGAATTGGAAACAAAGCCAATATTTTAATGTAAATATCATGTGACACTTTGTAATAAACCATTTAGTTTCTGCTGCATTTTGGTTGTTGTTTACTAATCGTGACGTCCCGCCTCTCTGGGCTCGGGTGTCACAGATTGGTATCAGAGCCAAAGGTTGTAAAGAAGTAGGTCTGCTTCGCGAGACCTAAACTACAACCATATGAACCTCATAGGAGCACCTTAGTAAGATGACTCTCCTGAGCTTTGCTGAACCAAAGGTGTAGGAATATGGGTTTGCTTTGCAATACCTAAGCTGTAACCATAAATAAGACCAGCCTAGTAGGTTGTTTTCATGACCCAGTGATCCAAAGTTTGCAGCAAAAATAGGTTTCCTTAAGAACACCCTTCTTTAACCTGGATACCTTAAGCATTTCATATATCCCATTAATAATTCTCTGGCCTATAAGAAACCTTGATACATTAGGGTATTACCTATGATAGGTGCACCCGAGTAAACCATGAAAGTATGGAATTTTTTGGAGTTGACTCTTAGGACTACTGATTGTCAAGTACTAAGAATATTAGAAACCAAAGGTGTGCATATAAATAGGACTTAAATCCTGGAGAGATACTTATCCGATTGGACAGTTGACTTTTGTCACTATATGAAACAACTTCTGTTAGCTATACACTTGATACGACTTGTGTCGTTACACGAGACAACTGTTATAATGATACTTGTTGGAATGATCATACTTGCTTATATGCTTCATTTGTAAGATGATACATGTTGGAATTTAGTGATAAGATATTAACCATGATGCCTTATTGTTTGCTCTGCTCCCTAGAATAGTACGTACCTGAATGCTCATTATTTGCTTGATTTGTTAAACTGCACTTTGACACAATTGTTGGGTTAGTAAGATTGTTAGCATAATTAGAATCTAAGTGCGCTTAATTTTAGGTGATGAACAAATGGGAAATGTAACTCAAAAAACTAATTACATAAATCAGAACTTATGATGGGAATAACCTGGATGATAGTGTAAGGTAAATTGACGATTACGGGTGCACAAGTAATGGTGAATTTACAGATACACCTGAATTCTGGTGGGCCCCGTCATGTAAACTAATATCAAGGTATAACACTTAAAGAACCAATAAACCCAAGATTTAAATGCAAATATTCAGAATATACTCAATGATTTCACGTTCAAAACTTTCATGCTGGGCGAAAACCATTTGACACTTGAAGAGCTACCAAGGACGACGTTGCAGTAACTGTTCCTTTTCTTCTTCTTATCTTTTCATTTGTTCTACTATCCTATTGGAGTTATAACGATACAACTATCAGACTCAAAAGATCATCAAATGTTCCTCCTCAAGCCCAACCAGCCTCGTGCTGAGAGTACGGTACTTCACCTAAGTTATGCGTGTACTTTAGCAATATCGTTCATTCTTTTTGTGATGCCCAAGGATTTTTTTCGTTTCAACTTTGTTAGTATCATAAAAGACTCTATAACATAAACTCTACAACCGAGAATAGATTGGAGTAATGGACTGTCGAGAAGCACGTCATGTAGTCAATGACATAGAAGACTTGTCACTTCTTTCTTCCTTATTAGCCTGCACATCATAGGACATTCTGGACTCTAGAATCCCTCTATCAAATTCTTAAAGTCTTTGATAACTGATTTCTTTATACCTATTCGACATCATAGAACCACTTAATCCAAAAGAAAATCCTTAATATCAGCTCTGATAATGATTAACAATCACCTCTCATAGTACCAAGTGTTTGTGAAATCCTTCATCATCAATGAATCGTTAGTTACCTACTAACAATCTTTACCTGCAACATACGTTGAATTATTTTGACCGTGCTATTAACTGGCCGTGTTGTTGGTAAACTTCTGAGTGCCAGAATAAATAGGAGATGAAACATCGTTCTAAAATCCTGATTCCATAGAAATAAAGGCTCAAGTGCTAGAGATATTTTCCGAGAAAACTAACCTTCGAGCTTTCAAAACAAAAATATGAATTTACAACTTCTGTGAATTCCCGGTTTTCATTCACCCTCTGCTCGAGATTTATTTTCCATAAAATTCATGGTCTACCGAGTGGTGCTACTCACCCTAAACCCACTATCATGACCCTCATCTTTGGAAACGCGTGATAGCCAATGCGGAAAACTTTAAAACCTTGTAAGATATCTCTACTCGGAGACCTCTACTACTTGAGTGATAAGTTCGTGATTCGAGCGTGAAGATCTGAAGTAGAATACGATCTCGATCTATACGATAAGTTATTAGAGTGGTAGTTAACCTTCTTGTGCAAGCGAGCACCTTGATAAAGTCCTAAACTTGTTCGAATCGATACGGTCGATAATAATGAAGAATTCATGGGAAGAACTCATGGTCGAACTTAAAGGATGGTATTGCTTAAAAGATGTAAGGCCCCGTTCCCGGGCACCTCACAGTTGCTTATTCATCGCACATAAAATACATAATTTACAATAGCTTAATAAAATCATGCAGCGGAAATTCTGTGATAAACTTTCATTTTACTATGAATGCTTTTACCAGTTAATACAGCGTACATCAATTACAAAATATCTGTTGTTGTATTACATCACAAAAGCATTAACAAAAGGATGCCATCCCAAAAGAGCTGAGTAGCCGCCTCGTGCCATCCTCAGCAACCCTACCTGCCAACTGGAAACACATAAAAAGTCAGCGTTGCTGAGTGAGTTCTAGTTTTATATATGGTAAAACACTTTCTATATGTAGTATATAAAAATACTCTTTTCTGTAAAATACTATACTGTACTATATATGCAAGCACGCATCAACTGTATGAACAAATAACGTTCGTTCTTTGTACTATATGCCTTGTCTGTAAACTTTATCTTTATGTTTCACTTTCTGTATGGACCAGTGAGCGATACCCCAACTATATGCGCGATGGGAAACGGATGACGGGCCATCTATATCCCCCGAAGGGTCAACTGTATTCCCCCGAAAGGGCTATGTGTATCCGCCGAAGGGTCAACTGTATCCCTCGAAAGGGCTATGTGTACTGTGTACAAGGCCGACCCGATCATCCGGGGCACACCACAAAGGTCCTGCCAATCTCAATTGATTGACCCTGTGTGCGTCAATGGGTAGCTAGCCCGCAACACAGTTGAGCTAACGACACATAGTCGTGTAACTCTATAAGCTTGCAAGACTTGTTAACTTTTATTAATGTTCCTTGACTTTCTTTATTACTCCTTCACTGTACTTTACGTAATACTTTCATTTCATCTATTAGTGATAACATGTAAAACTGTGGAAAGATAAACATGCATCAAATCGAGGAACATCGGTATTTACAAATCATCAGTCATTACTAACATATAAGGCTACATCATACTTAGCCTACATACATCATACATACTATTCTCTCCACATTCACATCAGCCCTATTTGGGCGATTGAACATACTCCAGTCGTATGGCCTCCATGCCTGGGTCATGCGAATGGGCATATAGTCATGCGGATGGACTTCTATCATACGAATGAACCCTATGCGAATAGGCATCTATGCGACTGAACCCTCAGTCGTGCGTCTGTACTACTATGAGAATGGATCTATGCGACTGAACCCTCAGTCGTGCGTCTGTACTACTATGCGAATGGATCTATACGACTGAACCCTCAGTCGTGCGTCTGTACTACTATGCGAATGGATCTATGCGACTGAACCCTCAGTCGCATGGCCTGTCTTGCGACTGAGCCCCACTCGTATGACTGAGCCCCACTCGTATGACTGAGCCTCAATCGTACGATTGAACATCAGTCGTTCCTCAGTCGTGCGACTGGCCCTTCAGTCGCATAACCCTAACTGGGCAGCGACTGAAGTTCATCACGAACTGCAGACGTGACCTACGGGTCTCAACCCTTCCAAACTCATTTCCAGCCCAAATTAGCCTTCCTAAACCTCAGGGATTCATAATAGGACGTCATACAAGCTAATGCAAGTCCTAATTCGTACCATAAACACGTTACTCAAGATTCCACCCAAATGGGTCAAACATACACTCTATTCAAAAACGGGTTTGAATGTGTTCCAGCCCCAAAATCATATGAAAACAAGTAAATGAGGGGTCCTAGAACTCACATTATCAAGGAGAATATGAAGAGCTTCGATTTGAATAGCCTCTCGACAAATCTCATGCCCGAATCACCCCGTTCTCTCTTTTCTTTCTCTGCTCTGTCGCTCTCTGCTCTTTCTCCCGACTGAAGTGTGTAAGTGTTAGGGAAAGAAGAGAGCTGCTCCTCTTTTATAGGTACATCTTAGTCGCCCGAAGTCCAGGGGCGACTGGACCTTCAGTCGCATGAACACCATGCGACTGGACCTCCAGTCGCATGAGTTCCATGCGGTTGAACCTTCAGTCGTGCGATTGATCTCCAGTCGTACGGTTGAGCTTCAATCGTCCGAGCATCATGCGATTGAACCCCCAGTCGGATGAATTCCATGCGACTGAGACTCAGTCGCATATCACTTCAAAAAGTCAAACTTCCGGGTGTTACAAGTCCACCCTCCTTATTTAGGTTTCGTCCCCGAAAACTATTATTCCTCAAACAATCGTGGGTAATGCTACCTCATTTCTTCTTCTGTTTCCTACGTAGACTCAGATCCCTTCCTGTGCTTCCACTGTACACGCACAAGAGGAACCACTTTATTTCTTAACCTCCTCTCCTTGCGATCGATGATCGCCACTGGTTGCTCTACATAGTTGAGCCGTTCGTCTACTTCGATGTCCCCCAGTGGGACGATCATGTCCTCATCCGCCAAACACTTCCTCAGATGAGATACGTGGAAGGTCGGGTGAATTCCACTTAACTCATCTGGTAGATCCAACCTATAGGCCACCTCTCCTACTCGAGCAACAATTCGGAAAGGGCCTATATACCGCGGACTCAACTTACCTCGCTTCCGGAACCGGATGATTCCTTTCCAAGGCGAGACCTTTAACATAACCCGGTCTCTCACCTGGAACTCAATCGGTCTGCGTCGTTTGTCAGCATACGACTTCTGTCTGTCTTTGGCTGCCTTCATATAGGCTTTGATCTTTTCAAGCTTTTCAGTCGTAGCCTCGATCACTTCGACGCTTCCCAATTCCTTCTGACCAATATCACCCCAACAGACGGCTGTCCTGCATCTCCTACCGTATAGCATCTCATAGGGTGGCATGCCAATACTGGCATGATAGCTATTGTTGTATGAGAATTCAGCTAACGGTAAGTGGTCATCCCAACTTCCCCCGAAGTCGATAACACATGCCCGAAGCATGTCCTCCAAAGTCTGAATGGTCCTTTCCGACTAACCATCAGTATGAGGATGATAAGCCGTGCTAATATGCAACTTCGTCCCCATAGCATCGTGGTATTTCTTCCAGAATTTGGATGTAAACCGGGTGTCGCGATCAGACACAATCGACACCGATACACCATGACGAGTCACAATCTCTTTGATGGAAAGATTGGCCAACCTCTCGGATGAATATGTCTCGCGCATCGGTAAGAAGTGAGCACTCTTCATCAGACTATCCACAATCACCCATATAGTATCATACCCTTTCGGGGTACGTGGCAGCTTTGTAATGAAATCCATGGTGATGTGCTCCCACTTCCATTCCGGTATATCCAAAGGTTGAATCTTTCCATACGGCTTCTGGTGCTCGGCTTTTACTTGCAAACACGTGAGGCATTTACTCACATACCCCACCACATCACTCTTCATACCCGGCCACCAATAATCTTTCTTCATGTCTTGGTACATCTTGGTAGCACCGGGATGAATGGAGTATCGAGTTTTATGGGCTTCATCCATGATCTTCATACGTAGATCCCCAAATCATGGAATCCATATTCGCCCAAATCGAGTCTTGACACCAAACGTGTTTTCACCCAATTCTGCGACCAGACCACTCATTCGTTCTGAGTTAAGATGATCTTCTTTCAGTGCTTTATCTTGAAACTCTTTGACTTGCTTCATCACATCTGAGGTCATGATCAGCTGGTACGCCTTCACCCGTATCGGTTCGGGCCTCTCCTTTCGGTTAAGGGCATCAGCCACCACGTTGGCCTTGCCTGGATGGTAATGGATCTCATAATCATTGTCTTTTATCAGCCCCAACCATCACCTCTGCCTCATATTTAAATCTTTTTGCTCGAAGAAGTACTTCAAGCTCTTGTGGTCTGTGAAAATGGTGCACTTCGTTCCGTAGAGGTAGTGCCTCCAAATCGTTAACGCGAAGACCACAGCTGCTAGCTCCAAGTCATGAGTAGGGTAGTTAACGTCATGAACTTTCGGCTGTCGGGACGCATAGGCTATAACTTTTCCCCTCTGCATTAACACGCACCCCAACCCCAAATAGGAAGCATCAGAATAAACCACCAGATCCTCACTTCCTTCGGGCAATGACAGAACAGGAGCTTGGGTCAATCTCGTCTTCAGCTCTACAAACGCCTTTTCCTGAGCTTGACCCCATATAAACTTCACGTCTTTCCGGGTCCACTTGGTCAGTGGAGAAGCGCTTTGGAAAAGTCTTGAATGAATCGTCTGTAATAACCCGCCAAACCCAAGAAACTACGGATCTCGGATGGCGTCTTTGGAGACTTCCATTGCATCACCGCTTCCACCTTTGCCGGATCAACCATAATTCCATCCGGATTTACCACGTGACCCAAGAATTGAACCTTACGCAACCAGAATGCGCACTTGGAGAATTTAGCGTACAACTTCTCCTTTCTCAACGTCTCTAGAACTTCTGGAATGTGGCCGGCATGCTCGGTCTCACTCTTCGAATAAATCAAGATATCATCAATGAATACAATCACCGACTTATCCAGCATCGGCCGACACACCCTGTTCATCAGGTCCATAAAAGCAGCTGGCGCATTGGTCAAACCAAAAGACATGACAAGAAACTCGTAGTGACCGTAGCGCGTGCGAAAAGCTGTTTTAGGGATGTCTTGCTCCTTCACTTTCAGTTGATGGTAGCCTGATCGAAGATCTATCCTTGAGAACCAACTGGCACCCTGAAGTTGATCAAACAAGTCATCGATCCTCGGCAAGGGATATCTGTTCTTTACCATCAGCTTGTTCAACTCCCGGTAATCTATACACATTCTCATGCTACCGTCTTTCTTCTTCACAAACAAGACCGGAGCACCCCAAGGTGAGATACTCGGTCTAATAAACCCCTTGTCTAGCAGCTCTTGCAGCTGCTCCATCAACTCTTTCATTTCCATGGGGGCCAATCGATACGACGCTTTGGCAACTGGTCGGGCGCCTGGTATCAGGTCAATCTGGAACTCGATCTCTCGGTCAGGTGGCAATCCTGATAAGTCTTCGGGAAACACATCTGGAAAGTCACACACCACAGGGACATCAGATAGTTGTGGTGTTGGCGTTGCCACATCCTTTACGTAACATAAGAAGGCGCTACATCCATGCCTCATACATTTTCCCGCCACCGCCATTGAGATCACCTTCGGAATCATCGTAACCTGATCACCATAAACCGTCACTGAACCACCGTCGGGCGCTGTCAAATAAATCATCTTTTTGTCACACACAATGTTCGCCTCAAAGTCTGCCAACCAATCCATACCAAGCACCAAATCAAAACCACCAAAGGTCATCGCAAATGGTCTAACCGGAAATTTGTGGCCCTCTAATTCTACGTCACAACCCTCTATTACCTCGGAAATTCTGGTAGTTTTACCTATAGCAGTCTCTACATCAAACGGTACATCCACACGTCTACTACTAACGGGAAATTTGGCACAGAAAGCAGCAGAAATAAAACTCCTACCGGCACCCGAATCAAATAATACAGAGGCTAAAGTTTGGTTCACCAGAAACGTACCGGACACTACATCGGGGTCCGTCCTAGCCTCTTCCTGCGTCATTGTGAATGCCCTGGCGCTTGCTCTCGGACCTTCACTTCCCGTCTTCTTTACCCCTGAAGCCTCAGCCTAGGCTTCTTATAGTCTCTAGCGATGTGGCCAGGCTGACCACACCTGAAGCATACGTTCATCCCCAGTCTGCATTCCCCACTGTGTTCTCTCCCGAATTTAACACTCTTCCTTACTCCTGAACCCGACGTGACCACCCGGCGGTCATCCACCCGCGTCTTCTTATTACTCGTCGAAGTATTACCAAACCTCTTCTCCTACCAGTTTCTCTCACCACCTCACTTCTTACTACCTTCTTCACCATAGCCCGTTCTCATATAGCCTTCAAATCCGCTGCCGACCTCACCTCCAGCTGCAGCAACTGTCCATTTCTCGACGAGGACTGAACTCATCGATCACCATCCTTTTCAGCTCGGCCCACTTCATCTTCCCAATGGCCCTGCTACCCTCGGCCTGGACAATATTGTCCCACCAGCACAAGGCCGACCCCGTAAAAGAGTGGGTAGCAAACTTCACCTTCTTGTCCTCCTGGAAATCACTAATATCGAGGACAACCTCCGTTTCTCTCACCCATTGGTGAGCATCGGCAGCAGTGCCAGTACTGTCAAAAGTAGGGGGCTTGCACCTCATGAATGCCCCGTAATTACAACCCCGTGTTGCCTCTCATACCGGTTCCTCCTCCTCTTACTCTTCATTATCAGATAGAACCGTTTCCGGCTCTTGTTGCTCTTGTCTCCCTAAGGACCTATTCCTCTCCTTTCTTTCGCCCTCCCTGACAGCCTTAATTACCTCAGGCACCATAGACGGTAAGATTGTCTGCATGACCTGATGTACCTCCTCGACCATTGCCTCTTTTACCGAGGCTCTCAAGTTAGCGCTCTCATCTACCCCCTCCTGATGAGGGGTCTCAGTTTCCTCGTGAACCACTTTCTCTACTCTAGGTCTTCTTCTTGTGGCTCGTGATTCCGCACCTTGTCCGCCACCGCCTCCACCCCGGGAAGCTTTAGAAGATCTACCACTAGCCATTCTCTACATCACACTGAAAGATTCAAACACCAACACGGTCATTCAAGGAAATAGCTCAGTTTATGTCAAGTATAGCAAGTTCCTAATTACAGTGGCCAGTTGTGATTAGCCACTTACTGTACTCTTCGTACCCCGAGCATTACCTGTCCTGACTACGTTAATATCTAACTCTAACAGTAACACATACATCACATAACATGCGCACGTAATACTAATTAACTTTAATAAAAATACCTGATGGCACGCAGCTACTCAGATGGCATTCTTCCCTTTTTCTCTCCCATTTTCAGTTTAAGTTAAGGTTTATTTTGAAAATTTACCCATTTCACTTAAACTTTGGCTCTGATACCAACTTGTAAGGCCCCGTTCCCGGGCACCTCACAGTTGGTTATTCATCGCACATAAAATACATAATTTACAATAGCTTAATAAAATCATGCAGCGGAAATTCTGTGATAAACTTTCATTTTACTATGAATGCTTTTACCAGTTAATACAACATACATCAATTACAAAATATCTGTTGTTGTATTACATCACAAAAGCATTAACAAAAGGATGCCATCCCAAAAGAGCTGAGTAGCCGCCTCGTGCCATCCTCAGCAACCCTACCTGCTAACTGGAAACACATAAAAAGTCAGCGTTGCTGAGTGAGTTCTGGTTTTATATATCATAAAACACTTTCTATATGTAGTATATAAAAATACTCTTTTCTGCAAAATACTATACTCTACTATATATGCGAGCACGCATCAACTGTATGAACAAATAACGTTTGTTCTTTGTACTATATGCCTTGTCTGTAAACTTTATCTTTATGTTTCACTTTCTGTATGGACCAGTGAGCGATACCCCAACTATATGCGCGATGGGAAACGGATGACGGGCCATCTATATCCCCCGAAGGGTCAACTGTATTCCCCCGAAAGGGCTATGTGTATCCCCCGAAGGGTCAACTGTATCCCTCGAAAGGGCTATGTGTACTGTGTACAAGGCCGACCCGATCATCCGGGGCACGTCACAAAGGTCCTGCCAATCTCAATTGATTGACCCTGTGTGCGTCAACGGGCAGCCAACCCATAACACAGTTGAGCTAACGACACATAGTCGTGTAACTCCTATAAGCTTGTAAGACTTGTTAACTTTTATTAATGGTCCTTCACTTTCTTTATTACTCTTTCACTGTACTTAACGTAATAATTTCATTTCATCTATTATTGATAACATGTAAAACTGTGGAAAGATAAACATACATCAAATCGAGGAACATCGGTATTTACAGATCATCAGTCATTACTATCATATAAGGCTACATCATACTTAGCCTACATACATCATACATACTCTTCTCTCCACATTGACATCAGCCCTATTTGGGCGATTGAACATACTCCAGTCGCATGGCCTCCATGCGACTGGGTCATGCGAATGGGCATATAGTCGTGCGGATGGACTTCTATCGTACGAATGAACCCTATGCGAATGGGCATCTATGCGACTGAATCCTCAGTTGTGCGTCTGTACTACTATGCGAATGGATCTATGCGACAGAACCCTCAGTCGTGCATCTGTACTACTATGCGAATGGATCTATGCGACTGCACCCTCAGTCGTGCGTCTGTACTACTATGCGAATGGATCTATGCGACTGAACCCTCAGTCGCATGGTCTGTCATGCGACTGAGCCCCAATCGTATGACTGAGCCTCAATCGTACGATTGAACATCAGTCGTTCCTCAGTCATGCGACTGGCCCTTCTGTCGCATAACCCTAACTGGGCAGCGACTGAAGTTCATCACGAACTGCAGACGCGACTTACGGGTCTCAAACCCTTCCAAACTCATTTCCAGCCCAAATCAGCCTTCCTAAACCTCAGGGATTCATACTAGGACGTCATACAAGCTAATGCAAGTCCTAATTTGTACCATAAACACGTTACTCAAGATTCCACCCAAATGGGTCAAACATACACTCTATTCAAAAACGGGTTTGAATGTGTTCCAGCCCCAAAATCGTATAAAAACAAGTAAATGAGGGGTCCTAGAACTCACATTATCACGGAGAATATGAAGAGCTTCGATTTGAATAGCCTCTCGACAAATCTCAAGCCCGAATCACCCCGTTCTCTCTTTTCTTTCTCTGCTCTGTCGCTCTCTGCTCTTTCTCCCGACTGAAGTGTGTAAGTGTTGGGGAAAGAAGAGAGCTGCTCCTCTTTTTTAGGTACAGCTCAGTCGCCCGAAGTCCAGGGGCGACTGGACCTTCAGTCGCATGAACACCATGCGGCTGGACCTCCAGTCGCATGAGTTCCATGCGGTTGAACCTTCAGTCGTGCGATTGAATTCCAGTCGTACGGTTGAGCTTCAATCGTCCGAGCATCATGCGATTGAACCCCCAGTCGCATGAATTCCATGCGACTGAGACTCAGTCGCATATCACTTCAAAAAGTCAAACTTCCGGGTGTTACAAAAGATGTATTAAGAAGCATAGAAGATCAACTACAAGAAATCTCATATGTTAAATCACTTGAGATCCAACTACAACGAAGTGATAAACATGCAGCAGATTGTAGACAAAGAAAGTCTGCATAATCACCCCCAATCGTAAGCGTTGGTGTTGTTCCTCTTTAAATTTTAAATCTTTCCTAAAGTGATTCTCTAATACCTTACCCTAGAACGCTCCGTACCGTCGGAAATTCGAGCAAAAAGTCTTACCACCATATCTCGTTGGAACAATCGATATGATTATAAAGGATTGGAATCTAAACAGAGTTACTTGCTTCACGAATAGACCCTCTACAGGGCACAGTTACCTTGTAGAATATGGACCGAGAAAGAGGTCATCTAGAAGGTTGACCTTAATTGGAAAGCATTTTGAAGAAATTAGTGGAAACGTTTGCAGCAATTCTGTAGCTTAAGACAACAGTTGAGGTTGCTCTTAAGGAAATTGAGTCGGAGAATAGAAGTAATATATGTATGGAGGTGCTGGACTTGAAACTTATATTAAGGAGCTGGTGGAAGGAAAGCAGATTCGATAGCTGTTAGATAAACGGTTCATAAGACCTAGTATGTCGTCTTGAGGAAACTTAACACTCTTTGTGGAAGGAAAATAGAATGCTCCAAGTATAGATAGACTACTGAGAGCTAAATAAAGTCACCAAGGATAAGTGATACCCTCTCCCTAGAGATGTTCACCTGCTTAATCAATTGCAAGATGCTACCTACATCTTAATTGTTATCAGCCGTGTTTATAAGGAAAAAGACATTACACAAGTAACAGCTGAAACCAGATATGGCAAGTACGAAGGTTGTGGTCAAGGACATGTGGGAGGACCTACACAATTCACGGAACTCATGAGGCTCATGGATAGGATTTTTGCAGGACATACTTAGACATGTATGTAATTTTGTTACTATTAATAAGCACGAAATTCTAGACATGTTGCTATAATTTGAAGTTATAAAATTCTAGGAGAAGTAAAACCCCATTGAGATGCGTTAATGCTTAGGGTTAGGCGAAAAATATTGAAGGATTAATAGAAATTTCATTCGTGTAGCTATACGACTGGCATTGTTATCCTTGGGAAAATGCGGAATTCGTTTGGGCGTGAATAAGAAAGTTTCAGATGCGTGTTGATGCAACAGTACAAGACAATTTTCTAGCCGCCCGATGAAGCTAAGAAAATGTATGAAGAGCTACATTAAGCATGAGCTGGAACTTCCGCAAAATGAAAGGATGCATCTGGATACATTATTGGTACGACACTACCAACTACACATTAGAATACTAGATCAAGTAGAATAGGGTGATCGACGATCGGTAATGTCAACCGTATTGACAAGTGCAGATAGGAGGCCAACATCCGCATTGTCCTAAGACATCCGTATTACCAAATGCGAGAGAACAAGTATCGACCGCATTTGTATCTGTTTACCCTCGTCGACGAATGCAGATAGCCTACAATTAGGCTTTCCTCCTATTACCTACACTGTATCATTTCTTGAACTTGTGATTCTACCAGCGTCAGTTCACGTGAATATGTATATATAGCACATCCTATTTCGAGGAAACTCCTGTCATGCGTCAGATAAGATGAACGGATCTACTCGAAGACTGAGGTTCTGATATAAAGAACCGTTCCGGAAAAGGATGCATACTAGAAGAAGCACGTAGTGGAAGAAAGGACTTAACCCCTTAAGATGAAATCATAGAAGGAAGAGATCAAAGAAATTTTTCGGAAGGAAGTTGAGAACTAAAAAGTAGGCATTGAAAGCTGAAGACCTTTGTGCATGACCTAATCTCTCTATTCTTAGAAATCGTGAAAACTTCTTAGCCCTAGCTTCATAGAAATGATCGTGTGATGCCTAAATATTCATCTGTACTCGTTGGGAAAACCCAAATCCTTCTTGATTTGAAACCTTTAATCTATTGTATCACGACTATCCTATCTAATTAATGGCATTCATGCTAATATCCTCTTCTTTTCAATCGTTCTTAAGATTCTCAGTGAGGACGGTAACACCGTCGGGATTTTTCGGAATCGTCTCCTTGCTAGATCTATTTTGTAGGTCAGTGTATTGATCCACAGTGGAGAGTCCCTTCTTGTTAATTCTGTACGATTGTTAAATGATCTGATTGTGAAGCCAAAAATCAGTTCATAATTTGACTCACTGATCCTGTCAAGCATGATTCTAACATTCGGATAGTTACTCCAATCCAAATCAAACCTGATTATTTGACACCTAATCATCAACATTTGTCCTGGGATGCTCAGCTAAATAACTTTAAATCTTCAAGACTCAAACTATGAGTGTATCACACTCGGAAACAATGTTTAGCAATACTAAAATTTCGAGGATGAAAATTCTTAAAGGAGGGGAGAATGTAACACCTATGAAGTCCATCCCAATTAGAAAGCCTAATGTATTATAGGACCCAATAAAGGTCCGGATTGATTTGGACTTACCAAAGAAACCTTGCAAAACGAAACTAGCCTTTTGGTCCCAATAAGCCCAATAAGGGCCCTAACAAGACCCATTTAAGGCGCGAACACGTGTTTAGGAATTAATTAAACAAGAAACCATGAAACAATGAATTAATAGGTGATCTGAAATAACTATTGAAAGATCCAAGCTAAAAACAGATTCAGAACCCATACCGGGCAAACTCCGACAATTTAACGCGTACAAACATCTGAATTCTATCAGAAATTCATAAAATAGCTTGTCATCCAATCTAAATCATTGTTAACCTTAACAAATATCATAAATAATGCTTTCTAAAGGATTTTCATCAATCATGCATAAACAACGGAATTTCGTAACTGAAACACGAATACCGGTTTTCACCAGCATTTAAATGTCATCTGATACGTCGATCGAGCCTCGTAACTCCGTAAACAATTATCTAATCATTGTTTATTATCATATCATATTAAATTGGTGAGTGATACGTTGTCTGGAATAAATGCGTTCCGAAACGCGACCGTGACGCGAACCGGGTTACGATCAGGCCAAAACCCGAGAAATTGTCAGATAAGGCTTTAACGTGACCAACATGGGAAGCTAACGCACTAAATAAAATTTTAATACTTAATTGCATTCATTTTAATACCAAAATGATAATATTAACGCTCATTCAATAAAAACGCGCAAAACCATTTAACGTGTTAAATACGCAATAATTTACAACTCGTTTGATTATCCGGCATGTTTTAAATGCGGTTAAATCAATAATCTTGAAACTTATAACATTTTGTATAAATTGGAACTAACGAGAAACGAATTCTAAACGTTACCTGAGAAATCTTGATCAAACGCGTTGGAACCGACTTCTTTTACGAACGTGTTTCATTTAACCCTAGTATATAAACCTCTTAAACTCCATTTTAGGGCTTCACCATCAAAAATTAGGGCAGAAAGAGAGAGAGAGTTCGCAACCTCTCTCCTCTCCCTCTCTCTCGGTCGAATTCCGGCCATCGGCTACCGGCGGCCCACTTCCAGCGAGGGACACCCCTCCCCCACGAATACCCCGTGGCCCTGAGTTCAACAGAGGTAACAAATTCGCCCAAGATCTAGTT
The DNA here is from genome assembly GCA_024085815.1 of Flaveria linearis. Classification (NCBI taxonomy): domain Eukaryota; kingdom Viridiplantae; phylum Streptophyta; class Magnoliopsida; order Asterales; family Asteraceae; genus Flaveria; species Flaveria linearis. The sequence goes on along the minus strand of CM044003.1, from coordinate 61,123,851 downwards.
AAATGATGTTGGAAAAGGCTAGTAGTCGTAATCTAGGGCTTTGATTATGGTTGCATGCGGTGATAATGGTGGTAAGCGCTGCGACGAGGGTGTTTGGTAACGTGCCTTTCGATTTTGGTTGCGTTTAGGTAAAAGTCTATGTTGTTTTAGTGATTATAAATGATTTTGGTACGTCTTGGTTAGGTAAAACATCGGTCAAAGCTGGTCAAACTTGGTCAACGAGCGGACAACGGAACGCGAACACGATTAGATCAAGAGTAATTCAAGTGGGTTAGTGAACGTAACCGAGTGAAAGGTATAATCGCACGCGCAACGCATTGAAATTGAATTATAAATTGCATACGTATTGTTGAGCTCTAATTATAAAGGCACAAATTATAAAATATGTGAACTATAAACGAAAACGAACGTCGCTTGTTATAAATATTTGATTTAAATGGATGGTTTAGACTCGAGATTTAAATAACAATGCTAGTTATTAGAAACCAACCTAGATAAGATATATGAAGCATTACATTTTGGGAAATGGTTATAACATGTTATTGATTAAACAAATAAGTTGATCTCATGCCACGTTAAATCGTTACAAGACTTAGAGATGTAAAATACATTCAAATACGAATTGTGCATTTGTATATATATATACGATAGATATTTAGGTTAATCAGAATGTACACTTTTTATTTAAAGTAAAAGACCTAAATTGCGTTAATGATACAATATCTTGTCGTTATTAGTAATTGGCCATCTCATTGTTATTGACATAAATATTAATTGTAACACTCTTTTTATACAAATTTCATCAATCAAGTTAACAAATACGATATAAACGCGAGCATTATAAACATCGTTTGAAACATTATATATTACTTACATTGTGAATGCAAGTTATTTATAAATATTTGGAATCCATGATATAAATTGATTTTTCGACATTCTTCATACTAAGACACAATTCTTGATTAAATGCATAAATTAACCTAATGTACACGAATCAATTCATGACAATTAATAAATACGCAATAAACTAAGACACACTAAGAATACTAATCACCAACCTTAAGTCAACTAATGAGCTCAACCGCACGCATGCAATAACATCATGCTAATTCTAAACGTGAATTCTATATGTTCTAGTTAGGATTGCTTTGTTGATGATCATCACTTTTCTTTATCGAGCTCTGAATTTATATAAGGATACAAGGTGAGTTCTAGTGATCCTTTTTTACTTACTGTTTTTGGGATGAAACAAGCTCTTTTGTTTTATGAACTATGATTGCGCTTTACTTGATGCTTGTATGTGGGATTTTGGATACCTGCTGATACTTATATCATGATCATTAATTCTTTTGTGAACCACTTGTTTTATGTGGATAGATCTATTTGGGGAATCCCCCACGCACAGTGGCTCCCGCTACAGGGAGGTACCCCACTGAGATCCTGAGGGGTCGTTTGTGGCATGTAACAGGTTTTGAATAAGATACTATGGTGAACCATCCTAGTAGGAATGGTGCACTATTCTTAGGCTTGGTTCTTTTCTACGGGAATATCCGGTTAAACACAAGTTTAGAAGAGGCCAACCGGGGACCAAGTGCAGGGTTGATTGTGATACCCCACGATGACTGATCCTAAAAATGATGCTTTTAAAATCAAATGACATTTTTCATAAGCTTTTACACTTGATTCTAAACCTTTAAATGTGGACTCTCATAGTCCCTTTTGTTTTAAGACTTAAAGCACATATGTTTTGAAAGTCAACTAATGAATTTTAAAGAGACTTTTGTTTTCTAAAACTTTAACCACTTGAACTCACCAACTTTATGTTGACACAAAATCTTTTTGAGCATGTCTTCAGGTACAGCTAGGGAGAATAGTTGAGCTATAGAAGTTACCCAAATCTGAAGCAAGATATGAGGGTAGGCGTTGAAGACAAAAGTCGAGCCTAGAAGCCTTGGAAACTAAACATCAAGAAACATTTACCAAGAGATTGATCATGACACCTATAGATTGTAGGTTGAAGCACCTTGTGAATTGGAAACAAAGCCAATATTTTAATGCAAATATCATGTGACACTTTGTAATAAACCATTTAGTTTCTGCTGCATTTTGGTTGTTGTTTACTAATCGTGACGTCCCGCCTCTCTGGGCCCGGGGTGTGACATGATGGGATCATGCAATTGAATAATCGCACCATGTTTAGAAAAGGGGTTTTTTAAACAAAGGCATTCGAGATGGAACAAATTATAAGGATAATTTATTGATGGGTTTATTATTATTTCTGTTACTTAAAAGGGTTTAAATAACACTAATAACATGAGAGTGTACTTTAATTAAATTGTTTAATTAGAGAAGACATATGTCACATTTTAAATAAGTCTAGTAGATGACTTATTAATGTGTGACAAAAGGCTAGTTTAAAATAAGAGTGTGTTTGATTATAGAGGGAAAACCATTGTGTTTTAAAACATTTGGCTGCCCCCTTTAATTATTATTGGCTCTTTTGTTGCCTTGAAAACACACACAATTTTAACTAGTCTTGGACTCTTCCTTTCCATCTATCAATACATGCAAAACAAACAAAATACTCTCTTTTTCTCTCTAAAGTTCACGGACACAGCAGCAAAAATTGGAGAAGTTTTGAGTTGTTCTTGGTGTTATTTCTTCCTAACAAGAAGGTGATCGCAAGCAAGCTTGGGTTATACAAGCTTGAGGGGTCCTATTCTTGGAGCCTTGGCCGTTTTGGGACATCCTATCTTCCTTTCTTTGGTCGATTTTGCTGCTGGAAGAGGTAGTTATCACAGCTCATTGTAGCTGTGATTTTATGTACTTTTACACACATTCGTAGCTTGCTTATTCACATAAATGATCCTTTATTATATGGGTTTGTTATACACATATATATATCACCTAAACAACATGATTTTTCAGCTTTATAATCATGTTTTAAAATAGATATCCACTGCATTTTTCAGAAAGTTTAAAAGGTTAAACTATATTTTGGTGTTCTTACAAACCCTACAATGGCATCTAGATCCGGTTATGTGGATAGCATGCTTGTTAGTATCCTTTAAAAATTTGTTTTATAGGATTTTAAAACCCTTTTAAGGGCTGAAATATTCTTGCATGTTGAATCCCCAAGCTTTCAAGGTTATATCACACATGCTTGTGATTAAACCTTGAAAGATATGTATGATGATACGTATATTGTTTGGATAATGTATGAAACCCGAATTTTCAGTTTATGTTGGCTGAAAATCTTGGGTTTTAATGGGGATTCTTAGTTATATTTGGATGATATGATGAATGTTCATATTGGTGCATAACCTAGCTTTTGGCCTTGTGTTGTTTGGATGTTTGTAATGGATGGTTTTGGTTTATTCAATGGGGTTGTATATTAATCTATTTGTGCTTTGTTTGAAAATGTAATTTGTCTATTTATTTATTGGGATGTAATAATAGATTAGGAGTATTTTTCTTTTACTTAAAAATATGTATTAGGATATATATTTTGTAAAAGAAGATGCTCGGGAAGGAAGCACAAAAGGAAGACACAAAAGAAGGACTTGAAGCATATGGATGCAAGTTCAAGTGGGGGTCTATGAAGACCCCAATTTTGTGTTGTATTCAACCCTTAGGAAAGACCAAATGACCACACTTATGATGGCAAACAAGTGTGGTCATAATAGTAGCTATGGTTATGCACATTGTGATTGTTTATATTATACTTGTTTGATTGTGATTTTATGAATGATTGTATGATATTTGGATATGATAAACAATCTTAATAAAAATGATGTTAACAAGCTAATATAAAATGGTTTTTAATCATTAAGTGTTAGTAAATGGTTATTAAAAGGATTAATTATTTAATAATAAAATGGGTTTTTATTAAAAGGACCATAGGGTATCTTGTATTTGAAAGCATGCAAATACAAGTACATAGAGTTTTCTAAACTAGAATTATGAAATCTCTAAACATTTGACAAACAAGTTTAACACCGTCCATTTGCACAACACTCGACTCATTTGGAAACTCTTAATGGGATAAAGGTCACCTAACCATTTAGAGGGAACTTGTGACTTAAGGTGGGGATACCACATTTATGGGATAAAGGTCACCTAACCACTTATGTTGGTAAACTCACACGTGTGTGCAAGTAGGGTAACTTGATTTGCAAACCATGTTAAATGGATCACCTACAATATGGTTTCCAAATGGTGTAGATGGGATTAACATGCCGACTTTACATATGATGTTTAAAGTCGATCCCATACATTTAGAAGTTGCAAATGGTTGCAACCGTCAATCGTTGACCACCTTATTAATTTAAATCATGGGATAAAGGCCACCTAACCACAATATAAATGTAATGTTGGGTTCTAGATTTTAATATAAAATGACCATTAAAAGGCATTAATTATTAAAATAGCAATATCGAAAATACTAAAATACATCTTTGTTAAATTTTGTAGATGGCCACCAACAATGACAATCATGATAACTCATCCGCGTCCACCCAATCATTACGAGCGATCCTCCAAAAGGAACGTCTAAATCATAATAATTTCATTGATTGGTATTGAAACTTTAGAATCGTTCTCAAGCAAGAGAGAAAATCATATGTTTTAGACAACCCTATCCCCGATCAACCTACCGAGGATGATGAGGAGGCCTACAACGATTGGCTGAAGTACACTGAGGACTCCATCCAAGTGTCTTGTCTCATGCTAGCGAGCATGACTCCGGATCTCCAAAAGGAGTATGAACATCACGGAGCTTATGACATGATAACCCAACTGAAGGAAACGTTCCAACAGCAAGCAAGGGTTGAGCGCTTCAAAACGGTTCGAGCACTCCATGCATGTCGCATGGACAACAACCAATATGTTTCATCTTATGTGCTTAAGATGAAAAGTCATATTGACCGCCTCGAGAGGCTTAATTGTCCCGTCTCGAAGGAATTGGCCACGGATTTGATCCTTAATGGCCTTACCAAGAAGTTCGAGACATTCGTGTTGAACTACAACATGAATGCTTGGGAAAAGAGCATTGGTGAGCTTCACTCAATGCTTAAAACCGCCAAAGCGACCATGGGTAAAAGGGTTTTACCCGTTCTCACCATCAATGAAGGTGGGAACAAGAAAAGGCCTTATCCCGCACCCAAGGCAAAGGTTGCCAAGGGTAAGGGACCCGTATGGGGAAAAGGGAAATAGGTGGAAAGGGTACCACCCAAACCATAAGAGAAGAAGCAAAAGGTTGCTACTAATGACCCATGCTTCAAGTGTGGGGAGATTGGACATTGGGCAAGGAATTGTCCTGTCCATCTCCAAGAGTTGAAAGGGATGCTGGGCTGACCTCAGGTACAATATACATGATTCATATTGATCTTAATGTTACATCTTCTAACACATGGGTATTGGATACCGGATGTGGAACTCATATTTGCAATTTGTTGCAGGGGTTCAAAAGAAGTAGGGACTTAAATCAAGGGGATGTTAGTCTCTTCATGGGCAATGGAACCAAAGTCCAAGTTGAAGCTCGTAGGGACTACATCCTAAAACTTCTAAGTGGCTTGGATGTTATTTTGAATATCGTTTTGTATGCTCCTAGTTTGACTAGGAACATTATTTCTGTATCCCAATTAAGACATTATGATTATGTATTATCTTTTGTTGAAAATGATATTCATGTTTCCTTAAATGATATGTTCTATTTTAAAGCTATTCCCATTAATGGTATTTATGAATTGGTTCATGAAAATGCTTTAAATAGTTCATTGTACCATACTGACACCAAGAAACTCAAGTTCGATTTGAGTGATACCTATCTTTGGCATTGTCGTCTTGGTCATATAAACAAGAAACGTATACAAACACTTCAAAAGAATGGTCTTTTAAAAACAAATGAATGTGATTCATTTGATGTATGTGAATCTTGTTTACAAGGAAAAATGACTAAGGCACCCTTTAGTGGAACTAATGAAAGAGCAAAAGATTTATTAGGAATCATACATTTGGATGTATGTGGTCCTTTTAAACCAATGACTAGGAATGGTGAAAGATACTTCATTACCTTTACCGATGATTATAGTCGCTATGGGTATGTGTACTTATTAAGGTACAAAGATGAAGCTTTTGAAATGTTCAAAATCTTCAAGAATGAAGTAGAAAATCAACTCAACAAGTCAATTAAAGTTCTCCGTACCGATAGAGGAGGGGAATACCAAAGTGATGTTTTTCAAGATCACATAAGGAGTTGTGGGATTGTCTCACAACTCACTTCATCTGGAACACCACAACATAGTGGTGTGTCTGAGAGGTGGAATCAAACCTTATTAGATATGGTCCGATCTATGATGGCTAGAAGCACATTGCCTCTATCATTTTGGGGTTTCGCTTTGCTCTCCGCGGCCCGTATTCTAAATATGGCCCCAACCAAAAGGGTAGAAAGGACACCTTTTGAGATATGGAATGGAAGAGTTCCATCCCTATCATACTTAAGGGTCTAGGGTTGTGAGGCTTATGTTAAGACTCCCACCCCAAACAAATTGGAAGTCCGATCCACCAAGTGTCTCTTTATTGGATATCCTAGAGATTCTATGGGATATTATTTCTATGATCCACTGGAACAAAAGGTGTTTGTTGCCAGAAAGGGTGAGTTCTTAAAAGCAAAGTTCCTTATGGAAGGAACTAGTAGTAGAACAGTGGATCTTGAGGAGGATCAAGAACCACAACTCGATGCACATTTGGTTGAAACTAGCACTCAACATGAGGATGTTGAGGATGATCAATACACACAAAACGTTCGCAGAAGTGGTAGAACTAGTAATCCACCTAAAAGATATGGTTTTTTCATGGATGGATGCTATGTGGTAGATTCAGATGAACCAACCACATACCATAATGCAGTGTCCAATTTGGATTTTGACAAATGGCTTGAATGTTGGGTTTGTTAGAACATAAAATCATAGTTTAACCATTTAAACTTTCTGAAAATGCAGCGGAAGAATAGCATTATAACCATGTTTATAAGCTGAAAATTATGTTCTTCATGTGACCATTCAAGTGTATAAAACAAACCCATTAATCAAAGGATCATTTATGTGAATTAACAAGCTATGAACATATGTAAAACTACATAAAATCATAGCTTCAGTGAGCTGTGAAATACCTTACTGCGGCAGCAAAAATCAATCAAAATAAGACGCTTGATGAAGATGGAGATGCCCAAAATGCAGCCAAGACTTCAAGGATAGAAGTCCTCAAGCTAGTATACCCCAAGCTCCTTGCAAACACACCTTCTTCTTAGGTAGAATACACCAAGAACAACATGAAAACCCTCTAATTTTCTGCAGAAAAACCCTCTTTTTCTTGTTGAAAATTCGTAGCTCTTAGAGAGAAGAGGAGGATCCCTTTTGTTGTGTTGCATTTAAATGAGAATCATCATCATGGATTGCAAGAACCTCACACCAAGAACCTTATCAAATCAGCTCAAAATCAGCTCTCAAAACACCTTGAATGCTGCTGCATTTTCGTAAGAATAGAGAGAGAGAGAGAGGAGCTGAATTGTTTTTCTTGTGTTTCATCTTCTTGAATGATGATAAAAGGAGCATATATTGACTAGTTGGTTAGTGGTAGACAAGAAGCATGTGTGATGTTCTTATCAATTTCACTTAGTGGAACTCTATGATAAGCATGCATAGAATGTCTTCCACTCAAGAGAATCAAAACACATGCACACATGCATGTGTATCCATGGATATATATACAACTAACCTTTTAATTGTATAATCCATACACTCCTATTATTAATTTGTAATGTTATCTAACTTATTTAAATAGCATTACAAATAATATTATTGAACAAAATATCCTAATAAATTATTCCATCTCATATGCAACTCATTTAGAAAACCGATTTTCCAAATTGGTGTAAATATTTAATTGCATGATCATATCATCAATTAAATATTAATTGGTGTTTGCTAAGCTTGTTATTGGGTATAACCCGACTTGGATCATAACGTACTAACCACATCAATATTCTAAGTGTCTTGGGCACATAGAATCCTACAATCTCCCACTTGCCCAAGATTTATAGAATATTGATGCAAGCAGTAAATGACGCCTAACAACGGTTTACTACCCTTAATACGCATGACTTATGGCCATTCAATAACATCATCCCATTCAAGTGCCCTACTTGAAATGATTTAGGTGAATCAATCATTTATCCTTTTGTTACAGATGTCATGTTAAATCCAAGGACACAGAATGATCATTCCTTGTTGATTTAACTTAATCAGGCCTTAGACATCTAACTCTCAACGAATAAGAGGAACAAATTCTATCTTGACTACATACGTTTCTCACAAACACCTCGTATTATACCTGAACATACCCTTATGTACTGTCCACTATTTCAGGACAATGAAGAATTAGCTCAAGGTATAATACTTGGTGAATATCAAAACCCAATATGTATCTCAGGTCGGAGGATACCAAATGATATTCGCCTTTACTCAAATTTACTTATCATCAATCGATAAGATTCCATGTAGTTAAATTTGAGATGCGGGTTAGTCCAATATTTGTATCCCACAAATATCTATGAACCTTGGTAGCAACCCATTGCTCTATATTCATCCTTATGAATATCAACGAATCCAAGTTCATAATAATCTTACCCTCACACTTGTTCCCACAAGTATGAACGACTACGGACATTTAGAGTAATTAATTTACTCATGGATTAAACATGCTAAATTGGAACATTAATTGAAACATTATAACCAAATAATTTTACTCAAATAATAAAGAGTTCCACATATTCAAATACAAAATTTGATCAAGTCCAATCACTAGAATATCGAAGTCCTAAGGCACAAGTATGACTTTCATGCTTTGATCTTTCGAGGAGCTTCGTGAGTGGATCCGCAATCTTTTGATCAAAGTGAACTTTGCGAATACATATCTTTACCTTTTCAACTTCATCCCTTATGTAGTTGAATCTCCGCTCATTGTGCCTAATATTTTGATGTACATGGGGTTCCTTGATTTGAGCAATCACACCGTTGTTATCACAAAAGATTTCTAAGGGGTCTTGAATGGTAGAGACCACCCTTAGATCAGTAATAAACCTTTTATTCATGCAGCTTCCAAAGCTGCTAATGAGGCGGCTTTGTATTCCTATTTTGTAGTGGAAAATGCTACATATTCATAATGGAGACATACCCGATTGTGATCGAGTCAGTTTGGAAACTTGCATCCGTGTAACCCTTTACAACGAGTTCCTATTTACCAGATCCATATATTAAGAACATATCCTTAGTGTTTCTAAGGTATTTCAAAATACTCTTAACAGCCATCCAGTGGCTATTACCTGGATTCTACTGATATCTTCTTGTCATGCTTAACGCACATGAATCGTCCAGTCTTAGTGCATATCATCGTATATATGATGGATCCTATAGCAGATGCATATGGGATGTCCTTCATACAATCTTGCTCATCCTTTGAGCTTGGACATTGAGATGCACTCAATATTGTCCCTCTTCGAATAGGTACCATACCTTTCTTAGAGCTTTCCATCTTGAACCTTTTCAAGATTTTATCAATATATGGACTTGGGTTTAGACTTATCAACCGCCTTGATCTATCCCTATAGAACTTTATTCCCAAAATATAGGCGGCTTCACCGAGATCTTTCATGGAAAAACAATTTCCAAGCCAGGTTTTAACACCTTCCATGGTTGGAATGTCCTTTCCATATAGTATTATGTCATCAACATACAATACTAGGAATGTTATTACACTCCCACTAGCCTTTTTATACACACAAGCCTTGTCAGTATCCAAGTTTCCATGCATATTTGTTTTCTTCTCGAAACCCACTTGCATCCAACCGGTTTGGAGTTAAGTGGAGGGTCAACCAATTCCCAAACATGGTTGTTATACATGGATTGCATCTCTACATTCATGGCTTCCAGCCATTTGTCACAATCCGAATTGGACATAGCATCATGGTATGTAGTTGGCTCATTGGAGTCAACCTTATAGCATCCATCCATGAAAAATCCATATATTTCAGGTGGAATGCTAACTCTACCAGATCTGTGAACATTTTTATGTATTGATCAACCTCTTAATCATCATCAACAACCTCTTGTTGACAGCTAGTGTCAACCAAACGTGTATCGGCTTGTGGATCTTGATCTTTATCAAACTCCATTGTTCTATATGCCATTCCTTCCATAAGGAACTTGGCTTCCAAGAACTCTGCCCTTCGAGCAATAAATTCCTTTTGCTCTGTTGGATCAAAGAAGTAGTATCCTATACAGTCTTTCGGATATCCAACAAATATACACTTAGTGGATCGACTTTCATATTTGTTTTGGGTGTTAAGCCTAACATAAGCTTCACTACCCCATACCTTTTAAATATGATAGTGATGGAACTCTTTCCATGCCATATTATAAAAGGTGTCGAACCCACTTTCTTGGTTTGGGCATATTCAAAATACGAGCCGTGGAGAGTAGTGCGAAAACCCAAGATGATAAAGGTGGTAAGCTCATAGCCTTAATGAATTGAACCATATCCAAATAGGGTTCAGTTTTTTTTCCTTTATCCGAATGAAGAACTTAGATTGTTATATAGAGTTGATTTTCTACTTCACTATTGAAGATTTTGAACATTTCAAAGGCTTCATTCTTATGTGTCATCAAGTGCACACAATAATAGCGACTGTAATCGTCGGTAACAGTAATGAAGTATCTTTTCACCAATCTTTGTCATTGTCTTAAAAGGACCACATACATCCAAATGTATCATTCCTAATAAGTCTTTTGGTTCACACTTATCAAATGAAACATTTTCATTTGTTTTCAAAAGACCATTCTTTTGAAGTGTTTGAATCCAATTCTTGTTTATGTGACCAAGATGTTAATGTCAAAGATAATAATAACTTAAACCGATTTTAAGTTTCTTGGTGCTTAATGTGTATAATGAGTTATTATAGGATGAATTATCATGAACTAATTCATGAATATCATTAAAAGGCATATCTTTAAAATGAATACATCATCTATAAAACTTAATACCATTATATACAAACTTTAAATCATGACCATATTGTTTTAATAGTAAACATTAATTATGTTCCTAGTCAAACTAGGTGCATACAAAAGGTTTTGAGAACAACTTCCAAACCATTTGTAAGTCTCAAAATAGAGTGAAGCGCACATTTCTTTTGAACCCCTTTGCAACAATTGCAAGTATGAGCCTTTTGAAGCGCACATTTCTTTTGAACCCCTTTGCAACAATTGCAAGTATGAGCCTCACATTCGGTATCCAATATGTGCTTGAAGAAATGACATTTAATACAATGTGAATCATGAAAATTGTATTCGAGGTTTGCCTAGCATTCCTCTTATTTTTCAACTCCTTGAGATAGGAGGGACAATTCCCTTTAATTGTCCTATCTCTCCATACTCAAAACATTGATTGTTCTCCTTTACTTTAGGCTCATAAGCTTAGGTCTTTGAGGTTTCACTTTAACCTTTGCTTTGATGTATTCCTTTCTTTTGGCAATAATTGCCTTAGGATCTAGATTGGCCATTTCTTGTAGTCTCCCTCATTGATCGAGAGAATAGGTAGAACCTTCTATCCATCCCTGCCTCAGTTGCTTTGAGCATTGCGTGAATTTCACCGATGCTCTCGTCCCACCTGTTCATGTTACAGTTTATTATGAATGTCTCAAACCTTTAGTTAGGCAATCAAGGATCAAGTCCTTGGCCAACTACTTTGGGACAGGACATTTAAGCATCTTGAGGCTATCAATGTGGCTTTTCATCTTAAGAATATATAAGATGATATCGATTGGGTTTCTTCCATGTGACATGCATAAAGTGCTTGAACCGTTTCGAAGCATACTTACTAATGTTTGTTGAATGAACATTTCCTTCAACTAGGTTATCATGTCATATGCCCTATGATGTTCCAAACCCTTTTGGAGTTCGGGAATCATATTCCAACATGAGGTAGGAAACTTGCACAGAATCCTTAATGTGCTTAAGCCAATCGTCAAAAAGCCTTAACATCAACAGCGTTGGTTGGTGAGACATGGGATCGTCAAGGACAGAGGCCTTTACTCATTTTGATAACGATTCTCGGTGATAGGATATGGACGGTCGGGGTGGTAGCATTTTTGTTTGCGGCCATTCTACAAAATTTACAAAGTTCTTATTAGTATTTCTTAATTTTTTTATTTTAATTATTAATACCCTTTTATGTCTCATAGACAATTAATAATTAAAATCTAGAATCCAACGTTACATTCAAATAATGGTTAGGTGACCTTTATCCTATTATTTAATTTAACAAGGTAGTCAATATTTGACAATTGCAACCTTTTGCAACTTCTAGCCTTTATGGGATCGGTTAAACATCTTGTGTTTGGTTGGCATGTTTAATCCCATCAACACCATTGTACGCCATGCTTTGGTGACCCTATGCACATGGTTTCCAATTCAAGTCGTCCTACTTACACACATGTGTGAGTTTTCACATACAAGCGGTTAGGTGACCTTTATCCCACAAGTATGTTAGACTCACCTCAAACACACAAGTTCCCTATAAGTGGTTAGGTGACCTTTATCCCACAAATAGTTCTCAAGTCATTCGAGTGTCGTGAAAAAGGATGGTGTTAAACTTGTTTCAAAAGGGATTTTTGGTTTTCATTAATTCTAGTTTTGAAAACTCTATATACCTTGTATTTGCATGCTTTCAAATGCAAGGTATCCTATGGTTTGTTTTTAATAAAACCTCTTTTATTAAATCATTAATCCTTTTAATAACCTTTTATTAACCACTTAATGATTATAAACCAAAATTTTCAGCTTGTTAAGTTTGCTAATGAGTTTGTTATGCATATCTAAATATCAAACTACAATCATACAACAAACAACCAAACAAGCATAATATAAACAACCACAATGTGCATAACCATAGCTACTATTGTGACCATACTTGTTTGCCATCTCAAGTGTGGTCATTTGGTCTTTCCTAAGGGTTGAATAAAACACAAAATAGAGGTCTTAATAGACTCCCACTTGAACTTGCATCCATATGCTTCAAGTCCCTTTTCTTGTGTCTTTGATGTCCATATTTGGGTCTTCATCTTGTGCATCTTCCTTTTACAAAATTATATCCTAATACATTTTTCTAATAAAGAAATGCACCTAATCTATTTATTACATAACCAAATGAATAAATAATTACAACCCAAATAATAAACATAAATATTACAACCCAATTGAATGAATTAAAACAACCATTCCAAACATTGTAAGCATCCAAACAACACAAGGCCAAAAGCTAGGTTATGCACTATTATATGACCAATCATAAACATTATTCAATAAACTAAATAAACCCCATCAAACCCAAAATTTTCAGCCAACATAAACTGAAAATTTGGGTTTGTTTGTCCAAACAAACAACAACCAAACATATCAACCAATTGACATTCCTATATTTCAATGTTTAATCATAAGCATGAAGATATAACTTTGAAAGACTTGGGGTTTATTAAATCAACCAAAATCAGTTCCTAATTAGTTGATTAACATCCTTTAAAATGATTTTTAAAGGATAAGAACAAGCAAGCTATTCACATAACCGGCTCTTGATGCCATTGTTGGGTTTGTTAGAACATAAAATCATAGTTTAACCATTTAAACTTTCTGAAAATGCAGCGGAAGTATAGCATTATAACCATGTTTATAAGCTGAAAATTATGTTCTTCAAGTGACCATTCAACTGTATAAAATAAACCCATAAATCAAAGGATCATTTATGTGAATTAACAAGCTATGAACATATGTAAAACTACATAAAATCACAGCTTCAGTGAGCTGTGAAATACCTTACTGCAGCAGCAAAAATCAATCAAAATAAGATGCTTGATGAAGATGGAGATGCCCAAAATGCAGCCAAGACTTCAAGTATAGAAGTCCTCAAGCTAGTATACCCCAAGCTCCTTGCAAACACACCTTCTTGTTAGGTAGAATACACCAAGAACAACATGAAAACCCTCTAATTTTCTACAGAAAAACCCTCTTTTTCTTGCTGAAAATTCGTAGCTCTTAGAGAGAAGAGGAGGATCCCTATTGTTGTGTTGCATTTAAATGAGAATCATCATCATGGATTGCAAGAACCTCACACCAAGAACCTTATCAAATCAGCTCAAAATCAGCTCTCAAAACACCTTGAATGCTGCTGCATTTTCGTAAGAATAGAGAGAGAGAGAGGAGCTGAATTGTTTTTCTTGTGTTTCATCTTCTTGAATGATGATAAAAGGAGCATATATTGACTAGTTGGTTAGTGGTAGACAAGAAGCATGTGTGATGTTCTTATCAATGTCACTTAGTGGAACTCTATGACAAGCATGCATAGAATGTCTTCCACTCAAGAGAATCAAAAGACATGCACACATGCATGTGTATCCATGGGCGGTTTTGTCTAAAAAAAAGAGCTTTCCCTTTCTCTTTTTTTTTCATAAACTTCAAACAATAACACACACATATAACTAGTCTTTTATTAGATATATATACAACTAACCTTTTAATTGTATAATCCATACACTCCTATCATTAATTTGTAATGTTATCTAACTTACTTGAAATAACATTACAAATAATATTATTGAACAAAATATCCTAATAAATTGTTCCATCTCATATGCAACTCATTTAGAAAACCCATTTTCTAAATTGGTGTAAATATTTAATTGCATGATCATATCATCAATTAATTATTAATTGGTGTTTGCTAAGCTTGTTATTGGGTATAACCCGACTTGGATCATAACGTGCTAACCACATAAATATTCTAAGTGTCTTGGGCACATAGAATCCTACATTGAAGCCATGAACGTTAAGATGCAATCCATGTATGACAATCAAGTTTGGGAACTTGTTGTACAACCTCTTAATTCCAAGGTAGTTGGAAGTAAGTGGGTTTTCATGAAGAAAACTGATATGCATGGAAACTTGGATACTTATAAAGCTAGACTTGTAGCAAAGGGTTTTACTCAAACTCAAGGGGTTGACTATGATGAAACCTTCTCACCAATTGCGATGCTAAAGTCTATAAGGATATTGTTTGCCATAGCTGCTCATTATGATTATGACATTTGGCAAATGGATGTCAAAAATGCTTTCCTAAATGGATATCTTGAGGAAGATGTCTATATGGTTCAGCCTGAAGGTTTTGTAGATCCAAAACATTCTAACAAAGTATGCAAGCTAAAGAAATCAATCTAAGGATTGAAACAAGCATCGAGAAGCTGGAATCACCATTTTGATAAAGAAGTAAAGAAATTTGGCTTTGTCAAAAACACTGATGAGGCTTGTGTATATAAGAAGGCTAGTGGGAGCACAATAACTTTCCTAGTATTGTATGTTGATGACATACTACTATTTGGAAATGACATTCCAAACTTGGAAGGTGTAAAAACCTGGCTTGGAAGTTGCTTTTCCATTAAGGACCTTGGTGAAGCCGCCTATATTCTGGGAATAAAGATCTATAGTGATAGATCAAGGCGGTTGATTGGTTTGAATCAAAGTGCATACATTGATAAGATCTTGAAAAGGTTCAAGATGGAGAACTCTAAGAAAGGTACCGTACCTATTCAAAGAGGAACGATATTGAGTACGACTTAATGTCCAAGCTCAAAGGATGAGCAAGATAAAATAAAGGCAATCCCATACGCCTCTGCTAGTGGATCCATCATGTATGCAATGATATGCACTCGACCGGACGTGTCATGCGCCTTAAAAAATGACAAGCCGTTACCAGCAAAATCCTGGAAACAGTCATTGGATGTCTGTTAAGAACATACTTAAGTACCTAAGGAGGACAAGAGATATGTTCCTAATCTATGGATCTGGCGATGAGGAACTTGTTGTAAAAGGTTACATGGATGCGAGTTTCCAAACCGATCGTGACGATTCTCGGTCCAATCGGGATATATTTTCATTCTGAATGGAGGAGCAGTCTCTTGGAAGAGCTCCAAATAGGATGTGGTGGCTCTATCAACTACAGAGTTAGAATACGTCGTCGCCTCATTGGCAGCTCAAGAAGCTACATGGTTGAAGAAATTCATTGCCGATCTAGGGATTGTCCCTTCCATTCAGGACCCCCTAGAGATCTTTTGTGATAACGAGGGTGCGATTGCTTAAATCAAGGAACCTCGTGCTCATCAAAAGACTAGGCACATTGAGCGGAGATTCAACTACATACGAGATGAAGTTGAAAAGGGAAAGATATGTATTCGCAAAGTTCACACGGATCAAAACATTACGGATCCTCTCACGAAGCTCCTTGAAAAGGCAAAGCATGAAGGTCATACTTGTGCCATGGGACTTCGATATTCTAGTGATTGGATTTGATCTGTAAATTTTGTATTTGGATATATGGAACTCTTTATTATTTGAATAAAATTATTTGGTTATAATGTTTCAATTAATGTTCCAATTTAGCATGTTTAATCCATGAGTAAATTGTTTACTCTAAATGTCCGTAGTCGTTCATGCTTGTGGGAACAAGTGTGAGGGTAAGATTATTATGAACTTGGATTGGTTGATATTCATAACGATGAATATAGAGCAATAGGTTGCTACCAAGGTTCACAGATATTTGTGGGATACAAATATTGGACTAACCCGCATCTTAAATTTTACTACATGAAATCTTACTGACTAATCATAAGTATATTTGAGTAAAGGCGAATATCATTTGGTATCCTCCGACCTGAGATACATATTGGGTTTTGATATTCACCATGTATTATACCTTGAGCTAATTCTTCATTGTCCTGAAATAGTGGATAGTACATAAGGGTTTGTTCAGGTATGACAAGAGGTGTTTGTGAGAAACGTATGTAGTCAAGATGGGATTTGTTCCTCTTATTCGTTGAGAGCAAGATGTCTAAGGCCTGATTAAGTTAAATCAACAAGGAATGATCATTCTGTGTCCTTGGATTTAACAGGACATCTGTAACAAAAGGATAGATGATTAATTTACCTAAATCATTTCAAGTAGGATACTTGAATAGGATGATGTTATTGAATGGCTATAAGTCATGCGTATTAAGGGTAGTAAACCGTTGTTAGGCGGTATTTACTGCTTGCATCAATCGTTTATGAATCTTGGGCAAGTGGGAGATTGTAAGATTCTATGTGCCCAAGACACGTAGAATATTGATGCGGTTAGTACGTTATGATCCAAGTCGGGTTATACCCAATAACAAGCTTTGCAATCACCAAGAACTATTTTATTGATGATGGGATCATGCAATTGAATAATCGCACCATGTTTAGAAAAGGGGTTTTCTAAATAAAGGCATTCGAGATGGAACAAACTATAAGGATAATTTATTGATGGGTTTGTTATTATTTCTGTTATTTAAAAGGGTTTAAATAACACTAATAACATAAGAGTGTACTTTAACTAAGTCTAGTAGATGACTTATTAATGTGTGACAAAAGGCTAGTTTAAAATAAGTGTGTGTTTGATTAAAGAAGGAAAACCCTTGTGTTTTAAAACATTTGGCCGCCCCCCTTTAATTGTTATTGGCTCTTTTGTTGCCTTGAAAATACACACAACTTTAACTAGTCTTGGACTCCTCCTTTCCATCTATCCATACACACAAAACAAACAAAATACTCTCTCTTTTTCTCTCTAAAGTTCACGGACACAGCAGCAGAAATTGGAGAAGTTTTGAGTTGTTCTTGGTGTTATTTCTTCCTAACAAAGAGGTGATTGCAAGCAAGCTTGGGTTATACAAGCTTGAGGGGTCCTATTCTTGGAGCCTTGGCCGTTTTGGGACATCCTATCTTCCTTTCTTTTGGTCGATTTTGCTGCTGGAAGTGGTAGTTATCACAGCTCATTGTAGCTTTGATTTTATGTACTTTTACACACATTCATAGCTTGCTTATTCACATAAATGATCCTTTGTTATATGGGTTTGTTATACGCATATATATATATCACCTAAACAACATGATTTTTCAGCTTTATAATCATGTTTTAAAAAAGATATCCGCTGTGTTTTTCAGAAAGTTTAAAAGATTAAACTATGTTTTGGTGTTCTTACAAACCCTACAGCAAGATGAAATGTATGATGATGAATGAATGATGAACAAATTCAAGAATATATATTCATATAAATTTCATTCATTCATATGTATGAGATTCAAGAGAATTACAAGGGAGTTTGCAAGAGCACGCTTTCTCTCACACACACTCAACATTGATTTCTCTCTCAATTGTTGGTGATTCTCCAGATGTTTTCTTCCTAGCTTAGAGTATAAAATGACTACACTTAGTCTATTTAAACTATTTACATAAATAAAAAATTACGTTTATGCACAAATGATTACACAAATATTGTTCTAAGTATGATAAATTCTTTATAGCTAATGCGTCATTGCCAGGTGCTGACGTCATTCGGGACGACCGCTGATGTTGACTGTTGACTTTGACCACAGTTGACCAAGTTTGACCAAGTTTGACTTTGATCAATTTTCTTCATTTTGATCATATCTTTAGCATATCTTAACCGTGTCGATTTTGGTAATCATCATGAGATCAGACACTTAGGTTTTGGTAAGTATCATCTTCAAATAGTCTAACAATATTCCTCCTAAGATGATGCTGCCAAAACCTCATGATTATCAAATCCTTAGATGTTGAATTACGTGCAGTCTTGAACTGCAGTCTTCTCCCCTTTTTGGTAGCATCTTCTTAGAAGCTTCATAAAAAGGAATTGAGAAAAGGACTTTGTTTCAGCACATAAAGGCTTTGGTTAGGCACTTGATGGATGTTTCATCAGCTTGATCTTCTTGTCTTGTTTGTAAGACTTGAAAGTGCACCCATTTGCATACACTATGGATTGCACAGGTAGCAATATAAGTAGCTTTATCTCAACTTCATAATTAAAGGAGAAGCATCATAAATTCTTCAGACTTAACATATACTCTCCCTCAACAAAAGGGTTGGAAGGTGAGGAACTTTTGTCTATGAGACACCAAGAGGAGGATTCTTAGTTCTCAGCAACTGGCAGGAGATCTTTGAAGGAAGCAGGAGTGTTCTTTTGACATCTTAAACTAAATAAGAAACTCAGGCATGTCGTGCAATTCATCACCTCCAAAAGTTTAAATCCTCTTGGTAGAGGTATCGCATGGAAGTTTCACTCCTAAATCAATAACACAAGTAAATCTACCAAAACTAAGAAAAATACTAAAAATGACGAATCTTTTTGGTATTTTAGATTTTTCAAAATTAAGATATTTACAAGCATGAATCCTTCAACTGCAATGAGATCATACTAATCCAAAATCCTCTACATCTAAGAATGTTTAAAGTTTGGAATAGAAATAGACAAAGAACAAAGTTGATTATAAGTATGTTTGTCCACTTAAACTCATGCAAGGATCTATTTTCAACACTTTATGATATTTATCATATTTAGCTTTGATTAGATATGCTAATTCAGTACCCCCACACTCAAAGTATGGAAGTATAACCCTCCTCATGAAATGCAAGTTGGCACTTTATTTCAACTTAAACCAGGCTACTTAGAGTATAAATTCTCATGATTTGAAACCAGGCTACATAGAGTATAAATTCATATGATTTAATCCACTTTGGGATTATTTTATATTTGATCGCATTGAGATTCTTTTATACTTCACATTAGAAGTTGATTCTCATTGGAATTCTTTTAGCATTGATCCATATTGGGATTCTTTTTAGCATTAATACTTTTAGTGCAAGGTCAACTAGGTCTGTGTGCAGCACAACAAAAGTTGTTCTCATTTTTACTCCAGGTCTGTATTTAAATAAAACAAAGGACAAACAGATGCTTTTATCAATGAGAAATTTATAAACCATTTTCGTATGGTGTATTTAGGTAACCACACAAGCAAACACTTAGAAAAATCATTGCTTTTCCAATACCCTACGATGGTTTTGGTCCACAATGCATATTGATTTAGTTTATAACAAATTTGTTTATTTTGAATCCAAGCTGAGCCTACTGACATATCAAACAAAGTCTTGTCAGTCTTTATTGATTTGTAAAATAGATGCACACGATATTAGATGAGTGTACTATCATTTCTCATGTAAATGCAGGAAGATTCACAAGTAATATTTTTGGACTTTTCTGGATTTTCTAATTTTTGGGATTTTTGTTTTGAGAAAATAAAGAAACGACATGTGTGTTATCAATTTAATAGAGATCATCAACATTTAGTCCATGAAGCAATATACTCAGACTAATCAGATGCATTGCCATCATAGTTTCTGTGAGTGATTTATATCCTGCATTGAATTCTGGTTAATTTCTGCTCCATTTGGCTAAGTTGCATCATAATATCATGAACAAGAATGTTCCTATCATGAGAAGGGATCAGCCACTGCTAACATTTCTTGGGTAGGCAGGCCTCCATAACTGTCCTTATCACACTAGCAAATCAGTTAGACATTTCAACCCAGGCCATTACTGTCCTGAGCTGTCCATTAGTATCTTTATGTGTGACTTGCTCGTATGTGTATGATTTTGCTTTATCTGATGATGTATCAGATTCACCTCCTGAAATTGTTTTCTTTCTGCAACATTGTTTTGGTTTTAAACCAACTGACTTAACTTTAGTTTATTTAACAAAAGGAGTTTGTTTGTCTTTTAAAAATATTTTAGGTGGTTTAGAAAATCTATTTAGCTTTTGAATGTTTTATGGAGGTGTAGCAAATGATCTTTGTTCTTGATCATGTTTGTTTCTTCTGGGCATGTGATCATATTCATCATCAGAATTATAATCATGATCATAATAATTTGATGGATGCGATCTTCTATGATAGTCAGTATACTAATCATTATTCCTATATCTATCATACTTATGTTGTGTGTATGACCTAGGATAATGTCTTGGTGCCCAATAATCATGAGTATCATAATGTTTAAAATCATACCAATGCCAATGTGATCAAGGAGAAGAGTAACTATGACATTTGTAGTAATACTCACGCTCTGATCTAGGTGAGTACGACTCTGATAGATGATAAGATCTTTGACCTCTTCTGTGTTATGATGTTGGAGAGTTGTTGTATGAACACTCTGAAGTGGTATGATTCTCCATGTCATAATTTAAGCAATAAGGAGTAGGTCTGGATCTTCTTCCCTTAGGCTTGAATAATGAAGTTGGATTTGATTGGAACTTCATAGCGTTTTGTCTTCGTTGTTTTTGTTGCTTTCTCTTGTTAGGACATATATATGTATCACTCTCAGTGTTTTTACAATCAGATGTGTTATGTGAATCTAAATTGCATGCCTCAAAGAGAATTGTTTGTTGTTATAGACTTTCTAATGTAGCTTTTGAGGTTGATGGTTAGCTTGGATCAGGTGTAGAAGACTTGGTCTGACATTTCTTCTTTCTTTTATATCTGGTTTTCTTCCTCTTGACTTGTTCTTTAAGTTCTTGTACCTCAGGCTTTTGTTTTTTCTTTAACTCCATCTTAATCTTTGCCTTCAGTTTGGCCTTAGGCAATTCTGCTTCAAGAAATCCTAATGGTTTGAATTTCTCTTTGAGAACCATAGCCTTTTGTTTGTTGTCAGGCTTTGCTACTTTGGATTTGTGTGGTTGTGTTGGTTTTGGAATGATTTCTTCAATGACATGACTAATACATGTCAATGTTTGTTTGTTTGGTTGGTTCGTTTCTTCATTACTGTCATCACTTGTAGGATCTCCATCTTTACCATCATGAGAATGAAAGGTTTCATTCTGTGGTAATTCTGGTTTGAGGTACAGCTTTGTGCTGTTTCAGGAGAAGTGATTTGAGTGATAGTGGATTGTGTCTATTGGATGATAATCATGCATATTTGAATCTTCTTTGACTGGACTTGTCATTGAAGTTGGCATTTCTATGTAGTTATCATTGTAAGGCGGAGTAGCAACATGATTTGTAGATCCAACACTCTTCTTCTAATCTCTTTAAGCATGAAGTAGTTCTTTCAACTTGCTAGCAGTCAGCTTTATATTTTCAAATTCAACTTCTTTTGATGCATGATCTGATTTTGTCTTTGTTAGAGACTCAATGAGTCTTGTAACTTTAGCTTGAAGACTAAATCTTTCTCCAAGGAGTTTGTCTACATCCTTAAGAAGAGAATTGATTTTATCTTTAAAGGCTTTATGTTGTATCTTCAATTTTGCATTTGTAACCTTTTTCTGTATTGATTGCTTGATTTAGACACTCAATGTAATGTTGCAAGTTATTGATTGTTTTGCTTGTACTTGCTTCTGATATTTTGGCTTCAAATACAGCCTTTCTTTTTGTTAACTTCATAGAGAGTTCATTTGATTGAGTATCCAGCTTATGATTTTCTTTAAGCAATTTATCAACTTCTTTCTCTAGTGAACTGATTTGATTTGCAGAAGTTTGTAATTCCTCTACATGTGAAGCTCTTTCCTCCTTTATCATGTATGATATTGTTGCAATGTTTCTGATATGCCTGAATTTCATCTATGCATGCCATAAGCATAGATTGATCTTTCTGTCTTTAGGAATTTTAGGCAATATAGGAATGTTTGTGTTGTTTATATTTGTGGCTTTTGCAAGCTCAGCAGTTAACTCTTCAAGTTTGATTTATTGTTGAACCATTTTGTCTTGTAACTTGTTCATTGAGATAAACTGATGTTTTGTTGATTTAATGTTTTGATTTATGCTTGATCATTTCATTGAGATTGTTCAATCTCTATCCTGCATTTTATCAAATCATTAGACTATGTGTTGTTTAAGTTTGCAAGATCACATGAATGTAAGTGTGTTAGTTTTTTCTCAATGTGACTGATGTACAACTAAATGTTTGTCTTGTCAAACAATGAATTGTTGTTATTGTTTGATATGCTGCTGTTGTTTGGTTGTTTGCAGCTTCTGTTTGATTTGCTATTGTTTGGTTTGTGGCAACCATTGTTTGATTTGCTGTTGTTGTTTGATTGGTTGCAGCTTGGCTTGCTTTGTTTGAATTCATGAAACCTCTTTCTACCTGCAGCAAGAAAGATAGCTCGGTTTCTTGAAACAAGAGTGTCAGTGAATGATGTTAAATTTTCTATTTTGCTTACCAACAAAAATGATTTGAAAATTTGTGTTGAATCTAAAGAACATCGAAACTCAATTTAATTAGATCGGCTTAATTAAAGAGCTAACTCGGTTCTATTATAATTTAGTTAAGCTTGATTAAGATTAATCTAGTTTAATTCTAAAAGTAATTTTCCTATGCCAAAGTAATCTTCCTAAGCAAAAGATATCTTCCAAAGCCAAGGAAATCTCCCAAAGCAAAAGTGATCTTCCAAAGCAAAAGAAATCTTCCGAAGCAAAAGATATCTTCCGAAGCAAAACTCTTGATTCTGTAATCGTCTACTGTGTTTTTAATGTGTTTTGAGGACCTGGTGTTTGTTTAATGTCTGTTATGGAAGTGGTTGTTTGTTTATATATGTCTGATTCGAAGTTACACGTCCACTGTGGACAAATGTAAGTTTGCTGTTAAGTTACTTACACGTCCGCTATGGACCTGTTTTAACTGGTCCGGTGTGGACCTGATGTGTATGGACAATATCCGTTGTGGATCTGTTTTATTTTTACTCGTCTGCTATGGACGCCCTCTTGTCCGCTGTGGACTTTCTTCCTTCTCCGTTGCAGACTTTCTTCCTGGTCTGCTATGGATTTTCTTCCTTGTCTGCTGTGGACAAATATGGAAGTGTATGATGATTACTCGTCCACTGTGGGTATGATGGATTGAGTTGTGTGTTTTGTTAATACGTCCTCTATGGACAGAAATGTTTGTTCTTTATGTTACTTAACTTCCATAATGGACAGAACAATGTCCGCTGTGTATGTTAACACCTCGTCCTCTATGGAGTTTAATTCAAGTCCGTTGTGGAAAGATGTGTATGAAGTGTGTCTGCTGTAAAACTTAACGAATCAGCTGTGAAAAGATTTGTTCATTAGCTGTGAATTAATTAGTTCATTAGCTGTGAACACTTAGAGAAAAAATAAATTCAAGTGTAATTTGTGTAGTCTTTGTAAACTTTGATTATGAATGGAATTCACTTGCAAATTTACAGATTGCTGTTTGACTAATTGTTGAATGATTCTTGAATGATTGTATGATGAACAAATGAATCAAAATCTGAATTAAATCATAGATTATGCTGATTTTTAGATTTCAAAATAGTTTGACTTTGATAAAGTCAAACTTCATGCTCTTAAATGACCAAACTTTTGATTCTTGGATTTCTGATGAAATTGAATAAAATCAAAGGTTATAATAGCTGTATATATGTGATTGTAAGCTAGAACAACAATCAATTTCATATAATCATCACCTAAACTCTGATTTAGATGATAAACCCATGAAGAACACCAAGAACATCCAAAACCCAGAAATGAGAATCAATGTTCAAAAATGGATGATTTGGATGTTGTGAATGATAAACAAACCTTAGATTTGATGTTTCTAAGCTAAAACAACTGTCAATTTTAGCTAAACAACATCAGATGCATGGTTTTTGATGATTTTTCCTAAAGCAGTGAACTTTTCTCAAGAACACAAAATTTTCAAAAATCTTCAAATTCAAGAGTTATGGTTATCCAATTGATATGAAACTTTGCAGATGTGTTAGTTATCATAAAATAAATCTATTAGAAGCTTATATTCGATCAAACAACAACAAAATCAAAATTTCACGTTTATGAGCATTTGAAGACTTGAAGAACAAGTTTGCTTAAATCTTCCAATTAATGGCTCAAATGAACTTCAACTGATGTGAAAACGTGCAGATCTTCACGAAATAGCAAACAAAGCTAATGGTATGTCACATCCCCGCTGATAGCGGAAACACGGGGAATGTGAGCTAGACGGGATCGTCATAACACATGGTAGGAATAGAGTAGCAATAATAATATGATGACAAGCGTGTCACGACGATACCCGAACACAATTTGGAGACTTGTGTCGTGTATAATCAATGTTCACGACAGCATAGCCATAAACATAACATAAATGATCACATAAGCATTAAAGTTAACTTGTAATGGAAATTCCCACAACTCGGGAACAAGTGTTCAAAAGAATGTTATTGTTTAGTGGACTGCAACAATGTACAAAATGTATGTGCAGTCTCAAAAATGTATCCTAGGGTCTCCACTAAAGGCAGCACTCCTAGAACTTCAATTTCCTTGATCACCTGAAAAGTAATGCTCAAAACGGTCAACAATAATGTTAGTGAGCTTTGCAGGTTTAAGTTGTAAACATGTAATTGATGTTGTATAGTATTTGTAGTGGAATACCGTGCATACAGTTATAAGCAAGCAAGATCACATACCATGCATTTTATACAACCAAGCCTAATGACGTACACACAGCAACTTGTCAGAATATATTCACCCAAGGCCCGTTCATGGCAGTGTGATGATACTCACAAGTAACCATCTGTCAAGGGTGGGGGTGTCAACCCAGTAGTACTACTAATACCTATCTGTTGGTTCCAACATCGGAATTAATGGTTGTAAGACAGTCCACATAGTAACATCATGTATGCATCAGATAAGTACTCACAAAACAGTATCACGTTGATTCCAATTATGAAAATTGTATGTATGTTGTACAGCATTGAAAACGTGTGAGCATACTTTTCCCCCATGTTGTAAAAGGTTGAAACAATTGTATAAGCGTAAAAAGGGGCCACGAAACTCACTGAGCAGATGATAAGCACAAACGATGAAGTATCCTAAGTGTAGAACGCTATGAACAGTCAGCACCTAACGACAGTTACTGACAAGCATTAATAATGTATATGAAGCATAAGTTAATACCAATAGGTTCGGGCAGTTTCGGTTCGGTCGTGGGCAGTACACACAAGCAGACACACACACCTCAGACCTTATATAGGTACGAGTATTTAAAGATAGCCGTCATTGCTATTTCATTCGAACAATGACATTATTTCTGATGTCGCCTCATCAGCACAAGACACCAAAAGGAAATCACACATACACGCATTGTCAATCACACAACAGGACCTGACGCACGACTGACACTCCATTCACGTCGTACGAATTAGCTACTTTCGTACAATTGAACCTTCATTCGTGTGACTAAGCCTTCAGTCGTACCACGCAATACCAGTTGCACGACCCAACAGCCAACCGCGCGACTCAACGTCCCTTCGCGCGAATCAGCTTCATTCGCGCGAGTGGACTTCTTTCGCCCGACAGGCGTCTGATGGTGCGACTCACACAAGATCGCACACACATACAGTCGCATGGCCCAGTCACGCGACAACCCCTGTCGCGTGACAACTCCAGTCGCGTGACAACACTAGTCGCGTCCACCGACAGCCGCGCGACACAACCCCGCGACTTACTCAATCGCACACTCAAGTCGCACACACACACCCAGTCGCATGGCCCTCTCGCGTGACAATCCCATTCGCGCCGACGGGGGGTCGCGACTGCAGGAAATTGCAGGTCGGCCTTCGGCTGACCGAACACGAGTGTTACCCAACCAGAACCTCCAGAACTAATATTCTAACCTATCTAGATAAGAAGCATACTCAGAAACAAGACATGCAAGCCCACACGACCTCATGTGCTCGGATGAACCCGAGCACCCGAAAAACCCTAAAACGCAGTAGTGAATCGGGTTAAAAACGAGGTACTGAGGTTATCTACCTGCTAGGAACGATTATTCACGATGATACTCCAGATTTGAAGACGAAAACGCGAGAAACGGATCGGTTTTTGGTGTAGGATAGAGAGAGAATGAAGAAGATGAAGATGAAGTGGTGAAGGAGGTGGAAAAAGAGTGAAAAATGGCTGGGAAGGGGTATTTATACCCAACCTAGTTTCTCAAAATTTCAAGTTTAGTCCCCGCACTTTGCCCCCGGGTTCCCAAATTTTGTTTTGGTTGAAAATGTCATAATTTAGTCTTGTTTTATTGAAGATAAGATGTTATTAATGTTATTTATAAGTTAAAAATGATTTTATTCGTGACAATTATTTTATTATAAAAATGATGTGTTTAGTGTTAACGGGGCAAATCTTGGAGAAACGTCTTAAGATAACGACAAGTCAAGCAACGATACCACGCATATAAGGGCAACTAAGTAAAACAAATATGGTATTCACGTATTTGGTTTATCAAAATGAGAAATGACTGTTAACAAAGGTTAAGTCAGACACGTTAAATGACGGACCTTTGGTGACGGATGTCACATGGTAGCTTGATTTCATAAAAAAAACAATTTACAGATCAAACTTGTGGTTTAAATTTTTGAGAAAAATTTGCAGAACAAGGAGCCAAGGCTCTGATACTAATTGTTGAAATATCGATTCTGTTGATGGATCGAATATTACAATCGTATTGTTGCCGTTTATTAGATCTGTGATGCGGAATCTCACAAACCCATTGATGATTTCAAATGAAAATCTATTGCGAGATGAACATGTATGAAAATGAATGAATGATGAACAAATTCAAGAACATATATTCAAATAAATTTCATTCATTCATATGTATGATATTCAAGAAATCATTGCACATAACCTGAATAAGATGGTTATGATGATTGATTCATATGTATAAATTTCAAATGATAAATGTTTAGAGCAATCACTAATAATCACTTATCAGATTGATTCTGACATCTTGGAAAGGGTTGGTTACCCTCTGTGGCCATCATACTTAATGTTGATCTTGAAAAAGATAGATGGTAATCAATATCAATATCCAATCACAAAATGGTATTATGATGAGACCCGCTTTGAAGTGGTGTTAAAGAGAAAGCTTGAAGGCAAAGTAGCAGCTGACACAAGGCTCCTTGACCCTGTGGGGATAAAGCTACTCCATCCATCTTATGTCTTATTTTGAAGACCAAGACATTCCTAGCAATAGAAGATGTGTTATGCAAGGGAGTTTGCTACTATTTCATACACATGCTAAGGATTTTGGGCACTATGTATGTAAATGCTGCTCTCAAACACAGATTGGAAATGAATCAGCAACCCTTAACACACATAGAAGGGATAACAGGAATGAAAATCTCTAAGAACAGCAATCTTGAGATATTAAAGGGCAATCATGTTGTAACCACACTTGTTAGCAACATTGATGTGCAAAGCCTAGACAAATCTACTTTGGAGCAACTTGTTCATCTGACAATAGAGAGCAAGTATGATGATCATAAGGCTACTGTTGACTACTTTGTAGAATATATAGTCAACTGCAGGAACCCTTTGAAGATCACTCCACTATCTGAGCATGTCAAAGAAGCTCAACAAGATCAAGCAACAGAAAAGGATGTTGAAGAGTCTCTGAAAGCATATGAAGAAATTCAGAAGAATGTAGAAGACGTTGGACCTTCTCATTCTTAAGAGGTTTTTAACATACAAACAGATGAAACAAACAATCAAACATGTCTAACCAAACAAACAAGTATGACAAGTACAGTCAAATCAAAACATACATGAAATCATATAAACATAACTGTAATAGCAAAACATACATGTTATCATACAATATATACATTTTATCATACGAACATACCTATTATCACACAATACATTAATTTTATCATACAGACATAAATATTATCATACAATACATCATGCTCTCATACAATACCTACATATTATCATACAAACATACATGTTAACATACAATTAACCATGTAATTAGACAAACATACAATAATGCATAACATACCAACATACAATCAAACATCATAAGTCAAACACATAATCATTTCAAACCATACATGACAAACACAAACACACACACACATTATTACTAACAAGCAAAACAATAACAAGCAAACAAAAAGAGATGGCATCATCATCCTTAGGGCGAGTATTGTTGGACTCAACAAGTGCATTAATGGAATAATGCATATAAAGGATAATGCTTTCCATAAACAAACATAATATGTTCTAACATTCAAACAATCATTAACTAACACATTAGTATCATTACCATTCATAACATACACTAATTAAATTTAAATTTCTTTTTTAGGTTTCTAGATAAAAGAAATTTTGACAAGTGTCGGCGGCGGATGAAGAACTATCCACAACGGATGATTGAGAAGATGTAGTGGATGAAGAACAAGTCCAAATGTCCACAACAAACGAACAATATACACAGTGGATGCCAAGTCCACAGCTGATGAACTATCCACAGTGGATCTTCATCCACAGCGGATAAACATTCCACAGTGGACAACATACAAAGCAAAAACTCAGTGTTCACAGCGGACAACATCCAAGGCATATCGGATAAGTTATCTGACTCCACAGCGGACATCTTAACTGTTGGGATTTAACATGATTATCAAAGTCATATAAACCCATTTTGTATGAAAATGCAGCGGATAAATTACTTTAAAATCTTGTTATGTAAGGCCCCGATCCCGGGCACCTCACAGTTGGTCGTCATTACCCAGAAAACATACATTTAATATAACTTAATAAAAACAATGCAGCGGAAACTTTAAATTTCAATATAAATGCTTTTGTAAAGTAATACAGCCCCTGTTACAAAATATCATTTGTTTGCATTACAATACAAAAACATTATCAAAAGAATGCCATCCCAAAAGAGCTGAGTAGCTGCCTTGTGCCATCCTCAGCAACACTACCTGCCAACTGGAAAATACATAAAAGTCAGCGTTGCTGAGTGAGTTCTAGTTTTGTAATAAAACATACTTTTACTTATTTAAAAGTATCCTTTCGTTCATACGTTCATACATCATACGTACACATAGATAATGTTCATTATTATCTTCGTTATTCATTATTCATCGTTCTCTTTATCATCTCGTATGGATTCTGTCAGACTTTTCCCACTTCATAGCACTCGGCTATGATTACTGTGGTCGAATGACACGAATCCCGTTCACACTTACTTGCACGCATTGAAAGGTTAATTGTACCAATACCATCGGCTACACCCCGAACGTTATAAGCTACCGGGCCGAAGTCAATCCATAGACAGCAAAACGTAATGCCACAGTACGGGCCGAGGTCAACAAATGAACAACAAACGTATGCCACGGTACTGGGCCGAAGTCTATGGAGGGACAGCAAAACATAGTGCCACGGTACTAGAGGTAACGTTATTAGCTACCGGGCCGAAGTCAACATATGAACAACAAAACGTATGCCCGGTACTAGGGGTAAGCGGTAGAGGTACCATGACCATGGCCAATCACATAGAAGGACCAATCGCGTTATTCAATG
This sequence comes from Flaveria linearis, assembly GCA_024085815.1. Classification (NCBI taxonomy): domain Eukaryota; kingdom Viridiplantae; phylum Streptophyta; class Magnoliopsida; order Asterales; family Asteraceae; genus Flaveria; species Flaveria linearis. The sequence continues at coordinate 61,093,494 of CM044003.1, read as the reverse complement.
CTTGCAAAACATAACTCATTCGTTCATTAATGCATGTATTCATCATCATTCTTCATTTCGTTCATTCGTTAATACATGCATTCGTCATCATGTTCCTCTTTCATTATCTTTCACTTTACGATACATAATACTTCATTAAATCATTTCTCGTTATTCGTAAAGTTTCAGAAAGATAACATACACAATCACAAGGAACATACACACATCATACATATTCATCATACATTCATCATCATACAATCATCACCATATGTACATCATCATGCATAACATCATACCTTACTTAACAATATTTTAATGATATTGTTAACAATAATATACTAATAATAATATTAGTAACAATTAGGGTTAATCATTCTCATCATTATATGCATGAGACATCATCATTTATTAACCCTAGTCAACCCTGGTCAAACCTCGAACTTCGGGTTTACTGAAAATTTCCTGAAAATTTCTAAGTGTCTAGGCGTTTTAGCACTATTGGTCGTATAACCCCCTGGTCGTATGAGCACTATTAGCCGTATGAGTCCTGCTGGACTTTTCACCTAACACTTAGAATTATTCACTGGTCATACGACCTGGTCGTATGACCCCTGCTGGTCGTACCACTCTGGACTTAGAAACATATTCGGATCATACGACCACTGTTGGTCGTATGAGTCCACACTTAGAATTTTCATCATCATCATACGACCACTGTTGGTCGTATGAGTCCTGTGGGCCTCATACTTAGAAATTTTTCACATAATCATACGACCACTGTTGGTCGTATGAGTCCTATTGGGCCTCATACTTAGAAAATATCACATATTCATACGACCACTGTTGGTCGTATGAGTCCTATTGGGCTCAACACTTAGAAAAATATTCTGGTCATACGACCACACTGTTGGTCGTATGACCACTAGTGGACTTACCAACTTTTGCTGATTTATTCTAAGTCCCATTTTCAGTCACATTAGCATCCTACTCATGTGTCTAATTCATAATCCGAACCCAAAACATCAGAATACCCGTTTCTAAGCATATGCACATAATTCAAAGCATAAATCCAACATAAACATAAACATACATACAATTAATTCATACGGGTATCAACCCACAATTTTATAAAAACATATTTACATGCATTTCCAGCCCCAAAACCTTTAAAAACAGTAAAAACGGGGTCTAGAACTCACCTTAGTCGTCTTCTTCGAGTTTACACCCTTCAACCCGAACCTGCTTACTTGTTCTAACACCTAGAACACACACACCACACCACCCGAACACACAAGACACACTTATAAGCACCCACACGGTTCTAGAATTATCTAAAACTTCAAAAACTAGAGAATTCTTACCAAAAGCTTCCAAGTTCACAGATTCTTCTTCAAAATCCGAGGGTTTTCTGCTCCTGCTACTTTCTCTCTCTAAAAAGTTTCGAATGAGTGAAATGCAGACAACATGGGTGGCCATTCCACCTTTTTGTGCCAAATAAATATAAACTTTGCATATTTGGCACTTTTGGCCCCTTCACTTTGGTTGACTTTTGTTTCTTTCTCTTTTTCCTTCTTTTTCTTTCTCCTTCTTTTATTTTCCTTTTAAAAGAATATACGGGTGTTACAAGTCCACCCCCCTTATATAGGTTTCGTCCCCGAAACCTGTTATTCCTCAAACAGATGTGGGTAGTGTTGTCTCATCTCTTCTTCAGTCTCCCACGTAGACTCGGATCCCTTCCTGTGCTTCCACTGTACACGCACCAGAGGAACCACTTTATTCCTCAACCTCTTTTCTTTACGATCAATGATTGCCACTGGTTGCTCCACGTAGTTGAGCCGTTCGTCTACTTCAATATCCTCCAGTGGTACAACCATGTCTTCATCAGCTAAGCACTTTCTTAGATGAGATACATGGAATGTGGGATGAATTCCACTTAACTCATCTGGCAGTTCAAGTCGATAGGCCTCCTCTCCTACTCGTGCGATAATTCGGAAAGGTCCTATGTATCTCGGGCTTAGCTTACCTCTTTTCCTGAATCTAATGATTCCTTTCCAAGGTGAGACCTTCAACATAACTCGGTCACCAACCTTGAACTCTATCGGCCTCCGCCTCTTGTCAGCATACGACTTTTGCCTATCTTTCGCCGCCTTCATGAAGGCTTTGATCTTTTCTAACTTTTCAGTCGTAGCTTCGACCACCTCAACACCTCCTAACTCTTTCTGCCCAATGTCTCCCCAACATACGGGCGTCCTACACCTCCTCCCGTATAGCATCTCGTAAGGTGGCATGCCAATGCTGGCGTGATAACTATTGTTGTACGAGAATTCTGCTAACGGCAGGTGATCATCCCAACTTCCTCCAAAGTCGATCACGCACGCCCGAAGCATGTCTTCGAGTGTTTGGATCGTCCTCTCAGACTGACCGTCCGTCTGAGGGTGATATGCTGTACTAATGTGTAGCCTCGTCCCCATCGCATCATGAAATCTCTTCCAAAACTTGGAGGTAAACCGGGTGTCACGGTCAGACACAATAGACACCGGTACGCCATGACGAGCTACAATTTCTTTAATGAATAGATCCGCCAATCTTTCAGATGAATACGTCTCGCGGATCGGTAGGAAGTGGGCACTCTTCGTCAATCGATCAACTATCACCCATATAGCATCATACCCTTTCGGGGTACGCGGTAACTTCGTGATGAAGTCCATGGTGATGTGTTCCCACTTCCATTCGGGTATATCCAGTGGTTGGATTTTCCCATAGGGCTTCTGGTGTTCCGCCTTCACTTGTAAGCAAGTCAAGCACTTACTTACGTACTCCACTACGTCGCGTTTCATGCCCGGCCACCAGTAGTCTTTCTTCATATCGTGGTACATTTTGGTAGCACCGGGGTGAATGGAGTACCGTGTCTTATGGGCCTCATCCATGATTCTTCCACGTAGATCCCCGTACCGAGGAATCCACATTCGCCCAAATCGGGTCTTAATACCAAGGGTGTTCTCACCCAATTCTGTAACTAGACCTCTCATCCTTTCAGAGTTAAGACGATCTTCTTTCAAAGCCTCGTCTTGAAACTCCTTAACTGTGTCATCACATCGGGGGTCATGATCAGCTGATAAGCCTTCACCCGGATCGGCTCAGGCCTTTCTTTTCTGCTAAGGGCATCAGCCACCACATTGGCTTTGCCCGGGTGGTAATGGATCTCACAATCATAATCTTTTATCAGTTCCAACCACCGCCTCTGCCTCATGTTTAGATCCTTCTGCTCGAAGAAATACTTCAAGCTTTTGTGGTCTGTGAAGATAGTGCACTTCGTCCCGTATAGATAGTGCCGCCATATCTTCAATGCAAAAACCACCGCAGCTAGTTCTAGATCGTGTGTGGGATAGTTGACTTCGTGGGTTTTCAATTGTCGAGATGCGTAGGCTATCACCTTTCCACGTTGCATTAACACAACCTAGCCCAGAATAAGATGCATCCGAATAGACCACTAAGTCCTCACTTCCCTCAGGCAAAGTCAAGACAGGAGCTTGTGTTAGTCTCGTCTTTAATTCCTCAAACGCATCCTCCTGTTCTCGACCCACACGAACTTTACATCCTTGCGAGTTAATTTTGTCAAAGGTGAGGCTGTCTTGGAGAAGTCTTGAATAAATCTCCTATAGTAGCCCGCCAACCCCAAGAAGCTACGAATTTCGGATGGCGTCTTTGGTGATTTCCATTGCATCACAGCCTCAACCTTTGCTGGGTCCACCATTATTCCTTCTGCATTCACTACGTGACCCAGAAATTGCACCTCGCGTAACCAAAAGGCGCACTTGGAGAATTTGGCGTACAATTTCTCCCTTCTCAACGTTTCCAACACTTCCCGAATATGCGCGGCATGCTCTCTTTCACTTCTTGAATAAATCAAAATATCATCGATGAATACAATTACTGATTTATCCAACATTGGTCGGCATACTCGGTTCATCAAATCCATAAAAGCAGCCGGCGCATTGGTCAACCCAAAAGACATGACAAGAAACTCGTAGTGACCATAGCGCGTACGAAAGGCTGTCTTAGGGATATCCTGTTCCTTCACCTTTAGTTGATGATAACCCGATCGAAGATCTATCCTTGAAAACCAACTAGCACCCTGAAGTTGATCAAACAAGTCGTCGATCCTTGGTAAGGGGTATCTGTTCTTCACCGTCAGCTTATTCAGCTCGCGGTAGTCGATGCACATTCTCATACTACCGTCCTTCTTTTTCACGAACAGAACCGGAGCACCCCAAGGTGAGATACTCGGTCGAATAAACCCCTTATCCAGCAGCTCCTGCAACTGATCCATCAATTCTTTCATCTCCGTCGGAGCCAAGCGATACGGTGCTTTCGCGACAGGTTGGGCACCCGGTATCAGGTCGATCTGGAACTCGATCTCTCGGTCTGGTGGCAAACCCGATAAGTCTTCGGGAAACACATCTGGAAAGTCACACACCACTGGTACATCACATAGCTGTGGTGTTGGCGTCTCTACGTTCTTTACATAACATAAGTAGGCGCTGCATCCGCGCCTCATACACTTTCCCGCCACCGCCATCGAGATCACCTTCGGAATCGTCGTAACTCGATCGCCATAAATCGTCACCGGACTTCCGTCGGTCGCCGTCAATCTAATCATCTTCTTTCGGCACACGATATTCGCTTCGTAGGTTGCTAACCAGTCCATCCCTAACACTACATCAAATCCTCCTAGAGGCATCACATGTAACATGGCAGCAAACCTATGGCCTTCTAATTCTATGGTACAGCCCTCTATCACATCCGTAACCCTAGTGGATTTTCCAATAGCGGTTTCTACATCAAAGGACTTATCAATGCATTTACTCCTAACAGGCAGTTTAGCACAGAAAGTAGCAGAAATGAAACTCATACTAGCACCAGAATCAAATAACACAGAAGCAAGAGTTTGATTTACTAGGAACGTACCTGATACAACATCGGGGTCCGTCCTAGCCTCCTCTCTGGTCATGGTGAAAGCTCTGGCGCTCGCCTTTGCCCTTCAGTTCCGGCCGTCTTCTTTCCCCCGGAACTCTCAGCCCTTGACTTCTTGCAATCCTGCTCATATGGCCCGCCTCACCGCAGTTGTAACACCTCAGATCCTTACAATCCTTTAGCATATGACCCGGCTTCCCACACTTGAAACACACGTTGAGCCCCGATTTGCACTCACCCGTATGCTCCTTCCCGCACTTGCCACACCTTTTGGGCCTCGAGCTTGATGACCCCACCCTTCGGTCATCCACTTTCATCCTTTTATTGTTCGGAGTAAAACCGCCACGCCCGAACCGTTTCCCATTCCAGTTTCGGTCACCACCACCAGTCTTCTTCACCTCCGCATCCGCTACCTCTCTCTCATCGTAGAGCCTCCCCGCCAAATCTACTGCCGACCTAAAAGTGCTTGGTCGTGCAGCAATCAAATGCCTATGAATATCGGCTGGCAGTCCCTGAATATACCGGCTAATCTTGCGAGATACCGGTGTCACTTGGTCTGGCACCAGCCTTGCCATCTCATTGAACTTGGCAGTGTATTGCTGGTGGTTCATGGTTCCCGCCTCGAGTTGCAGAAACTCCCTCTCAATCTTATCCAGTTCCCTATGAGGACAGAATTCCTCAATCACCAGCTTCTTCAACTCGGACCACTTCATCTTGCTTACGGCCCTGCTGCCCTCAGCCTGGACAATATTGTCCCACCAACATAGGGCTGAGTCAGTAAAAGAGTGGGTGGCAAATTTTACCTTCTGATCTTCCCGGCACTCACTGATCTCGAGTACCGCTTCCATTTCCCTTACCCAACGATGGGCAGCAGCAGCATTGCCATTTCCATCAAAAGTCGGGGGCCTGCACCTCTGGAATGCCCCGTAATTGCATCCCTTGGTCATCACCCCAGCTACATCATCTTCCTCTTCATCAGACACTACTATCTCAGGATCCGGTCGTCCCTCTCCTCCCTTGCTCTCCTTCTCAGTTGACCCTTTCCTGTCTTCCTTCTCTTTCCTCTCCTCATTCCTCACGGCACGAATAACGTCAGTCACCACAGATGGCATAACTGCCTGCAGGACTTGGTGTACCTCATCAGCAATCGCCTCTCTAGCTGAGGCATTCAGGCTCGCATTCTCGGTTTCTTCATTCCGGTTAGGAACCTCAGGGTTCACAGGAGTCGTCTCCGGAGCTTTAGTGCTGTTCCTAGTCGTACGCGGACGACCTCTACCTCTAGCCGCCTTAGAAGGTTTCTTCCCAGCCATTCTCTTATGCACTATAAGATTCAAACACTAAAACAGTCATTCAAGGAACAGCTTAGTTTATGTCAAGTATAGTAAGTCCCTAATTACAGTGGCCAGTTGTGATTAGCCACTTACTTTACTCTTCACACCCCAAGCATTTCCTATCCTGACTACATCAGTATCTAAATCTGCTAAGAACACATAAATCACATATAGCACACGCACATAAGTCTGGTTAGCTTTAAGAAAACGATACCTGATGGCACATGGCTACTCGGGCTGACATCCTTCTTTCCGTCCCATTCTCAGTTTAAGTTAAGGTTTATTTTGAAAATTTACCCGTTTCACTTAAACTTTAGCTCTGATACCAACTTGTAAGGCCCCGATCCCGGGCACCTCACAGTTGGTCGTCATTACCCAGAAAACATACATTTAATATAACTTAATAAAAACAATGCAGCGGAAACTTTAAATTTCAATATAAATGCTTTTGTAAAGTAATACAGCCCCTGTTACAAAATATCATTTGTTTGCATTACAATACAAAAACATTATCAAAAGAATGCCATCCCAAAAGAGCTGAGTAGCTGCCTTGTGCCATCCTCAGCAACACTACCTGCCAACTGGAAAATACATAAAAGTCAGCGTTGCTGAGTGAGTTCTAGTTTTGTAATAAAACATACTTTTACTTATTTAAAAGTATCCTTTCGTTCATACGTTCATACATCATACGTACACATAGATAATGTTCATTATTATCTTCGTTATTCATTATTCATCGTTCTCTTTATCATCTCGTATGGATTCTGTCAGACTTTTCCCACTTCATAGCACTCGGCTATGATTACTGTGGTCGAATGACACGAATCCCGTTCACACTTACTTGCACGCATTGAAAGGTTAATTGTACCAATACCATCGGCTACACCCCGAACGTTATAAGCTACCAGGCCGAAGTCAATCCATAGACAGCAAAACGTAATGCCACAGTACGGGCCGAGGTCAACAAATGAACAACAAACGTATGCCACGGTACTGGGCCGAAGTCTATGGAGGGACAGCAAAACATAGTGCCACGGTACTAGAGGTAACGTTATTAGCTACCGGGCCGAAGTCAACATATGAACAACAAAACGTATGCCCGGTACTAGGGGTAAGCGGTAGAGGTACCATGACCATGGCCAATCACATAGAAGGACCAATCGCGTTATTCAATGCTTGCAAAACATAACTCATTCGTTCATTAATGCATGTATCATCATCATTCTTCATTTCGTTCATTCGTTAATACATGCATTCGTCATCATGTTCCTCTTTCATTATCTTTCACTTTACGATACATAATACTTCATTAAATCATTTCTCGTTATTCGTAAAGTTTCAGAAAGATAACATACACAATCACAAGGAACATACACACATCATACATATTCATCATACATTCATCATCATACAATCATCACCATATGTACATCATCATGCATAACATCATACCTTACTTAACAATATTTTAATGATATTGTTAACAATAATATACTAATAATAATATTAGTAACAATTAGGGTTAATCATTCTCATCATTATATGCATGAGACATCATCATTTATTAACCCTAGTCAACCCTGGTCAAACCTCGAACTTCGGGTTTACTGAAAATTTCCTGAAAATTTCTAAGTGTCTAGGCGTTTTAGCACTATTGGTCGTATAACCCCCTGGTCGTATGAGCACTATTAGCCGTATGAGTCCTGCTGGACTTTTCACCTAACACTTAGAATTATTCACTGGTCATACGACCTGGTCGTATGACCCTGCTGGTCGTACCACTCTGGACTTAGAAACATATTCGGATCATACGACCACTGTTGGTCGTATGAGTCCACACTTAGAATTTTCATCATCATCATACGACCACTGTTGGTCGTATGAGTCCTGTGGGCCTCATACTTAGAAATTTTTCACATAATCATACGACCACTGTTGGTCGTATGAGTCCTATTGGGCCTCATACTTAGAAAATATCACATATTCATACGACCACTGTTGGTCGTATGAGTCCTATTGGGCTCAACACTTAGAAAAATATTCTGGTCATACGACCACACTGTGGTCGTATGACCACTAGTGGACTTACCAACTTTTGCTGATTTATTCTAAGTCCCATTTTCAGTCACATTAGCATCCTACTCATGTGTCTAATTCATAATCCGAACCCAAACATCAGAATACCCGTTTCTAAGCATATGCACATAATTCTAAGCATAAATCCAACATAAACATAAACATACATACATTAATTCATACGGGTATCAACCCACAATTTTATAAAAACATATTTACATGCATTTCCAGCCCAAAACCTTTAAAAACAGTAAAAACGGGGTCTAGAACTCACCTTAGTCGTCTTCTTCGAGTTTACACCCTTCAACCCGAACCTGCTTACTTGTTCTAACACCTAGAACACACACACCACACCACCCGAACACACAAGACACACTTATAAGCACCCACACGGTTCTAGAATTATCTAAAACTTCAAAACTAGAGAATTCTTACCAAAAGCTTCCAAGTTCACAGATTCTTCTTCAAATCCGAGGGTTTTCTGCTCCTGCTACTTTCTCTCTCTAAAAAGTTTCGAATGAGTGAAATGCAGACAACATGGGTGGCCATTCCACCTTTTTGTGCCAAATAAATATAAACTTTGCATATTTGGCACTTTTGGCCCCTTCACTTTGGTTGACTTTTGTTTCTTTCTCTTTTTCCTTCTTTTTCTTTCTCCTTCTTTTATTTTCCTTTTAAAAGAATATACGGGTGTTACAAGTCCACCCCCCTTATATAGGTTTCGTCCCCGAAACCTGTTATTCCTCAAACAGATGTGGGTAGTGTTGTCTCATCTCTTCTTCAGTCTCCCACGTAGACTCGGATCCCTTCCTGTGCTTCCACTGTACACGCACCAGAGGAACCACTTTATTCCTCAACCTCTTTTCTTTACGATCAATGATTGCCACTGGTTGCTCCACGTAGTTGAGCCGTTCGTCTACTTCAATATCCTCCAGTGGTACAACCATGTCTTCATCAGCTAAGCACTTTCTTAGATGAGATACATGGAATGTGGGATGAATTCCACTTAACTCATCTGGCAGTTCAAGTCGATAGGCCTCCTCTCCTACTCGTGCGATAATTCGGAAAGGTCCTATGTATCTCGGGCTTAGCTTACCTCTTTTCCTGAATCTAATGATTCCTTTCCAAGGTGAGACCTTCAACATAACTCGGTCACCAACCTTGAACTCTATCGGCCTCCGCCTCTTGTCAGCATACGACTTTTGCCTATCTTTCGCCGCCTTCATGAAGATCTTTTCTAACTTTTCAGTCTAGCTTCGACCACCTCAACACCTCCTAACTCTTTCTGCCCAATGTCTCCCCAACAACGGGCGTCCTACACCTCCTCCCGTATAGCATCTCGTAAGGTGGCATGCCAATGCTGGCGTGATAACTATTGTTGTACGAGAATTCTGCTAACGGCAGGTGATCATCCCAACTTCCTCCAAAGTCGATCACGCACGCCCGAAGCATGTCTTCGAGTGTTTGGATCGTCCTCTCAGACTGACCGTCCGTCTGAGGGTGATATGCTGTACTAATGTGTAGCCTCGTCCCCATCGCATCATGAAATCTCTTCCAAAACTTGGAGGTAAACCGGGTGTCACGGTCAGACACAATAGACACCGGTACGCCATGACGAGCTACAATTTCTTTAATGAATAGATCCGCCAATCTTTCAGATGAATACGTCTCGCGGATCGGTAGGAAGTGGGCACTCTTCGTCAATCGATCAACTATCACCCATATAGCATCATACCCTTTCGGGTACGCGGTAACTTCGTGATGAAGTCCATGGTGATGTGTTCCCACTTCCATTCGGGTATATCCAGTGGTTGGATTTTCCCATAGGGCTTCTGGTGTTCCGCCTTCACTTGTAAGCAAGTCAAGCACTTACTTACGTACTCCACTACGTCGCGTTTCATGCCCGGCCACCAGTAGTCTTTCTTCATATCGTGGTACATTTTGGTAGCACCAGGGTGAATGGAGTACCGTGTCTTATGGGCCTCATCCATGATTCTTCCACGTAGATCCCCGTACCGAGGAATCCACATTCGCCCAAATCGGGTCTTAATACCAAGGGTGTTCTCACCCAATTCTGTAACTAGACCTCTCATCCTTTCAGAGTTAAGACGATCTTCTTTCAAAGCCTCGTCTTGAAACTCCTTAACCTGTGTCATCACATCGGGGGTCATGATCAGCTGATAAGCCTTCACCCGGATCGGCTCAGGCCTTTCTTTTCTGCTAAGGGCATCAGCCACCACATTGGCTTTGCCCGGGTGGTAATGGATCTCACAATCATAATCTTTTATCAGTTCCAACCACCGCCTCTGCCTCATGTTTAGATCCTTCTGCTCGAAGAAATACTTCAAGCTTTTGTGGTCTGTGAAGATAGTGCACTTCGTCCCGTATAGATAGTGCCGCCATATCTTCAATGCAAAAACCACCGCAGCTAGTTCTAGATCGTGTGTGGGATAGTTGACTTCGTGGGTTTTCAGTTGTCGAGATGCGTAGGCTATCACCTTTCCACGTTGCATTAACACACAACCTAGCCCAGAATAAGATGCATCCAAATAGACCACTAAGTCCTCACTTCCCTCAGGCAAAGTCAAGACAGGAGCTTGTGTTAGTCTCGTCTTTAATTCCTCAAACGCATCCTCCTGTTCTCGACCCCACACGAACTTTACATCCTTGCGAGTTAATTTTGTCAAAGGTGAGGCTGTCTTGGAGAAGTCTTGAATAAATCTCCTATAGTAGCCCGCCAACCCCAAGAAGCTACGAATTTCGGATGGCGTCTTTGGTGATTTCCATTGCATCACAGCCTCAACCTTTGCTGGGTCCACCATTATTCCTTCTGCATTCACTACGTGACCCAGAAATTGCACCTCGCGTAACCAAAAGGCGCACTTGGAGAATTTGGCGTACAATTTCTCCCTTCTCAACGTTTCCAACACTTCCCGAATATGCGCGGCATGCTCTCTTTCACTTCTTGAATAAATCAAAATATCATCGATGAATACAATTACTGATTTATCCAACATTGGTCGGCATACTCGGTTCATCAAATCCATAAAAGCAGCCGGCGCATTGGTCAACCCAAAAGACATGACAAGAAACTCGTAGTGACCATAGCGCGTACGAAAGGCTGTCTTAGGGATATCCTGTTCCTTCACCTTTAGTTGATGATAACCCGATCGAAGATCTATCCTTGAAAACCAACTAGCACCCTGAAGTTGATCAAACAAGTCGTCGATCCTTGGTAAGGGGTATCTGTTCTTCACCGTCAGCTTATTCAGCTCGCGGTAGTCGATGCACATTCTCATACTACCGTCCTTCTTTTCACGAACAGAACCGGAGCACCCCAAGGTGAGATACTCGGTCGAATAAACCCCTTATCCAGCAGCTCCTGCAACTGATCCATCAATTCTTTCATCTCCGTCGGAGCCAAGCGATACGGTGCTTTCGCGACAGGTTGGGCACCCGGTATCAGGTCGATCTGGAACTCGATCTCTCGGTCTGGTGGCAAACCCGATAAGTCTTCGGGAAACACATCTGGAAAGTCACACACCACTGGTACATCACATAGCTGTGGTGTTGGCGTCTCTACGTTCTTTACATAACATAAGTAGGCGCTGCATCCGCGCCTCATACACTTTCCCGCCACCGCCATCGAGATCACCTTCGGAATCGTCGTAACTCGATCGCCATAAATCGTCACCGGACTTCCGTCGGTCGCCGTCAGTCTAATCATCTTCTTTCGGCACACGATATTCGCTTCGTAGGTTGCTAACCAGTCCATCCCTAACACTACATCAAATCCTCCTAGAGGCATCACATGTAACATGGCAGCAAACCTATGGCCTTCTAATTCTATGGTACAGCCCTCTATCACATCCGTAACCCTAGTGGATTTTCCAATAGCGTTTTCTACATCAAAGGACTTATCAATGCATTTACTCCTAACAGGCAGTTTAGCACAGAAAGTAGCAGAAATGAAACTCATACTAGCACCAGAATCAAATAACACAGAAGCAAGAGTTTGATTTACTAGGAACGTACCTGATACAACATCGGGGTCCGTCCTAGCCTCCTCTCTGGTCATGGTGAAAGCTCTGGCGCTCGCCCTTTGCCTTCAGTTCCGGCCGTCTTCTTTCCCCGGAACTCTCAGCCCTTGACTTCTTGCAATCCCTGCTCATATGGCCCGCCTCACCGCAGTTGTAACACCTCAGATCCTTACAATCCTTTAGCATATGACCCGGCTTCCCACACTTGAAACACACGTTGAGCCCCGATTTGCACTCACCCGTATGCTCCTTCCCGCACTTGCCACACCTTTTGGGCCTCGAGCTTGATGACCCCACCCTTCGGTCATCCACTTTCATCCTTTTATTGTTCGGAGTAAAACCGCCACGCCCGAACCGTTTCCCATTCCAGTTTCGGTCACCACCACCAGTCTTCTTCACCTCCGCATCCGCTACCTCTCTCTCATCGTAGAGCCTCCCCGCCAAATCTACTGCCGACCTAAAAGTGCTTGGTCGTGCAGCAATCAAATGCCTACGAATATCGGCTGGCAGTCCCTGAATATACCGGCTAATCTTGCGAGATACCGATGTCACTTGGTCTGGCACCAGCCTTGCCATCTCATTGAACTTGGCAGTGTATTGCTGGTGGTTCATGGTTCCCGCCTCGAGTTGCAGAAACTCCCTCTCAATCTTATCCAGTTCCCTATGAGGACAGAATTCCTCAATCACCAGCTTCTTCAACTCGGACCACTTCATCTTGCTTACGGCCCTGCTGCCCTCAGCCTGGACAATATTGTCCCACCAACATAGGGCTGAGTAGTAAAAGAGTGGGTGGCAAATTTTACCTTCTGATCTTCCCGGCACTCACTGATCTCGAGTACCGCTTCCATTTCCCTTACCCAACGATGGGCAGCAGCAGCATTGCCATTTCCATCAAAAGTCGGGGGCCTGCACCTCTGGAATGCCCCGTAATTGCATCCCTTGGTCGTCACCCCAGCTACATCATCTTCCTCTTCATCAGACACTACTATCTCAGGATCCGGTCGTCCCTCTCCTCCCTTGCTCTCCTTCTCAGTTGACCCTTTCCTGTCTTCCTTCTCTTTCCTCTCCTCATTCCTCACGGCACGAATAACGTCAGTCACCACACTATCTAGACATAAAACCGATTTTATATATACAAAACACCTAATCCAAGGATCCATATACGAATTTGAACACACTATCTATAACACAACCATAGGGGTTCAAGATTACTACCTTCCAGGAAGTATTAGTGCTGAAAAATGATGACTGAATGGCTAGCCTTTAATGGAGAAGACCTCAAGCTTGTATACCCCAAGCTACTAACAGAATACCTTGTTTTGCTAGGATTTGTTGCACATTTTTCCACTCAAGAATCTCTTTTTTTATTCTTGTTCAGTCATGAGTTTGAAGAGAAAGAGAGATGAAGATTTGTTTTGGTTAGTGATCTCTTGCATGTGAAGTGGTTGGTTCTTGAAGTGGGTGTTCCAAGAACATTTAAGATACACATCCAAAATTCAAAAGGGGATGGGATTTCCCTCTTCTTTTTGGCTGTCCCCTTTATTCCTTTTTCACCTTTTATTTGTTTTAAATATTTTAAAACAAGACAAATAACATGTTATAAGTGACAAGTTTAATTAAACATGTACTACATAAACATGATATTACCCGACACCTTTTTTCTCGTTTTTTCATTGATTTTCTTGCTTTATTTCCACTATTAACATGGAAGGGAGTTACATGCAATATGTCATAACCATTATCATATACTTATTATATAACTAACTTAAATAATATCATAAGATAATTTGTGTAAATAAATTATCCATATAATTTATTTATTCCTCAAGTGCAAATGTTTAGAAACTCATTTTCTAAATATCATAAGAATCAATATTTAATTGTTAGATCATATCTTACAATAAATATTACGGTCTTTCTTTAGCTTGTTATTGGGTATGACCCTACTTGGATCATAATATACTAGCCACATCAATTATAATATGTGTCTTGGGCAGACCAATTCTAACAATCTCCCACTTGCACAAGATACATAGAAAATTGATGCAAGTAGTAAATACCGCCTAACAACGGTTTACTGCCCCTAATACATATGTGAGGTGCCATTCAGTAACATTAATCCTTTCAGGTACCTTACTTGTAATGATTTAGGTGAATCAATCATTTATCCTTTTGCCACAGATGTCATGTTAAATCCAGAGACACAGAATGATCCCTCTCTATTAATCTAACTTAGCAGGCCTTAGAAGCCTCACACTTAACGAATAAGAGGGGCAAATCCCCTTTTGACTACATACGTCTCTCATAATTATCTTGTACTACACTTGACATAGCCTTATGTACCGTCATGTTTTAGAACAGCGAAGAACTAGGCCAAAGAATAATATTCGGTGAATATCAAGACTCAATATGTATCTCAGGTTGGAGGATACTATGATATTCGCCTTTACTCAAAATTACTTATGATCTATCACAAAGATTCCATGTAGTAATATTTGAGGGTGGGTCAGTTCAATATTTACATCCAGTAAATATTCACGAACCATGGCAGCAAACCCTTGCTGTATGTTCATACCTTATGAATATACGCTAATCCAAGTTCATGATAGTCTTACCTTCATATTTGTCTCCACAAATATGAGCGACTACGGACATTTAGAATAATTAGCTTATTCACGGATTTAAACATGCTAAAATGGAACATAACTCAAGTCATACTCATAAAGCATGATCATATTAATAAGTTATAATAATTGTTCCAATACAAATCCAATCACTAGAATATCGAATTCCTAAGGCACAAGTATGAGCCTCATGTTTCTGCCTTTCAAGGAGCTTCGGGAGTGGATCCACAATGTTTTGATCGGTGTGAACTTTGCGAATACATATCCTTCCTTTTTCAACTTCATCCCTTATGTAGTTGAATCTCCGCCCAATGTGCCTTGTCTTTTGTTGTGCACGGGGTTCCTTGATTTGAGCAATCGCATCCTCGTTGTCACAAAAGATCTCTAGAGGGTCCTGAATGGTACGAACCACTCCTATGTCGGCAATGAACTTCCTTATCTATGCAACTTCTTGAGCTGCCAAAGAGGAGGCGATGTATTCTGATTCAGTGGTGGATAATGCTACCACACCTTGTTTTGCACTCTTCCAAGAGACTACTCCACCATTCATAACAAACACATATCCCGATTGTGATCGAGAATCATCTCGATTAGTTTGGAAACTCGCATCCATGTAACCCTTTATAACGAGTTCCTCCTCACCAAAGCCATATATTAGAAACATATCCTTAGTCCTTCTAAGATATTTCAATATACTCTTAACCGCCATCCAATGGCTGGTTCCCGGATTTTGTTGGTATCTACTTGTCATGCTCAAAGAGCATGACACATCCGGTCTAGTGCATATCATGGCATACATGATGGATCCTATAGCTGATGCATATGGGATTCCTTTCATTTTCACTTGCTCATCCTTTGAGCTTGGACATTGAGACGCACTCAATATTGTTCCTCTTTGAATAGGAACCAAGCCTTTCTTAGAGTTCTCCATCTTGAATCTTTTCAAGATTTTATCAATGTATGCACTTTGGTTTAAACCTATCAACTGCCTTGATCTATCCCTATAGATCTTTATTCCTAAGATGTAGGTGGCTTGACGAAGATCCTTGATGGAAAAACAATTTCCAAGCCAGGTTAATACACCTTCCATGGTTGGAATGTCATTTCCAAACAATAGTATGTCATCAACATACAATACTAAGAAGGTGATGATGCTCCTACTAGCTTTCTTATACACACAAGCCTCATCAGCGTTTTTAATGAATCCAAATTTCTTGACTTGATCATCAAAATGATGATTCCAACTTCCAGATGCTTGTTTCGATCCATAGATTGATTTATTTAACTTGCATACTTTATTAGGATGTTGTGGATCGATAAAACCTTTGGACTGAACCATATAGACATCTTCTTCAAGATAGCCATTTTGAAAAGCAGTTTTTGACATCCATTTGCCAAATCTCATAGTCATAATATGCGACTATGGCAAATAATATCCTAGTAGACTTTAGCATTACCACGGATGAAAAGGCTTCATTATAATCAACCCCTTGAGTTTGAGTAAAACCTTTTGCTAGAAGTCTTGCTTGATAAGTATCCAAGTTTCCATGCATATCAGTTTTCTTCTAGAAAACCCACTTCAAACCGGTCTGGAGTTAAGAGGTGGTGCAACCAAGTCCCATACTTGGTTGTCATGCATGGATTGCATCTCAACATTCATGGCTTCAAGCCATTTGTCACAATCGGATTGTGATATTGCATCATGGTATGTGGTGGGTTCATTGAATCTACCACATAGCATCCATCCATGAAAAATCCATATCTTTCGGGTAGATTACTAATTCTACTAGTTCTTCGAACATTTTGTGTGTCTTGATCAACCATATGATCACTCTCAACAACCTCTTGTTGAGTGCTAGTATCAACCAAATGTGCATCGGCTTGTGGTTCTCGATCCTTCTCGAGTTCCACCGTTCTATCAGTTCCTTCCATAAGAAACTTAGTTTCCAAGAACTCAACCTTTAGAGCAATGAACACCTTTTGCTCGTTTGGGTTGTAAAAGTAATATCCCATAGATTCCATGGGATATCCTACAAAGATACACTTAGTAGATCGAACTTCAAGTTTATATTAGGAGTTGCTTTTGACATAAACCTCACAACCCCATACCTTTAAATATGATAATGATGGAACCCTTACATGCCATATTTCAAAAGGTATCTTGTCCACTTTCTTGGTTGGGGCCATATTTAGAATATGGACTGCCGAGAGCAATACGTAACCCTAAAATGATAGAGGCAATCTGTCACACCCCCGGCCCAGGAGGGTGGGACGTCACACACTAGCAACAACATACATGGTAGCGGAAACAAACCAATATAGGAGCTCAAAGGAAGAGAACATCACATGTTATTTAAAGTTTTAAAAGACATCGGGCTGGAAATAGATCCAGCCCCAAATGTTTACATAGTTCAACATAAGTCAAATAGTCATTGTGTCAACATTTTCCATCATTGTTCAAATTGTTCAAATCATAATTTTGGTCACCCAAGCAAATGCCATAGTCTCGGGAGTTGAGTCTAAGTCTTCCATAATAGCTAAGAGTCTTCACGGGTTACCTAAAACATGCTCAAAAGAAAATACAGTCAACTAAAAAGTTGGTGAATTCAAGTGCTTAAAACTTAAAAACAATAAAAGGAACTTTTAAAGTTCACATTAAAGGTTTAGAATCAAGTGTGAAAGCTCATGAAAAATCTTATTTGATTTTTTTTGAAAGCATCAATTTTAGTATCAATCATTTTGGGGTATCACAATCAACCCTGCACTCGGTCCCCGGTTGGCCACTTCTAAATTTGCGTTTAAACGGATATTCCCGAAGGAAGGAACCAAGACTCAAAACAGTGAACCATTCCTGCCAGGATGGTTCACCATGGTTTCTTACTCAAAACCTATTACATGCCACATACGATCCCTCAGGATCTCAGTGGGGTACCACCCTGTGGCGGGAGCCACTGTGTGTGGGGCATTCCCCAAATAGATCTATCCACATAAAACAAGCGGTTCACAAAAGAATTAATGTTCATGATATAAGTATCAACAGGTATCCATAAGTCCCACATACAAGCATCAAGTAAAGCATAATCATAGTTCATAAAACAATAGAGCACGTTTCATCCCAAAAATAGTAAGTAAAAAAGGGATCACTAGAACTCACCTTAGGTGTTAAGCAAAAGAAACTCTTCGTGTGCCGGGAATATATCAAGTCTGGCACCCTAACATGAATATATTAAGTGATTAGCTACTGCTCTAAACCTATTCAAGGTGCAACAAGAGTGTCTAAGTCTTAGTTTGTCAGATTCGGCTTTGATTCGATTAGGGTTTGCATAAAAAGTTTCCTTTTATGGAAAGTCAAGGTTTCTCATACAATCAAGGATTTTTACATTATTAAGTCAAGAATATATGGTAAATATGCTATTCAAGTGACTAAAGGGCTCATTCGAGTAGGTTATGAAGTTGGGCTAAATTTTATAGTTTAGCCCCTGAAGTTTCAAAATGTCATAACCGACCATTACACATGTGTAAATCATTGTAACTTGAGTTTATACATTACCAAAACTTCATTTAACTTAAAAATCAGATTGTTGGGGTGTTTAAAAGTTATTTTTGAGTAGGTTATGACTCTTGTTTGAGAGGGTTTTCAAACAAGTGTTTAAAGTGTGTTGTTACATGTAGAAAGAAGGATTTTCAAGGTGTTTTTATGCTATAACCTCCCATTCATGGTGTACACCCATTTGTAACTTTCAAAACAGGTTATTAGAAGTTTCATGAACCATTCAAAAGCAGGTTAAAAGTTTAGTTTTCAAAGGTTACAACGTACACAAGTTAGATGGTGCAAAAACACCCAAAAATTGGGTTTTCAAGGGGTAAATCGGGCTCTACCCTTTAGAATGACTATCATATCATGTGATTTACCTTCAAGAACGTTGGGAACTCAAAGATCTCAGATCTAGTTTGATCAATTAGATTAGGATTTGCAGCGGAATAGTATAAGAATTAGACAAATTCAAGCAATAACACAAATGATAGTTCAATGGAACAGTACGGTTATAGAGAGAAAAGGTATTTCTGGAAAAAGGAATATTTCATTCAATACATGCTTCGGCAATTTCAAAATTAGGTCAGCCTCCCTTTTATAAGGATGGTGACGTCAGCTGATGTCACTTGATAGTGACACCTAACCGTTATTACAACAACTACTGAAAGTTAAACTAAACTACCGAAGATGTCTACAACAGCTGACATCTTCTTACAAAAGCTATGTGTAGTACTACTATAACTACTGAAACTATAACTACTAAACTACAACGTCTGAAGAACAGGCTCTTCTGACGTTTTACATTTAGTAAAGTACTGAAAAAAAACTACTGAAACTAAAATAGAAAACTACTGAAAAGAAACCATCACAACAACTGAAGAGACTACTTCAGCTATTATGACAACCTCTGAAGTCTTCAGTTCTTGACTTCAGCTGATGTAGTCTTCAGTACTTGAACTTCAGCTGATGGCTTCAGCACTTGAACTTCAGCTGATGAAGTCTTCAGTAGTTGTTGTGATGTCTGTGGGACTTAAAGGTTTTTCTGATCAGGCTCATTGGTTCTTTTGATCCAACAAACTCCCCCTGAACCAATGCAGCCAAAACCTTTAACTTTATTGATGTCCCACTTATTAGGCAGAAAAGTTTTGTCTTTTTCTTCTGGATCAGCTCAGAAATGTCCAATATCAGCACAGGACAGGGAAGAGGTTTCAAAGATCTGATTGGCAAAGGATGGATGGGAACTCTGTCTTGGGGAACTGGACATAGAGCTGTTACCCCATTCATGGAACCTACTTCCCAACTATGAGTCTGTAAGACTCTCACATAGGCCTCAATTAAGACTATTTGATCATCCATGGTAAGATCTTTAGCTTCTCCCTCAAAAAAGAACTCAGGCCCATAGTACTCAGACACGTATTTGACCTGTTTCCCATTCCTTAACTCCACAGTTGTGATTTCTCTGTAAGCAAATTCATCAGGGTGATTACCCTCTAGCAACAACTGGAGTTCATTATGTCTGATTTCCTCAAGCCTCTTGTATGCTATCCCCTTTTTCACCATTTTGTTCTCCAACAACTTTTGTGGGGGATGATTGGCTTTATAGGCTTTCTTGAAGTCTTCTAGGATCTCCCAGGGTGATACTACAATGGCCAGCATGATCACTGCATCTACAATCTTTTTCACTTGGCCATTGTATCTGTGTGGAATGTCTTTCTTGTGAATCCTATGACTCACCCTAGGATCAGGCCAAATCCTTATTTTCTCCTTCTGATATTGAAAAGTTTGTTTGAGAGCATATAACCTCAGAGCATATTTTCTCATGGATATAATTGATGAAGTTTGAGTATAAACTTTGTCAACCATTCTTAACAGCTCCTCGTCATGTAGTTTATGCTGTTGCTCTTCTTTAAGTTTTACCTTCGTAGTTTCCATCTGGATGGCAGGAGTGAGTGTTGGTTGACTCTTGGCCTTAGGCAATGTAATGACAGCTGAAATAGGCAGCCTGTCCTCATCTTCATCATCATCTTCTTCTTCTTCAAGCCTCAACACCCTTCTCTTCCTCTTCTTGGGTGCATCATCGGCTATTGGTTTCTTGGGAAAGGGAGTTGGTTTTGTGGGTTGTGATGTGGGTTGTTTTGATGTGGGAGATTGGACAGGCTGTTCTAGCATTTTTGAAAGAGAAGCTTTGGTGTGCTTGGCTAGATCAGTCCTGCTCCCAGCACCAGCTTCATTCGGGGCTTCTATGATCATCCCTTTAGTGAATACCTCAGACAAACAGATCTTGTTGGTTATTTCCAAGATACTACCCCTGGCCCATGATTTAACCTCAAGGACTGATCTCCCCAGATACTTCAAAATGAATCTTGCCATAGCTTCAAGTCTCTCCTTCTCTTTTTCACTATAGCAAGACCATCGGTGTTCAATCTCCTGAATCTCCAACCTCCTGATCTCAGAATCAAGCTTAGCTGTATCAAAGCCTTGCCTAAACAGCTGATCAATGATTTTATCCATTGACCTGCTGTGTTGGTCATCAGCTATCTTGATCATATCATCCAGCTTCTTTTCATCAGGAGTCTTTTCACTTTCACCACCCTTCTTCTTCTTATATGAAACATGAAAGTCTTTTTCTTTTTCAGTATCCTTCTCCATCTCCTTCTCCATCCCCACCTCCTTCTCCACCTCTTTCTCTTTCACCTCTTCAACTCTTTTCCTCTTGATTGCTTTCACTGACTTAGACTCCCCCTTTTTGGTTGCATTGGTTATAGGGGTGTGAATGTCTGAAAGTATCTTTGACACAGCATCATCAACCAGGGTTTTGATGTTTGAGGAAAGCCTCTCATCAAGGGTGTGATTCACAATATCAGTGATGATGGGAGTGATGAGAGGCAAGGATGTTTTAAAGATAGCAACCATTTGCTCAGAGGGGTTCTGTCCCTGAGAAATGGTGCCAGAAGCAGAGGCTGGTGGCTGAGTATTTGGGAGTGGCTTTGTGTGGGAGACCTTCAGAAGAAGGTGCCATCTATGGGTGAATGTTGGCAGATGGACTTGATTCTTGAGAGAATTTGGCAAGTAGTTCTCTTAATCTACTTACCTCATCCTCAAGAATAGTGTTTTGGGCTAAAACATCATAAACGAAGCCCAGATCATCATCAGTGTTAGCTGAATCACCTGACCTCCTGATTATATCAGGATGAACATGTGCTAAGTGTGGATTAGTATACACATGTGCCCCTTTGTCTTGGAACAGTGGACTTCCTGGCTCAGGATGAAATCCTTCGTCAGCAGTTGCCTCTGGTGAGGACTTAGAGATGTTACCAACTTCACCTTGTTCATGTGCCAAAGCAGGAGAAGTGGCAGCCTCACCAGATGTTCTAAACTACTCTTCCACACAGGGAAATAAAACATTGTAATCCCTGTGCTGTGGGCTCTCAGCAACACTTGGATCCTCCCTCTCAGTGGTTGAGGTTTGCCCAGTTGTAATAGGTTCTAGGGGAGAGGGTGGAGTGTTAAGCTAAGTTAGCACTTTTGCAATTATAATAGTTGAATTTGTAGGGCGGTTGCAATGGGAGATAGGGGTGAATCAGTTTGCACCTTGCAATGGAACCTTCTCAAGTGAGATAGGTTCCAGAAATGTGGTAGCCCCGAAAGTGGTTGCTTTAGGATCCTGTTGAGAGGATGCCTGAGCAGTTGTGGCTGGTGGAGTCCTTATAACTACTGGGGGATTCGTACCAGTAGCTACTTCCTGCCATTGTGGTGCAGGGGCATCCTCATGGGACTCGACTCCCTGAGTAGCTTTGGGCTTTTTAGCTTTTGGCTTGGTGGGGACTTTGGGTTTGGAGGAGGAGGCTGTGGGTTCCCGCTGGTTGGGTTTTAGCAGCTTGGCAGCCTGTTTGAGGTGTGTGTCTGAGTTGTGCCTGGAGTATACTTCAGGCAATACAGCCAGAGCAGGGACTCCTAGGCCAACAAGGCCCTCAGTTTTTAATTGTTTTTCAATAATGGCCATGAGGAACCTTGGATATAATATCCATCTGGTAGCCACAGGTTTCATAGCCATATCTTTTAATTTTAAAAGATTATTTCAAAAAATTTAAGATTTTGTTGCTCAGGGATAGAGTACAATACATGCTGCCACCTTGATGACATTTGATCCCATGAAGATGATTTGGGGGAAAAGCAAAAGATAAGTCATTCAGGATCATGAAAGTGCTTCTTCAGGATTGTGGAAGCACGGAGGTCACCTTGGTATCCATGGTGGGCAAAAGATAAGTCGGTTGTGCCCTTAGGATACTCAGTGACGAAGGTGCCATCATTCAGATTTAGGGTTTGTCGAATGATGTCAGAAGTGATAACCACCTTCTTTTGGTTGACAAACGACTGGAGAGTGACCTCGGCGTCATTCTCACCAGTTGTGATGGTGACGTTTGTCCAGAACTGTTTGAGTGATTCGGCGTGGATGATTGGATTTAGAAGAAAGGCCGTTTTGTAAGGAGATTCCACCATCAGATCGATGGCGTCATCGAACTTGGTACAAATGGCTGATTTTATGAGGAAGACTACATAATTATGGCGTGGTTTGAGCTGCATGGTCGCCATTAATGCAGGAGGGAAGTTAAGAGTTTTTGAATAATAGGGTTTGTGAGAATGAAACACTCTGAAGTTAGGGTTAGGTATTTATAGAGTATGGACATGAAACGGCTGATGGAAAACGTCTGAAGGTTTTGGTGTTAGTCATCAGGGTTTAAAACGACTGATGACATGGGTTTAACCTTCAGAGGTTGTAAACAGCTGAAGACTTGGTGTTAGTCATCAGTAGTTTACAACTACTGAAGACATGGTTTTGGCTTCAGTTGTTTTGATATGAAACAACAGTAGTTTGAATTAGCTGAAGAGTAATTTTACTCATCAGCTGTTGTTATCAATTCAGATGTTTCAATTTGATCTCAACATTTACTCATCATACTTTGTCTGATTTTTCAGACGTTTCAATGGCCATCAGCCCTTTGGAATATTTATTCTTCAGCTCTTGTGAACAAATGTTCAGAAGATCTGTTAAAATAAATTATTCTTCAGAACTTGTGAACAAATATTGTCTTTAGTACTTATGTGGAAGATTACACATCAGTACTTTTGGATAAAATTTGTTCTTCAGTACTTATTTGTTAGAAAAAGGCATGAGGAGTTATAACCACATCAGTAGTTGTAACTTCATCAGTTCTTTGCAACAAATAATGTACTTCAGTACTTTGAAGTATTTTAGGCTTCAGTAGTTATGAAAAATGCTGAATACTAAATAACTCATCAGTACTTATTTTTGACTTTTGTTGTCACACCCTCAATTTCAACGAACGGGGTTTTACTGTTAGGCGTGTGACATACCAAGATCTCAGACACAGTCATATCGAACGACACTATATGAATTTAAAATAAACATTTGACTTCATTCAAAAGAACATAAACAAAGTTTACAATAGTGCGAAAGCGAGTACATAATTAGTAAATCCATTACAGTATAGTTACAATAGCCATGTTTAGACAAAATGTTCAATGCTGAAATTAAAATAGATGAATGCATGTCCTGAGTGCGTTTCCTTAGCGTGCATCATGAGCTTATGCGTTCCTGTGACCTGAGAAAACATGCTAAAATGTGTCAACATAAAGTTGGTGAGTTCACAGGTTTAATCAACAAGAAATGTGTTCGTAAGTGTTCAATGGTTTGCGTTTCAATGGTTTAGTATATAGAGGATATCGTTAGGTAGCTAGCCTATGTTCTTGTTACTTAGCGTTTTGAACCGAAGCTGACTGTTTACGTCCTATATGTGTTTGTTGTATCCCCGCCACGTCTCGCAAGACCGTGACAAATGTTAGGTCAATCAAGCACCCGTTTGACCTCCAATCAAGCTAGCGCGACTAGCCCGGGTGGGGTTTGTCAGACCCATTAGTACTACTCAAAATTACCTCGCTAATCCCATTACTAACGTTCGAGTGTGTCAGGACATGTTGTGTGTTTGCACTAACGTAACAAGCGATATCAATAATACTACAACCATTTATGTAAGTCTGTTTTGCATGTCTTCTCCCCCAAAAAGGAAAGAGAGTAAAATAGGGGCCGTGAAACTCGCAGATGACGTAATAAGTATGTAGGATGAAGGTCTCCCAAGTGTTGTTTACAATGCGTTGTCAAACACCTATTGACAGTTATGTTAAGCGTTAATGTTGTGTTCAGCGTTAATAGACATGTTTAGTCGGGTCGGTCGCATGGGTTCGGTCGTGGGTGTCACACACACAAGCCGGCATAGACGTATCAGACTTTATGTAGATTCCCAATTAAGTTGTTGATATTTGTAAATGGTTAGGTTACGTTATGTTGAAAGAGTATGTGCTTGTTGATTGCGTTGAATTTAATCTTTGTGGTCAAGAAATGACACTTTATTGATTGTTACCATATCATCACACGATAGGCACACCGCATGCAAGGAGAATTCACTCACAATGACTCCAATCGCATATCAAGGCTAGACGCACGACTGGACACTTCATTCGCGCGAATGGGCCTTCAATCGTACGAATCAATCTCATTCGTACGGTTGAACCCTCATTCGTACGACTTAGCATTCAATCGTACCACACATCACCCATTCACCCGACTCAATGACCAATCGCATGACTGGACCTTCATTCGTGCGATTGGACCTTCAGTCGGGTGGTACTCAGTCGCACGCATTTCATCCGGTTGACTCAATCGCACACACTCCCAATCGCATGCACTCATTTGCACGTCCCAACCCAGTCGCACCACCCAGTCGCACAATGGGCCAGTCGCATGACTGGCCCAGTCGTATGACTCAGTCGCATGACTGGCCCAGTCGCGAACTACAGCAGATAGCGACTGCTGGACGGGCTGAACAGCCTTCGGCTGTCCCGTGCTCGGTTTTCATACAATCAGGACTTCCAGGAACACTTTCCTAACATGTCTAAGTGAAATGCACATGTTGATTGACCTCACACACACCCCCACGACCACATGCATTCGGGTTGAACCCGAACACCCGAACCCCAAATTTGTAGTAGAGAAACGAGCAATAAAACGGATGTACAGGGTCGCCTACCTGCTGGGAACGTGATTTCTCAGCTGTTGCGTGGTCTAACCGACGAAGACGAGCTCAATCAAGGTGTTTTTGGTGCTTGGATGAAGAAAGGGAGAGGGAGAGAGCGACTGAAGAGAAGAGAGCAGAGTGTGGAATGTGGGCTGGTGGATGGGTATTTATACCCAGCCCCAGTTTGGCAATTGGTCAAGTTTAGTCCCTGTACTTAGGTCCCGTGTTCCCAAATTGGTTTCGGTTGATGACGGCGTAGATGTGCGAGCTACGTTAACTAAGAGGATTCCTTAGGAAATCCCGTTTATGTGAATCCTCTACAAACACCCGTGTTAGTATTTTATCATTATTTATTTAACGATGTCGGTGGCGGTGTTTGTATACGTTTCGAGTATTAACGAGTACGTGCCAACGATAACGACAGTGGTTTGGATAGTGTTAACCTGGAATTACGGGGTGTCATATTTGTATACTAATGCTTATCTTTTAATCTACTTACCTCGTCCTTAAGAATAGTGTTTTGGGCTAAAACATCGTAAAAGAAGCCCAGGTCATCATCAGTGTTAGCTGAATCACCTGACCTCCTGATTATATCAGGATGAACATCTGTTGAGTGTGGATCAGTATGCATATGTGCCCCTTTGTCTTGGAACTGGTGACTTCCTGCCTCAGGTTGAAATCCTTCATCAGCAGTTGCCTCTGGTGAGGACTTAGAGATGTTACCAACTTCACCCTGTTCATGTGCTGAAGCAGGAGAAGTGACAGCCTCACCAGATGTTCTGATCTCCTCTTCCACACAGGGAGATAGAACATTGTAATCCCTGTCCTGTGGGCTCTCAGCAACACTTGGATTCTCCCTCTCAGTGGTTGAGGTTTGCCCAGTTGTAATAGGTTCCTGGGGAGAGGGTGGAGTGTTAAGCTGAGTCAGCACTTTTGCAATTATAATGGTTGGACTTTGTGGGGTGGTTGCAATGGGAGATAGGGGTGAATCAGTTTGCACCTTGGGAGAGTGGTGCTCTTCAATGGTAACCTTCTCAAGTGAGATAGGTTCTAGAAATGTGGCAGCCCCGAAAGTGGTTGCTTCAGGATCCTGTTAAGAGGATGCCTGAGCGGTTGTGGCTGGTAGAGTCCTTGTAACTACTGGGGGATTCGTATCAGTAGCTACTTCCTGCCTTTGTGGTAAAGGGGCATCCTCAGGGGACTTAACTTCCTGAGTAGCCTTTTTGGGCTTTTTAGCTTTTGGCTTGGTGGGGACTTTGGGTTTGGAGGAAGAGGCTGTGGGTTCCCGCTGCTTGGGTTTTAGCAGCTTGGCAGCCAGTTTGAGGTGTGTGTCTGAGTTGTGCCTGGAGTATACTTCAGGCAATATAGCCAGAGCAGGGACTCCTAGGCCAACAAGGCCCTTAGTTTTTAATTGTTTTTCAATAATGGCCATGAGGAACCTTGGATATAATATCCATCTGGTAGCCACAGGTCTCATAGCCATATCTTTTAATTTTAAAAAGATTATTTCAAAAAAAATAAGATTTTGTTGCTCAGGGATAGAGTACAATACCTGCTGCCACCTTGATGACATTTGATCCCATGAAGATGATTTGGGGGCAAGGCAAAAGATAAGTCATTCAGGATCATGAAAGTGCTTCTTCAGGATTGTGGAAGCACGGAGGTCACCTTGGTATCCATGATGGGCAAAAGATAAGTCGGTTGTGCCCTTAGGATACTCAGTGACGAAGGTGGCATCATTCAGATTTAGGGTTTGTCGAATGATGTCAGAAGTGATAACCACCTTCTTTTGGTTGACAAATGACTGGAGAGTGACCTCGGCGTCATTCTCACCAGTTATGATGGTGACGTTTGTCCAGAACTGTATGAGGGATTCGGCATGGATGATTGGATTTAGAAGAGAGGCCGTTTAGTAAGGAGATTCCACCATCAGATCGATGGCGTCATCGAACTTGGTACAAAAGGCTAATTTTGTGAGGTAGGCTACACAATTATAGCGTGGTTTGAGCTGCATGGTCGCCATTAATGCAGGAGGGAAGTTAAGAGTTTTTGAATAATAGGGTTTGTGAGAATGAAAAACTCTGAAGTTGGGGTTAAGTATTTATAGAGTATGGTCATGAAACGGCTGATGGAAAACGTCTGAAGATTTTGGTGTTAGTCATCAGGTGTTTGAAACGACTGATGACATGCTTTTAACCTTCAGAGGTTGTAAACGACTGAAGACTTGGTGTTAGTCATCAGTAGTTGTAAACTACTGAAGACATGGTTTTGGCTTCAGTTGTTTTGATATGAAACATCAGTAGTTTGAACCAGCTGAAGAGTAATTTTACTCATCAGCTGTTGTTATCAATTCAGATGTTTCAATCTGACCTCAACATTTACTCATCAGACTTCGTCTGATTTTCAGACGTTTCATTGGCCATCAGCTCTTTGGAATATTTATTCTTCAGCTCTTGTGAACAAATGTTTAGAAGATCTGTTAAAATAAATTATTCTTCAGAACTTGTGAACAAATATTGTCTTCAGTACTTATGTGGAAGATTACACATCAATATTTTGGACAAAATTTGTTCTTCAGTACTTATTTGTTAGAAAAAGGCATGAGGAGTTATAACCACATCAGTAGTTGTAACTTCATCAGTTCTTTGCAATAAATAATGTACTTCAGTACTTTGAAGTATTTTAGGCTTCAGTAGTTATGAAAAATGTTGAATACTAAATAACTCATCAGTACTTATTTTTGACTTTTGTGTACTAATGCTCATCAGTACTTGTGATCTGAGTGCATTAGTATTAGTCAATTTATT
Source organism: Flaveria linearis (assembly GCA_024085815.1). Classification (NCBI taxonomy): domain Eukaryota; kingdom Viridiplantae; phylum Streptophyta; class Magnoliopsida; order Asterales; family Asteraceae; genus Flaveria; species Flaveria linearis. The sequence continues at coordinate 61,065,031 of CM044003.1, read as the reverse complement.
CCAGCTACAGCATACCAAGCCTTAGTATCAGATTTTGAAAAGTAGCACTGTCCAAAGGCTTAGTAAATATATCTGCAAGCTCATCGGCACTAGGAACAAACTTTGGATCAATCAAACCTTTTTCATAACAATCCCTAATAAAATGATGTCTGATCGCAATATGTTTGGTCCTAGAATGCTGGACTGGATTCTTAACAATACAAAGAGCTGAAGCACTGTCCATTAGTAATGGAGTCTTAGTTTCTGTAATGCCATAATCCAACAATTGATTCTGAAGCCAGAGTACCTGAGATGTACAACTTGCAGCAGTAATGTACTCTGCTTTGGCAGTTGATGTTGCAATTGAAGTTTGTTTCTTACTCTGCCAAGAAACTAAACAATTGCCTAGAAATTGGCACCCACCAGAAGTTGATTTTCTGGTGACTTTGCACCCTGTATAGTCACTATCAGAGAAAGCAACTAATTTGCAAGAGTGCCCAGTGGAATACCAAAGTCGTAGAGATTGAGTTCCTTGCAAGTATCTAAAGATCCTTTTGACTGCAACCAAATGGGATTCTTTAGGTGTAGCTTGAAATCTAGCACAGACACAAGTTGCAAACATGATGTCTAGTCTAGAGGCTATAAGGTACATCAAGGAACCAATCATATATCTGTAAAGGGTTTCATCAATAGCTTTACCTTTCTAATCAACATCCAATTGTGTGGTGCTGCTTATGGGAGTAGAACAGGGCTTACAGTTTTGTAAATCAAACTTGTTCAAAAGATCTTTTGTATATTTGGACTGATGAATGAAAGTTCCATCAGCCCTTTGTTTGATTTGCAAACCCAGAAGGAACTGTAATTCTCCCATGGCACTCATTTAAAATTTTTGGTGCATTAACTTTGTAAATTCATCACAAAACGGCGGATCAGAGGATGCAAAAATAATATCATCAACATAAATTTGAACAAGTAGCTTATGTTGTCCCACTTTCTTTATGAATAAAGTTTTATCTATGGAGCCTCTAGTGAAATTATTTTGAAGAAGAAAATTTGATAATGTTTCATACCAGACTCTAGGAGCTTGTTTCAACCCATATAGAGCCTTATCAAGGTTATACACCCAATCTGGATGTTTATTGTCCTCAAAACCAGGTGGTTGACACAATAAACCTCTTCTTTTATTTTACCATATAAAAAGGCACTTTTTGTAGGATTCTATATGCCCAAGACACATAGAATATTGATGTGGTTAGTACGTTATGATCCAAGTCGGGTTATACCCAATAACAATCTTAGCAAACACCCATTAATATTTAATTGATGATATGATCATGCTATTAAATATTTACACCAATTTAGAAAATGGGTTTTCTAATAAGTTGCATTTGAGAATGAACAACTTATCAGTATTTTTTGTTCAATAATATTATTTGAAGTGTTATTTAAATAAGTTGGATAACACCAAATAATAATGAGAGTATACTACTTATACAATTAAATGGTTAATTGCATAAACTAGTTGCAAGACTAGATAATATATGTGTGTGTTAATTTTATAAGAGGGAAACCTTTTTTTTTTAAATTTTGCCCCCCCCTTTTAATTTCATTGGATCCTTGGCCTTGAAACTAACACACATCAATACTTGTCTAGTTCATCTCACTTTCTCTTATATCTCAATACATGCAAACTAGCAAACGGTCTCCTCTCTCTCCCTCATTGTTTACGGAAACAACAGCAGGAAGAAAGGGTTTTTTGGAGCCTTTTGTGGTGTTTCTTCCTAACAAGAAGGTGTGTTTGCAAAGAGCTTGGGGTATACAAGCTTGAGGGATCCTTCTCTTGGAGCCTTGGCCGAATTTTCAGCATCCAACATCCCCTTTTGTGTCGGTTTTTGCTGCTGCTGAAAGGTAGTTTTCACAGCTCAATGTAGCTGTGATTTTATGTACATTTACATGTGTTCATAGCTTGCTTATTCACATAAAAGATCCCCTTTGTTCTTGGGTTTGTTTTCACTTTAAAACATCAAATAGAATATGAGATTTTCAGCCTATAAACAAGATTTTAAAGCTATACTTCCGCTGCGTTTTACAAAGTTTAAGTGGTTAAACTATGTCTTGTGTTCTAACAAACCCCTATAATGGTATCTAGAGCCGGTTATGTGGATAGCTAGCTTGTATGGTCTTTTAAAAATTTGTTTTATGGACTTTAAAACCCTTTAGGGGCTGCTATGTTCTTGTATGTTGAATCCCCAAACTTTCAAGGTCATATCACACATGCGTGTGGTTAAACCTTGAAAGATATGTATGATGATATGTATATTGTTTGGACAATGTTTAAAACCCGAAATTTCAGTTTATGTTGGCTAAAATTTCGTTGTTTTAGTGGGGTTTCTTTAATATATTTGGATGATATGATGAATGTTCATGTTGGTGCATAACCTAGCATTTGGCCTTGTGTTTTTTGGATGTATGCAATGGTTGCTTTGGTTTATTCAATGGGGTTGTATATTAATTTATTTGTGCTTTGTATAAAATATGTAATTTATTTATTATTGGGTTGTAATAAATAGATTAGGTGTATTTTTCATTTTACTAGATATCAAGTATTAGGACTTTATATCTTGTAATATAAAGACATACGCCTTGGAAGCACAAAGGAAAGACACAAGAGAAACATGGAGCATTTTGGATGCGGTTTCAAGTGGGAGGCTTTTGGAAGCTTTCTATGTGTTTTGTTATGACCTTAGGAAAGACCAAATGACAACACTTGTGATGGCAAACAAGTGTTGTCAACATAATGGCTATGGTTATGCACATGTGGTTGTTTATATTTATGCTTGTTTGAATGTTTGTTATTTGATTGTATGGTTGATATTTTGACATGCATTACAAACTACTTAACAAACTTAACAAGCTAAAAATTGATGGTTCTTAATCATTAAAAGGTAATAAAATGTTATTAAAATGATTTAATGGTTTTAAAGATTAAAATAGGTTTTAATCAAAGGACCATAACGTATCTTGTCTTTGAAAGCATGCAAATACAAGTACATAGAGTTTTCTAAACTAGAATCATGAAACCTCTAAATATTCTAAAACAAGATCAACACCGTCCTTTTACACAACACTTAAGTCACTCGGGAACTCTTAGTGGGATAAAGGTCACCTAACCATTTTGAGGGAACTTATGACTTAAGGTGAGAATGCCATATTCGTGGGATAAAGGTCACCTAACCACTCATTTTGGCAAACTCACACGTGTGTGTAAGTAGGATGTCTTGATTTGCAAACCATGTTAAATGGATCACCTACAATATGGTTTCCAAATGGTGTTAATGGGATTAACATGCCGACTTTACATATGATGTTTAAAGTCGATCCCATACCTCTAGAAGTTGCAAATGGTTGCAACCGTCAATCGTTGACCACCTTATTAATTTAAATCGTGGGATAAAGGTCACCTAACCACAATTTAAATGTAATGTTGGGTTCTAGATTTTAATATGAAAATAACCTTAAAAGGTATTAATTATTAAAAAATAGCAATATCAAAAGTACTAAAATAGATCTTTGTTAAAGTTTGTAGATGGCCACCAATAATGATAATCATGATAACTCATCTACGTCCACCCAATCTTTATGAGTGATACTCCAAAAGGAACGTCTAAATCATAACAATTTTATTGATTGGTATCGAAACTTGAGAATCGTTCTCAAGCAAGAGAGACGATCATATGTTTTAGACGACCCTATCCACGATCAACCTACTGAGGATGATGAGGAGGCCTATAACGATTGGATAAAGTACACTGAGGACTCCGTCCAAGTTTCTTGTCTCATGCTAGCGAGCATGACTCCGGGTCTCCAAAAGGAGTATGAACATCACGGAGCTTATGACATGATAACCCAGCTGAAGGAAACATTCCAACAGCAAGCAAGGGTTGAGCGCTTCAAAACGGTTCGAGCACTCCATGCACGTCGTATGGACGACAACCAATCGATTTCATCTTATGTACTTAAGATGAAAAGCCACATTGACCGCCTTGAAAGGCTTAATTGTCTTGTCTCAAAGGAATTGGGCAAGGATTTGATCCTTAATGGCCTTACAAAGAAGTTCGAGGCATTCGTGTTGAACTACAACATGAATGCTTGGGACAAAACATTGGTGAGCTTCACTCAATGCTCAAAACGGCCGAGGCGGCCATGGGTAAAAGGGTTTTACCCGTTCTCACCATCAATGAAGGTGGGAACAATAAAAGGCCTCATCCCGCACCCAAGGCAAAAGTTGCCAAGGGTAAGGGACCCATTTGGGGAAAGGGGAAAGGGGTGGCAAGGGTTCCACCCAAACCTCAAGAGGAGAAGCAAAAGGTTGCTAATAATGACCCATGCTTCAAGTGTGGGGAGATTGGACATTGGGCAAGGAATTGTCCTGTCCATCTCCAAGAGTTGAAAGCAAAGAGGGATGTCGGGCAGACCTTAGGTACAATATACATGATTCATATTGATCATAATGTTACATCTTCTAACACATGGGTATTGGATACCGGATGTGGAACTCATATTTGTAATTTGTTGCAGGGGTTCACAAGAAGTAAGGACTTCAATCAAGGGGATGTTAGCTTCTTCATGGGCAATGGAACAAAAGTCATAGTTGAAGCTCGTGTGGACTACATCCTAAAACTTCCAAGTGGCTTGGATGTTATTTTGAAGAACGTTTTGTATGCTCCTAGTTTGACTACGAACATTATTTTTGTATCCCAATTAAGACATTATGATTATGTATTATCTTTTGTTGAAAATGATATTCATGTTTCTTTAAAAGATATGTTCTATTTTAAAGCTATTCCCATTAATGGTATTTATGAATTGGTTCATGAAAATACTTTAAATAGTTCATTGTACCAAACTAACACCAAGAAACTCAAGTTGGATTTGAGTGATACCTATCTTTGGCATTGTCGTCTTGGTCATATAAACAAGAAACGTATACAAACACTTCAAAAGAATGGTCTTTTAAAAACACATGAATGTGATTCATTTGATGTATATGAATCTTGTTTACAAGGAAAAATGACTAAGGCGCCCTTTAGTGGAACGAACGAAAGGGCAAAAGATTTATTAGGAATCATACATTCGGATGTATGTGGTCCTTTTAAGCCAATGGCTAGGAATGGTGAAAGATACTTCATTACCTTTACCGAAGATTATAGTCGCTATTGGTATGTGTACTTATTAAGGCACATAGATGAAGCTTTTGAAACGTTCAAAATCTTAAAGATTGAAGTAGAAAATCAACTCAACAAGTCGATTAAAGTTCTCCGTACTGATAGAGGAGGTGAATACCTAAGTGATGCTTTTCAAGATCATCTTAGGAATTGTGGGATTGTCTCACAACTCACTCCACCTGGAACACCACAACATAATGGTGTGTCTGAGAGGAGGAATCGAACCCTATTGGATATGGTGCGATCAATGATGGCTAGAAGCTCATTGCCTCTATCATTTTGGGGTTTCGCTTTGCTCTCCACGGCCCGTATACTAAATATGGCCCCAACCAAAAAGGTGGAAAGGACACCTTTTGAGATATGGCATGGAAGAGTTCCATTCCTATCATACTTAAGGGTCTGGGGTTGTGAGGCTTATGTTAAGACTCCCACCCCAAACAAATTGGAAGTCCAATCCACCAAGTATATTTTTGTTGGATATCCTAAAGATTCTGTGGGATATTATTTCTATGATCCACTAGAACAAAAGGTGTTTGTTACCAGAAAGGGTAAGTTCTTAGAAGCAAAGTTCCTTATGGAAGGAACTAGCAGTAGAACAGTGGATCTTGAGGAGGATCAAGAACCACAACCTGATGCACGTTTGGTTGAAACTAGCACTCAACATGAGGATGTTGAGGATGATCAAGCGGTTGATCAATACACACAAAACGTTCGCAGAAGTGGTAGAACTAGTAATCCACCTGAGGGATACGGATTTTTCATGGATGGATGCTATGTGGTAGATTCAGATGAACCAACCACATACCATAATGCAGTGTCCAATTCAGATTGTGACAAATGGCTTGAAGCCATGAATGTTGAGATGCAATCCATGTATGACAATCAAGTTTGGGAACTTTTTGTACCACCTCTTAATTCCAAGGTAGTTGGAAGTAAGTGGGTTTTCAAGAAGAAAACCGATATGCATGGAAACTTGGATACTTATAAGGCTAGACTTGTAGCAAAGGGTTTCACACAAACTCAAGGGGCTGATTATGATGAAACCTTCTCACATGTTGCGATGCTAAAGTCTATAAGGATATTGTTTGCCATAGCTGCACACTATGATTATAAGATTTGGCAAATGGATGTCAAAACTGCTTTCCTAAATGGATATCTTGAGAAAGATGTCTATATGGTTCAGCCTGAAGGTTTTGTCGATCCAAAACATCCTAATAAAGTATGCAAGTTAAAGAAATCAATCTATGGATTGAAACAAGCATCGAGAAGTTGGAATCACCGTTTTGATAAAGAGTAATTAAGAAAGCTAGTGGGAGAATCATCACTTTCCTAGTATTTTATGTTGATGACATACTACTATTTGGAAATGACATTCCAACCTTGGAAGGTGTAAAAACCTGGCTTGGAAGTTGTTTTTCCATCAAGGATCTTGGTGAAGCCGCCTATATTCTGGGAATAAAGATCTATAGGGATAGATCAAGGCGGTTGATTGGTTTAAATCATAGTGCATACATTGATAAAATCTTGAAAAGGTTCAAGATGGAGAACTCTAAGAAAGGTACGGTACCTATTCAAAGAGGAATGGTATTGTGTACGACTCAATGTCCAAGCTCAAAGGATGAGCAAGATAAAATGAAGGCAATCCCATACGCATCTGCTATTGGATCCATCTTGTATGTAATGATATGCACTCAGCCGGACGTTTCATACACATTAAGCATGACAAGCAGATACCAGCAAAATCCTTGAAGCAGTCATTAGATGACTGTTAAGAACATACTTAAGTACCTAAGGAGGACGAAATATATGTTCCTAATCTATGGATCTGGTGATGAGGAACATGTTGTAAAAGGTTACACGGATGCGAGTTTCAAACCGATCATGATGATTCACGGTCACAATCGGGATATATTTTCATTCTGAATGGAGGATTTGTCTCTTGGAAGAGCTCCAAACAGGATGTGGTGGCTCTATCAACTACAGAATCAGAATACGTCGCCGCCCCATTGGCAGCTCAAGAAGCTGCATGGTTGAAGAAATTCATTGCCGATCTAGGGGTTGTCCCTACCATTCAGGACCCCCTAGAAATCTTTTGTGATAACGAGGGTGCGATTGCTCAAATCAAGGAACCTCATGCTCATCAAAAGACTAGGCACATTGAGCGGAGATTCAACTACATATGAGATGAAGTTGAAAAGGGAAAGATATGTATTCGCAAAGTTCACATGGATCAAAACATTGCGGATCCTCTCACGAAGCTCCTTGAAAAGGCAAAGCATGAAGGTCATACTTGTGCCATGGGACTTCGATATTCTAGAGATTGGATTTGATCTGTAAATTTTGTATTTGGATATGTGGAACTCTTTATTATTTGAATAAAATTATTTGGTTATAATGTTTCAATTAATGTTCCAATTTAGCATGTTTAATCCATCAGTAAATTGTTTACTCTAAATGTCCGTAATCGCTCAGACTTATGGGAACAAGTGTGAAGGTAAGATTATTATGAACTTGGATTGGTTGATATTCATAAGAATGAATATAGAGCAATGGGTTGCTACCAAGGTTCATAGATATTTGTGGGATACAAATATTGGACTAACCCGCATCTCAAATTATTACTACATAGCTTCTAGATTGATCATAAGAAAGTTTGAGTAAAAGGCGAATATCATTTGGTATCCTGTAACACCCAGAAAATTTTCTAATCGAGTCAAGTGATAGTGATGGGCTTGGATGAAAAAAACCATTTAATAAATTTAAAATGGTTGCGGGTATTACACCGAGTTAACCCTCCGGGTCACGAGTTTAACGAGTTTGGGGTCCCGGGAACGCCTGGCATATAAATAGATAGATCAGCTGAGTAACTCTCATTTTCACTCAAACGCCCATTCTAGAGAGAGAAAGTGTAGAGAGAGAAAGTGCCGGATTGAAGCTCGGGTGGTCAAGAATCAAAGGCTGGTGATTGTGGACTCCTAAACTACAAGAATCAAGGTAAGAAACGTATCTAAATTTCTACATTTGGTGAAAAACCCGAGTGTGGGTTTTTGAGGTTTTAAAGTGGCAAAAATCGCCCCAAAACACACGTTTTAGGGTAAGAAAATGTGTAATGAGCTTAGATATAGCTTCCTGGATGATAATCCAAGGGTTTGGGTGGAAAGGATTGGATTTTTGGGCTAAAACGAGCTGATTCGTAAATTTCAGCTCGTTCTGCGAATTTAAGGTCTCATCCAGCGAAACTGTAAGTTCGTCCAGCGAAACTGGAAGGATTTACAGTGAAGTTACAATTTCGCTTCGGCGAAACTACATATTCGCCTGAGCGAAACTATAGTTTCGCTGATGACAATGCCAATGCCCAAGTTCACCTTAGATATTGCGAAACTAGGGAATTCCAACGAAAGTTGGGCGCTCGAGGTATCGAATCTGTCCAGCGAAACTGGCAGAATGCTGCCCGGCGAAACTAGCAACGAAACTGCTGATTTGCCCAGCGAAACTGCTGGCGAATTTACGGGTGAAACTACCTACGAACTTAGTAGCGAAATTAGGCACAAATTAACTCTTTTGAGTGTTAACTTATCTGCAGGCAGTGTAGTGTGACCCATGACTTTAAGACTTGATTGAGAAGCTGCTTGTCAAGCACAGGTGAGTTCTAGGACCCCTCATTTACTGATTTTAAATTATTTTGGGGGCTGGAACACATATAAACTTGTTTATTGACGTATGTATGTATGGCCCACTGGGGTATAATGTAGTGTTATACGTCTAAGGTATGGTTGTGGACTCGATATGTTATATAAGGTCCTAGTATGAGTCCCCACGATCTTGGAGGGACAGTTAGTGCTACCGCACTCAAGATGACGCGTAGTAAGTCCCGGTTTCGGGAAGGATACGGGAGTAAGTCCCTACATGGAATTTACGTAAGTGCCTATGTATGTACGAGGTTATGTATGATGATGTATGATGATGCATGTATGATGTTATGTATGACGATGTACGTATGATGCTATGTATGATGATGTATGTATGATGTGTGTGTTCCTTATAATATCACGTGAATATCTTTCTATGGCTTTACGTATTAATGAACGAACGAACGAAGTATTATGTAACGTAAAGTGAAAGATAATGAAAGGGGAACACGATGACGAATGCATGTATTAGTGAATGAACGAATGATTAAAAGATGATGAATACATGCATTAACGAACGAATTAACGAAAGATGACTTGCAAACATTGGATAAGTTTAACGGGTCCTTCTTAGTGATTGACCATATGTATGGTATCCCTACCGCTTACCTCTAGTACCGTGGCATACGTTTTGCTGTTCATTTAATGACTTCAGCCCGGTAGCTAATAACGTTCGGGGTATAGCAGATGGTAGTGGTACAAAAGATATCCAATGTGCAAGAAAAGATGTAACGGGGTCCTTGTCATTCGACCACAGTAATCATGGCTGCGTGCCATGAAGTGGGTAAAGCCTGACAGGACCTAAACGAGAAGTGAAAGATAACGATGTATGACGAACGAACGAATGAACGAATGAGATAGTAAAGATATTATCTATATGTATGTACGATGTATGATCACGTGTAAAGAATGAACGGTTTTAATATGAACAAAGTATGTTTATTATAAAACTAGAACCCACTCAGCAACGCTGACTTTTTATGTGTTTCCAGTTGGCAGGTAGCGTTGCTGGGGATGGCACGAGGCGGCTACTCAGCTCTTTTGGGATGGCATTCTCCATTTGATAATGCTGCAACATCATGCGTTGTGGGCCCATAACGCACGCAACTCATCACGTTGCATGCCATTACGAGATTTCTTGAGGATTCCTATAAAAGGGATTACTTAAGAAATCTCCTTTAATTTTGATAATGTTGCCACGCACTTGAAGTGCGTGTGCATAGTACATGCAACAAAGTGTTGTTGCATGAGAGTGTCAAGAGTGTTCCGTAAGGGTTCCGATGTACGGAATTACCTACAGAATATTCTTTAGTATAAAAACATAATTTTTATATTTTCAAACTTAATATCTTCTATAGAGGTCACTGTGTATGACCCTATGGTTGCTGAGGATTCATATGAACGAGATTACTTACGTAATCAAAGGTTTCATATGCTTCAGCAGCAATCATAGCGAAGATAGGCAAAGCAGAGAAAGCTGTATTTTATAATCACGACAATGATGTAATGACTTTTATGAATGAATGAGAATGTATATTTTATTAATTCCGCTGCATTATTTTAAGATTATATACATTATGTATGTTTTACGTGCGATGAACCACCAACCGTAAGGCGCCCGGGAGCGGGGCCTTACAAGTTGGTATCAGAGCAAATGTTTAAGTAAAATGGGTAAATTTTCAAAATAAACCTAAAACTTAAACTGAGAAATGGGACAGAAAGGGGATGAATGCCATCTGAGTAGCTGCGTGGCATCAGGTATTTTCTTAAAGATAATCAGAGTTATGTGCGCGTGTAATGTGGTTTATGTGTGCTGTTAGATTTAGATACTGATGTAGTTAGTAAGGGTAATGCTTGGGGTGCGAAAAGTAGAGTAAGTGACTAATCACAACTGGCCACTGTAATTAGTAACTTACTGTACTTAACATAAACTGAGCTATTTCCTTGAATGACCGTGTTGGTATTTGAACCTTTCAGTGTGAGATAGAAGATGGTCGGTGGTAGATCATCTAAAGCCCCACTTGGTGGAGGCAGTGGCGGAAGTGGTGCGGAACCACGAGCCACAAGAAGAAGGCCTAGACGAGAGAAGGAGGTTCCTGAAGAACCTAATACTACTCCCTCGGGGGGAGTGGATGAGAGTGATGATTTGAGGGCCTCGGTGAAAGAGGCAGTGGTCGAGGAGGTGCACCAAGTCATGCAGACGATCTTACCGTCTGTAGTGACCGAGGTGATAAAAGCTATAACCGAAGATGAGAGGCGAGGGAGGAATCGAGCCTCAGGGAGGCGGAAGCAGCAACAAGAGCCGGAAACGGTTCTTTCTGATGATGAAGAGGAGGAGGAGGAGGAGGCCGAGCGTGAGACAACACGGGGTTGTAACTACGGGGCATTTATGAGGTGCAAGCCCCCGACTTTTGGTGGTTCTGGTACAGCTGCCGATGCTCACCAATGGGTGAGAGAGATGGAGGCGGTCCTCGATATCAGTGACTGCTAGGAGGATAAAAAGGTGAAGTTTGCTACCCATTCAATTATAGGGACGGCATTGTGCTGGTGGGACAATATTGTCCAGGCTGAGGGTAGCAGGGCCATTGGGAAAATGAAGTGGTCTGAGTTGAAGAGAATGGTGATCGAGGAGTTCAGTCCTCGTCGGGAGATGGACCGAGTTGAGAGAGAGTTTCTGCAGTTGGAGGCAGGGACGATGACCCACCAACAATACACTGCCAAGTTCAACGATAAGGCGCGATTGGTCCCAGAGTAGGTGACGCCGGTGTCTCGAAAGATCAACCAGTATATTCAGGGGTTGCCAGCCGAAATTCGTTGGCATTTGATTTCCGCTCGACCAAGTACTTTCAGGTCGGCGGTGGATTTGGCGGGAAGGTTGTACGATGAGCGAGCTGCATTGGTGAAGGCTGAGGGTGGTAAGAAAGGAGGTGGCGAGAGGGGTTGGCAGGGAAAGAGGTTTGGTCGAGGTGATACCTCGACAAGTAACAAGAAGGCAAGGGTAGACGATCGCCGAGTGGTCACGAAGGGAGCAGGGTTGAGGAAGTGTGGACAGTGTGGGAAAGAGCACTCGGGGGAGTGTAAGTGGGGATCCAACATCTGTTTCAAGTGTGGGATGGACTGGTTAGCAACCTACGAAGCAAATATCGTGTGCCGAAAGAAGATGATTAGACTGACGGCGACCGACGGAAGTCCGGTGACAATATATGGCGATCGAGTTACGACGATTCCGAAGGTGATCTCGATGGCGGTGGCGGGAAAGTGTATGAGGCGCGGATGTAGCGCCTACTTATGTTATGTAAAGAATGTAGAGACGCAAACACCACAGCTATGCGATGTGCCAGTGGTGTGTGACTTTCTAGACGTGTTTCCCGAAGACTTATCGGGATTGCCACCTGACCGAGAGATCGAGATCAAGATCGACCTGATACCGGGTGCCCAACCTGTCGCAAAAGCACCATATCGCTTGGCTCGGACGGAGATGAAAGAGTTGATGGAGCAGTTGCAGGAGCTGCTGGATAAGGGGTTATCAGACCGAGTATCTCACCTTGGGGTGCTCCGGTCCTGTTCGTAAAGAAGAAGGATGGTAGTATGAGGATGTGCATCGACTACCGCGAGCTGAATAAGCTGACGGTGAAGAACAGATACCCCTTAACAAGGATCGATGACTTGTTTGATCAACTTCAGGGTGCTAGTTGGTTTTCAAGGATAGATCTTCGATCGGGGTACCATCAACTGAAGGTGAAGGAGCAGGATATCCCTAAAACAGCCTTTCGTACGTGCTATGGTCACTACGAGTTTCTTGTCATGTCTTTTGGGTTGACCAATGCGCCGGCTGCTTTTATGGATTTGATGAACCGAGTGTGTCGACCAATGTTAGATAAATCAGTGATTGTATTCATCGATGATATCCTGATTTATTCGAGAAGTGAAGAAGAGCATGTCGGGCATATTCGGGAGGTATTGGAAACGTTGAGAAGGGAGAAATTGTACGCCAAGTTCTCCAAGTGCACCTTTTGGTTACGCGAGGTGCAATTTCTGGGTCACGTAGTGAATGCAGAAGGAATAATGGTGGACTCAGCAAAGGTTGAGGTCGTGATGCAATGGAAGTCACCGAAGACGCCAACCGAGATTCGCAGCTTCTTGGGGCTGGCGGGCTACTATAGAAGATTTATTCAAGACTTCTCCAAGATAGCCTCACCTTTGACAAAATTGACTCGCAAGGATGTAAAGTTCGTGTGGGGTCGAGAACAGGAGGACGCTTTTGAGGAATTGAAGACGAGACTGACACAAGCTCCTGTCTTGACATTGCCCGAGGGAAATGAAGACTTGGTGGTCTATTCGGATGCATCCTATTCTGGGCTGCGTTGCGTATTGATGCAACGCGGAAAGGTCATAGCCTATGCATCTCGACAACTGAAGGCCCACGAAGTCAATTATCCCACGCATGGCCTAGAACTAGCTGCGGTGGTTTTCGCGTTGAAGATTTGGCGGCACTATCTATACGGGACGAAGTGCACCATCTTCACGGATCACAAGAGCTTGAAGTACTTCTTCGAGCAGAAGGATCTAAACATGAGGCAGAGGCGGTGGTTGGAGCTGATAAAAGATTATGAATATGAGATCCATTACCACCCGGGCAAAGCCAATGTGGTGGCTGATGCCCTTAGCCGGAAGGAAAGGCCCGAACCGACTCGGGTGAAGGCTTATCAGCTAATTATGACCTCTGACGTGATGACACAGGTTAAGGAGTTCCAAGACGAGGCTTTGAAGGAAGATCGTCTTAACTCTGAAAGGATGAGAGGTCTAGTTACAGAACTGGATGAGAACACTCTTGGTGTTAAGACCCGATTTGGGCGAGTGTGGATTCGTCGGTACGGGGATCTACGTGGAAAGATCATGGATGAGGCCCATAAGACTCGATATTCCATTCACCCCGGTGCTACCAAGATGTACCAAGACATGAAGAAAGACTATTGGTGGCCGGGCATGAAGCGTGATGTGGTGGAATATGTGAGTAAGTGCATGACTTGTTCACAGGTCAAGGCAGAGCATCAGAAACCGTACGGGAAGATCCAACCGTTGGATATATCCGAGTGGAAGCGGGAGCACATCACCATGGATTTCATCACGAAACTACCACGTACCCCGAAAGGGTATGATGCTATATGGGTGATAGTTGATCGATTGACGAAGAGTGCCCACTTCCTACCGATCCGTGAGACGTATTCATCTGAAAGATTGGCGGATCTATTTATCAAAGAAATTGTAGCTCGTCATGGCGTACCGGTGTCTATTGTGTCTGACCATGACACCCGGTTTACCTCCAAGTTTTGGAAGAGGTTTCATGATGCAATGGGGACGAGGCTACACGTTAGCACGGCATATCATCCCCAGACAGACGGTCAGTCTGAGAGGACGATCCAAACACTCGAAGACATGCTTCGAGCGTGCGTGATCGATTTTGGAGGAAGTTGGGACGATCACCTGCCGTTAGCAGAATTCTCTTACAATAACAGTTATCATGCCAGCATTGGCATGCCGCCCTACGAGATGTTGTACGGTAGGAAATGTTGGACGCCCGTATGTTGGGGAGACATTGGGCAGAAGGAACTGGGTGGGGTCGAGGTAGTTGAAGCAACGACTGAAAAGTTAGAAAAGATCAAAGCCTTCATGAAGGCGGCGAAAGACAGACAAAAGTCGTATGCTGACAAGAGGCGAAGACCGATAGAGTTCAAGGTCGGTGATCGGGTCATGTTGAAGGTCTCACCTTGGAAATGAATTATTAGGTTCCGAAAGCGGGGTAAACTGAGCCCGTGGTATATAGGCCCTTTCTGAATTATCGCCCGTGTGGGAGAGGTGGCCTGTAGGTTGGAACTGCCAGATGAGCTGAGTGGAATTCATTCGACCTTCCACGTATTTCATCTGAGGAAATGTTTGGCCGATGAAGATATGGTTGTACCCCTGGAGGATATCGAAGTAGACGAACGGCTCAACTATGTGGAGCAACCAGTAGCAATCATCGATAGAAAAGAGAAACGGCTAAGAAACAAAGTAGTTCCTATTGTGCGCGTACAGTGGAAGCACAGGAAGGGATCTGATTTTACGTGGGAGACTGAAGAAGAGATGAGACAACATTACCCACATCTGTTCAAAGAATAACAGGTTTCGAGGACGAAACCTAAATAAGGGGGGTGGACTTGTAACACCCAGAAAATTTTCTAATCGAGTCAAGTGATAGTGATGGGCTTAGAGGAAAAAAACCATTTAATAAATATAAAATGGTTGCGGGGATTACACCGAGTTAACCCTCCGGGTCACGAGTTTAACGAGTTTGGGGTCCCGGGAACGCCTGGCATATAAATAGATGGATCAACTGAGCAACTCTCATTTTCACTCAAACGCCCATTCTAGAGAGAGAAAGTGTAGAGAGAGAAAGTGCCGGATTGAAGCTCGGGTGGTCAAGAATCGAAGGCTGGTGTTTGTGGACTCCTAAACTACTAGAATCAAGGTAAGAAACGTATCCAAATTTCTACATTTGGTGAAAAACCCGAGTGTGGGTTTTTGAGGTTTTAAAGTCACAAAAATCGCCCCAAAACACACGTTTTAGGGTAAGAAAACGTGTAATGAGCTTAGATATAGCTTCCTGCATGATAATCCAAGGGTTTGGGTGGAAAGGATTGGATTTTTGGGCTAAAACAAGCTGATTCGTAAATTTCAGCTCGTTCTGCAAATTTAAGGTCTCATCCAGCGAAACTGTAAGTTCGTCTAGCGAAACTGGAAGGATTTACAGCAAAGTTACAATTTCGCTTCGGCAAAACTACATATTCGCCTGAGCGAAACTATAGTTTCGCTGATGACTATGCCAATGCCCAAGTTGACCTTAGATATTGCGAAACTAGGGAATTCCAACTAAAGTTGGGCGCTCGAGGTAGCGAATCTGTCCAGCGAAACTGGCAGAATGCTGCCCGGCGAAACTAGCAGCGAAACTGCTGCTTTGCCCAGCGAAACTGCTGGCGAATTTACGGGCGAAACTACCTGCGAACTTAGTTGCGAAATTAGGCAGAAATTAACTCTTTTGAGTGTTAACTTATCTGCAGGCAGTGTAGTGTGACCCGCGATTTTAAGGCTTGATTGAGAAGCCGCTTGTCAAGCACAGGTGAGTTCTAGGACACCTCATTTACTGATTTTAAATGATTTTGGGGCTGGAACACATATAAACTTGTTTATTGACGTATGTATGTATGGCCCATTAGGGTATAATGTACTGTTATACGTCTAAGGTATGGTTGTGGACTCGATATGTTATATAAGGTCCTAGTATGAGTCCCCACGATCTTGGAGGGACAGTTAGTGCTACCGCACTCAAGATGACGCGTAGTAAGTCCCGGTTTCGGGAAGGATACGGGAGTAAGTCCCTACATGGAATTTACGTAAGTGCCTATGTATGTACGAGGTTATGTATGATGATGTATGATGATGCATGTATGATGTTATGTATGACGATGTACGTATGATGCTATGTATGATGATGTATGTATGATGTGTGTGTTCCTTATAATATCGCGTGAATATCTTTCTATGGCTTTACGTATTAATGAACGAACGAACGAAGTATTATGTAACGTAAAGTGAAATATAATAAAAGGGGAACACGATGACGAATGCATGTATTAATGAATGAACGAATGATTAAAAGATGATGAATACATGTATTAACGAACGAATTAACGAAAGATGACTTGCAAACATTGGATAAGTTTAACGGGTCCTTCTTAGTGATTGACCATATGTATGGTATCCCTACCGCTTACCTCTAGTACCGTGGCATACGTTTTGCTGTTCATTTAATGACTTCGGCCCGGTAGCTAATAACGTTCGGGGTATAGCAGATGGTAGTGGTACAAAAGATATCCAATGTGCAAGAAAAGATGTAACGGGGTCCTTTTCATTAGACCACAGTAATCATGGCTGCGTGCCATGAAGTGGGTAAAGCCTGACAGGACCTAAACGAGAAGTGAAAGATAACGATGTATGACGAACGAACGAATGAACGAATGAGATAATAAAGATATTATCTATATGTATGTACGATGTATGATCACGTGTAAAGAATGAACGGTTTTAATATGAACAAAGTATGTTTATTATAAAACTAGAACTCACTCAGCAACGCTGACTTTTTATGTGTTTCCAGTTGGCAGGTAGCGTTGCTGGGGATGACACGAGGCGGCTACTCAGCTCTTTTGGGATGGCATTCTCCATTTGATAATGCTGCAACGTCATGCGTTGTGGGCCCATAACGCACGCAACTCATCACGTTGCATGCCATTACGAGATTTCTTGAGGATTCCCAAAAAAGGGATTACTTAAGAAATCTCCTTTAATTTTGATAATGTTGCCACGCACTGGAAGTGCGTGTGCATAGTACATGCAACAAAGTATGTTGCATGAGAGTGTCAAGAGTGTTCCGTAAGGGTTCCGATGTACGGAATTACCTACGGAATATTCTTTAGTATAAAAATATAATTTTTATATTTTCGAACTTAATATCTTCTATAGAGGTCACTGTGTATGACCCTATATTTGCTGAGGATTCATATGAACGAGATTACTTACGTAATCAAAGGTGTCATATGCTTCAGTAGCAATCATAGCGAAGATAGGCAAAGCAGAGAAAGCTGTATTTTGTAATCATGTCAATGATGTAATGACTTTTATGAATGAATGAGAATGTATATTTTATTAATTCGGTTGCGTTATTTTAAGATTATATACATTATGTATGTTTTACGTGCGATGAACCACCAACCGTAAGGTGCCCGGGAGCGGGGCCTTACATATCCTCAGACCTGAGATACATATTGGGTTTTGATATTCACCAGGTATTATACCTTGAACTAGTTCTTTACTATCCTGAAATATTGGATAGTACATAAGGCTATGTTTAGGTGTGACACGAGGTGTTTGTGAGAAACGTATGTAATCAAGATAGGATTTGTTCCTCTTATTCGTTGAGAGCAAGATGTCTAAGGCCTGATTAAGTTAAATGAACAAGGAATGATCATTTTGTGTCCTTGGATTTAACATGACATCTGTGACAAAAGTATAGATGATTGATTCACCTAAATCATTTCAAGTAGGGTACTTGAATGGAATGATGTTATTGAATGGCTATAAGTCATGCGTATTAAGGGTAGTAAACCGTTGTTAGGCGGTATTTACTGCTTGCATCAATCTACTATGAATCTTGGGCAAGTGGGAGATTGTAGGATTCTTTATGCCCAAGACACATAGAATATTGATGCGGTTAGTACATTATGGTCCAAGTCGGGTTATACCCAATAACAAGCTTAGCAAACACCCATTAATATTTAATTGATGATATGATCATGCAATTAAATATTTATACCAATTTAGAAAATGGGTTTTCTAAATAAGTTGCATTTGAGAATGAACAACTTATTAGTATTTTTTGTTCAATAATATTATTTGAAGTGTTATTTAAATAAGTTGGATAACACCAAATAATAATAAGAGTATACTACTTATATAATTAAATGGTTAATTGCATAAATTAGTTACAAGACAAGATAATATATTTGTGTGTTAATTTTATAAGAGGGAAACCTTTTTTTTTTAAATTTTGGCCACCCCCCTTTTAATTTAATTGGATCCTTGGCCTTGTAACTAACACACATCAATACTTGTCTAGTTCACCTCACTTTCTCTCATATCTCAATACATGCAAACTAGCAAAAAGTCTCTCCTCTCTCTCTCATTATTTACGGAAACAACAACAGGAAGAAAGGGTTTTTTGGAGTCTTTTGTGGTGTTTCTTCCTAACAAGATGGTGTGTTTGCAAAGAGCTAGCGGTATACAAGCTTGAGGGATCCTTCTCTTGGAGCCTTGGCCAAATTTTCAGCATCCAACATCCCCTTTTGTGTCGGTTTTTGCTGCTGCTGAAAGGTAGTTTTGACAAATCAATGTAGCTGCGATTTTATGTACATTTACATGTGTTCATAGCTTGCTTATTCACATAAAAGATACCCTTTGTTCTTGGGTTTGTTTACACTTTAAACATCAAATAGAACATGAGATTTTCAGCCAATAAACAAGATTTTAAAGCTATACTTCCACTGCGTTTTACAAAGTTTAAGTGGTTAAACTATGTCTTGTGTTCTAACAAACCCCTACATTTTTGACATCCATTTGAAAAACTTTAAGATTATGGAAAGCAGCATAAGCTAAGAACAATCTAGTTGCCTCCAGTCTGGCTACAGGAGCAAAGGTTTCATCATAAACAATACCCTCTTCTTATGCAAACCCCTGTACGACCAGTCTGGCCTTGTTCTTTACAATTTAACCCTTTTCATCTGTTTTATTCCTAAACACCCATTTAGTGCCTATTACACGCTTACCTTGGGGTAAAGGAACCAACTCCCACACTTGCTGCTTTTTGAACTGAAGAAGCTCAAGTTGCATGGCTTCAACCCATCCATTGTCTCTTAATGCAACATGATAATTGTTTGGCTCTTGCTGACTGATGAAGAGAGCATAGAAGCAGAAATTGGACAATTGACTTCTAGTTGAGACTCCAGCATTGAGATCACCAATGATCTGAGACATCGGATGATCCTTCAGCTCTTGATAAACAATGAGGTCTGTGCAAGTGTTTGTAGGAGATTCAGCAGCAACAGATGTTGATGGAGATTCTTGAAACCATATAGGAGATGGCAACTCAAATGAAATAGATGATTCAGAAATATCATCAGCATTTGTTGTGGATGGAGCTGCCGAAGCTACAGGAGCATCAGGTTTAGATGACTCGGGCAGTTGATCACTAAACCTGAAAAGGTGAGTACTGTCAGCATCATCATCAGTACCACCAGGTCGAGAACTGTGTGCAATTGGTGATGGATTATCAGGAACTACAACAGCTGGAGATTGATAAGGAACATATTGTGGTATGTCCAAATCAAATAGCTCCACAGGGTTTTGTGGAATTTTATCCTTTGGAGATTCATTAAACTTCACATGCAAAGTCTCTTCAACCATCTTTGCTCTGTAGTTGAAAACTTTGTATGCCTTGCAAGTAGATGTATAACCAACAAAGTACCCTGCATCCACCTTGCATCCACCTTTGATTCAAACTTCTGAAGTGGATTCTTTGTGTTGAGAATGTAACAGGGACACCCAAATGCTCTAAAAAATGAAATCAAAGGGGGCAAGTGATGCAGCACTTCATAAGGAGTCTTCATCAACCTCTGATTCACTAATACTCTATTCTGCACATAGCAAGCTATGTTGCTAGCTTTAGCCCAAAATGTCGTGGCAAACCAGAATCAACCAACATTGACCTGGCAGCTTCAACAAGTGTCCTGTTCTTTCTCTCCACCACTCCATTTTGTTCAGGAGTTCTTGGAATGTTGAACTACCGCTTGATTCCCTTTGACAGGTAGAAGGCATCAAGTGTGTGATTTCTAAATTCTGTGCCATTATCACTCCTCACACACTTGACTGGAAGGGAATACTGTTTCTCAACATACAACACAAAGTTCATAATAGCTTGTGCAGCTTCATCTTTGGAGTGCAAGAAGAAAGTCGATACAAATCTGGAGTAATCATCCACAATTACCAGACAATATTTCTTCTTTGCCATGCTCATTACTCTTACCGGACCAAAAAGATCCATATGCAATAATTGTAAGCAGGCAGTGGACTTTGGCTCTCCTATTGGAGGGAATGATACTTTGTTTTGCTTCCCTTTTAAGCAAGCAGAGCAGTTGTCATCACATTTGAACTCCTTCATTGGCAATCCCCTTACTAAACCATGGTAAATCAGCTGGTTCATGTTTTTAAGATTCACATGACCAAGCCTTCTATGCCATAGAGTAGATTCCTGAGGAGAAGCTTTGAAGAATAGGCAAGGATGGCCTTTTAGATCAATTTTCTTTGACAAGTCCAAGGCATATACTCTGCCTGTCCTGTTGGCCTTCAGGAGAGTATGATTATCCAATACCTTGTCAATCAAACTCAGAACTTTGGAAGACAAAATCCCGTAGTTCTGACTGGTGAAAATGGCAACATGACCTTTATCACACATTTGACTGACTCTCAAGAGATTATACTTGAGATTCTCCACATGGTTGACATCATCAAACCTTATTTCACCATTGGAAACAAAGCCTTTGCCAATGATGTAACCCTTAGCATCATTGCCAAAAGAAACAAACCCCTTCTTTCCTTGAGAGTAGTCATTAAGAAGAGAGCTGCTCCCTATCATATGCATGGATCCTCCACTGTCCACATACCAGATGCTTCTTTGGCATGCTGAAGAACCCTGCATTCATCATAAGAAACTAGTTAGCTTTTGAGACCCAAACCAGTTTGGTTTTGGGTCTGTTCTCATCAACAGATTTCATACTAACTGGTTTGTCATGTGTTGCAGCCTGTGGTGATGGAGATGGTGCAGAAAAGGGTTCCTTTGTTTTAGGCTTAGGTTTCCCTTTTTGTGATTTAATCACAGGAATATCTATTTGGTTGACTTTCCCTAATAGATGTTGAACCATCATAACAAGTTGTGTCTGATTGGTTACTAAAGTCTTTAGCTCATCGGACACATCAGTGCTTGATTTTGATGGATTCCTGTGTTGCACCATCTTCTTGTGAACACCTTCAGCTGTTTCCTGATTAACCCCTTTCTTCTTTTTGGATTTCTTTAATGATTTTGGGGTTTTAGGTTGAGATGTAGCTGATACAAACTTGGTTTCAAACTCAACTTTCATTTTGTTAATTTTCTCTTTTATGTTCTTATCTTTGTTGAGTTTTGAACCCTTTCTGTACTAGAAATCATCAGTGAGATGATTGAATAAGCCACATATTTCACATGGCTTTTTCTTCATCTTTTGTTGATAAACTGCTGAAGAAGATGAAACAATTGAAGATTTGTTCTTCAGTACTTTCTTCCATTCAGTACTTGTGGTAAATACTAAAGGATTCTTAACTACTGAAGATTTGTTCTTCAGTAGTTTTCTATCAGTACTTGCAGTTTTCTTCCTTTCAGTACTTGCAGTTTTCTTCCTTTCAGTACTTGCAGACTTCCTGATGGATTCGTCAGCAAGCCCTTTCTACTTTCAGTAGTTTGGGTTTGTTCTTCAGGTGTTGTAACTTGCCCATCAGTACTTTGAGTACTTTGTGAGACAACACCTGAAGTGATCAACTCTTTTCTGATCACGTGACTGTCAGCATTTGAACCATCAACTGTTTCATTATCAGCTGATTGGTTTTCAGAGGGATGAATGCTGACTTCATCCTGTAATTTTGGTGCATTATCAGAGGATGAATCACATGATGAGGTGGATTGGTTATTACTTTCTCCTTCAGATTCTACTTCTAACCTAGGAGTAAAATATGTAGGAGGGGCAGTGTGATTATAACCGATTCCAAACTTCATATTGGAAGCTGTTTGTTTGCTTAGAAGCATATTAAAACCCTTGCATGATGTTACCCAACGTTCACACTCTACCTGGGTAGATGCAAGAGTTTCTTTGAGGTCCTTATACTTCTCTAAAAGTACCTCTTCCGTAGCCTTATCATCAGTGATTTGACATTTTAATTTGTAAATCTCATCATTCTTTTCATTTAGCACCGACTCAAACTCAGCTTTTCTTTTGGAAATTATGTTCTCTAGCTCAAGATTTTTGTTAATTAGAGCTATATTTGCTTCTCTAATAGATGCAAATATGGCTATGTATCATATCACAGCTTTTTCACCCCTGGTGTTGTTGACTAGAGCAGTCTACCGGATGATATGTCTGGTCATCATGAACAACTGTTCCCTGGTGCTGGTCAACATGGTGGTGACAATCCTTTTGGAAATCTTCGTCTTATGGCCCTGGAGTCTACTGATGGTTCAACTTCAAATGCTTCAACATCATAGGTATCTTCAGAGGCCAAGGCCAAGTTATGTTCTGAATCAAGATTGAGGTGATTGAGGCTCAGGAAGGGCATGTGGTTGTTGAGCAATGGGTGCTTGAATCTGACTTGTCTGAGGCATGTAAAAGCAGGGGTAAGGGTATGGCATAGGACTTTGAGGAACAAAATATGCAGGTGATGATTGAGCTTGTGATGGATGACTAGAACTGGGGGAATGTTGCCCTTTGTTTTGTGAGCTATTGCCCGGGAAGGTCACAAAGGGTGCAGATGAGTTAGATCCAGATGATCTACACTCTCTTGCAAAGTGTCCAAGCCTATAGCACTTGTGACACCTCAACTTGCTGTTGTCAAAACCAACTTTGGTTTTGCCAGAGAGACCTGGGAATTTCCTACAAGTTCTTTTGTAGAACTTTTGAGATCTGATATTGATCATAGACATTTGGCTCAAAATATCCATCTCTTCCAGATCATCATCCGGAATTCCTTTCAAGTCCTCTATCAAAAAGCACAGATTATCACTGCTACCACTTGCATTACAATCAATACCCATAAAAGCATGTTCTCCATAGTTTGTAGAGAAATCAATATGCTTATCATATGAACCTTCTCATGCAGCATACTCTGACTCCTGACCAACCAAGGCATCAGTGAGCTTTCCAGATGAAGACAACTTCCTTTTCTGTTCTATCTCTCTTTCGAATGTCAGCAGTTTCCCATGAAGTTGGGTGAGAGATAGAGTGGCCAGATTTGCACTGGAGCGTAGGACAATTGTGTATGTGTCCCATCTCTCAGGCAAGGATCTGAGGAATCGGTTGTTCATCTGGCTGTTTGTATATTCTTTTTTGACCATCTTCAGCTCAGAAATCAAACAGGAAAATCACTCAAACTGTTGAGTCAGAGACTTACCCTTCCTATGAGAGAATGTCTCATATTGTTGGGCAAGGATTTCACTAGTATTTGCACAAACCTCATCAGTTCCTCCAAATTGTTCTTTCAAAGCAACCCAGAGGTCATGAGCAGTTTCATGATGCATAAGCCCTGAATAGATTTCATTAGGCAGTGCCATGGCCAGAATTCCATGGGCTTTAGCATCAATTTTGAACAGCTTTAGATCTTTATCCGAATACTGATCAGGTTTCTTCGGAACCCTCTCATTTGTTTCCGGAAGACTCACCATAGGCTTGTATGGTCCATGCACCACATATTTCCAACATCCTGCACTGTTGATAGACAGGTGATGGAGCATACGTCGTTGCCATATGTTATACTCACTCCTAACAAGCATCAGAGGCTTTGTTGAGGAGCCAGTATTGTGAGGATCATTGGTTGGTGTCGCCATTTCACAAATTCAAGCAAATTCAAAGTAATTTCAACAAATCTAGCTCAAAACCACGTAGAACCTCAGATTAATTGACCAGAAGCAACAGAAACTCAAACTCTATAACCGATTCTTGCAAATTTGCTAATTCGATCAAACATAGATATCAAAAGAGCAGTTTCAATGATCAATTGTTAAATCGATCAATGATTAACCAGCTCTGATACCATTTGAAAAGATCTCAGATCTAGTTTGATCAATTAGATTAGGATTTGCAGCGGAATAGTATAAGAATTAGACAAATTCAAGCAAGAACACAAATGATAATTCACTGGAACAGTACGGCTATAGAGAGAAAAAGGTATTTATGCAAAAAGGAATATTTCATTCAATACATGCTTCGGCAATTACAAAATTAGGTTAGCCTCCCTTTTATAAGGAAGGTGACGTCAGCTTAGTGACATCTAACCGTTATTACAACAACTACTGAAAGTTAAACTAAACTACTGAAGATGTCTACAACAGCTGACATCTTCTTACAAAAGCTAAGTGTAGTACTACTATAACTACTGAAACTATAAGTACTAAACTACAACGTCTGAAGAACAGGCTCTTCAGACGTTTTACATTTAGTAAAGTACTGAAAGAAAACTACTGAAACTAAAATAGAAAACTACTGAAAAGAAACCATCACAACAACTGAAGAGACTACTTCAGCTGTTGTGACAACCTCTGAAGTCTTCAGTTCTTTTGACTTCAGTTGATGTAGTCTTCAGTACTTGAACTTCAGCTGATGTCTTCAGCACATGAACTTCAGCTGATGGAGTCTTCAGCAGTTGTTGTGATGTCTGTGGGACTTAAAGGTTTTTCTGATCAGGCTCATTGGTTCTTTTGGTCCAACAGGAACTCCACAAGAACAAAGTGATGGTGAGAAGTTTCTGCAACAACAAGGAAAGGTAAGGTTTTTAGGTGAAAAATGAAGAAAAACATGAGAAATGTCCAAAACCGACAACATGGAGCTTACACTTGATGTAACTCACGGTTTGGAAGGTGTTGATGGTCGTGGATGGCTAGAAACTCCTTGGAATTGGCTGTAGAATCTCGAACAAAGGCTGGAAAGCACGGGTTTGCAAGTTCCAAGCACCAAAAGCTCACACAATGGTCACCTTCTTGTGGTTTGAAGCTTGGCCGATGCTAGAAGGTGTTGCCTTCGAGTTTTTGAGGCTGAAATGAGAGAGTTTGTGTGTGTGTTTCAGGAGAGAACCGAGAGAGAGAGTAGAGAAAGTGAGGGTGGAGTTGTCTTGCAAAAATGGGGATTGCATGTGTAGTGAATGGTTGATATGGATGGTGGTGTGTAGTGGTAGGCAAAGGAGCCTATTGGTGGACAAGGGGGCGGCCGAGCATGGCATGTAGTGGAGGGGTTTTTGATTTAAATTGTTAATGTGGATTAATATTAGGTAGTGTTAATTTGTTGTGTAGTGTAGTATTTTAGGTGGTAAAAGTTTTTAGTAGTTGATGTGTCTTGCATGATTATGCATGCTTAATCCGAAAATTAAATGTGTGTATGAGCACACATGCTAATTGTTTCAATTAGGATTTTAAATTCTAGCTAGGGTGACTAATCAACATTCCCGGCACTAAGTTTCTAAAGTTAAAACTTGAAATAACTAAAATTCACAAAATCACATAGAATCATAAAAATGGATCAATTAACAAATGGTGATTCTAATATTATTTATATAGTTGAATTGTTTCTATTATCAGTACTCATAAGATGGGAAATGATGCAATTAAATTAGGGTTTAGAATAGTGACCTTTGGACCGGTTGTCACATTCTCCCACCGTTTAGGAAATTTCGTCCCAAAATTTTAGCTTCGATTAGAAACTGAACGGGTGGGTTTAAGGAGATGTGGGTAATCCTTCCTCATCTCATCTTCACATTCCCAAGTGAATTCCGGTCCTCGTCTCGAGTTCCATCAAACCTTGACCTTGGGTATGCGGCTTCGCCTGAGTTGCTTAAACAAGCGGTCCGTGATTTCTATGGGTTCTTCCACGAAGTTCAGCTTATCATTGATTCTTGTCTCCTTCAGCGGTAGCTCCAAGGTTTTGTCTACCATGCACTTCTTCAAGTTTGACACATGGAAGGTGTCGTGTATATAACTCAACTTTTGAGGTAGTTTCAATTTGTAAGCCACAAGACCAATTCTTGCAAGTAATTCGAATGGTCCAATGTACCTCGGGCTTAACTTTCCTCTTTTTCCGAACCTCAGGGTTCCCTTCCAGGGTGCTACCTTCAACATTACTCTATCACCTACCTGAAACTCTAATGGTTTTCGTCTCCTGTCAGCGTATTTCTTCTAACGGTCACATGCTACCCATAGACGCTCCTTAATTTTGAAAATCTTATCGGTGGTCTCCAATACGATGTCGGGTCCCAATACATGGCTATCACCAATTTCATTCCAGCTCAATGGTGACCGACATTTCCTACCATAGAGAGCCTCATACGGAGCCACATTGATACTTGCATGGTAACTGTTATTATAGGAGAACTCCACAAATGGGAGATGGTTATCCCAGCTCCCACTAAAGTCGATCACGCAGGCTCTCAGCATATCTTCTAAAGTTTGAATTGTCCTGTCGCTTTGACCGTCAGTTTGCAGGTGGTAAGCAGTGCTTAAGTCCAGACGGGTTCCTAGGGCTTGTTGGAGTGATTTCCAGAATCATGAAGTGAAACGGCTATCACGGTCAGAGATTATTCATAGTGGCACACCATGCCTAGCCACTATTTCATTGATATACAGTTGAGCCAGTCTTGACATGTCATAATCTTCCCAAATTGGCAAGAAGTGAGCTGATTTAGTTAGTCTATCCACTATTACCCAAATAGCATCATGACCTCTAGACGTTCTGGGTAACTTAGTAACAAAATCCATTGTTATGTTATCCCATTTCCATTCTAGGATTTCTGGCTGCTGTAACAACCCTGACGGTTTTTGGTTTTCAGATTTTATCATGGCACAAGTTAGACATTTTCCGATATAAAGGGTGATTAATTTCTTGATTCCAGGCCACTAGAAAAGTGCCTTTAAATCCTAGTACATTTTATCACTTCCAGGGTGAACCGAGTACCTAGATTTGTGAGCTTCGTCAAGAATTACCTCTCGAACCCCCATGCTTTGGCACCCATGTTCTCCCTTCGCACTTGTATGTACCATCGTTTCCTGTTTCAATTTGCTTTTCCATTGCAGTTAACCCTTCTCCTACTAAATTTTCCTCCTTTAACGCTTCACTTTGAGCTTCCTTCAGCCTTGCAATGAGGTCGGTGTACACACTTATCCTTAAGGCTCGCACATGAAGAGGTTTTTCTCTCTTCTTTCTGCTCAAAGCATCTGCCACCACATTGGCCTTACCGGGATGATAACGGATTTCACACTCGTAGTCGTTTAACAACTCAACCCATCTTCTCCGACGCATGTTTAGCATCTTCTGGTCAAGAATGTGTTGCAAACTTTGATGGTCAGTGTAAATGACGCACTTCGTGCCATAGAGGTAGTGCCTCCACATTTTGAGAGCAAACACCACGGAACCTAATTCTAGATCGTGCGTAGTATAGTTCTTCTCGTGATCGTTTAGCACTCTAGATGCATAGGCAATGACCTTTTTGCGTTGCATTAGCACGCATCCCAACCCTTAACGCGAGGCGTCACAATAGACTACGAAATCTTCGACTCCTTCTGGGAGGCCAGAACAGGTGCACTGCATAACTTTTCCTTAAGCGTCTCAAATGCTTCATCTTGCTCTTGTTCCCACACAAAGGTTTTGTTCTTCTCAGTCAGTGCGGTCAAGGGTTGCACAATGCGTGAGAAGTCCTTTACGAATCGTTTGTAGTATCCGGCCAATCCTAGGAATTGCCTGTTCACAGGTCAAGGCAGAGCATCAGAAACCGTACGGGAAGATCCAACCGTTGGATATACCTGAGTGGAAGTGGGAGCACATCACCATGGATTTCATCACGAAACTACCACGTACCCCGAAAGGGTATGATGCTATATGGGTGATAGTTGATCGATTGACGAAGAGTGCCCACTTCCTACCGATCCGTGAGACGTATTCATCTGAAAGATTGGCGGATCTATTTATCAAAGAAATTGTAGCTCGTCATGGCATACCGGTGTCTATTGTGTCTGACCGTGACACCCGGTTTACCTCCATGTTTTGGAAGAGATTTTATGATGCAATGGGGACGAGGCTACACATTAGCACGGCATATCATCCCCAGACAGACGGTCAGTCTGAGAGGATGATCCAAACACTCGAAGACATGCTTCGAGCGTGCGTGATCGATTTTGGAGGAAGTTGGGACAATCACCTGCCGTTAGCAGAATTCTCTTACAATAACAGTTATCATGCCAGCATTGGCATGCCGCCCTACGAGATGTTGTACGGTAGGAAATGTAGGACGCCCGCATGTTGGGGAGACATTGGGCAGAAGGAACTGGGTGGGGTCGAGGTAGTTGAAGCAACGACTGAAAAGTTAGAAAAGATCAAAGCCTTCATGAAGGCGGCGAAAGACAGACAAAAGTCGTATGCTGACAAGAGGCGAAGACCGATAGAATTCAAGGTCGGTGATCAGGTCATGTTGAAGGTCTCACCTTGGAAAGGAATTATTAGGTTCCGAAAGCGGGGTAAACTGAGCCCGCGGTATATAGGCCCTTTCCGAATTATCGCCTGTGTGGGAGAGGTGGCCTATAGGTTGGAACTGCCAGATGAGCTGAGTGGAATTCACCCGACCTTCCACGTATCTCATCTGAGGAAATGTTTGGCCGATGAAGATATGGTTGTACCGCTGGAGGATATCGGAGTAGATGTATGGCTCAACTATGTGGAACAACCAGTAGCAATCATCGATAGAAAAGAGAAACGGCTAAGAAACAAAGTAGTTCCTCTTGTGCGCGTACAGTGGAAGCACAGGAAGGGATCTGATTCTACATGGGAGACTGAAGAAGAGATGAGACAACATTACCCACATCTGTTCGAAGAATAACAGGTTTCGAGGACGAAACCTAAATAAGGGGGGTGGACTTGTAACACCCAGAAAATTTTCTAATCGAGTCAAGTGATAGTGATGGGCTTGGATGAAAAACCATTTAATAAATATAAAATGGTTGCGGGTATTACACCGAGTTAACCCTCAGGGTCACGAGTTTAACGAGTTTGGGGTCCCGGGAACGCCTGGCATATAAATAGATGGATCAGCTGAGCAACTCTCATTTTCACTCAAACGCCCATTCTAGAGAGAGAAAGTGTAGAGAGAGAAAGTGCTGGATTGAAGCTCGGGTGGTCAAGAATCGAAGGCTGGTGTTTGTGGACTCCTAAACTACAAGAATCAAGGTAAGAAACGTATCTAAATTTCTACATTTGGTGAAAAACCTGAGTGTGGGATTTTGAGGTTTTAAAGTGGCAAAAATCGCCCCAAAACACACGTTTTAGGGTAAGAAAACGTGTAATGAGCTTAGATATAGCTTCCTGGATGATAATCCAAGGGTTTGGGTGGAAAGGATTGGATTTTTAGGCTAAAACGAGCTTATTCGTAAATTTCAGCTCGTTCTGCGAATTTAAGGTCTCATCCAGCGAAACTGTAAGTTCGTCCAGCGAAACTGGAAGGATTTACAGCGAAGTTACAATTTCGCTTCGGCGAAACTACATATTCGCCTGAGCGAAACTATAGTTTCGCTGATGACTATGCCAATGCCCAAGTTGACCTTAGATATTGCGAAACTAGGGAATTCCAACGAAAGTTGGGCGCTCGAGGTAGCGAATCTGTCCAGCGAAACTGGCAGAATGCTGCCCTGCGAAACTAGCAGCAAAACTGCTGATTTGCCCAGCGAAACTGCTGGCGAATTTACGGGCGAAACTACCTGCGAACTTAGTAGCGAAATTAGGCAGAAATTAATTCTTTTGAGTGTTCACTTATCTGCAGGCAGTGTAGTGTGACCCGCGACTTTAAGGCCTGATTGAGAAGCTGTTTGTCAAGCACAGGTGAGTTCTAGGACCCCTCATTTACTGATTTTAAATGATTTTGGGGGCTGGAACACATATAAACTTGTTTATTGATGTATGTATGTATGGCCCATTGGGGTATAATGTAGTGTTATACGTCTAAGATATGGTTGTGGACTCGATATGTTATATAAGGTCCTAGTATGAGTCCCCACGATCTTGGAGGGACAGTTAGTGCTACCGCACTCAAGATGACGCGTAGTAAGTCCCGGTTTCGGGAAGGATACGGGAGTAAGTCCCTACATGGAATTTACGTAAGTGCCTAGTGACGATTGACGATGTAGGCTATGTATGTACGAGGTTATGTATGATGATGTATGATGATGCATGTATGATGTTATGTATGACGATGTACGTATGATGTTATGTATGATGATGTATGTATGATGTGTGTGTTCCTTATAATATCGCGGGAATATCTTTCTATGGCTTTACGTATTAATGAATGAACGAACGAAATATTATGTAACGTAAAGTGAAAGATAATGAAAGGGGAACACGATGATGAATGCATGTATTAATGAATGAACGAATGATTAAAAGATGATGAATACATGCATTAACGAACGAATTAACGAAAGATGACTTGCAAACATTGGATAAGTTTAACGGGTCCTTCTTAGTGATTGACCATATGTATGGTATCCCTACCGCTTACCTCTAGTACCATGGCATACGTTTTGCTGTTCATTTAATGACTTCGGCCCGGTAGCTAATAACGTTCGGGGTATAGCAGATGGTAGTGGTACAAAAGATATCCAATGTGCAAGAAAAGATGTAACGGGGTCCTTGTCATTCGACCACAGTAATCATGGCTGCGTGCCATGAAGTGGGTAAAGCCTGACAGGACCTAAACGAGAAGTGAAAGATAACGATGTATGACGAACGAACGAATGAACGAATGAGATAATAAATATATTATCTATATGTATGTACGATGTATGATCACGTGTAAGGAATGAACGGTTTTAATATGAACAAAGTATGTTTATTATAAAACTAGAACTCACTCAGCAAAGCTGACTTTTTATGTGTTTCCAGTTGGCAGGTAGCGTTGCTGGGGATGGCACGAGGCGGCTACTCAGCTCTTTTGGGATGGCATTCTCCATTTGATAATGCTGCAACGTCATGCGTTGTGGGCCCATAACGCACGTAACTCATCACGTTGCATGCCATTACTAGATTTCTTGAGGATTCCCATAAAAGGGATTACTTAAGAAATCTCCTTTAATTTTGATAATGTTGCCACGCACTGGAAGTGCGTGTGCATAGTACATGCAACAAAGTATGTTGCATGAGAGTGTCAAGAGTGTTCCGTAAGGGTTCTGATGTACGGAATTACCTACGGAATATTCTTTAGTATAAAAATATAATTTTTATATTTTCGAACTTAATATCTTCTATAGAGGTCACTGTGTATGACCCTATGGTTGCTGAGGATTCATATGAACGAGATTACTTACGTAATCAAAGGTTTCATATGCTTCAGCAGCAATCATAGCGAAGATAGGCAAAGCAGAGAAAGCTGTGTTTTGTAATCATGTCAATGATGTAATGACTTTTATGAATGAATGAGAATGTATATTTTATTAATTCCGCTGCGTTATTTTATGATTATATACATTATGTATGTTTTACGTGCGATGAACCACCAACCGTAAGGCGCCCGGGAGCGGGGCCTTACATTCCTGAAGAATGGGTTGTCTTGAAGACCCCGAGGAAGAATAACACCTATGTCTTAATCCTCAATTCTGCTTTACCAAAAGAAGAAACATGTCTTTTGTCAAAAGGATCTTTTGATGAGTCACAGCTTTGGCACAGACATTCGGGACACACCAATTTCAGAAACATGAACAGATTCGTCAAGAGAAATCATGTCATTGGTTTACCCAAAAAAGAATTTCACTTTATTGATCATTGTTCAGGGTGTCTCAAAGGAAAACAACATGAGTCTTCCCACAAGTCAAAACTGGTGAACACAAACGATTCTCCATTGAAGCTACTTCATATGGATCTTTTTGGACCAACTCATTTTATGAGTATTGCAAAGAAACAGTATTGTTTGGTGATCATAGATGACTTTTCCAGATTTACATGGGCCGTCTACTTACTTCATAAAAACGAAGCATCCCAACTAATAAAAGATTTTATCACAAAAATTGAAAACCAACTTGATTATAAAGTTAAAACAATTAGAAGTGATAATGGGACAAAATTTAAGAATGAAGATATGAGTTCATTTTGTACAACCAAAGACATCGCTTATTAATTTAGTGCATCTAGAACTCCTCAACAAAATGGGGTAGCTGAAAGGCGAAATAGAACACTAATTGAAGCAGCACGAAACATGCTAGCCGATGCTAAACTGCCAATTACCTTTTGGGTAGAAGCAGTTAACACATCTTGCTTTGTACAAAATCGAACTTTGATTGTAAAATAAAGCAACAAGACTCCTTATGAACTTATCTTCCAAAGAAAACCATTTATTGGATTTTTCAAGTCATTTGGTTGTCCTGTCTCAATATTAAACACCCGAGACCATTTGGGAAAGTTTTCATCCAAGTCTGATCAAGGATTTTTTGTAGGTTATTCTTCTGTCTCAAAGGCTTATAGAGTGTTTAATCCTAGATTAAACATAATTGATGAATCAACAAATTTTCAATTTAAGGAACATTCATTTCCCAAATCTACAAATGGTCCTGACTGGTTGTTTGATATTGATTCATTTACGAAATCTTTTGATCAATTTCACTTGTCTGATGCAGGAAACCTACAATCAGTTGAATCTTCATCATTGGTAGAAAGAAGGAATGACTTTCCAATAATTCCTCCAACTTCTACTGACCAACTTTATGAGGATGTAACACTGCAAACTGATCCTGTCAGACAATCATTTGAAAATCAAAGTGTTTCAACTGAGGATGGTCCTAGCATAATACCATCTTCTTCAGAAGAACCATCCACTAAGGTCAGAACTCAAGATCATGCTACACATCTAGTTGAATCTGAAAGAACTTCGAATGATGGAAGTAATCAAAGTGCTGCTGATGCTGAAGCAAGAACTAAAACAGTCTTTGATTATTTTCACAACTCCCCTACAGTACAAGATAAAGTTGCCTCTCACCAAGATGATTTGAATGTCTCCAATCTTGATGTAACCATTGCTGGTGACTCAATTCTAACCACCAAAATACACAAGAATCATCCAGTAGACAGCATCATTGGTGAACTTAATGAATGGGTGACAAGAAGCAAATCAAGCATAGCAAACATCTATTTGTTCTCTTGCTTTCTTTGTCAAACAGTACCCAAAAATATTAAAGAGGCTCTTCAAGACAACAGTTGGATTAAGGCAATGCAGGAAGAGTTGCTACAATTCAAAAAACAAGAAGTATGGCAACTGGTAGATCTTCCAGAAGGACAATACCCTATCGGTACCTGGTGGCTATACAGGAATAAAACTGATGATAGGGGAATCGTCATTGGAAACAAAGCAAGACTAGTGGCTCAGGGGTATACGCAAGAAAAAGGAATTGATTATGATGAAGTTGTAGGATTCAATCTGCCCAAGATACATATTAAATTGATGTGGCTAGTGTGATATGATCCAAGTCGGGTCATACCCAATAACAAGCTAGACAAACACCTGCAATATTTATTTATTGATTTGATCAGTTAAATAAATAACAACACCAAAACATTTAGAAAAATTGGTTTTCTAAATAAATGCACTTGAGAAATTAATAAATAACTTGGGTTTATTTATTTTGAGAGATTACTTTATAATTGTTATTTAATGGTTAATTAACAGTTATAAAATAAAACGATAACATGACATGTAAGATGTTACAAGTTAATTAAATTAGGTTTTAAATAATGTCATGTTAGAGTTAGTTGAGTGTACAAAATAAATGTAAATGTTACAAGTTTTATTTTGGGGCTTTACTTAAATAAATTGGATTGTAAAAAAAAAGAGAGAAACCACCTATAAGTGGTAGCATTTCTCGGTCCAAGGGGGGCTGAAAAGTTCCTTCCAATTGTTTAAGTAATATGCCATATGCACTAACACAATAACACATGCATTCACACATGCAAAACTCAGATTTATTCTCTCAAAAGCATTGAAAACATTCTCCTTGCCTCCTCTGTTCTTCACAGCAGCAGCAAGGCAGAAAGAGGCTGAACCTTTCAGCTTTCAAATGGTTTTAAAGCTGAAAGTTGGTGTTGAAAAATCCTAGTATCAAAGGGTGTGTTGTTGGTAGCTTGGGGTATCACCTTCTTGAGGTCTTCTAGCTTGAAGATTCAGCCATAAGTTCATCATAAACACCTTAACAATATCAAATTCCAGCAGCTCCTAAGGTTACGAGCAGCAGCAGTGAAAAGAGGGTTTTCTGGGCTTGTTTTGGTGTCTTCTTCCTAGCAAGAAGGTGTTCTTGCAAAGAGCTTTGGGTATACAAGATTGAGGGCTTCTAATCTTGAAGTCTTGGCTGAATTTTAGGCATCTCCATCTTCATCAAACATCACTTTTGGTCGTTTTCTTGGCTGCTGCAGTAAGGTATATCACAGCTCAATGATGCTGTGATTTTATGTGCATTTACATATGTTCATAGCTTGTTTATTCACATAAATGATCCTTTGTTCTTTGGGTTTGTTTTACAAATCAATATGCTCATCTAATGAACATATTTTTCAGCTTATAAACATGGTTATAATGCTTTACTTCCGCTGCGTTTTCAGAAAGTTTAAGAGGTTAAACTATGATTTTATGTTTTAACAAACCCAACAATGGCATCAAGAGCCGGTTATGTGAATAGCTTGCTTGTTCTTGTCCTTTAAAAATTAGTTTTAGAGGATGATTATAAACTCATAATAGGCTGATTTTGGTTGATTCAATAAACCCCATGTCTTTCAAAGTTATATCTTCATGCTTATGATTAAACTTTGAAAGATAGGAATGTCAATTGGTTGATATATTTGGATGTTGTTTGTTTGGACAAACAAACCATAATTTTCAGTTTATATTGGCTGAAAATTTGGGGTTTGGTGGGGTTTATTTTTTTTATTGAATAATATTTATGATTGTTCATATGATAGTGCATAACCTAGCTTTTGGCCTTGTGTTGTTTGGATGCTTGCAATGTTTGTTTTGGTTATTTTCATTTGGGTTGTAATATTATTCTTTTGTGCTTTGTTTAAAATTGTAATTTGTCTATTTATTCATTGGGATGTAATAATAGATTAGGAGTGTTTTTCTTTTACTATAAAATATGTATTAGGATATATATTTTGTAAAAGAAGATGCTCGGGAAGGAAGCACAAGAAGAAGACACAAAAGAAGGACTTGAAGCATATGGATGCAAGTTCAAGTGGGAGTAAATGAAGACCTCTATTTTGTGTTGTATTCAACCCTTAGGAAAGACCAAATGACCACACTTGTGATAGCAAACAAGTGTGGTCACAATAGTAGCTATGGTTATGCACATTGTGGTTGTTAATATTATGCTTGTTTGGTTGTTTGTTGTATGATTGTTGTTTGATATTTGGATATGCATAACAAACTCATTAGCAAACTTAACAAGCTAAAAATTTATGGTTTCTAATCATTAAGTGGTTAATAAAAGGTTATTAAAAGGATTAATGATTTAATAAAAGAGGTTTTATTAAAAATAAACCATAGGATACCTTGCATTTGAAAGCATGCAAATACAAGGTACATAGAGTTTTCAAAAATAGAATTAATGAAAACCAAAAATCCCTTTTAAACAAGTTTAACACCATCCTTTTACACGACACTCGAATCACTTGAGAACTATTTGTGGGATAATGGTCACCTAACCACTTATAGGGAACTTGTGTGTTTTAGGTGAGTCTAACATACTTGTGGGATAAGGGTCACCGAAGCATGGCGTACAATGGTGTTGATGGGATTAAACATGCCAACCAAACATAAGATGTCTAACCGATCCTATAAAGGCTAGAAGTTGCAAAAGGTTGCAATTGTCAAATATTGACTACCTTGTTAAATTAAATAATGGGATAAAGGTCACCTAACCATTATTTGAATGTAACGTTGGATTCTAGATTTTAATTATTAATTGTCTATGAGACATAAAAGGGTATTAATAATTAAAATAAACTTTTAAGAAATACTAATAAGAACTTTGTAAATTTTGTAGAATGGTCGTAAACAATAATGCTACCACCCCGACTGTCCATACCCTATCACCGAGAATCGTTATCAAAATGAGTAAAGGCCTATGTCCTTGACGATCCCATGTCTCACCAACCAATGCTGTTGATGTTAAGGCCTTTTGATGATTGGCTTAAGCCCATTAAGGATTCTGTGCTAGTTTCCTACCTCATGTTGGGAATATGATTCCTGAACTCCAAAAGGGTTTGGAACATCATAGGGAATATGACATGATAATCTAGTTAAAGGAAATGTTCCTTCAACAAACTTTAGTAAGATTGCTTCGAAACGGTTCAAGCACTTTTTGCATGTCACATGGGAGAAACCGAATCGATATCATCTTATATATTCTTAAGATGAAAAGCCACATTGATAGCCTCAAGATGCTTAACTTCCCTGTCTCAAAGTAGTTGGCCAAGGATTTGATCCTTGATTGCCCAACTAAAGGTTTGAGACATTCATAATAAACCGTAATATGAAAGGATGGGGCAAGAGCATCGGTGAAATTCACGCAATGCTCAAAGCAACCGAGGCAGGGATGGGTAGAGAGGTTCTACCTATTCTCTCGATCAATGAGGGAGACTATAAGAAATGGCCAATCTCGATCCTAAGGCAATTATTGCTAAAAGAAAGGAATACATCAAAGCAAAAGTTAAAGCGAAACCTCAAAAACATAAGCTTATGAAGCCTAAAGTAAAGGAGAACGACCCATGCTTTGAGCATGGAGAGATAGGACAATAAAAGGGAATTGTCCCTCCTATCTCAAGGTATTGAAAATAAGAGGGATGCTAGGCAAACCTCGAATACAATTTTCATGATTCACATTGTATTAAATGTCATTTCTTCAAACACATGGGTATTGGATAACGGATGTGAGACTCATACTTGCAATTGTTGCAAAGGGGTTCTAAAGAAATGTGCACTTCAAAGAGGGAAACTCTATTTTGAGACTTACAAATGGTTTGGAATTTGTTCTCAAAACCTTTTGTATGCACCTAGTTTGACTAGGAACATAATTAATGTTTCCTATTAAAACAATATGGTCATGATTTTAAGTTTGTATATAATGGTATTAAGTTTTATGGATGATGTATTTCATTTTAAGGATATGCCTTTAATGATATTCATGAAATGGTTCATGATAATTCGTCCTATAATAACTCATTATACACATTAAGCACCAAGGAACTTAAAATCGGTTTAAGTTATTATTATCTTTGACATTGTCATCTTAGTCACATAAACAAGAATTGGATTCAAACACTTCAAAAGAATGGTCTTTTGGAAACAAATGAAAATGTTTCATTTGATAAGTGTGAACCAAAAGACTTATTAGGAATGATACATTTGGATGTGTGTGGTCCTTTTAAGACAATGACAAAGATTGGTGAAAAGATACTTCATTACTGTTACCGACGATTACAGTCGCTATTATTGTGTGCACTTGATGACACATAAGTATGAAGCTTTTGAAATGTTCTAAAACTTCAATAATGAAGTAGAAAATCAACTCTACAAAACTATCTAAGTTCTTCATCCTGATAAAGGAAAAAAACTGAACCCTATTTGGATATGGTTCAATTCATTAAGGCTATGAGCTTACCACCTTTATCATCTTGGGTTTTCGCACTACTCTCCACGGCTCGTATTTTGAATATGGCCTAAACCAAGAAAGTGGGTTCGACACCTTTTGAAATATGGCATGGAAAGAGTTCCATCACTATGATGTTTAAAAGGTATGGGTAGTAAATCTTATGTTAAGCTTAACACCCAAAACAAATTTGAAAGTCGATCCACTAAGTGTATATTTGTTGGATATCCCAAAGACTGTATAGGATACTACTTCTTTGATCCAACAGAGCAAAAGAAATTTATTGCTCGAAGGGCAAAGTTCTTGGAAGCCAAGTTCCTTATGGAAGGAGTGACGCATAGAACAATGGAATTTGATGAAGATCAAGATCCACAAGCCGATACACGTTTGGTTGACACTAGCTGTCAACAAGAGGTTGTTGATGATGATTAAGAGGTTGATCAATACACACAAAACGTTCATTGATCTGGTAGAGTTAGCATTCCACCTGAAATATATGGATTTTTCATGGATGGATGCTATGAAGTTGACTTCGATGAGCCAACTACATACCTTGATGATATGTCCAATTCGGATTGTGACAAATGGCTGGAAGCCATGAACGTAGAGATGCAATCCATGTATGACAACCATGTTTAGGAATTGGTTGACCCTCCACCTTACTCCAAACCGGTTGGATGCAAGTGAGTTTTCGAGAAGAAAACAAATATGCATGGAAACTTGGATACTTACAAGACAAGACTTGTAGGAAAAGGTTTCACTCAAACTCAAGGGGTTGACTATGATGAAACCTTCTCACCTGTTGTGATGCTAAAGTCTATAAGGATATTGTTTGCCATAGCTGCTCATTATGATTATGA
The DNA here is from genome assembly GCA_024085815.1 of Flaveria linearis. Lineage (NCBI taxonomy): Eukaryota > Viridiplantae > Streptophyta > Magnoliopsida > Asterales > Asteraceae > Flaveria > Flaveria linearis. The sequence continues at coordinate 61,026,180 of CM044003.1, read as the reverse complement.
GATATGGCAAATGGATGTCAAAACCGCTTTCCTAAATGGATATCTTAAGGAAGATGTATATATGGTTCAACCTGAAGGTTTTGTCAATCCAAAACATCCTAATAAAGTATGCAAGTTAAAGAAATCAATCTATGGATTGAAACAAGCATCGAGAAGTTGGAATCAACGTTTTGATGAAGAAATCAAGAAATTGGACTTCATCAAGAACGCTGACAAGGCTTGTGTGTATTAAAAGGCTAGTGGGAGTGTAATCACATTCTTAGTATTGTATGTTGATGTAAGGCCCCGCTCCCGGGCGCCCTACTGATGGTGGTTCATCGCACATAAAACATACACAATGTATATAATCATAAAATAACGCAGCGGAAATGATAAAATATATATACATTCGGTATCAGGTCGATCTGGAACTCGATCTCTCGGTCTGGTGGCAAACCCGATAAGTCTTCGGGAAACACATCCGGAAAGTCACACACCACTGGCACATCACATAGCTGTGGTGTTGGCGTCTCTACATTCTTTACATAACATAAGTAGGCGCTACATCCGCGCCTCATACACTTTCCCGCCACCGCCATCGAGATCACCTTCGGAATCGTCGTAGCTCGATCGCCATAAATCGTCACCGGATTTCCGTCGGTCGCCGTCAGTCTAATCATCTTCTTTCGGCACACGATATTCGCTTCGTAGGTTGCTAGCCAGTCCATTCCTAACACTACATCGAATCCTCCTAGAGGCATCACATGTAACATGGCAGCAAACCTATGGCCCTCTAATTCTATAGTACAGTCCTCTATCACATCCGTAACCCTAGTGGATTTACCAATAGCGGTTTCTACGTCAAAGGACTTATTAAGGCATTTCCTCCTAACAGGCAGTTTAGCACAGAAGGTAGTAGAAATAAAACTTCTACTGGCACCCGAATCAAATAATACAGAGGCTAAAATTTGGTCTATTAAGAACGTACCGGACACAACATCGGGGTCCGTTCTAGCCTCCTCCTGCGTCATGGTGAACGCCCTAGCCTTGGCCCTCGGTGCTTCTCCTCCCGTCTTCTTCTCCCCAGAGCCCTCAGCCCTCGGCTTCTTACAATCTCTGCTCATATGACCACTTTTCCCACAGTTGAAACACTTGCCCATCCGGCAATCCCTTGATATATGTCCCGTCTTCCCACACTTAAAGCAGAGGTTGGATCCCCACTTACACTCCCCCGAGTGCTCTTTTCCACACTTACCACACTTCCTCACCCCAGCTCCAGCCATGACCACTCGGCGGTCATCTACCCTTGCCTTCTTGTTACTTGTCGAGGTATCACCTCGACCAAACCTCTTTCCCTGCCAACCCTTCTCTCCACCTGCCTTCTTTCCACCCTCAGCTTTCACCAACGCAGCTTTCTCATCATACAACCTTCCCGCCAAATCCACCGCCGACCTAAAAGTACTCGGTCGAGCGGAAATCAGATGCCACCGAATTTCGGCTGGCAACCCTTGAATATACCGGTTGATCTTTCGGGACGCCGGCGTCACCTGCTCTGGCACCAACAGCGCCAACTCGTTAAACTTAGTGGTATATTGTTGGTGGGTCATCGTCCCCGCCTCCAACTGCAGGAACTCTCTCTCTATCCTATCCATTTCCCGTCGAGGACTGAATTCCTCGATCACCAACCTCTTCAACTCAGCCCACTTCATCTTCCCTATAGCCCTGCTACCCTCGGCTTGGACTATATTTTTCCACCAACATAAAGCCGACCCTGTAAAAGAGTGGGTAGCAAACTTCACCTTCTTGTCCTCCTGGCAATCACTAATATCGAGGACAGCTTCCATTTCCATCACCCATTGGTGAGCATCAGTAGCAGTACCGGACCCATCGAAAGTTGGGGGCTTGCACCTCATGAACTTCCCGTAATCACAGCCCCGGGCTGTCTCCCGTACCTGTTCTTCCTCCTCATCATCGGACAATACCGTTTCTGCCCCTGTCTGTTGTTGTCCACCGGAGGACTGATTTCTCCCCCGTCTCTCATCCTCACGTACTGCCTTTAACACTTCTGTCATTACAGACGGTAAGATCGTCTGCATAACCTGGTGCACCTCCTCGACAACTGCCTCTTTCACCGAGGCCCTAAAATCATTACTCTCATTCGTCCCCCCCGAGGGAGTAGTATTAGGTCCTTCGGGAACCTTCTTTTCTTGCCTAGGCCTTCCTCTTGTGGCTCGTGGTTCCACACCACTTCCGCCACTGCCTCCACCAAGTGGGGCTTTAGATGATCTACCACCGACCATCTTCTATCTCACACTGAAAGGTTCAAATACCAACACGGTCATTCAAGGAAATAGCTCATTTATGTCAAGTACAGTAAGTTACTAATTACAGTGGCCAGTTGTGATTAGTCACTTACTCCACTTTTCGTACCCCAAGCATTACCCTTCCTGACTACACCGGTATCTAAATCTAACAGCACACATAACCACATTTCACATGCACATACTTTAATTAACTTTAAGAAAATACCTGATGGCACGCAGCTACTCAGATGGCATTCTCATTCTCTCTGTCCCATTCTCAGTTTAAGTTTAGGTTTATTATGAAAATTTTACCCATTTTACTTAAACTTTTGCTCTGATACCAACTTGTAAGGCCCCGCTCCCGGGCGCCCTACTGATGGTGGTTCATCGCACATAAAACATACACAATGTATATAATCATAAAATAACGCAGCGGAAATGATAAAATATATATACATTCTCATTCATTAATAATAGTCATTACATCATTGACTCGATTACAAAATGAAGCTTTCTCTACTTTGTCCCTCCTCCTAAGATCATACAGCGACCTCTAGAGGGGGTATCAAGTGCAAACATTTAAAGTTTATAATTTTTATACTAAAGAATATTCCTTAAGTAGTTCCGTGCATCGGAACTCTGACGGAATACTCTTGACATACACATGCAACATATTTCGTTGCATGTGCTACGCACACGCACCCAATGCGTGGCGAACTTATCAAAATCTAAAGAAGATTTCTTAAATAATCCCTTCCGGGGGAATACTCAAGAAATCTCATAATGGCATGCAACGTGATGAGTTGCGTGCGTTATAGACCCACAACGCATGACGTTGCATCATTATTAAATGGAGAATGCCATCCCAAAAGAGCTGAGTAGCCGCCTCGTGCCATCCCCAGCAACGCTACCTGCCAACTGGAAACACATAAAAAGTCAGCGTTGCTGAGTGAGTTCTAGTTTTATAATAAAACATACTTTTACTTATTTAAAAGTATCCTTTCGTGCATGCATTCATACATCATACGTACACAGAGATAATATTCGTTATTATCTTCATCATTCGTTATCTTTCATCATCTTTAACTTCTCGTATGGATTCTGTCAAGCTTTACCCACTTCATAGCACTTGGCTATGATTACGGTGGTCGAATGACAGGAATCCCGTTCATACTTACTTGCGCACATTGAAAGGTGAATTGTACCAATACCATATGCTACACCCCAATCAGTCTTAGCTACCGGGCCGTAATCAACATATGACGGGAGCGTATGCCCGGTACTAGAGGTAAGCGGTAGAGGTACCATGACCATGGTCAATCACATAGAAGGACCAATCGCGTTATTCAATGCTTGCAAGACATAATTCGTTCATTCATTAATGCATGTATTCATCATCATTCATTCCTTCGTTCATTCGTTAATACATGCATTCATCATCGTGTTCCTCTTTCGTTATCTTTCACTTTACGTTACATAATACTTCGTTCGTTCGTTAATACGTAAAGTCATGGAAAGATATTCATAAATCATTATTATAGGAACACACACACACCATACATACATCATCATACATAGCATCATACATGTATCGTCATACATTCATCGTACATACATCGTCATACATAACATCGTACATGCATCATCATCATACCTACATCGTCATCATCATCATACATACATCGTCATACCTAACGTCATACGTGCATCATCGTCGTCATCATACGTAACCTCGTACATACATAGCCTACATCATCAATCATCACTAGGCACTTACTATGTGTCATCCTGATGCAGTAGCACTAACTGTCCCTCCAAGACCGTGAGGACTCATACTAGGACCTTACATAACATGTCGAGTCCACAATCATACCTTAGACGTATAACTCAACATTATACCCAAATGGGTCGTACATACATACGTCAGTAAACAAGTTTATATGTGTTCCAGCCCCAAAAATCATAAAAAAAAACAGTAAATGAGGGGTCCTAGAACTCACCTGTGCTTGACAAGCAGCCTCTCAATCAAGCCTTTAAGACGCGGGTCACACTACACTGCCTGCAGATAAGTTAACACTCAAAAGAGTTAATTTCTGCCTAATTTCGCTACTAATTTCGCAGGTAGTTTCGCCCGTAAATTCGCCCGTAGTTTCGCCGATAGAATTAGCAGTTTCGCTGCTAGTTTCGCTGGGCAGCATTCTGCCAGTTTCGCTGGACAGATTCGCCACCTCGAGCGCCCAACTTTCGTTGGAATTCCCTAGTTTCGCAATATCTAAGGTCAACTTGGACATTGGCATAGTCATCAGCGAAACCATAGTTTCGCTCATGCGAATATATAGTTTCGCTGCAGCGAAACTGTAACTTCGCTGTAGGTTCCTCCAGTTTCGCTTGACGAACTTACAGTTTCGCTGGACGAGACCTTAATTTCGCAGAACGAGCTGAAATTCACGAATCAGCTCGTTTTAGCCCAAAAATCCAATCCTTTCCACCCAAACCCTTGCATTATCATCCAGGAAGATATATCTAAGCTTCTTACACGTTTTAATACCCTAAAACGTGTGTTTTGGGCGATTTTTGCCACTAGAAACCCCAAAAACCCAAACCCGGGTTTTTCACCAAATGTGGCAATTTAGATACGTTTCTTACCTTGATTCTTGTAGTTTTGGAGTCCACAAACACCAGCCTTCGATTCTAGACCACCCGAGCTTCGATCCGACACTTTCTCTCTCTACACTTTCTCTCTCTAGAATGGCGTTTGAGTGAAAATGAGAGTTGCTCAGTTGATCCATCTATTTATATGCCAGGCGTTCCCGGGACCCCAAACTCGTTAAACTCGTGACCCGGAGGGTTAACTCGGTGTAATACCCGCAACCGCTCTATATTCATTAAATGGTTTTCATCCGAGCCCATCACTATCATCTGACTCGATCAGAAAATTTTCCGGGCGTTACAAGTCCACCCCCCTTATTTAGGTTTCGTCCCCGAAACCTGTCACTCTTCGAACAAATGTGGGTAATGCTGTCTCATCTCCTCTTCAGTCTCCCACGTAGACTCCGATCCCTTCCTGTGCTTCCACTGTACGCGCACAAGAGGAACCACTTTGTTTCTTAGCCGTTTCTCTTTTCTATCAATGATCACCACTGGTTGCTCCACATAGTTGAGCCGTTCGTCTACCTCGATATCCTCCAGCGGAACGACCATATCTTCATCAGCTAAACATTTCCTCAGATGAGATACGTGGAAGGTCGGGTGAATTCCACTCAGCTCATCTGGTAGCTCCAACCTATAGGCCACCTCTCCCACACGGGCGATAATTCGGAAAGGGCCTATATACCGCGGGCTCAGTTTTCCCCGCTTTCGGAACCTAATGATTCCCTTCCAAGGCGAAACCTTTAACATGACTCGATCACCGACCTCGAATTCTATCGGTCTTCGCCTCTTGTCAGCATACGACTTTTGTCGGTCTTTCGCCGCCTTCATGAAGGCTTTGATCTTTTCTAACTTTTCAGTCGTTGCTTCCACTACCTCGACGCCTCCCAGTTCCTTCTGTCCAATGTCTCCCCAACATACGGGCGTCCTACATTTCCTACCGTATAACATCTCGTAGGGTGGCATGCCAATACTGGCATGGTAACTGTTATTGTACGAGAATTCTGCTAACGGCAAGTGATCGTCCCAACTTCCTCCAAAATCGATCACGCACGCCCGAAGCATGTCTTCGAGTGTTTGGATCGTTCTTTCAGACTGACCGTCTGTCTGAGGATGATATGCCGTGCTAATATGTAGCCTCGTTCCCATCGCATCATGGAATCTCTTCCAAAAGTTGGAGGTAAACCGGGTGTCACGGTCAGACACAATAGACACCGGTACGCCATGACGAGCTACAATTTCTTTAATGAATAGATCCGCCAATCTTTCAGATGAATACGTCTCACGGATCGGTAGAAAGTGGGCACTCTTCGTCAATCGATCAACTATCACCCATATAGCATCATACCCTTTCGGGGTACGTGGTAACTTCGTGATGAAGTCCATGGTGATGTGTTCCCACTTCCATTCGGGTATATCCAATGGTTGGATCTTCCCGTAGGGCTTCTGGTGTTCCGCCTTCACTTGTAAGCAAGTCAAGCACTTACTTACGTACTCCACTACGTCGCGTTTCATGCCCGGCCACCAGTAGTCTTTCTTCATATCGTGGTACATTTTGGTAGCACCGGGGTGAATGGAGTATCGTGTCTTATGGGCCTCATCCATAATTCTACTACGTAGATCCCCGTATCGAGGAATCCACATTCGCCCAAATCGGGTCTTAACACCTAGAGTGTTCTCACCCAACTCCGTCACTAGACCTCTCATCCTTTCGGAGTTAAGACGATCTTCTTTCAAAGCCTCATCTTGAAACTCCTTAACCTGTGTCATCACGTCTGAGGTCATGATCAACTGATAAGCCTTCACCCGGATCGGCTCAGGCCTTTCTTTTCGGCTAAGGGCATCAGCCACCACATTGGCTTTGCCCGGGTGGTAATGGATTTCACAATCATAATCTTTTATCAGCTCCAACCACCGCCTCTGCCTCATGTTTAGATCTTTCTGCTCGAAGAAGTACTTCAAGCTCTTGTGGTCCGTGAAGATGGTGCACTTTGTCCCGTATAGATAGTGTCGCCAAATCTTCAACGCGAAAACCACCGCAGCTAGTTCTAGATCGTGCGTGGGATAATTGACTTCGTGAGTCTTCAGTTGTCGAGATGCATAGGCTATAACCTTTCCGCGTTGCATTAATACGCAACCTAGCCCAGAATAGGATGCATCCGAATAGACCACTAAGTCTTCATTTCCTTCGGGCAATGTCAAGACAGGAGCTTGGGTCAGTCTCATCTTCAATTCCTCAAACGCATTCTCCTGTTCCCGGCCCCACACGAACTTTACGCCCTTGCGAGTCAATTTTGTCAAAGGTGAGGCTATCTTGGAGAAGTCTTGAATAAATCTTCTATAGTAGCCCGCCAGCCCCAAGAAGCTGCGAATCTCGGTTGGCGTCTTCGGTGACTTCCATTGCATCACGGCCTCAACCTTTGCTGGGTCCACCATTATTCCTTCTGCATTCACTACGTGTCCCAGAAATTGCACCTCGCGTAGCCAAAAGGCGCACTTGGAGAACTTGGCATACAATTTCTCCCTTCTCAACGTTTCCAATACTTCCCGAATGTGGTCGGCATGCTCTGTCTCGCTTTTCGAATAAATCAGGATATCATCGATGAACACAATCACTGATTTATCTAACATTGGCCGGCACACTCGGTTCATCAAATCCATAAAAGCAGCCGGCGCATTGGTCAACCCAAAAGACATGACCAGGAACTCGTAGTGGCCATAGCGCGTACGAAAGGCTGTTTTAGGGATATCTTGTTCCTTCACCTTTAATTGATGGTAGCCAGATCGAAGATCTATCCTCGAAAACCAACTGGCACCCTGGAGCTGATCAAACAAGTCATCGATTCTTGGTAAGGGGTATCTGTTCTTCACCGTCAGCTTATTCAGCTCGCGGTAGTCGATGCACATCCGCATACTACCATCCTTCTTCTTTACGAACAGAACCGGAGCACCCCACGGTGAGATACTCGGTCGAATAAACCCCTTATCAGCAGCTCCTGCAACTGATCCATCAATTCTTTCATCTCCGTCGGAGCCAAGCGATACGGTGCTTTCGCGACAGGTTGGGCACCCGGTATCAGGTCGATCTGGAACTCGATCTCTCGGTCTGGTGGCAAACCCGATAAGTCTTCGGGAAACACATCCGGAAAGTCACACACCACTGGCACATCACATAGCTGTGGTGTTGGCGTCTCTACATTCTTTACATAACATAAGTAGGCGCTACATCCGCGCCTCATACACTTTCCCGCCACCGCCATCGAGATCACCTTCGGAATCGTCGTAGCTCGATCGCCATAAATCGTCACCGGATTTCCGTCGGTCGCCGTCAGTCTAATCATCTTCTTTCGGCACACGATATTCGCTTCGTAGGTTGCTAGCCAGTCCATTCCTAACACTACATCGAATCCTCCTAGAGGCATCACATGTAACATGGCAGCAAACCTATGGCCCTCTAATTCTATAGTACAGTCCTCTATCACATCCGTAACCCTAGTGGATTTACCAATAGCGGTTTCTACGTCAAAGGACTTATCAAGGCATTTCCTCCTAACAGGCAGTTTAGCACAGAAGGTAGTAGAAATAAAACTTCTACTGGCACCCGAATCAAATAATACAGAGGCTAAAATTTGGTCTATTAAGAACGTACCGGACACAACATCGGGGTCCGTTCTAGCCTCCTCCTGCGTCATGGTGAACGCCCTAGCCTTGGCCCTCGGTGCTTCTCCTCCCGTCTTCTTCTCCCCAGAGCCCTCAGCCCTCGGCTTCTTACAATCTCTGCTCATATGACCACTTTTCCCACAGTTGAAACACTTGCCCATCCGGCAATCCCTTGATATATGTCCCGTCTTCCCACACTTAAAGCAGAGGTTGGATCCCCACTTACACTCCCCGAGTGCTCTTTTCCACACTTACCACACTTCCTCACCCCAGCTCCAGCCATGACCACTCGGCGGTCATCTACCCTTGCCTTCTTGTTACTTGTCGAGGTATCACCTCGACCAAACCTCTTTCCCTGCCAACCCTTCTCTCCACCTGCCTTCTTTCCACCCTCAGCTTTCACCAACGCAGCTTTCTCATCATACAACCTTCCCGCCAAATCCACCGCCGACCTAAAAGTACTCGGTCGAGCGGAAATCAGATGCCACCGAATTTCGGCTGGCAACCCTTGAATATACCGGTTGATCTTTCGGGACGCCGGCGTCACCTGCTCTGGCACCAACAGCGCCAACTCGTTAAACTTAGTGGTATATTGTTGGTGGGTCATCGTCCCCGCCTCCAACTGCAGGAACTCTCTCTCTATCCTATCCATTTCCCGTCGAGGACTGAATTCCTCGATCACCAACCTCTTCAACTCAGCCCACTTCATCTTCCCTATAGCCCTGCTACCCTCGGCTTGGACTATATTTTTCCACCAACATAAAGCCGACCCTGTAAAAGAGTGGGTAGCAAACTTCACCTTCTTGTCCTCCTGGCAATCACTAATATCGAGGACAGCTTCCATTTCCATCACCCATTGGTGAGCATCAGTAGCAGTACCGGACCCATCGAAAGTTGGGGGCTTGCACCTCATGAACTTCCCGTAATCACAGCCCCGGGCTGTCTCCCGTACCTGTTCTTCCTCCTCATCATCGGACAATACCGTTTCTGCCCCTGTCTGTTGTTGTCCACCGGAGGACTGATTTCTCCCCCGTCTCTCATCCTCACGTACTGCCTTTAACACTTCTGTCATTACAGACGGTAAGATCGTCTGCATAACCTGGTGCACCTCCTCGACAACTGCCTCTTTCACCGAGGCCCTAAAATCATTACTCTCATTCGTCCCCCCCGAGGGAGTAGTATTAGGTCCTTCGGGAACCTTCTTTTCTTGCCTAGGCCTTCCTCTTGTGGCTCGTGGTTCCACACCACTTCCGCCACTGCCTCCACCAAGTGGGGCTTTAGATGATCTACCACCGACCATCTTCTATCTCACACTGAAAGGTTCAAATACCAACACGGTCATTCAAGGAAATAGCTCAATTTATGTCAAGTACAGTAAGTTACTAATTACAGTGGCCAGTTGTGATTAGTCACTTACTCCACTTTTCGTACCCCAAGCATTACCCTTCCTGACTACACCGGTATCTAAATCTAACAGCACACATAACCACATTTCACATGCACATACTTTAATTAACTTTAAGAAAATACCTGATGGCACGCAGCTACTCAGATGGCATTCTCATTCTCTCTGTCCCATTCTCAGTTTAAGTTTAGGTTTATTATGAAAATTTTACCCATTTTACTTAAACTTTTGCTCTGATACCAACTTGTAAGGCCCCGCTCCCGGGCGCCCTACTGATGGTGGTTCATCGCACATAAAACATACACAATGTATATAATCATAAAATAACGCAGCGGAAATGATAAAATATATATACATTCTCATTCATTAATAATAGTCATTACATCATTGACTCGATTACAAAATGAAGCTTTCTCTACTTTGTCCCTCCTCCTAAGATCATACAGCGACCTCTAGAGGGGGTATCAAGTGCAAACATTTAAAGTTTATAATTTTTATACTAAAGAATATTCCTTAAGTAGTTCCGTGCATCGGAACTCTGACGGAATACTCTTGACATACACATGCAACATATTTCGTTGCATGTGCTACGCACACGCACCCAATGCGTGGCGAACTTATCAAAATCTAAAGAAGATTTCTTAAATAATCCCTTCCGGGGGAATACTCAAGAAATCTCATAATGGCATGCAACGTGATGAGTTGCGTGCGTTATAGACCCACAACGCATGACGTTGCATCATTATTAAATGGAGAATGCCATCCCAAAAGAGCTGAGTAGCCGCCTCGTGCCATCCCCAGCAACGCTACCTGCCAACTGGAAACACATAAAAAGTCAGCGTTGCTGAGTGAGTTCTAGTTTTATAATAAAACATACTTTTACTTATTTAAAAGTATCCTTTCGTGCATGCATTCATACATCATACGTACACAGAGATAATATTCGTTATTATCTTCATCATTCGTTATCTTTCATCATCTTTAACTTCTCGTATGGATTCTGTCAAGCTTTACCCACTTCATAGCACTTGGCTATGATTACGGTGGTCGAATGACAGGAATCCCGTTCATACTTACTTGCGCACATTGAAAGGTGAATTGTACCAATACCATATGCTACACCCCAATCAGTCTTAGCTACCGGGCCGTAATCAACATATGACGGGAGCGTATGCCCGGTACTAGAGGTAAGCGGTAGAGGTACCATGACCATGGTCAATCACATAGAAGGACCAATCGCGTTATTCAATGCTTGCAAGACATAATTCGTTCATTCATTAATGCATGTATTCATCATCATTCATTCCTTCGTTCATTCGTTAATACATGCATTCATCATCGTGTTCCTCTTTCGTTATCTTTCACTTTACGTTACATAATACTTCGTTCGTTCGTTAATACGTAAAGTCATGGAAAGATATTCATAAATCATTATTATAGGAACACACACACACCATACATACATCATCATACATAGCATCATACATGTATCGTCATACATTCATCGTACATACATCGTCATACATAACATCGTACATGCATCATCATCATACCTACATCGTCATCATCATCATACATACATCGTCATACCTAACGTCATACGTGCATCATCGTCGTCATCATACGTAACCTCGTACATACATAGCCTACATCATCAATCATCACTAGGCACTTACTATGTGTCATCCTGATGCAGTAGCACTAACTGTCCCTCCAAGACCGTGAGGACTCATACTAGGACCTTACATAACATGTCGAGTCCACAATCATACCTTAGACGTATAACTCAACATTATACCCAAATGGGTCGTACATACATACGTCAGTAAACAAGTTTATATGTGTTCCAGCCCCAAAATCATAAAAAAAAAAGTAAATGAGGGGTCCTAGAACTCACCTGTGCTTGACAAGCAGCCTCTCAATCAAGCCTTTAAGACGCGGGTCACACTACACTGCCTGTAGATAAGTTAACACTCAAAAGAGTTAATTTCTGCCTAATTTCGCTACTAATTTCGCAGGTAGTTTCGCCCGTAAATTCGCCCGTAGTTTCGCCGATAGAATTAGCAGTTTCGCTGCTAGTTTCGCTGGGCAGCATTCTGCCAGTTTCGCTGGACAGATTCGCCACCTCGAGCGCCCAACTTTCGTTGGAATTCCCTAGTTTCGCAATATCTAAGGTCAACTTGGACATTGGCATAGTCATCAGCGAAACCATAGTTTCGCTCATGCGAATATATAGTTTCGCTGCAGCGAAACTGTAACTTCGCTGTAGGTTCCTCCAGTTTCGCTTGACGAACTTACAGTTTCGCTGGACGAGACCTTAATTTCGCAGAACGAGCTGAAATTCACGAATCAGCTCGTTTTAGCCCAAAAATCCAATCCTTTCCACCCAAACCCTTGCATTATCATCCAGGAAGATATATCTAAGCTTCTTACACGTTTTAATACCCTAAAACGTGTGTTTTGGGCGATTTTTGCCACTAGAAACCCCAAAAACCCCAAACCCGGGTTTTTCACCAAATGTGGCAATTTAGATACGTTTCTTACCTTGATTCTTGTAGTTTTGGAGTCCACAAACACCAGCCTTCGATTCTAGACCACCCGAGCTTCGATCCGACACTTTCTCTCTCTACACTTTCTCTCTCTAGAATGGCGTTTGAGTGAAAATGAGAGTTGCTCAGTTGATCCATCTATTTATATGCCAGGCGTTCCTGGGACCCCAAACTCGTTAAACTCGTGACCCGGAGGGTTAACTCGGTGTAATACCCGCAACCGCTCCATATTCATTAAATGGTTTTCATCCGAGCCCATCACTATCATCTGACTCGATCAGAAAATTTTCCGGGCGTTACAGTTGATGACACAATACTATATGGAAAAGACATTCCAACCATGGAAGGTGTTAAAACCTGGCTTGGAAATTGTTTTTCCATGAAAGATCTTGGTGAAATTGCCTATATTTAGGGAATAAAGATCTATAGGGAGAGATCGAGGTGGTTGATAGGTCTAAACCAAAGTGCATATATTGATAAAATCTTGAAACGGTTCAAGATGGAAAACTCTAAGTAAGGTATGGTACCTGTTCAAAGAAGGACGATATTGAGTGCATCTCAATGTCCAAGCTCAAAGGACGAGCAAGATTGTATAAAGGACATCCCATATGCGTCTGCTATAGGATCCATCATATATACGATGATATGCACTAAGACCGGACGTGTCATGCGCGTTAAACATGACAAGAAGAAATCAGCAGAATCCAGGTAATAGCCACTGGATGGCTGTTAAGAGTATTTTGAAATACCTTAGAAACACTAAGGATATGTTCTTAATATATGGATCTGGTGAAGAGGAACTCGTTGTAAAGGGTTACACGGATGCGAGTTTCCAAACTGATCGAGATGATCCTCAATCATAATTGGGGTATGTCTCCATTTTGAATAGGGTAACATTGTCCACTACAAAAACAAAATACATAGCCGCTTCATTAGCAGCTTTGGAAGCAGCATGAATAAAAGGATTATCGCCGATCTAAGGGTCGTCTCTATCATTCAAGACCCCTTAGAAATATTTTGTGATAACGAGGGTGTGATTGCTCAAATCAAGGAACCCCGTGCACATCAAAAGATTAGGCACAATAAGCGGAGATTCAACTACATAAGGGATGAAGTTGAAAAGGGAAAGATATGTATTCGCAAAGTTCACTTTGATGAAAATATTACGGATCCACTCACGAAGCTCCTCGAAAGGGCAAAGCATGAAAGTCATACCTATGCCTTAGGACTTCGATATTCTAGTGATTGGACTTGATCAAATTTTGTATTTGAATATGTTGAACTCTTTATTATTTGAGTAAAATTATTTGGTTATAATGTTTCAATTAATGTTCCAATTTAGCATGTTTAATCCATGAGTAAATTATTTACTCTAAATGTCCGTAGTCGTTCATACTTGTGGGAACAAGTGTGAGGGTAAGATTATTATGAACTTGGATTGGTTGATATTCATAAGGATGAATATAGAGCAATGGGTTGCTACCAAGGTTTATAGATATTTGTGGGATACAAATATTGGACTAACCCGCATCTCAAATTTTACTACATGGGATCTTATCAATTGATCATAAGTAAATTTGAATAAAGGCGAATATCATTTGGTATCCTCCGACCTGAGATACATATTGGGTTTTGATATTCACCAAGTATTATACCTTGACCTAATTCTTCACTGTCCTGAAATAGTGGACAGTACATAAGGGTATGTTCAGGTATAACACGAGGTGTTTGTGAGAAACTAGTCAAGATAGAATTTATTCCTCTTATTCGTTGAGAGTTAGATGTCTAAGGCCTGATTAAATTAAATCAACAAGGAATGATCATTCTGTGTCCTTGGATTTAACATGACATCTGTAACAAAAGGATAGATGATTGATTCAACTAAATCATATTCAAATAAGGTACTTGAAAGAGATGATGTTATTGAATGGCACTTAGTCATATACATTAGGGGCAGCAAACCGTTGCTAGGCGTCATTTGCTGCTTGCATCAATCTTCTATGAATCTTGTGCAAGTGGGAGATTGTAGGATTCGATCTGCCCAAGATACATATTAAATTGATGTGGCTAGTGTGATATGATCCAAGTCGGGTCATACCCAATAACAAGCTAGACAAACACCTGCAATATTTATTTATTGATTTGATCAGTTAAATAAATAACAACACCAAAACATTTAGAAAAATTGGTTTTCTAAATAAATGCACTTGAGAAATTAATAAATAACTTGGGTTTATTTATTTTGAGAGATTACTTTATAATTGTTATTTAATGGTTAATTAACAGTTATAAAATAAAACGATAACATGACATGTAAGATGTTACAAGTTAATTAAATTAGGTTTTAATTAATGTCATGTTAGAGTTAGTTGAGTGTACAAAATAAAATGTAAATGTTACAAGTTTTATTTTGGGGCTTTACTTAAATAAATTGGATTGTAAAAACAAAAAAAACAGAGAGAAACCACCTATAAGTGGCAGCATTTCTCGGTCCAAGGGGGGCTGAAAAGCTCCTTCCAATTGTTTAAGTAATATGCCATATGCACTAACACAATAACACATGCATTCACACATGCAAAATTCAGATTTATTCTCTCAAAAGCATTGAAAACATTCTCCTTGCCTCCTCTCTTCTTCACGGCAGCAGCAAGGCAGAAAGGGGCTGAAACTTTCAGCTTTCAAATGGTTTTAAAGCTTAAAGTTGGTGTTGAAAAATCCTAGTATCAAAGGGTGTGTTGTTGGTAGCTTGGGGTATCACCTTCTTGAGGTCTTCTAGCTTGAAGATTCAGCCATAAGTTCATCATAAACACCTTAACAATATCAAATTCCAGCAGCTCCAAAGGTTACATGCAGCAGCAGTGAAAAGAGGGTTTTCTGGGCTTGTTTTGGTGTCTTCTTCCTAGCAAGAAGGTGTTCTTGCAAAGATCTTTGGGTATACAAGATTGAGGACTTCTAATCTTGAAGTCTTGGCTGAATTTTGGGCATCTCCATCTTCATCAAACATCACTTTTAGTCGTTTTCTTGGCTGCTGCAGTAAGGTATATCATAGCTTAATGAACCTGTGATTTTATGTGCATTTACATATGTTCATAGCTTGTTATTCATATAAATGATCCTTTGTTCTTTGGGTTTGTTTTATGCATCAATATGGTCATCTAATGAACATATTTTTCAGCTTATAAACATGGTTATAATGCTTTACTTCCGCTGCATTTTCAGAAAGTTTAAGAGGTTAAACTATGATTTTATGTTCTAACAAACCCAACAGAAGTGTTTGCTCCTGTAGCCAGACTAGAAGCAATAAGACTCTTTCTACCATATTTAGCATGCATGAAATTCACTGTTTATCAAATGGATGTGAAATGTGCTTTTCTATATGGAAAGATTAATGAAAAAGTCTATGTGAGTCAACCTCCTGGATTTGAAGACCTAGATTTTCCACACAGGGTATACAAGCTTGAGAAAGCCTTGTATGGTCTTCATCAAGCTCCAAGAAAGTGGTACGAGACTCTATCATCTTTTCTTCTGGGACTTTATTGGAGATCAAAGACAATCTACTGAGCCTATTGTTGTGATTCCTCAATCTCCGGTACCTTTGGAAAGGGAGTTGAGACTGCGGATTGTACCTGCCACTACTCTAACTAATGAGCAAAAAGAGATCATCAGACATGTTTGTGAAGAACAATAACAAGAAGAATCAGCAGCAACAGTTCAAGAAATAAAGCAGAAAGCTACTGAATTTGTGCAAAAGGCTGCTGAAGATGTGCAAAAAGAGGCTAAAATTTCTGAATCTTCATCTGATCCCATCGTACACACGTACACCAGAAAGAGAAAATATCTTTCTGAAAAAGCCAAAGGGACAAGACCCAAAGAAGACGAAGAACCAATAAAGAAGAAATAAAAATATGATCCTCATAGTCTTGCAGCCATTGCTGAATTTTTGGATGAGCATGAAAAGGCCAAGGCACAACTGAAAAGGAAAGTAGAATTCAATGATCTAGAAGAAGGAGAGATAGAGGGAGGCTATGTGGTTGATGAACCAATAGCAAGTGAAAACCCTATAAAGCTTGAGTCTTCAGTTCAAGAGATGGTGGAAAAGGCTCAAACAGATGATTTGATGGTGAAGGCTATGTTTCTTATCAATCATGGTTATGATGCAGGTAAGGTATTTGGGATGATATATAAGGGAATGATAGCAGAAGAAGAAAAGTTAAACAAACTGCTGGACCCTTCATATGTGAATGAGTATGAAAAGACTCAAGCATCTAAGTCACCAGTAGTTCACTCAACCTTAAAAGCCAAACAGTCTGAAGCTCCTCAATCATTATATACTGAAAAATGAAAAGAAAGAAAGGCTGAAAAAGCTTGAGGAAGAGATAGTAAGGCAAAAACCAAGATCAAGGGTATCAGCCCAAGACATCCAACTCACACACAAAGATCATGATTCTTTGGCACCTGTACTTCACAGAAATCCTGAGTGGTTTGCAGAGCCTTCTCAACTAAATCTTTAAGAGGGTCTCACCATTTAAGAGATGATCAAAGGTGTATCTAGTCCTAAAGGCAAAGTGGATCGGAAAATCATTGTCTGGAAGTATGATAGTGACAGGAACATGTTCATGATAAAAATAATCTCAGGGTTAGTTTAGTTCTTCACAGAGTACTCCGCTCTGGTGAACTCCCTGGAGATACATGACTTAAAGGAAATAGCCAACTTAGAGTTGATCAATCACAAGGCTATGTTTTGAGGGTATGAGTTTGAAGACATTCTAAAGATGTTCAAAAGAACAAACAAGTTCAAATCTCTAAAGGCTATCTGTATGAGGAAAGATAGATCCTTCATCAACCCTATTGAGAAGAAGAAATGGACCAAGCAGGCTGAAGAAGTGGTATTCTAGAGCTGAAAGTAAAGCCCACTGTGTCTCTGAAGAGAAAGATGGTGGTAGGTACTCACACCTCTAACCCAATCTCCAATGTCTTTTATGATGAGAAGACTTGTGAGTTGGTGACTGAAAGGAGGTGGGGAGGAGAGGAGGGTGCTGAAATCAAATTATTTAGTGGATATGAGGTAAGATTGCTTGATGAATCCTATATCCACTACATTTACACAAGGCACTTCGGAGATATCAGCAACAAGGTTAGAGAAGCTAATATGCTCTTCTTTCTCAAGTGTATCAAACTCCTGAAGATGGCCTATGATAGAATCAAAAATAAGAGAGAACAAAGGGGGAAGAAGAAGCCTCCTTTACAGTTGGGTAACATTATGAAGGTGGAAGTAGATATGGAAGATTCTTTGCTGATACATAGAGATGGGTCGTCCACAGTGTTAATATGGGAACCCATATATCTAAAGAAGCTACTCATTGAAGCCATCTATACTATAAGCCAAATGAAGATCCATGTGTTGGGCAGAGAAAAGTTTGTTGAGGCAAGACACTTCTCCAACATGATCAAAGCCATCTTGGATCCTTCCTACATAGAGCCAGCTCCAGCTACATCTCCTCCTACTGCTCAAGACCCAGCAAAATCAACACAACCTCATCCACCATCAAAACCTTGAAGTTCCTAGGATGTATAATCCTTAGGGGGAGTATTGTTGGACCCTGAAAGGATCATACATGCCAATTCAAGTAGTGGATGATAGTTGTTTAGCTCCAAATATCCCCAAGTCCAAGAACCAACACGGATGAAGAATTTGCATCAACAAAAGAAGATCGTGTCAGCTATCCGCATTTGTATATGCGGATGACCAAAGAGCAAATGCTGACAAGTGTTTGTTCTTTCGCATTAACAAATACTGATAGCCAAACAAATGCTCAGAAGTGTACATCCACATTAGTTAATGCAGATGCTTAACAAAAAAATGCGCCAAGTGTTTGTTCATCCGCATTTGTCAATGCTGATGACCAAGCACTAATGCGATAGAAGAAAAACAAATGCTGATGAAGATCAACACATCCATATTAGTTAATGCGGATGAACAACAACAAATGTTGATGAAGACTTTTTGTACCTAGATTAGATTATAGTATAGGGGTAATTTAGTCTTTTGTAAAGGCTTCCTGTCAGCCTATAAATAGAATAGAAATCCTCGTATGTGAGGGGACAGAGGATAGACAGAGATTAGATATTAGACAATCAGAATATTTTGTTTCATCTTTTGTTCACAATATAGATTTCTCAAACCCTAGCATTTATTGTAACCATTCACCTTAATCAATACAAAGAGCATTTATGAGTATTTCATGCATTCAATGTTCTGTGATTGTTTGATTCCGCCTTACAATCATTGACTCAATCATCATATTTGGTCCTTGTTGTTTCACAACAACAGAGAATATCATTCTCACAACCTAGTCACATCGTACCAATCATCATTAAACTCATCCTCAACATCATCAAGAGCTTCAATTATCTCTTGAACAAATTTCTCACATTCTTCTTGACTTTTAACAATTTTTGTACTTTTGATGATGGCTCAGGTAAAACTAAAATATCTAAATCATCAATATTTCTCTTTCCTTTATCAGATTCTGGATTTTTCTCAATCCTAATTGGATTTATCTCAGATACAATCACTATCTCTGGAGAATCAGACTTTTGTTTTTCTTTCAATTTAGCCAACTCCTCTTTTATAACTTCATGCTTTTCTTTTAACTTCTTATATTTTTCCTCTATCAAATACTAATCTCTAATCATCACTTTAAAAGTTTTCATATTCTCATCTTTATCTCTTACAAGAGCATCAATCTCATCATCTTTCTTTTGAATGATCTCTTTTAACTTCATATTTTCTTCATTTAACTCAGCAATAGTCTTTTCTTGAGCACTATTAGATTCCTTCAATGTTTCAAGCTTATCCACATCAAGAATATCTTCAGTTCGTACAGACACATTGTGCGCTGTAATAACTGGTGTTTCTTCAGCTTCCATTGGAATAGTGCTTTGAATAATAATCTCAGAAATCATAGCATCTTAAAAATCAAATTCAAAATCTTTATTTGAATAGTTTCTTCATTAACTTTGGCATCTATCTCATTATCAACATGAGCTTCTTCATTGACTTCTTCATCATGAGCAATGCCAGCAGAAGTCCCTTAATCAATATCATGTCTTTCATCAGCATGATCAGAAACAGTTGTCTCACTACTTTCTGGCTGATGAACTTTAGCTGCATCATCAGCATCATCATCATCATCACTACTAGAACTATCATCAGCTTCATCATCTTCATTTTCATCATCACCATCTTCATCATCATCATCATTATCTTTATCATCATTAGAAATCACTTGAGGAATTTCATCAATAAGATTAGCAGGATCCACTTGTTCACCTTCAATTAAGTGGTACTGATCTATATTGATATCAACTTCATCATTAGCAATGTTCATCATATACTCAAACATTGGTACATTTTGAGCACTGGTAAACATAGCTAATCTCTTGTATGAAATCTCAGACATGTGCTCAAACTCTAGACTATTTTCACCTACACCATACACATGAAAGTCTGGGTGTTCTTCATTGATAATCATCTGCAAAAACCTTCGATACATTATGTATTTGTTCCTAATGCCTTTTTCAAGGTTGAAGATGAATCCATTCATGATCCACTTTGCCATGTTAAATCTTCTATTAGCAGCAAGTGCCACTATTGGAGATGCAATGTTTATTGGAAAAGAATTCCATCCAGCACTTCGTTTAGACATGGAATGGTGAAAAATATAGCATAAGAGCTTCCAATGATTGAAGACTCTGGCTCTAAAGAATTGTTTTTTAGAAAAATGATCTGGATGACCCATTTCTATGAATGTCTCTTTACATTCATTGAAAGTTAGTTTAGATGGATCTTCTGGATCATTTTGACCCAATCTCAAAGAGGTTCTGATAGAATCTTCGGTGACTTCTATCATTATGTCATTAGTCACAAAACCTCATAGCACCTTCCTTCCTTCATCATTTATATCAACTGATGTTGTGTTCCAGAACTTTCTAATCAGTCTTGCATAAACAACTGGCTGGTAACACATAGCTTAGACATTCTTAGTCCTCAGAAGGAATCTTATCATCTCTTCATAGCTAACTGCATCTTGAATATCTTCATTTAGCAATGCAGTAACATTATGCTTTGACTTAAACTTTAAATCATTCATCCGCACAATTGAAAACAATAACTTTAGTCAATTTGAATTAAACTTTTGAATTTAATATATGTTGATTGAATTTTAATGAATTTTATGTTTTGAACAATTTTTAATCTAACTTGTACTTAGAAAATTACTAAGTATTCATACATTATGTTCAAGAACATAACATACTCAAGCTATGATATAAATTGTTTTAAACATATCAATTCATTCAAAATTATCAAGCACATATAAACAAATTGAATTTTATGAATTTTATATTTTAGATAGAAATTCAAAATTTAATGACTGTTCAGCTTCATTGTT